>OZ010790.1:7162500-8362500 GCA_963932465.1 Maratus speciosus | reverse complement strand
TTGTGTACCATTAAGCAAGACTGTGTCTTTATTTATTATATTTTATGGTGCAATTGTCCAGTATGTGTTATTAAAGAATGATCGATTGGCTAGGAATAAAAATAGAAATTATAAGAGCCACGCGATTAAAAAAAATCCTATGTAATACGGTAGACACGAATGTACCTTTTTCTCCGATATTGGTTTGTTTGTTTGTTTGAACACATACATCAGACTTGTGTGCTTGACAGCAGGGCTCGCTTATAAGTCATCGTCGATATACAGGGACGAGATAGCACAAGGAAATTTACAACACCAGAGAATTGCATCCTGGGGGCTCCACAAAGAGTGTGCAACGGAACCGGCGGGATTCGAACCCGCCCCCACCTACGGTCTCAAGCGATCAGCGGCGTTGTGTGTTATCCACTCAGTCACGGTGGTCCCTTCCGATACCGGTGAAAGGATTTCTATACTTTTTATAAATAATTTTGGCTAGAGCTAAGCTTTAAGTTGACTGTTTGGCATGATATAAAATTGGAATTTCAATGTTATTTAAATTTTTGTTAAATTGTTAATTTAAAAAACTAGATATTGATTGTTTACAAAATTACATAACTATGTTTATTATTACAATTAACATAAAGTACACATTTTAAACGCATATTTGCCAACTTAACGTTAATTTTCGTAAAATTTTGTCTATTTGATTTAAATAAACATGTTGTACATCAGAAATGTTTCATAAAAATTAAAACTAATAGTCCGAGTGCTACACGACCAAAATATAGTGAAAACTGCAAATCATGATAAGAATATACCGATTGGTCAGTATCTACTTTATATTAATACAATGCATTTCAGAGGGGGAGGAATCGCATAAAGTCGTGGGAATTCAAGATGGCGGCTATTATTCAAAATGGCGTCATTTTCTGAATTTTCTTACTATCCATCATATAAATGTATGTTTCAGGTCGATGTTTTTAACGTCAAAAATTTCGTTTTTAATACTTTCCGCCATAGTTGAATGAGTTTATGAATTCAGTTTGTCTGTTTGTTTGTCTGTCAGCCTGCTTGCCATTCCATGCTCTAACTCGCTTAAATATCGCTACTCGCTGAAATTCACTCATATTGTCATGTAATTTATATGTTATTGAAGTTTACAATAACATGTTCCGAAAAAAAAATGAAGTGTGTAGGTTTTATAGTCCGTTTACAGGTCCCTCAAAAGAATTCCATTACGTTATTTTCTATTAGTGCGGGTGCTACGGTTGAGAAAACTGCAAATCGTGAAAAGAATATACCGATTGGTGAGTATATACTTTACAATCCATATAAGAGAGGGAGGCATCGCGTAAAGTCGTAGGAATTCAAGATGGCGGCTGTTATTCAAAATGGCGTCATTTTCTGGAATTCTTGCAATTTTCATTCTATTTATCGTATAAAAGTGTGTTTGATGTAAAATGTATGTGCAATAAGTGTGGCTGTAGAAAGGTTGGACTTTCTTGCACATTATTGTGCAACTGCAAAAACGAATGTGAGAAATATGATGATGCAAAGTGAAATTTTTATATTCTCTAACTTTAAATGTAACATGCAATTTTTTTAATATCTTGTATAATTAGGGTATTAATAAAAATGAATTTTTGTTATTTATTTATTCTTTTCATTTTCCTCACTATAAGATACAAAAATACTTTAATAATTGTCCTATTTTCATTTTAAGCGTATTTTTTATATTAAAAAGGGAATTTTTCAGTTTAAAAATATCGAAATTGACATCATAGGCACTTTTATATGATGTATAGGAATTTAAATGCAAACAATTTTGAATAACAGCCGTCATCTTCAATTACTATTAATTTGCACAATGCCTCAACTTATATGCACTGTATTAATAGGAAATAGATACTGACCATTCTGGATATCTTTATCACAAAATGCAGTCTTTTCATAACCTAGCAGCTCCACTAATAGCAGTTGATTTAACTGATGATCTTTATAGAATTTATACACGAGTTACAAACGCACGAATTATTATTATTATTTTTTTTTTTTTGGTGTGTCACTGTAAATAAACGATAAATATTATGCACATCTTATTCTATAGTAAGTATCTTGTAGTGCACCTCACTGATGTATGTCAATTTGAATGTGTTTCAGAGAGTATAACATGATTAAAACACATTGCAAACGATTTCCCCCCATAGACAATAATGTAATGGAATTCTTTTGAGTTCTCTGTAAACGGACTATAAAACCTATATACTTGAATTTTTATTCGGAGAATGTTATTGCAAACTTCAATAAATATGTAAATTATATGACAATCTGAGTGAATTTAAGTGAGTAGCGATATTTAAGCGAGTTAGAGCGTGGAATGGCAAGCAGGCAGACAGACAAACTGAATTCATAAACTCATTAAACTATGGCAGAAAGTATTAAAAACGAAATTTTTGACGGTAAAAACATAGAAATCGACCTGAAACATACATTTATATGATGGATAGTACGAAAATTCAGAAAATGACGCCATTTTGAATTCCCACGACTTTATGCGATGCCTCCCCCTTCGAAATGCATTGTATTAATATAAAGTAGATACTCACCAATCGGTATATTCTTATCACGATTTGCAGTTTTCTCAACCGTAGCACCCTGACTATAAGTATCAGTACAGAAAAAAAGTAAATGATTTTAATTAAATATAGATGAGAATATGAGTTTCAAAACTCGCCTTTTACAAAATCTGAAACATCGTGTTTTCTCTATCAATCTATTCTACTGGTAAGCCTGGAACGAAAAAACAGTACAAATTGCAAAAAATTTGGTTTTATCCTGTATTTATGGAATTGTAAAATCTTGGTTCACAGTAGGGATGGGCAATATTTAACGTATTAGGGTAAAAAAACCTGTTACTATGATGGAACCAAATATTGAATTAATATGTTACCAAAAAGTCCCTGTTAATTAAATAACATATGGATTTAAATGGCAGCGTCTTTATTCATTTGCTTAATCAAGAAATTAATTTCGTGCCTTTAAAATAGAACAATATTCACAAAAAAACGTCCTCCATCGTTTCTGTTCTGACGTGCAGTTTGGTCCATCTTCCCCCTCTAGTTAGGTGTGTGGTGCTAAAAATTTATTGTGCATTTCATTAATCTTTAATGCATGAATAGTAATGACTTGCAGAACTAGTTAAACGCTTTTTTCGGCTTGGTGCCTGGTGCTGGGTCATCAGCATCATCACATACTTTCACCGATTCTGATTGCGCAAAGTACAGCATACACCAAACACTGGCACAAATAGTAAATCAGGAAAACATCTGAAAATTTCTTAGAAAAAAGCTCATGCTTGACATGTTTTGTACTCATGAATCGTATATATTGTCTTCATTTAGCATTTCCATACCAAAAAGTCAAATTTGACTTGTAAAACCCAGCAAAATTTTGTCTAATTTTTGATCGGAACAATTTCTTTTCAACTAAAAATATATTTTCGTGCTTGTTTTTTTTTTTTTTTTTTTTTGGTTGTTGTTGTTGTTTTGTTTTGTTTTTTAATTTTCAACGAGTGATTTTTGTTGAATTTTGCAATATATTTCATTTATGTTATGTAAATGAAAAAAAGCATTGATTCCCCCTCCCCCCCCCCCCCCCGCTTTAAAAAAATGCGGCGAAACAGGACTTCAGGTTCCTTAAATTTATAAAAAGTACCTTTTTGCAATATTTAAGTAAAATACATTTATTTACAATTTTATCTCTTAAAAATTTTGATTCTCGATTTTGAATAGAAAATCTATTTCCAAAAATAACAAAACATTGTTTAGCTACATTCAAATAAAATCTATGAATTTATGTTTTAACTGATTAGCGCATTTAAAATGGGTACATTAAAACTTCAATTGATTTCAACTAAAAGCAGCTGAAACGTGTTGGAAACCAACCGCAGATAATTCATTAATTCATTCTCAATCACGCCATCAGTGAATGTAGTTCTTAACATATAAAATTATCTTTTTATCGCTTGGTAAGCTTATGAATAAAGAGAGATAAAAGAACATCTTTGCAAATATATATCTGTTAAAATTTTCTGCGGTCAATATAACATTTGCTTATTTCCAAACATCTGGTACAACAGTCTTTTAAATTAAAAAATACGCTGAAGGATATATTCATCTGAAAGACAATTTTATCCGAGTGAAATGACTTTTGATTAAGAATGATTTATTTACTCTTCCTGTTTTTGTAAGAAATTGTTTTGCGTTGGCGGTTTATTTGAATATTTAAAGGCTGTTTTGGCTCCATTGAATTCCTTAACTTTACTCTTCCCGTTTTTGTAAGGAATCGTTTTGCGTTGGCGGTTTATTTGAATATTTAAAGGCTTTTTACTCCGTACTCATGGAGTTTTTTTTTTTTTAAGAGATTGGGGGGGGGGGATTCCTGCACTATAAATTTTGTGTTTTGGCATTTTTTTTATTATTTTTGTTTTGTCATTGTTTTAATTTGCTGAAAAAAAGAAAGAAAATAGCCTCCTATAATTTTTGAAAAAATTTAATTTTAGTGCAGTTGTAATTAATTTGAAAAACTTACGAACGAAATTTGTACGAACGAAATTTGTTTGGATGAATTGCATTTGATTAAAAGTATATAAATGATATTTTTGTGTTCTTGTGAAATTAGCTTTGAATATGCGTTGATAGATATATATGGTTGTTATGAAGTCGGGGATCAAATTTCTCTTTTTTAATACTTTTCAACGTAGTTGAAAAGTGTTTATGAATTCAGATTATCTGTCCGTGCTTTAACTCGCGTAAATATTAGTCCGATTGCCATGAAATTGATATATCTTATTAGGGTTTAGTATGGCATGTTCGGTATTGTAAAGGAAGTGTGTACAGCATATTTGGTTCATTTATAGGGCCACTCAAAAGGATTCCATTACATTACGGTATATGGGGAAAATCGCTTGCTGTGTATTTTAATGATATTACAATATTTAAGACATATTGAAATTGATATAAATCACTGAGGTGTACTACAAGGTTATTACTATAGACTAGGGAGGATTGGCGAACCTTTTTGTTGCCGCGTGCCAAATTTGATCAAAAAATATTTTACGTGACCATGACGTGCCAACTAAAAAACAAATTTAGTAGGTGGAAAAATAATATTCTTAAAATAACTTAAAATTTTCTATTATGATTTAAAAAATAGGAGGAACATATATGCAGGTATTATACACTATAATGATTATGGAAACAAATATATTTTAGAAATGAATTAAAAAAAGTAATGCGATTTAATTTGAGTTCTGTTGTTGCATCTTAATATCAACTTAATTTTAATGCAAACTGAACCGGATTTATCTGATAAGTGCTTTCAGTTTGAGATTTGATACTATTCATTTGTGAAAACTGATTCGAAAGCATAAATAGGCAGAAAAACTATTAAAATGGCAAACGTCAGTTTCTTTGAATAGCTCTGAAATAAATTCCAAAATTGCCATAACTTTACCATCGGAAATTAGTAATGTCAAATAACAAATTATTGCCGATAGTTTTGAAATATCGCCTTTGTTTGAAAAATTTTGAGACCATAATTAATTAGAATGTAATATAATATGCGGCAATTTTTTTTTCAATTTCTCTTTAATCGAATTTAGAAAAGATCAGTCGTGATTTTCTGTAATCTCACTTTATTTTGATTTAGAGCCACAAGCAATGACGTGCTAAAATTATTCTTTCGCGTGCCAAAAGTGGCACGCGTGCCACAGGTTCGCCATTCCTGGACTAGGGTGTGTGCATAGAACTTATCGTTTATTTACAGGAACACACAAAAGTATTTTGATATAGAAGAAAATTAGCAATAATTAAATTTTTGAAGCCACGAAACAATAATTGCTGGAAGAACGTTTTCAGTTGTGGTATGCGTTTTTTAATTTAACTATTTTTTAAATATCACTTGGTGTGTATCAATTCCAGATTATATACAAGGTCGAACAACAGTTCTCAACAACATTCGTTTATTGGTTGAAATTCCTGAGTGGAAATTTTAAAATGTATTATGCATGTAACTGAACTAACTTTTTGCATACTATGTAGTATGCATACGTATCTGTAGATCATATACAGGGCTGCAAAAAAAAAACAAAATCATATATTTTAACGACTATTCATGGTAATGGCAGAAATCGTGTTTTCAAATGCATTATGCGTTTTCGGAATTGTTCATTGAAGGCGTCACCTTCCACCTTTGTCAATTGTGATGCTTTGTTATGGTATTCTGAATGTGTTGGAAAGTGCTTCATAATCTATACTGTATGCATGATTCTCTTTTTTTTGGGGGGGGAGGAGGGGATTAGAAATCATGTTGTTAAAACTGTGTTAATTATTATACAGGGTATCTCTTACCGTTTACCAATAACTGATTTCTAAACCGTTAGTTTTAAAGGTATAGTTCCAATTGCAAAAATGTTTCACATTTTATTCTGCATCACATAAAAATCGATTTACATTACAATAATTACTTTTTAAATAGATAAGAAATTACACATTTTATACAATGCCTCTGTCCTATAAGTCTGAATTGGAAAATGTTTTTCCATGTTCTAACAAGTAAAACAGCAAAAAAAATATTCGTTTATGGTCAAAACTTACTGAGTTATGATACTTAGAATTTTATGAATTTTCAATGTTTTAATCACCATAAATGCAAAAACATGTTTTTAGTGTCATAAAACGCTAAAAATGCATGAAATTCATAGTATCATACACTGTTAAAAATTTCCGTAAAATAATGATGCGTCAACTGTATAATTGACATTCATTTTACTATTTTCATAGATAATTGTAGGAACACCATTTATTTACAAATATTTCGTTCGACCAATGATAAAAAAATCATCGTTTAGCAATGATTCCTGAATCCGGTCGAACGAGTGTTATTTTACGCAACGTTACTTTCCTTGTACCCTGCTTGTAACCAATGAGAACATTTCTCCTCAAGAATCTAGATCTGGCAACAACAGAAACTTGTTTGTGTTTATTATGGCGGTAGAATGTTTGAACGCTACGTCCTTTCCAGCATTTTTGCCGAACGATCTGCGTGAAAAGTAAGTTCTTTTTTATGTTATTTATATTTATTTTACACGATTTATTTCTAAAGTTATGTTTAAATATCTAATTTAGATTGTTTATCTTCTAACGCAGACATTTTACATTTCGCAACAAAATTGCTGACACCATAACAAGGAAAACATGTAGGTCAAAGATAACTGTTTTGATATTTGATTCATATTTTTAAAATCACTCGATTACAAATGTTATTTTATATTCTTTTGTGGGCTATTTTTCGCGTTGCTCTGGAAAGTTTCAATTTTATTTGCGAATTATTTATGTTTTACGTTGTATATCTTCATGAATCACAGGAAAAAAAAAAAAAAAAAAAAAAAAAAAAATCTTAGGTTGGTAAAATTTTAGGCTGGTATATCGTTCTACTTTTACACTTTGCAAAAACGCAAGTTGTTCCAAAAAATTTAAATGCAATCCTATTGAATTAATCGACAAAAAATCTGTGAATTTTCTTAAATTTTAATTTTTATGAATAGGTGAGAATAATTTAAAGGGCAAATAAGTCACCTTTTCTTGAAATGAACTCTTTGTGTTAAAAAAAATTGTGTTTTTGCCATACAGGGGTGGGAAATAAATCATTTTACTCCCCACAAGCGAGTAGATTTTCTGAAAATGTGAATCAATTTTTATTTTATTTTTAAACTGCAGGCTGTAGAATATATACCAAAAATGTATTAATTTTTTATTAAGCTATATTTTTCAACCGCCCAAATTACTGCTGTTAAAAACATTGTACTGAATTCTATACTATCTTAAACATTTTAATTCTCCACCCCTCTTTTCTCACACTATTTCACACAAGGTTTGCAATCTAATCCCCTCCTGTCTCCATTCAAGGACATTCCTATACTGGTAACTATGACCTGTACTGACCTTCCCCTGACATTGCATGGAACAGAGTTATCTTGCATGCCATTAGGAATATTAACACAGCCGATCTTCATAACATCATCATTCGATTATGAAGATCGGCTGTGAGATATTAAAGTATGAATATTTTTAAATAATTAGGGACTGAGCCCCCCCCCCTTTTTTTTTTGTTTTTTCAGAAAAAATAAAATTCTAACTTTTTTACTTTTTATAAAAATTATTTAATGTCTTATATTGAAATTAATATACTTATCTGAACTAATTCAATTGTCAATACATACTCATTTTAGATGTAACGTAAAACAAATTTGAAATCAAAACTTTATGGTTATTAATCTGTTGTTTATATCACAGTTATTATAAAATTGCCCTCAGACCCAAAAAGTATTTCTGGAAAATTTCAGGCTTATAAGTACTTTGGAGTTTCATTTGCAAATTTTAATGTGCGATGACTTTATTTTATTTAATAACTTCACCTTATTTGCAATCGTTCCTGTATCTTAATTTGTTATTATTTAAAATATACAATAATTTTCTTTTGATAATTTTTCTGTTTTGTCTGTATATGTTCTGTTTGAAAATGTTACTTGTAAATTTGCATTATTATATTATTTGGAGGTAGAGGTGAGATAAAGGAGGACTAAAATAATAAAAAATAAATTTATATTGTATTTCAAATAATGCTTAATTGTGGACCACTGTGCCCCAGTGGGTAGACCAGTGTACCCCGCTTCTGGGGCACACTGGTGCACTTTATGAACATATGCAATTATTTTTTTTCTGAAAAATGTATTTGAAACTATATTCTGAAAAAATTCTGAGGCATGTAAAAATGTTTAAGGATTGTTCAAGAATATTTTCAGGCAGATTGGACTTTCCATTAAAGAGAAAAAAATATAAACTGCAAAAGTGGTACACTGTGCCCCAGTCTCCCCTACAGTGATTTGCCCAAACACTTTTTTAAGAAAAAAAGCATACACTGATCATTATTGTTAGTTTTTTTTTAATAGATAATGATCAGTGTATGCTTTTTTTCTTAAAAAAAAAAAAAAAAAAAAAAAAAAAAAAAAAAAAGTGTTTGGGCAAATCACTGTAGGGGAGACTGGGGCACAGTGTACCACTTTTGCAGTTTATATTTCTAGAAATAAAATTGAAGATATTAAATTTTATATTTTATTACTTATTGATTAAAATTTTTTGTAAGAGCTTCATGTATAATTGTATTACTTTAAATACTTTAATATTAGCAATAAAATAAGTTTTTAGTATCAAAATTACTAGCATAATTTTATCTGTAACATGTAATTCATATACAATTTATCTGAAATAAGAATTCCTTATTTACACTGTTAAATGTACTTTGTAAATGTTATTTTATTTTAAAAAACTTATTTTAGTAACACCCCCCCCCCCCCCCCACCGAAGAAAAAAATTACATTTTATACTTTTACTTACACTTAGGCATATCAAACGGATTTTCTGTTTGTGAATATGGTGTAAGCGATTTTCATTAATATATAAAGAATATTTTTGACTTCCACTTTTACATCCAAAGTTCACCAGCCCAACTCGCAATGCTCTATTTTCCCTATAACTAATGAAGTATCTCCAGAAATAGACATTAGTCAAGTAAATTTTATTGCAAAGCAAATTTTGTGTGTTGAAATCTACTCATGATTTAAAACTTGAAATGTGATAGTAAGTAGGGGAGACCAGGGTACAGTGGACCACTCCTTATATTTTAGTTATTTTTAAAGCATTTCTTTTAGGCTAATTGATAAGAGCACTGGACTGATTACTTATAGCCTTCAGAACACATCGTTAGCTCAGAATGAACCCTTTTATCCTGACTGGTTGTTTTGAGCTCCTAAAAGTAAAAATTTTCATCATCATACTTTTCTTTATTGGGTAATTGAAGGTTATGGATAAATAAGATAAAACAACTTTTTTGAAAAGGTAAAACCAGGGTTCGTTGATATATATCAATGGATATATATCATGAATGGATATATATCAATCTATTCTACTGGTAAGCCTGGAACGAAAAAACAGTACAAATTGCAAAAAATTTGGTTTTATCCTGTATTTATGGAATTGTAAAATCTTGGTTCACAGTAGGGATGGGCAATATTTAACGTATTAGGGTAAAAAAACCTGTTACTATGATGGAACCAAATATTGAATTAATATGTTACCAAAAAGTCCCTGTTAATTAAATAACATATGGATTTAAATGGCAGCGTCTTTATTCATTTGCCTTAATCAAGAAATTAATTTCGTGCCTTTAAAATAGAACAATATTCACAAAAAAACGTCCTCCATCGTTTCTGTTCTGACGTGCGCCCCTAGTTTGGTCCATCTTCCCCCTCTAGTTAGGTGTGTGGTGCTAAAAATTTATTGTGCATTTCATTAATCTTTAATGCATGAATAGTAATGACTTGCAGAACTAGTTAAACGCTTTTTTCGGCTTGGTGCCTGGTGCTGGGTCATCAGCATCATCACATACTTTCACCGATTCTGATTGCGCAAAGTACAGCATACACCAAACACTGGCACAAATAGTAAATCAGGAAAACATCTGAAAATTTCTTAGAAAAAAGCTCATGCTTGACATGTTTTGTACTCATGAATCGTATATATTGTCTTCATTTAGCATTTCCATACCAAAAAGTCAAATTTGACTTGTAAAACCCAGCAAAATTTTGTCTAATTTTTGATCGGAACAATTTCTTTTCAACTAAAAATATATTTTCGTGCTTGTTTTTTTTTTTTTTTTTTTTTTTTTTTGGTTGTTGTTGTTGTTTTGTTTTGTTTTTTAATTTTCAACGAGTGATTTTTGTTGAATTTTGCAATATATTTCATTTATGTTATGTAAATGAAAAAAAGCATTGATTCCCCCTCCCCCCCCCCCCGCTTTAAAAAAATGCGGCGAAACAGGACTTCAGGTTCCTTAAATTTATAAAAAGTACCTTTTTGCAATATTTAAGTAAAATACATTTATTTACAATTTTATCTCTTAAAAATTTTGATTCTCGATTTTGAATAGAAAATCTATTTCCAAAAATAACAAAACATTGTTTAGCTACATTCAAATAAAATCTATGAATTTATGTTTTAACTGATTAGCGCATTTAAAATGGGTACATTAAAACTTCAATTGATTTCAACTAAAAGCAGCTGAAACGTGTTGGAAACCAACCGCAGATAATTCATTAATTCATTCTCAATCACGCCATCAGTGAATGTAGTTCTTAACATATAAAATTATCTTTTTATCGCTTGGTAAGCTTATGAATAAAGAGAGATAAAAGAACATCTTTGCAAATATATATCTGTTAAAATTTTCTGCGGTCAATATAACATTTGCTTATTTCCAAACATCTGGTACAACAGTCTTTTAAATTAAAAAATACGCTGAAGGATATATTCATCTGAAAGACAATTTTATCCGAGTGAAATGACTTTTGATTAAGAATGATTTATTTACTCTTCCTGTTTTTGTAAGAAATTGTTTTGCGTTGGCGGTTTATTTGAATATTTAAAGGCTGTTTTGGCTCCATTGAATTCCTTAACTTTACTCTTCCCGTTTTTGTAAGGAATCGTTTTGCGTTGGCGGTTTATTTGAATATTTAAAGGCTTTTTACTCCGTACTCATGGAGTTTTTTTTTTTTTTTTTAAGAGATTGGGGGGGGGGGGGATTCCTGCACTATAAATTTTGTGTTTTGGCATTTTTTTTATTATTTTTGTTTTGTCATTGTTTTAATTTGCTGAAAAAAAGAAAGAAAATAGCCTCCTATAATTTTTGAAAAAATTTAATTTTAGTGCAGTTGTAATTAATTTGAAAAACTTACGAACGAAATTTGTACGAACGAAATTTGTTTGGATGAATTGCATTTGATTAAAAGTATATAAATGATATTTTTGTGTTCTTGTGAAATTAGCTTTGAATATGCGTTGATAGATATATATGGTTGTTATGAAGTCGGGGATCAAATTTCTCTTTTTTAATACTTTTCAACGTAGTTGAAAAGTGTTTATGAATTCAGATTATCTGTCCGTGCTTTAACTCGCGTAAATATTAGTCCGATTGCCATGAAATTGATATATCTTATTAGGGTTTAGTATGGCATGTTCGGTATTGTAAAGGAAGTGTGTACAGCATATTTGGTTCATTTATAGGGCCACTCAAAAGGATTCCATTACATTACGGTATATGGGGAAAATCGCTTGCTGTGTATTTTAATGATATTACAATATTTAAGACATATTGAAATTGATATAAATCACTGAGGTGTACTACAAGGTTATTACTATAGACTAGGGAGGATTGGCGAACCTTTTTGTTGCCGCGTGCCAAATTTGATCAAAAAATATTTTACGTGACCATGACGTGCCAACTAAAAAACAAATTTAGTAGGTGGAAAAATAATATTCTTAAAATAACTTAAAATTTTCTATTATGATTTAAAAAATAGGAGGAACATATATGCAGGTATTATACACTATAATGATTATGGAAACAAATATATTTTAGAAATGAATTAAAAAAAGTAATGCGATTTAATTTGAGTTCTGTTGTTGCATCTTAATATCAACTTAATTTTAATGCAAACTGAACCGGATTTATCTGATAAGTGCTTTCAGTTTGAGATTTGATACTATTCATTTGTGAAAACTGATTCGAAAGCATAAATAGGCAGAAAAACTATTAAAATGGCAAACGTCAGTTTCTTTGAATAGCTCTGAAATAAATTCCAAAATTGCCATAACTTTACCATCGGAAATTAGTAATGTCAAATAACAAATTATTGCCGATAGTTTTGAAATATCGCCTTTGTTTGAAAAATTTTGAGACCATAATTAATTAGAATGTAATATAATATGCGGCAATTTTTTTTTCAATTTCTCTTTAATCGAATTTAGAAAAGATCAGTCGTGATTTTCTGTAATCTCACTTTATTTTGATTTAGAGCCACAAGCAATGACGTGCTAAAATTATTCTTTCGCGTGCCAAAAGTGGCACGCGTGCCACAGGTTCGCCATTCCTGGACTAGGGTGTGTGCATAGAACTTATCGTTTATTTACAGGAACACACAAAAGTATTTTGATATAGAAGAAAATTAGCAATAATTAAATTTTTGAAGCCACGAAACAATAATTGCTGGAAGAACGTTTTCAATTGTGGTATGCGTTTTTTAATTTAACTATTTTTTAAATATCACTTGGTGTGTATCAATTCCAGATTATATACAAGGTCGAACAACAGTTCTCAACAACATTCGTTTATTGGTTGAAATTCCTGAGTGGAAATTTTAAAATGTATTATGCATGTAACTGAACTAACTTTTTGCATACTATGTAGTATGCATACGTATCTGTAGATCATATACAGGGCTGCAAAAAAAAAAAAACAAAATCATATATTTTAACGACTATTCATGGTAATGGCAGAAATCGTGTTTTCAAATGCATTATGCGTTTTCGGAATTGTTCATTGAAGGCGTCACCTTCCACCTTTGTCAATTGTGATGCTTTGTTATGGTATTCTGAATGTGTTGGAAAGTGCTTCATAATCTATACTGTATGCATGATTCTCTTTTTTGGGGGGGGGGAGGAGGGGATTAGAAATCATGTTGTTAAAACTGTGTTAATTATTATACAGGGTATCTCTTACCGTTTACCAATAACTGATTTCTAAACCGTTAGTTTTAAAGGTATAGTTCCAATTGCAAAAATGTTTCACATTTTATTCTGCATCACATAAAAATCGATTTACATTACAATAATTACTTTTTAAATAGATAAGAAATTACACATTTTATACAATGCCTCTGTCCTATAAGTCTGAATTGGAAAATGTTTTTCCATGTTCTAACAAGTAAAACAGCAAAAAAAATATTCGTTTATGGTCAAAACTTACTGAGTTATGATACTTAGAATTTTATGAATTTTCAATGTTTTAATCACCATAAATGCAAAAACATGTTTTTAGTGTCATAAAACGCTAAAAATGCATGAAATTCATAGTATCATACACTGTTAAAAATTTCCGTAAAATAATGATGCGTCAACTGTATAATTGACATTCATTTTACTATTTTCATAGATAATTGTAGGAACACCATTTATTTACAAATATTTCGTTCGACCAATGATAAAAAAATCATCGTTTAGCAATGATTCCTGAATCCGGTCGAACGAGTGTTATTTTACGCAACGTTACTTTCCTTGTACCCTGCTTGTAACCAATGAGAACATTTCTCCTCAAGAATCTAGATCTGGCAACAACAGAAACTTGTTTGTGTTTATTATGGCGGTAGAATGTTCGAACGCTACGTCCTTTCCAGCATTTTTGCCGAACGATCTGCGTGAAAAGTAAGTTCTTTTTTATGTTATTTATATTTATTTTACACGATTTATTTCTAAAGTTATGTTTAAATATCTAATTTAGATTGTTTATCTTCTAACGCAGACATTTTACATTTCGCAACAAAATTGCTGACACCATAACAAGGAAAACATGTAGGTCAAAGATAACTGTTTTGATATTTGATTCATATTTTTAAAATCACTCGATTACAAATGTTATTTTATATTCTTTTGTGGGCTATTTTTCGCGTTGCTCTGGAAAGTTTCAATTTTATTTGCGAATTATTTATGTTTTACGTTGTATATCTTCATGAATCACAGGAAAAAAAAAAAAAAAAAAAAAAAAAATCTTAGGTTGGTAAAATTTTAGGCTGGTATATCGTTCTACTTTTACACTTTGCAAAAACGCAAGTTGTTCCAAAAATTTAAATGCAATCGTATTGAATTAATCGACAAAAAATCTGTGAATTTTCTTAAATTTTAATTTTTATGAATAGGTGAGAATAATTTAAAGGGCAAATAAGTCACCTTTTCTTGAAATGAACTCTTTGTGTTAAAAAAAAATTGTGTTTTTGCCATACAGGGGTGGGAAATAAATCATTTTACTCCCCACAAGCGAGTAGATTTTCTGAAAATGTGAATCAATTTTTATTTTATTTTTAAACTGCAGGCTGTAGAATATATACCAAAAATGTATTAATTTTTTATTAAGCTATATTTTTCAACCGCCCAAATTACTGCTGTTAAAAACATTGTACTGAATTCTATACTATCTTAAACATTTTAATTCTCCACCCCTCTTTTCTCACACTATTTCACACAAGGTTTGCAATCTAATCCCCTCCTGTCTCCATTCAAGGACATTCCTATACTGGTAACTATGACCTGTACTGACCTTCCCCTGACATTGCATGGAACAGAGTTATCTTGCATGCCATTAGGAATATTAACACAGCCGATCTTCATAACATCATCATTCGATTATGAAGATCGGCTGTGAGATATTAAAGTATGAATATTTTTAAATAATTAGGGACTGAGCCCCCCCCCCCTTTTTTTTTGTTTTTTCAGAAAAAATAAAATTCTAACTTTTTTACTTTTTATAAAAATTATTTAATGTCTTATATTGAAATTAATATACTTATCTGAACTAATTCAATTGTCAATACATACTCATTTTAGATGTAACGTAAAACAAATTTGAAATCAAAACTTTATGGTTATTAATCTGTTGTTTATATCACAGTTATTATAAAATTGCCCTCAGACCCAAAAAGTATTTCTGGAAAATTTCAGGCTTATAAGTACTTTGGAGTTTCATTTGCAAATTTTAATGTGCGATGACTTTATTTTATTTAATAACTTCACCTTATTTGCAATCGTTCCTGTATCTTAATTTGTTATTATTTAAAATATACAATAATTTTCTTTTGATAATTTTTCTGTTTTGTCTGTATATGTTCTGTTTGAAAATGTTACTTGTAAATTTGCATTATTATATTATTTGGAGGTAGAGGTGAGATAAAGGAGGACTAAAATAATAAAAAATAAATTTATATTGTATTTCAAATAATGCTTAATTGTGGACCACTGTGCCCCAGTGGGTAGACCAGTGTACCCCGCTTCTGGGGCACACTGGTGCACTTTATGAACATATGCAATTATTTTTTTTCTGAAAAATGTATTTGAAACTATATTCTGAAAAAATTCTGAGGCATGTAAAAATGTTTAAGGATTGTTCAAGAATATTTTCAGGCAGATTGGACTTTCCATTAAAGAGAAAAAAATATAAACTGCAAAAGTGGTACACTGTGCCCCAGTCTCCCCTACAGTGATTTGCCCAAACACTTTTTTAAGAAAAAAAGCATACACTGATCATTATTGTTAGTTTTTTTTAATAGATAATGATCAGTGTATGCTTTTTTTCTTAAAAAAAAAAAAAAAAAAAAAAAGTGTTTGGGCAAATCACTGTAGGGGAGACTGGGGCACAGTGTACCACTTTTGCAGTTTATATTTCTAGAAATAAAATTGAAGATATTAAATTTTATATTTTATTACTTATTGATTAAAATTTTTTGTAAGAGCTTCATGTATAATTGTATTACTTTAAATACTTTAATATTAGCAATAAAATAAGTTTTTAGTATCAAAATTACTAGCATAATTTTATCTGTAACATGTAATTCATATACAATTTATCTGAAATAAGAATTCCTTATTTACACTGTTAAATGTACTTTGTAAATGTTATTTTATTTTAAAAAACTTATTTTAGTAACACCCCCCCCCCCCCCACCGAAGAAAAAAATTACATTTTATACTTTTACTTACACTTAGGCATATCAAACGGATTTTCTGTTTGTGAATATGGTGTAAGCGATTTTCATTAATATATAAAGAATATTTTTGACTTCCACTTTTACATCCAAAGTTCACCAGCCCAACTCGCAATGCTCTATTTTCCCTATAACTAATGAAGTATCTCCAGAAATAGACATTAGTCAAGTAAATTTTATTGCAAAGCAAATTTTGTGTGTTGAAATCTACTCATGATTTAAAACTTGAAATGTGATAGTAAGTAGGGGAGACCAGGGTACAGTGGACCACCCCTTATATTTTAGTTATTTTTAAAGCATTTCTTTTAGGCTAATTGATAAGAGCACTGGACTGATTACTTATAGCCTTCAGAACACATCGTTAGCTCAGAATGAACCCTTTTATCCTGACTGGTTGTTTTGAGCTCCTAAAAGTAAAAATTTTCATCATCATACTTTTCTTTATTGGGTAATTGAAGGTTATGGATAAATAAGATAAAACAACTTTTTTGAAAAGGTAAAACCAGGGTTCGTTGATATATATCAATGGATATATATCATGATATATATCTTGATATATATCCGATATTTATTTTTAAAATATCAAGATTTTTGATATTTTCGATATTTTCAAATTCTTGATATTTATTTTCAAAATATCAAGATGTTTGATATTTTGTATATTTGATATTTATTTTCAAAATATCACCTTTGTAGGTAATTTTGATATTTTCTACAGTCAAAGCAAGTGTAAATGAAATTTCCACCTGTTATTGACTGTGTCATTCTGTAAATAATGAACTTTTGCCTTTCGCAGTGACTTTTTTAGGAAAAGAAGAAAACAAATCTTTTCCAAGCTTTATGTTTGAAACTCTTATTTTTAAATGTAGAACTAATAATTATGTGAGACAGTTAATTCAGAATAGCCATTGAAAGATAAAATGTAATTTAGATAATCATTTATATACAACACGGGTTCGGTGATATCGATATGTATCAATGGATATCTATCCAGTATTTATTTTCAAATTATCAAGATTTTTGATGTTTTCATATAGTTGATATTTATTTTCAATATATCAATATGTTTCGTATTTTCTGCATTCGTATTTTCTGCGCAAGATATTTTTGATATTTTCAGTCGTACTTCGTAATATTTCAGTGTAAATGAAATAAATTTTCAACTGTTTTTGAGTGTATGAATCTGTAGATAAAGAACTTTTGTCTCTTCTAGATGTGACTTATTTAGACAAAAAAGAAAACAAGTATATTTTTCAAGCTTTATATTTGAAACTTTTATTTTTAAATGTTAAACTAATAATTATGTGGGACATAATTCAGAACAACTATTGAAAGATAAACTGACAAATTTAAATAACCAATTATATACAGCTTCATTAGAAAAGAATCTTTTCTCAAGCTTTGGTTTAGTTGAACTATACAACATGTTATAAGACATTTTATACTTACATTTATGTTAAAATTTTTCAATTAAAAAACTTTTTTGTATTTACAATTTTGTTTTAAAAAATCTGATTCTTTTTTTTTTTTTTTTTTTTTTTTTTTTTTTTTTTTTTTTTTTAATACTTGATCTTGACTGAATGCCATCGTTAGTTTTTCTTTATAAGTGTACAAAGCAAATTGTTATTGTTTTTGATTTTTCATCTTCAATTTTGTTCTAAGTGGAAAAAAAAAAGAAAGAAAAAAAAAAGAAAAAGAAAAATGCATTTTTAGAATATTGTTTGATTAAGTTTTCATGTTAAGTGCAGTATATTTTAGTTTCTAATCTATATCATGCTCAAAAACATTTATTATTATCAGTAAGTTGGCTGCTTTGAAAATATCGAATATATATCGAAAATATCTGATATATATCAAAATATCGGATATTTTCGATATTTTCGAAAATATCATGATATTTACGAACCCTGGGTAAAACACTGGTCTTTATTAAATTTAAAAACTTATATGCTTAAAAGAAAAATTTAAATAATATTTTTATCAGTATGTATTGAACTTTAACACGGGGCACAGTGGACCGGCCACTGCTGGGGTACAGTGGTCCACAATGAATACTGCTCCTGTAATGAAGAATTTTCAAAATATTTAATAATCACTTATTCTCTATAAAGAAATATTGTTTTAAAATAGTTATTTAACTATAAAATAAAGTAAACAAAGAAAAATGACAATTTTTTTAATGCGACAATGCATAGATTAGCATTTGGCACACTTTAAATTTCATGTTAGTTTGTATGTTGTTCACATTATAATGTAGCCATCTGACACTTTAGTTTTCTCCTAAATTATGGATAACAGTTCACATGTGATTTTTAAAGTAAGTTTTCTTGTTCAATATAGCAGTTTTTTTTTTTTTTTTTTTTTTTTTTTTTTGTGGGGGGGGGGGGGGGGGGAGAAGGAGAGAAATGAAAATCATGCATTGTAGAGTTAACATATTAAGAAATATTTTGTTTTGTATTTACTACATTTGAAAAATATAACTGTAGCCTAATAAGTAATAGATGACCTCACTGGATTGGTTATTTATAACTTCAGAGCACATGGTCAGCTCATAATAAACTATTTTATCCTATTTTAATCTTCTAATAAATTTTTCATCATCATATTTGTCTTAAATTTTTGCTGATTTTTTTGTACTTAATTAATAATTTGTTTGCCATCACTCCTGTATCTTATATTGTTATATTCAAAATCAAAATATAATAAATTTTTTGATAATTCTTTAGTTATATATGTTTTTTGTTTCAAAATGCTACTTGCAAATTTGTATTATTATATTATTTTGGAGGTAAAGGGGAAATAAAAAAGAATTAGATTAATTATAAATAGATTTATATTGTATTTTAGACAATAACTAATAGTGGACCACTGTGCCCCAGTGGGTGGACCAGTGTACCCCGGAAACGGGATACACTGGTCCACTTCACGAGTGTATGTAAAAAAATTTTTTTTGAAAAATGTATTGGAAATTATGTTCTGTGAAAATTATGAGGCATGTAGAAAGGTTTAAAGAATATTCAAAAATATTTTCAGGTAGATTGGTCTCTCCGTTAAAAGAGAAAAAAAAAATGTTAACTGCAAAAGTGGACCACTGTACCCCGGTCTCCCCTATTGTATGTTTCAGTTTATTAAATTTACAATGCTTAATTCATGGTGCTTAAACATGTAACAAAAGTACTTTTATTTTATTAACATCATTATTGACTAGTGTTGATTCTAGAATAAAACTGCTGCCGAGTAGGAATTCAATAAAAAAAGCTCGGTATTCTCAAAAAAGGTACTTTTGTGTTCCGTTCAAAAAACATAATATTTTATACTTGTTTGTCTAGAGCTCCCTGTTATCTGTAAAATTTTGTGATATCTTCCCAAACGATTAATGGATTTTGTGATATATTCCTGAAATTAGCCGGGAAATTTAATATTTTATTGCCATTGATCAATGGATTTCACATTTTTTTTTTTTTGTTTTTGTTTTTCACAATTGCCCCAGTAGCAGAAAATTCTCCAGGTATCTGCGACAGATATTTCAAAGACAAAAAATAATCTGCAGGTAAAATACTTTTACAATTGAAACGTTAATTAATCAAACAATCACTTACCTGTAGCGTTTTTATGCATTTTATAGTTTTTTATTAATAATAATCTTAAGTTTTTATATTAAGTAATAAAAAACTAAACATAATATAAAGAAAAATAATGTTTCAATGGAAAAAGAATCTGCAAAAGAGAAAAGAAAATCTGCGATGCCCGTCTCCCGTCTCGAACTTTCTGCTACCGGGACAATTGCCAACACAGCTAGTTTCTGGATTTGGTCCTAGAACATATTTTGAAACTCGTATGTTTTTTTTTTCATGCAATTGCCTGATGAATTTTGCAATTTTTTTTTTCTCTACAATACTGGTTGACAAATTTCACCCTTTTCCTGCTACCAAATGACTAAATTTACAATTTTTCTTCCTGTAATTGCCTGATAAATTTCATGATTTTTTCCTTGCGACCGATTATTAAATTTCGCATTATTTTTCGTGACTTGCCGCTTCATCTTCTAACTGATTGACAAAATTCATGGTTTTTCCCAGCAAATAATATGATTTAAATAATTAAAATTTAATTAATGTTAAAAGATTCTTTAAAAAATAGGGTAGATGTGCCAGTAATGGACACCCTTCCAGTAATGGACACCCCTTGATGTTTTTAGTTAATAAAAAAATAACTAATAAATATTTAGCTTTAATTATTTTTTTAATAATTCCCCCTTGCATGTTTTATAAAACTGTGTTGTTGTTGACACTTTTAATCAAACCAATCAGGAAGAAGAAAATAATGTTTCAAAGTTTCGCTGTTTTTCTGTGAAAATCTTAATGAAGAGGCTAAGAGGGCTTCGTTTAATTAAGTTATATATTATTTACTTTTTGCAAAATTTGAATGTTTTTGTTTGATTAGCAATAGAAAACTTAGAATTTTATATACTAACGGCTATTTACAAAATTTCATTTATTTTTAAGGTTTTAAGAGGGGGTGTCCATTACTGGGACGGTTAATTAGTCATTTTCCAGTAATGGACACCCCATGTAAACATTGCTAAAAATGCAATTTCAGTAATGTTTATAGTGCATAAAATATTTTGACTTAACTGCAAACCTAAATAATCAAATTTAAATTTTAAATTATACTTACCAAAATGTAATAACACCAAAACTTTTATAAATAGCTGCTTTCAAGTTATTTTATGTGGATTAATAAAATTTTAATATTTTATTTATTTTTTTTTATATATATTACCTTGCATATTTTATAATCTGGCAATCAAACAAGCCAGGAAGCAGAAAATATTGTTTAAGAGCACAGTCAAAGAGGGGCTCATAGGGCTTAATCCCTCTCCGTTTAAATAAAAACAATTAAGTTATAGAAGTTATTAAAAATCTATTTTCTGTCTTAAATGTTTCCTTATTCATCTCTGACAAAAAAAAAAAAAAAAAAAAAAAAAAAAGTAATATTAATGAAAGTTATAGGTAATATTCATGAAACTAGTGAATCTGCAGATCAGTGGCCTCAAATATCATTCTACAGTTTTATTTTTAAATTATTTTATTCAGTATTTAAAATATTCAACTCACAATATCATTTCTTTCCTATTTGTAATATTAATTATTATAAATGATATATCAAGTAGTCTCTGGAAGATTAATTGTTAAAAATAGTGAGACAAAACTAAACACTAATATTCCAAAACTTTTTTTTTTTTAATTGACTTTAAAATCCCCCACTGTTTCAATAATTTGATAGCTGTAATTGCCTGATATTTAGTATTTTAAACTATCATGATTATCACAAATATTTTATTAATTACTGGTATCCTAATTGTTAAATTTATTTTAAAATAACCATTTTGTTTCATTAGTATGTATTCATTAAATTCTGGTTCTAAATACAATCACAAAATCAATTATATTTATTGCTTTTTATGGGGTGTCCATTACTGGGCTTTTGATATATTTCTGTTATTTAAAATTAAATTTTGATTCATATTGGGAAATGAGACTATAAGAATGGTTAAATATTGTTGATATGTTAATATAATATTGAAAAAACTGGAATATAATAATTATAACTATTAATAAAAAAATAATTTTGAAAGAAATTCCTTAAGGGTGTCCATTACTGGCACATCTACCCTATATAGAAGAATAATAGATTTAGCTAAATATACTAGAAGCTTGTGTATACCATAGTAATTTAATTAAAAATGTATTGAGTTTCATTAGGGACTCATATATAACATTATCAACTGTTTAATAACTTTGGACTCCCCCCCCCCTCCCTTCCCTCTTTTGGATATCATATATTATCAGCCTGCCAACCCCACCACCACCACCTTCCCTAATGATATCGTTATCAATGTCTAAAATTATTTTGATTTTTGCATTTTTTTCTTTTGCTCGCAGTGATGTACAGATATAGCTATACATTATTATTCTGATACTTTTTGGATTCAAATGAAAACGAGTTAATAAAATATCACAATTATATATAACTTCATATCAAATAAATAACACTTAAAAGAAATAGGTACTATTTAAAAGTATTTAATAATAACTTTTTGTCACATAATGCATTCAACGATATGTCCTGTTGCACACATACCCCTGCAAATGGGGAGGGAAGGGGCAGGCAAAACTTCTATCAACAAAACAGGTGAATAACATTTTTTTTTTTTTCACTTTTCTTCACTAGTAAACACAAGTATAATTTCAAACTTCAGAAATAGTTTCTCAAACAGCGGATTATATATGCATACACATATGACAATAGAATAGGAATGCCAAACGTTAGAGTATTCCACATTTTGGAGTTAAATAATTTTATAGTCATTTAATGATTTTAATAACTTTGTATTTTCGTAAAAACAGATAACAGACTAAAATATATATATCAGGCTATTTTCATGTAAAGAACAAATTAAAAATTAAAAGAGAAAATTTTGTTCGGATAAAAAGGATAACAGTATGAAAAGACAAATCTCTCTTCCCCTAGAGATATATCACAATATCATGTGCCAGACCCCCCTTCCCCCTAAAGTGATAACATTTTATATGCATATCCTGTTATCAGACTGTTCATCTATTTGCTTTTAATTGTTCACCAATTTGCTTTTGATTGTTTATTTATTTGCTTTCAGGATTTAATTGGTGAAGTTTTTTGCTACTTCTCAATTTAAAGTTTGCGTTTTCGATAAGTCTTCATAACAAAAAATGTGGTATGTATGGTTATGCTTAAAGTATTTTAAAATTGTATTCTAGAATTTAACATTTTGATTATATTAAACTTTGTAAAGTTGAAAGAATTTTAATTCCTTTTTGTCCTTTTAGCAGTAATTTAAAAAGTGGTTTATTATTATTATAAAGAAGATTATTTGTGAATTGTCATATTATATATATATATCATCATCATCATCATCCGTTTTCAATCCACTGCTGGATGTAGGTCTCCCCCAGATTTTTCCAATGTTTTCTTTCTAGTACTTTAGTCATCCAGTTTACACTGGCTACTTTTCTGATTTCATCACTCCATCTTACTTGAGGTCGTCTTCTTGGTCGTTTTACATCTCTGAGATACCACTGTAGGGTGTTTGTGCTCCATCTATTGTCTTGTCTTCTATATATATATATATATATATATATATATATATATATATATATATTCTTAATGTCACTCTCCCTCTTCCGTCCGGACTGTCATGCTGATTTATTATCTTAATCTGCAGACCTTAATTTGGGTGTATATCTTAAAGTAACCATAGTTGGGTTTTTGACATCAAAAAGAGGTTTTTGACATGACATGTCATAACTGACAAAAAGTGTCAAAAACCTTATACACTTTTTTTTTAGCAATCATTAGTGAAACTTTATATTAAATCAAGCTAAACACTGATTAAGTAATAATTTTATATGTTATATAAATAATTTTTATTTAGTTATTCACTATAATTAAGTTGTAATAAAATTATAAATCATAATTCAAATTATTTGTCAGCTGTCACGCCAGAAAAAAATGGCAAAAAATATTGAAAATACTATTAAATTCATTTTTCAAAGTAATTCTTTATTACTATTAAGTGTACAGTTTATTATATAAAAATTTAGCTAATTTATGCTAAAAAAAAAAATAAAATAAAATAAAAATGTGTAAAGCTAAAGCGGCCACTAAGCAGTGACTGATCATAAGTTACCTAGATTTTTAATGATTCTACATGTTTGTTTTTGTAACTTAAGAGGATGAGGGACCTTAAAAATAATTTTTTAAATTTCATTTTAAATATTATTCAAGGGTACATTATATGCATTTATCACAGAAAAAAAAAATAAAAAAAAATAATGGTATTTTTGAGAAGAAAGTGGAATTTTAGTAAAATTCCAATTTTTTCTCAAAAATAGGTACCATTATTTATTTTTTTTTTTTTTGTGATAAATAATGCCATAATGCATATAATGTATTCTTAAATAATATTTATAGTGAAATTTTCAAAAAAATAAAATTGATTTATAAGAAGGTCCCTCGTCCCCTTAAAACTTTAGATATAAACCACAATTGCGACACAAATATTCTCTGAGTAAATGATTTATAATATGAAATCAATGTAATTAAACATTCTTTAAATCAATAACTTAAAAGAAGACAGTTTGTCATTTTCAATATTTTCACATACATAATATGTGCATATACATATACATACATGTGTAGTTTCAGTTTAATTATTTAGAACAATTTGTTTATGTTAAATTTTATTTTTATACATTATACAATAGTCCCTACATTTTTTTTTTTTTTTTTTTTTTTTTTTTAGTTTGTAAATGATGAATAGAGGAAAGCAGCTAGGACATGGCTACTTGAAATAAAGGCAAATTTTCTAAGATTTGTCATTGTTTTTTAAACTGAATCCCCACCATACCCTGATAGTAAATGATTTGTTATGATGTCAAGAACCCTCATTAAAAGGGATGCAAAGCAGGAAATAAATCAAGGAAGAAGCGAGACAGAAGGTAAGTTTAAGCTATTTCAAGTGCAAACAGCTTTACTCCTAAAAGGTCTTGGAACTTTTTGGGTTAGTAAAATCATTTGGAATGGTGTATTGCTTCAGAAATTCTTTATTACTTTAATAAATATAGAATAATAATTTTACAATTGCAATTTTCATAGCACTTTGCTCTTGTCTCCTTCTCCAGAGATATACCTCTGTTATTAGGAGGGGTGGGGGGGGGGGGGGGGGAGTTCTCATATTTCAAAGCAATAATAGAAATTTTTAAGTGTTATTTTATTATACGTTATTGTAGTTCAATTTCATTTGTGTTATAAAACCAAAATCTGTAAATAATTTCACAAGATAAACATACATTTTATTTTTTGTAAATCACAAAGTTGCCGTTTTTGGGGGAAAAAATTCTCATAATTAGATTTTTGAAATTTTGCCAGAAAATTTCATTCTATATTCAGTAACACGATTTTCTAATTTAAATTTTATTAGCTTGATTTTAATCAGTTACTTTTTATATTTGATTTAAATCTAACAGTTCGAAGAAGTTGTTATATTTTGAATTTAGATCAAGATATTTTGTAATAAATATTTTGTTTTGCCATAAACTTGCTGCATATTTTAGGAGTTGATGAGGGAAAGGGGGCATAAATCCATGTTTAAGCTTTTTTTAAAATCAAGTGTTGAATTATAAAATAAAAGTGCTAATAGAGAATTTAAGCTAAAATTTGTCAAATGATTAATGCATCTGTTTGACTATTAATAAATATCTACATTTGTTAGGAAATATTTTCATGTGAATTTTTCAGTTATTAGTAAAACAATGCACTTTCTACTAGGGGAAGGAAATTTTTAGGCTGAATATAATGCTTTGTAATGTATTTTTAATCAGAGTGATAGAATATAGGCAAATACAGTTTGAAATTTTTTTTTCATATCTTGCCTTATATTTTAGGAAATTGAATAAACTATTCTCTTTTTTTTTCTTTCTTTTTAGTATTTTTTGTGCAAACTTTGAAGTTGTTACTAGATAATCATTTAATCAATCATTTGTACACTAATTGATACTCATTTTGTTTCAAAGGGTATTAAGGATTTTTAATTTTCTAAAGATTATAAAGTTAATTTATTCATAATTTGTGGTGTGCATTTACCCTTGCACATATGATTCAAAAACAAATGTTTTTTACTGGCAACTAGAAATTTTTTCTGTCTGTTTCTACAAATGTATGTGTGCATGAGTGTATGTGAAAAAGACTTTGAATTTTTTTTAAAAATTCTTTGTATTTAAAAAAAGTACATATATTAGGGATGCACCGAATATTCGGTATCTATTTGGTATTCGGCCTATTCGGTATGCCGAATATTCGGCTTGAACGAATAGCTAATTATTCGGCATGCCGAATATTCGGTTTGGCCGAATATTGAAACATTCGGCCGAACTGAATACTTAAAAAAAACTTTTAAAACATATATTTTAAAACCTTATACAATTTCTACGTTTAGCAGTCAACTTATAAAGATATTCAGAATAATTAGAAACAAAATCATATTTAAATAAAAGAGAATGTTTTTACATTATTTATTTGATGTTTGTTAAGTATTATTTAAAAAAATTAGCCAATCATGAGGATTTTCATAGGAATTAATTATGTACAAATGCAAGTTCCTCAGCATTGTCCAGTAAATAATCTGTTTCTTGCTAAGATTTTAAGAACAACGTTTACAATCTCTGAAAATGATTGCCCACTGCAGACACCGATCTAGGATGCATTTAAAAACTTCCTTGCTTAATCAAAGGGAGTAGAACAGTTATTCTTGCTAAGTTGTCACCATATAAAATTCGAATCGATTGTATTATTTATTAACTTTTACTTTAGTCTCTTCCTGACAAGCAAATATATGATCCTGTACAATTTTTCTTCCAATTTTTTCACAATCTCTCTTTGATTTTAAAATGTTTGTTTTAGAATTTAAGAAAATTTTATTCATTTGTTTTAATTCTCAGTAGAAGCTATGAAATTTAAAATTTTATTAATTAAATTTTTTTTTATAACTATCCTCTTCGTAAATAACTCAAAGCAGATTTTTTTCAACATAAAGTTTACTTGAAAAAAGCTCTTGTTTATTAGAATAAAAATTTCTGTTTTAAATATTATGCAAAATTGTTTTAAAATTTAACATTTTAATGCCTTTAAACTTTGAAATATAAAAGTATTCGACAAGCCAAATATTCGGTATTCGGCCGAATAGTTACTATTCGGCTGGCCGAATATTCAGTATTCGGCCTAGCAGTTACTATTCGGCTAGCCGAAGATTCGGTATTTGGTTCGCCTGTTGGCCGAATATTTGGTATTCGGTCAAAATCACTATTCGGTGCGTCCCTAATATATATATATAAATGAGGTGAATCCAAGCAAAAATGGAGTTCTTTTGAAGGTCTCTTCAAAAAGTTCTTTACTTTAACTCATTGAGGCACAAGAAATGGGCTTTGTAATGTTGAATTCACATCATAATTTTCTAATAAAATTTTCTGATACTAAGAAAATGCTAATTTACAGCTTTTTTCACCAAGTTTATAAAAGTGCAATTTGATTTGTACAACATGATGATGACATACAACTTAAATATGCCCATTTGTAAACATGAAATACAAAACTTTGGCTATTGCAGTTATCCATATTATTCTGGAAAAGTAGTATAAACAGTGAAGAGATAAAAATAAGGTCATTTGAGGTAAAGTAATTGCAAAAAATATTTAATCTACAAAAGAATTACATAGAACACGCAAACAGACATTGCTCCCAGCGTTTCAAAAACAATTTTAACAATAAAATTGCAAACTATTACTTATAATGGAATTTTAAAACACTTATTTCACTCCATACCAGGGGTCTTTCTAAAGAAATATGAAGTAGAGACCTCCTATTCTCTTTTGTGTACTGAACTATATATTCCTCATTAAGACCCCAAGAAATATATAATTTGTTGTCTTGTTCAAAATTCTTGTTCCAATTCATATAGTTTGTTACTATTACTAATTTAAATTCGATAAACTTTTTTTCTTCTAAATTCATAAATCATCAATAACTCTGTTGGCAAGACTTTTAATTGTAGTTTCGGGTTTACATTTCTATTTTTTCACATCACTTTAAAAATTCCTTGTATGACAATTAGTATAAAGTAAACATAATATCCTAAAGTTGTTTATTTTTCTTTTACTATATATTAATTTATCAAATTAATTTTTAATAAGTCTTATTTCTACAGCACTATATTGTTTTAATGTCAAATGTTACATAAGAAAATGTAATAAAATCAGGGTTGCAAAAAAGCCGGTTAAAATTAAAAAAAGCCAGGCCAGTGACTTTTATTGGTTTTAACCGGCTTTTTTTGGCCAAAATTGGCTTTTATACAATGAAGCATTTTAATTATAAACAACACATTTTGATGTATTTTTTAATTAGTTTTAAAGACATTTAATTGAGGTAGAAATCAATATAACCCAATTTTTCAATAATGAAGACATTAATATTAGAATAAAAGGCCATACCAATTGCTTTGTCTGGTTTATACTGCACTTAACACCTTTTTTTATTTTTACTGCTTTATATAATTAAAAAGGACAACGGTTGCTTAGTTATATATTTTATTAACTAATTTTAAGGGATATTAATAATTCAAGTCTTATTTTATTTCTCATAAATTTAAAATCACACATAAAATCACTGAATAAAAACGTCATTTCTCTCTATTAAAACAGTATTATGTAATAATATTATGTATTAGTACAGTAGTATGTAGTAACATATGCATTAATTTATGCATGAATATGCACTATTTTAAATAGTCACTAGCTTTTCAAAATTTAATTCAACAAGTTTTATTTGGAGAATTTTTTTTTTAAATTGTTCTCTTTATTTTATGCACTTACATGTACTAAAATTTCCTCAAATGTTATATCCTTCCTAATTTCTCTTTCAACATTGTCCATTCTATGATTTTAATCTGTCCGTATTAGGACTGGGCGATGTAGAAATTTCTTAAATCGATTTATCGTCCATCTAACATCGCGATTTAGTGCTAAATCGCGATTTAACACTGATTTTACTTTTTAGAATCTGGAAGCCTATTTTTTAATTTTTAATAACAAAATACGGTCTTTATGTGCCCCCCCCCCCTCCTGTATTACTTAGTATACTTAGCTTTTAATTTTTCAAATAACTTTGAAAAGAGGTATATTTTACACATAAAAAAACTTTGAATGTCCCAAAACACTAGTTTTTTTTTTTTTTTTTTTTTTTTCAATTTTAAAAATTAGTGACCTATTTTAATACATTCTATAAACTCATTCATTAAGAAGTAATATAAAAGAAAATGATTTTTTTTTTTTTGTCTGACTTGTTATGCCTGCTACAATCTAAATTCCTTAAGGGGGGGGGGGGGACTTCCCCTAGCCCACCCAAATAGCACTTCATTGCTAACAACCTACACACACACTTTTTTTTTTTTTTTTTCTACTAACACAGATTTAAAAAGTTATTGAGGTAAAACAGAAGCACATTAAAAGAATTCAATGATGAATTTAACTATTCATTTATCATGATGAGAAAAGTAGTGTAAACAAAAAATAATAATAAATAAAATAAAGGTGGGTGGGAGGTATGAGAAATAAGGTGCAATTTTACATCTTTTTAACTTTTAGATTATAATAAGATTTGTTTAACATAAATGCTTACATTTATATAGCGGATGGAGAAGGATTGAAAGTTGGAGCACATTACTGAAATTGCTGATTTCTTTTCGCGGCCGTTGCCATCCTTTAAGATTAGTAATAAAATATAATCTTAAAATAATCTCTTTTTAAGGATAACAAAATATCGAAAAAACAGAAAATCGCAGATCTGCAGAAAAATCTAATGAATGCCTCCTCCACCCCTCCCTCATTCTGCTGTAAAAATAAAGTTACTTGACTCATTACAGAACTTTATTAAAGTATTTTTAATTAATTACAAAATAATAAATTAAAACTAAAATATTCCCATAATACTCAAACATATGAAAATTAATTTTTCATAAAAGTAATGCATAAAAATATAAACTAAAAATGGATGAATTTGGATGTAAATAGTGAATCAATTTCAGCAAGATACTCAATCCGCGTGCCTGGCGCTGAAATCGGATGTCAAACCTGATGCATGACTATTTTAAAATATTTTAATTACAGAATAATAGAAAATAAAGAATATGTATTAAAATATTACCAAACATGTGAAAAATGAATGTTTCATTAAAAGAATGCATAAACATAAAAACTGAGATTCGATGAATTTGGATTTTAAATATGAAACTTTATTCTTTTTTTCCAACCAAAAATACTCAATCAATTTCAGGGAAAAAATATTAGTAAAAGATTTAGTCTTGATGTGGATCACGGCCAAATAGTGATACACAAAACAATGCATGACTATACTTTAAAATAATTTCATTAATTACAAAATAATAGAAAATAAAAAATAAATGTTAAAATAGTACTAAAACGTGTGAAAAATGAATTTTTCATAATAAAAATGCATAAAAGTATAAACTGCAAGTCGATGAGTTTGGATTTTAAATATAAAACTTTATTATTATTATTTTTAATCATATAAATGCTGAATGAATTTCAGGAAAACAATCTTTTGAAACAATGCAGGATTCTACTTTAAAACATTTTAATTAATTACAGAATATTGGAAAATAAAAAAATACATATTGCAATATTACTCAAATATTTGAAAACTTAATTTTTCATCAAAAGATTGCATTAGCATCAGGGTTCGTTGATATATATCAATGGATATATATCTTGATATATATCCGATATTTATTTTTAAAATATCAAGATTTTTAATATTTTCATATATACTTGATATTTATTTTCAATTTATCAAGACGTTTCATATTTTCTGCACTTGATATTTATTTTCAAAATATGAATGCGTGCAAGGTATTTTTCATATTTTCAGTCGTAATTCGTAATATTTCAGTGTAAATTAAATAAATTTTCAACTGTTATTGACTGTGTGAATCTGTAGATAACGAAATTTTGTCTCTCTTTATGTGACTTTTTAGACAAAAAAGTCAACAAATATATTTTTCAAGCTTTTATTTTTAAATGTTGTACTAATAATTATGTGGGACGTAATTAATTCAGAACAACCATTAAGTGTATAAAGTAAATTGTTACTGTTTTCAATTAGTTCATATTCAATTTTGTTCTAAGTAAAAAAAAAAAAAAAAAAAAAAAAAAAATGCATTTTTAGAATATTGTTTAAGTTTTCATGTTAAGTACAATATATTTTAGTTTTTAATCTATATTATGTTTGAAAACATTTATTATCAGAGGTAAGTTGGCTGCTTTGAAAATATCGGATATATATCGAAAATATCGGATATATATCAAAATATCGCATATTTTTTATATTTTCGAAAATATCATGATATTTACGAACCCTGATTAGCATATAAATTGAAATTCGATGAATTTGGATTTTAAGATTTAAACATTACTTTTTCCTTTCAACTTTCCACTATATAAGTTCTTAATTTCTGAAAAATACACATTCCAATCTCATAAACTCTGAATCTTGTTTACAAAATAAATAAATAAATATCAATTTTTACTTAAATCATCGTTTTCTTAAACCACCTTTTTCTTAAATCGGAGAGGATTGAGGCTCGATGTTTTTTTAAATTGGATCCTGCTAAATCGATTTAACACCAGCTTGCCTTTTCTTAAATCGGAAAGCATGGAGGCTTGCGATGTTTGCTTAAATCAGATCCTCCTAAATCGATTTAACACCAGCTTGCCTTATTTTTCTTAAATCGGAAAGCATTGAGGCTTGCGATATTTGCTTAAATCGGATCCTCCTAAATCGATTTAACACCAGCTTGCCATGTAAGTGTAGATACATCAAAGTAGATAAATCGTTTTTCCGATGTTAGCTCTGAATCAGTATTTTGTTTTAAATCGATTTAAAGCCAATGGCTAAATCGCGATTTAAGACAAGGGCTAAATCGCGATTTAAGATAATGGCTAAATCGCGATTTAAGACATTAGCTAAATCGCGATTTCCGATTTTAGCTTAAATCGATTTAAGTCCAATGGTTAAATCGGATTTCCGATGTAAGCTTTAAATCGATTAAAAGCCCAGGCCTAGTCCGTATGGACATATCTGGAAGACGTTACATAACAGCTTAGTAGCAGAAAAACCTTACATATATCATTTTTATAAGTTATCAGAATATCAATTGCTTATTACATATTATCGATTGTTTATTATTGCTCAAGTATTATATAAGACAATTTCAGATATTAAATACATATAAGCTATTTAGTTTTAATCAATTTTTAAAGTAAATATCAGTATATGTAAGAATGTTTCTATTTTAATGTGTGACATCCTCTTATTCTTTCATATAATCTTTAAAATGTGTGGTATGTATAGAGCTATGATAAAGAATTCCAAACCAATACTTTAGTCTAATTTAATGTATTCTTCTGAATATTCATAATTTTTTTTTTTTTTTTTTTTTTTTTTTTCAGACATAATGCCTTCAGTTTCATTCTAGCAGTTATAAAGTCTTATTTATTTGACAAAATTTAATAGAAGTTTATATTATTTTCGTAGAAAATATTTATAAGTGTATTAAAAATAAATTAATCCAAATTTTATATGAATTATCTATAAACCACCTTTTTGATAAATAAAAGCCGACTTTTTTTAAGCGGTTAAAACCATAAAAAGCAAGCCGGCTTTTTTTGGCCTGGATAAAAGCCGACAACCCTGAATAAAATTATCAAAAAAGTAAAAACAAAATTGCTATTTGTTTGCTAAGCCTAACATCTTAACTATTTTATTCCAGTTATTTATTTATTTTTTTTTTTTTTGCTATAAAATATAACTATTAAGTTATTCTGTATTAAAAAATGCAGAAAGTTAATTCTAAGTGTTTTATGCAATATAATAGATAAATAAGCTGAAAATAAGTTCTTATTTACTTTAAATCTAAAGTTTTTCTCCTCATTTCAACCAAGTTTTCTTATCCACGATTTTAAAATGACTACAAAGTATAATAATATAACAGGAAATATTTTATTATTCATTATTAAATTTCTGATAATTCTAACACACTAATTATGTAAAACAATTGAAAAAAAATAGTTTGTATTTTTCATGAATTTAATTTAAAAACCTGCATATTTTACCCCCACTTGATCCTATGCAGTTCTTTTTCGTGAGACTGTACTGCTCAAAGAATGCATTGAGCTAAGGGTTGTGGTTTCTGTTAGTCAGCTTTCCCCTTTTTTAGCCTTAATATGGTTTTATAAAACTTTTTCTATAAATTACTTTTGTATTTTCTTAGAAAAGTTATTTGAATGTATTATATCAAAGTATCATTGTACTATAGCCAAGTTTAATGCATTTAACTTTTTCTTTAAGGTACCCAATGTTGATTAACCCTGTGTGTGAAACAAAGTACAGAAAATCAGTTTTCATAGTTAATTATAGTTCTGTAATATGTCCAAGCCAATGCAAATTTTTATAAAAAATAAAATGCATTCATGTGTAAAAGCAATTTGTGTGTATAAATATATAACAATGCGTTATAATATAATGTAATTTATTTATTGTAATAAATATATTTCTATGTTTTAATTGATTGTTTTGATTATTTGTGATTCACAACAATCTTTATTTATTTATTTTTTAATTTACTAAAAACAGTTATCTTGATTTTTAAGTACGTTTTTTTTCTCTAAATACTCGTACAGCAATATTTTTATTGCATTTTAACTGATTTAATAAAGTCAGTATTTAATTAATATGTAGAAGTTTTATTAAATAGTAAAAATTCTAAATTTATTTTATTCATTTTAATTTATCAATCTTTTTTTGTTTTGTTGTAGAAAATGACATTAATAATTTGTTACTTATAAATGTTTTTATAGCCTGCTAAACTTCTACATATTTATTTGTGAAGACCCATTAAGTAAACATGTATTCCACTTGAGTACTAAATGTAAATTCATACACTTCAAAATGTCTGGTTGTGCTGTAACTAATTAAGTCATTCAGGAAATAAGTTGTGAATATTTAGATATTGTCTTAAGTTTTTTGTATTTGTTTGTCTAGGCTTGTTAAAAAAAAAAAAAATCTATGGTAAGTTTTCAAATGTATAGATATTAAAAAATATATTTTTATACCTATAAATTACATTTTAAAAAACACAAATATAGCAATTTGTATATTCTTTCTACATCAACTGGAAATCTAAATATTCATAACTTATTGTGCAACCTTACTATTCATAACTGATTTCATTAACCCTTTAGGCTCCAATGGTACTGTAATGTACCATTAAAATAATTTGTTACAAGATTCATTTAATACATTGATTAGTAGTAGTACAATTTAGAATGAGTTATAGATACTTTTCTTTATCTTGATCCAAAAGCATTATTGGTTGCAAAAAACAAAAATATTTTAAATGGATAGATCATTTCTTTTTCATTCTTTCTCATCTTTTCAGCTTTCTTGATGTTGAAAGATTGATGAGGGAGGGGGGGGGGGGTTAAGTTTGGAAATATTTCTATTGTAAGAGCATTATTTTTTATTACATTTCCTAATTCTATAAAATACTAAAAAAAAAAAAAAAAAAAAAAAAAAAAAACATTTTTAAATAAAAGATTTAAGTGGAGTTATAAATATTGCACAAAATACCTATAAATTCAAATTTAATTAATTAATTTTAATTGGCAAAATCCTTCAAAATTTATTAAATGATTGTGTAAATCTTCTAATGTAGTTTAAAAAATTCATAAAAAATGCTAAGATGAAATTTTCATGAATTCATAATTTCAGACATAAAGGGTTAAAAACCCCAACACACTGTAATAAACTTCTCAATGATACTCTAAAAAATATATGCTAAGTTAACTATATACAGAGTTTCTAAGTCTATTATTAGTATTCTAAGTTTTAAACTATATACTAAGTTTTGCAAGAATAACAAAACACTATTTTTCCATTAAAAAAAAAAAAAAAAAAAAAAATTACAAAAGTTTGATTTGCTGGACAGTGGCAGTTTTAGACATTTAACTGAAAGTAAGAAAATTTAGATAGATTTGTATGTTGAGAAAAAAATAAAAATTCTTAATTTCCAAGTAAGTAACAAGAATCTCGGCAATAATTATAAAATTTTGGTCAATTTTATTAATTTTACATTATTCTTTGGAAATATATGAAATTTTTAAGTACATTGAAGTTCTTGTTTAATAAATATAACATTATAATATGAACAAAATCCCTTGTTATATCATGGATAATAATCTATTTTGTATGATTAAGAAATTCTAGTGTAGCGCAGCAAAGAATTTATTGTTATATGGCCAAAAAAAAAAAGTTGCCTCCTGATCAGGCATAGTCAACATTATGTACTATTAACTTTTTATATTTTTTAATATTTATTTATTATACAACTGCTATTTTTTTTAAAAAAAAAAGACTGTGTATGTATACATTAGTAAAGAATAAAATCGATTAGACCAATTTGACACATTTTTACGTGTGCTTCCAAATATTCTTGTTATATGAAAATCAGAATTTTTATTTTCCATTTATTACATGCATTTTTAATTTATAGTTTTATGACTGTAAGATATATATGTATGAACTTTTGATTGTTTTGTTTTTAATATAGTCAAAAAATCACACATATATATTGTAAGGTTATATAACAAACTGAAAATATGGTTAAGTAACTGTTCTAAAAATTATAGTCAAAAGACTGAACATATCCAAAGTGTTGCTGAATTTCACTGACAAATTCAAAGGGATGATAGTGGTTATTTAACTGTATTATGATTTTATTAACACATGACTGTAAAATATTTATGTACGATCATTTAATTGCATTATGGATTTATTAGTATGTACCTGTAAGCGTTTTGCCGGATTTGGCCTACACATTCAGAGGGCTGATAATAATCATCAAGAGGATGAAAAATTACCATAGAGCATGATGTGGTCACAAACCACATTAAGTGGAAGAAAACTGCAAAAATAGTTATGAAGAGTGCAACATTGAGTGGAACAAATAAATAGAGAAATACTTATTTGACATAAGCAGGATTACAATGCAGTACAGTTAAACGTCAAAGGATACGAGGCATTTTTATAGGAAATGTTTGAAGTTTCATGTTTAAAGATCATTGCACCGAAATCTTTCTGTAGATATCTGCTGTGCAATTATCTTCTTGGCTTCAACTTCGAACAATTCCTATAAAAATGCCTTGTCGTGACCTTTCTCATGTCGAACTGTTATGCATTGTAATTCTGCTTAGGTCAAATAAGTGCATTTCTACTTATTATTTTTTTCACTGACCATCACTCCCTTCATAAATATTTTTGCGATTTTCCTTCACTCAATGTGGCTTAGAACATGGAAAGGTGCATGGCAATTTTTCATCCTCTTGATGCCTACAATCACCCCTCTTTATTTGTCAGTCGAATTCGGCAACACCCTGTGTATCATTATTAATAAATCCATAATGCAATCAAGTGACCGTATTTTACAGTCATAAAATCCTAATACAGTTAAATAACCATTTTTTAAAAATACGGTCAAAAGGCCATACCATGTATATTTCAAGGTCAAATGCAAATTTATTCTTAATATGGTTATATAACCATTTTCTAAAAATATGGTCAAATGACCATATATATATATATATATTGTACGGTCAAACGATTATTTTGACCTTTTTATACATTTACGGTCAAATGAGCATTTTGACCTTTTTATACAATTAGGGTCAAATGACCATATATATATATTTTACGGTCATATGGGAATATATAATATGATTAAGTAACCGTTATCTCTAAATACGGTCGAATTTCCGGACAGAATGCTGCCGTTCAAACGACCGTTTTCTGACGATGAAATTTTTAACAGTGTAGCTAGGTAAGTTTTTGTCTTGCTAAAATTAAGTTTTTAATCACAAACTAATTTTGATTCATCTCAATAGAAAACAGCATTTATAATTATGACAAAAGATTATTCCAAACAGTTTGCTTAAAAGGCCTTCTAATTAAAACATCCTTTGACCGCATACACAGCGATTAGTTACATACACTGTTAAAAATTTCATCGTCAGAAAACGGTCGTTTGAACGGCAGCATTCTGTCCGGAAATTCGACCGCATTTAGAGATAACGGTTACTTAATCATATTATATATATATTCCCATATGACCGTAAAAAATATATATATGGTCATTTGACCCTAATTGTATAAAAAGGTCAAAATGCTCATTTGACCGTAAATGTATAAAAAGGTCAAAATAATCGTTTGACCGTACAATATATATATATATGGTCATTTGACCATATTTTTAGAAAATGGTTATATAACCATATTAAGAATAAATTTGCATTTGACCTTGAAATATACATGGTATGGCCTTTTGACCGTATTTTTAAAAAATGGTTATTTAACTGTATTAGGATTTTATGACTGTAAAATACGGTCACTTGATTGCATTATGGATTTATTAATAATGATACACAGGGTGTTGCCGAATTCGACTGACAAATAAAGAGGGGTGATTGTAGGCATCAAGAGGATGAAAAATTGCCATGCACCTTTCCATGTTCTAAGCCACATTGAGTGAAGGAAAATCGCAAAAATATTTATGAAGGGAGTGATGGTCAGTGAAAAAAATAATAAGTAGAAATGCACTTATTTGACCTAAGCAGAATTACAATGCATAACAGTTCGACATGAGAAAGGTCACGACAAGGCATTTTTATAGGAATTGTTCGAAGTTGAAGCCAAGAAGATAATTGCACAGCAGATATCTACAGAAAGATTTCGGTGCAATGATCTTTAAACATGAAACTTCAAACATTTCCTATAAAAATGCCTCGTATCCTTTGACGTTTAACTGTACTGCATTGTAATCCTGCTTATGTCAAATAAGTATTTCTCTATTTATTTGTTCCACTCAATGTTGCACTCTTCATAACTATTTTTGCAGTTTTCTTCCACTTAATGTGGTTTGTGACCACATCATGCTCTATGGTAATTTTTCATCCTCTTGATGATTATTATCAGCCCTCTGAATGTGTAGGCCAAATCCGGCAAAACCCTTACAGGTACATACTAATAAATCCATAATGCAATTAAATGATCGTACATAAATATTTTACAGTCATGTGTTAATAAAATCATAATACAGTTAAATAACCACTATCATCCCTTTGAATTTGTCAGTGAAATTCAGCAACACTTTGGATATGTTCGGTCATTTGACTATAATTTTTAGAACAGTTACTTAACCATATTTTCAGTTTGTTATATAACCTTACAATATATATGTGTGATTTTTTGACTATATTAAAAACAAAACAATCAAAAGTTCATACATATATATCTTACAGTCATAAAACTATAAATTAAAAATGCATGTAATAAATGGAAAATAAAAATTCTGATTTTCATATAACAAGAATATTTGGAAGCACACGTAAAAATGTGTCAAATTGGTCAAATCGATTTTATTCTTTACTAATGTATACATACAGTCTTTTTTTTAAAAAAAAATAGCAGTTCTTGTATAATAAATAAATATTAAAAAATATAAAAAGTTAATAGTACATAATGTTGACTATGCCTGATCAGGAGGCAACTTTTTTTTTTGGCCATATAACAATAAATTCTTTGCTGCGCTAGACTAGAATTTCTTAATCATACAAAATAGATTATTATCCATGATATAACAAGGGATTTTGTTCATATTATAATGTTATATTTATTAAACAAGAACTTCAATGTACTTAAAAATTTCATATATTTCCAAAGAATAATGTAAAATTAATAAAATTGACCAAAATTTTATAATTATTGCCGAGATTCTTGTTACTTACTTGGAAATTAAGAATTTTTATTTTTTTCTCAACATACAAATCTATCTAAATTTTCTTACTTTCAGTTAAATGTTTAAAACTGCCACTGTCCAGCAAATCAAACTTTTGTAATTTTTTTTTTTTTTTTTTTTTTAATGGAAAAATAGTGTTTTGTTATTCTTGCAAAACTTAGTATATAGTTTAAAACTTAGAATACTAATAATAGACTTAGAAACTCTGTATATAGTTAACTTAGCATATATTTTTTAGAGTATCATTGAGAAGTTTATTACAGTGTGTTGGGGTTTTTAACCCTTTATGTCTGAAATTATGAATTCATGAAAATTTCATCTTAGCATTTTTTATGAATTTTTTAAACTACATTAGAAGATTTACACAATCATTTAATAAATTTTTGAAGGATTTTGCCAATTAAAATTAATTAATTAAATTTGAATTTATAGGTATTTTGTGCAATATTTATAACTCCACTTAAATCTTTTATTTAAAAAGTTTTTTTTTTTTTTTTTTTTTTTTTTTTAAGTATTTTATAGAATTAGGAAATGTAACAAAAAATAATGCTCTTACAATAGAAATATTTCCAAACTTAACCCCCCCCCCCCCCCCCCTCCCTCATCAATCTTTCAACATCAAGAAAGCTGAAAAGATGAGAAAGAATGAAAAAGAAATGATCTATCCATTTAAAATATTTTTGTTTTTTGCAACCAATAATGCTTTTGGATCAAGATAAAGAAAAGTATCTATAACTCATTCTAAATTGTACTACTACTAATCAATGTATTAAATGAATCTTGTAACAAATTATTTTAATGGTACATTACAGTACCATTGGAGCCTAAAGGGTTAATGAAATCAGTTATGAATAGTAAGGTTGCACAATAAGTTATGAATATTTAGATTTCCAGTTGATGTAGAAAGAATATACAAATTGCTATATTTGTGTTTTTTAAAATGTAATTTATAGGTATAAAAAAATATATTTTTTAATATCTATACATTTGAAAACTTACCATAGATTTTTTTTTTTTAACAAGCCTAGACAAACAAATACAAAAAACTTAAGACAATATCTAAATATTCACAACTTATTTCCTGAATGACTTAATTAGTTACAGCACAACCAGACATTTTGAAGTGTATGAATTTACATTTAGTACTCAAGTGGAATACATGTTTACTTAATGGGTCTTCACAAATAAATATGTAGAAGTTTAGCAGGCTATAAAAACATTTATAAGTAACAAATTATTAATGTCATTTTCTACAACAAAACAAAAAAAGATTGATAAATTAAAATGAATAAAATAAATTTAGAATTTTTACTATTTAATAAAACTTCTACATATTAATTAAATACTGACTTTATTAAATCAGTTAAAATGCAATAAAAATATTGCTGTACGAGTATTTAGAGAAAAAAAACGTACTTAAAAATCAAGATAACTGTTTTTAGTAAATTAAAAAATAAATAAATAAAGATTGTTGTGAATCACAAATAATCAAAACAATCAATTAAAACATAGAAATATATTTATTACAATAAATAAATTACATTATATTATAACGCATTGTTATATATTTATACACACAAATTGCTTTTACACATGAATGCATTTTATTTTTTATAAAAATTTGCATTGGCTTGGACATATTACAGAACTATAATTAACTATGAAAACTGATTTTCTGTACTTTGTTTCACACACAGGGTTAATCAACATTGGGTACCTTAAAGAAAAAGTTAAATGCATTAAACTTGGCTATAGTACAATGATACTTTGATATAATACATTCAAATAACTTTTCTAAGAAAATACAAAAGTAATTTATAGAAAAAGTTTTATAAAACCATATTAAGGCTAAAAAAGGGGAAAGCTGACTAACAGAAACCACAACCCTTAGCTCAATGCATTCTTTGAGCAGTACAGTCTCACGAAAAAGAACTGCATAGGATCAAGTGGGGGTAAAATATGCAGGTTTTTAAATTAAATTCATGAAAAATACAAACTATTTTTTTTTCAATTGTTTTACATAATTAGTGTGTTAGAATTATCAGAAATTTAATAATGAATAATAAAATATTTCCTGTTATATTATTATACTTTGTAGTCATTTTAAAATCGTGGATAAGAAAACTTGGTTGAAATGAGGAGAAAAACTTTAGATTTAAAGTAAATAAGAACTTATTTTCAGCTTATTTATCTATTATATTGCATAAAACACTTAGAATTAACTTTCTGCATTTTTTAATACAGAATAACTTAATAGTTATATTTTATAGCAAAAAAAAAAAAAAAAAAAAAAAAAAACTGGAATAAAATAGTTAAGATGTTAGGCTTTGCAAACAAATAGCAATTTTGTTTTTACTTTTTTGATAATTTTATTCAGGGTTGTCGGCTTTTAGCCAGGCCAAAAAAAGCCGGCTTGCTTTTTATGGTTTTAACCGCTTAAAAAAAGTCGGCTTTTATTTATCAAAAAGGTGGTTTATAGATAATTCATATAAAATTTGGATTAATTTATTTTTAATACACTTATAAATATTTTCTACGAAAATAATATAAACTTCTATTAAATTTTGTCAAATAAATAAGACTTTATAACTGCTAGAATGAAACTGAAGGCATTATGTCTGAAAAAAAAAAAAAAATTATGAATATTCAGAAGAATACATTAAATTAGACTAAAGTATTGGTTTGGAATTCTTTATCATAGCTCTATACATACCACACATTTTAAAGATTATATGAAAGAATAAGAGGATGTCACACATTAAAATAGAAACATTCTTACATATACTGATATTTACTTTAAAAATTGATTAAAACTAAATAGCTTATATGTATTTAATATCTGAAATTGTCTTATATAATACTTGAGCAATAATAAACAATCGATAATATGTAATAAGCAATTGATATTCTGATAACTTATAAAAATGATATATGTAAGGTTTTTCTGCTACTAAGCTGTTATGTAACGTCTTCCAGATATGTCCATACGGACTAGGCCTGGGCTTTTAATCGATTTAAAGCTTACATCGGAAATCCGATTTAACCATTGGACTTAAATCGATTTAAGCTAAAATCGGAAATCGCGATTTAGCTAATGTCTTAAATCGCGATTTAGCCATTATCTTAAATCGCGATTTAGCCCTTGTCTTAAATCGCGATTTAGCCATTGGCTTTAAATCGATTTAAAACAAAATACTGATTCAGAGCTAACATCGGAAAAACGATTTATCTACTTTGATGTATCTACACTTACATGGCAAGCTGGTGTTAAATCGATTTAGGAGGATCCGATTTAAGCAAATATCGCAAGCCTCAATGCTTTCCGATTTAAGAAAAATAAGGCAAGCTGGTGTTAAATCGATTTAGGAGGATCTGATTTAAGCAAACATCGCAAGCCTCCATGCTTTCCGATTTAAGAAAAGGCAAGCTGGTGTTAAATCGATTTAGCAGGATCCAATTTAAAAAAACATCGAGCCTCAATCCTCTCCGATTTAAGAAAAAGGTGGTTTAAGAAAACGATGATTTAAGTAAAAATTGATATTTATTTATTTATTTTGTAAACAAGATTCAGAGTTTATGAGATTGGAATGTGTATTTTTCAGAAATTAAGAACTTATATAGTGGAAAGTTGAAAGGAAAAAGTAATGTTTAAATCTTAAAATACAAATTCATCGAATTTCAATTTATATGCTAATCAGGGTTCGTAAATATCATGATATTTTCGAAAATATAAAAAATATGCGATATTTTGATATATATCCGATATTTTCGATATATATCCGATATTTTCAAAGCAGCCAACTTACCTCTGATAATAAATGTTTTCAAACATAATATAGATTAAAAACTAAAATATATTGTACTTAACATGAAAACTTAAACAATATTCTAAAAATGCATTTTTTTTTTTTTTTTTTTTTTTACTTAGAACAAAATTGAATATGAACTAATTGAAAACAGTAACAATTTACTTTATACACTTAATGGTTGTTCTGAATTAATTACGTCCCACATAATTATTAGTACAACATTTAAAAATAAAAGCTTGAAAAATATATTTGTTGACTTTTTTGTCTAAAAAGTCACATAAAGAGAGACAAAATTTCGTTATCTACAGATTCACACAGTCAATAACAGTTGAAAATTTATTTAATTTACACTGAAATATTACGAATTACGACTGAAAATATGAAAAATACCTTGCACGCATTCATATTTTGAAAATAAATATCAAGTGCAGAAAATATGAAACGTCTTGATAAATTGAAAATAAATATCAAGTATATATGAAAATATTAAAAATCTTGATATTTTAAAAATAAATATCGGATATATATCAAGATATATATCCATTGATATATATCAACGAACCCTGATGCTAATGCAATCTTTTGATGAAAAATTAAGTTTTCAAATATTTGAGTAATATTGCAATATGTATTTTTTTATTTTCCAATATTCTGTAATTAATTAAAATGTTTTAAAGTAGAATCCTGCATTGTTTCAAAAGATTGTTTTCCTGAAATTCATTCAGCATTTATATGATTAAAAATAATAATAATAAAGTTTTATATTTAAAATCCAAACTCATCGACTTGCAGTTTATACTTTTATGCATTTTTATTATGAAAAATTCATTTTTCACACGTTTTAGTACTATTTTAACATTTATTTTTTATTTTCTATTATTTTGTAATTAATGAAATTATTTTAAAGTATAGTCATGCATTGTTTTGTGTATCACTATTTGGCCGTGATCCACATCAAGACTAAATCTTTTACTAATATTTTTTCCCTGAAATTGATTGAGTATTTATGGTTGGAAAAAAAGAATAAAGTTTCATATTTAAAATCCAAATTCATCGAATCTCAGTTTTTATGTTTATGCATTCTTTTAATGAAACATTCATTTTTCACATGTTTGGTAATATTTTAATACATATTCTTTATTTTCTATTATTCTGTAATTAAAATATTTTAAAATAGTCATGCATCAGGTTTGACATCCGATTTCAGTGCCAGGCACGCGGATTGAGTATCTTGCTGAAATTGATTCACTATTTACATCCAAATTCATCCATTTTTAGTTTATATTTTTATGCATTACTTTTATGAAAAATTAATTTTCATATGTTTGAGTATTATGGGAATATTTTAGTTTTAATTTATTATTTTGTAATTAATTAAAAATACTTTAATAAAGTTCTGTAATGAGTCAAGTAACTTTATTTTTACAGCAGAATGAGGGAGGGGTGGAGGAGGCATTCATTAGATTTTTCTGCAGATCTGCGATTTTCTGTTTTTTCGATATTTTGTTATCCTTAAAAAGAGATTATTTTAAGATTATATTTTATTACTAATCTTAAAGGATGGCAACGGCCGCGAAAAGAAATCAGCAATTTCAGTAATGTGCTCCAACTTTCAATCCTTCTCCATCCGCTATATAAATGTAAGCATTTATGTTAAACAAATCTTATTATAATCTAAAAGTTAAAAAGATGTAAAATTGCACCTTATTTCTCATACCTCCCACCCCCCTTTATTTTATTTATTATTATTTTTTGTTTACACTACTTTTCTCATCATGATAAATGAATAGTTAAATTCATCATTGAATTCTTTTAATGTGCTTCTGTTTTACCTCAATAACTTTTTAAATCTGTGTTAGTAAAAAAAAAAAAAAAAAAAAGTGTGTGTGTAGGTTGTTAGCAATGAAGTGCTATTTGGGTGGGCTAGGGGAAGTCCCCCCCCCCCTTAAGGAATTTAGATTGTAGCAGGCATAACAAGTCAGACAAAAAAAAAAAATCATTTTCTTTTATATTACTTCTTAATGAATGAGTTTATAGAATGTATTAAAATAGGTCACTAATTTTTAAAATTGAAAAAAAAAACTAGTGTTTTGGGACATTCAAAGTTTTTTTATGTGTAAAATATACCTCTTTTCAAAGTTATTTGAAAAATTAAAAGCTAAGTATACTAAGTAATACAGGAGGGGGGGGGGGCACATAAAGACCGTATTTTGTTATTAAAAATTAAAAAATAGGCTTCCAGATTCTAAAAAGTAAAATCAGTGTTAAATCGCGATTTAGCACTAAATCGCGATGTTAGATGGTCGATAAATCGATTTAAGAAATTTCTACATCGCCCAGTCCTAATACGGACAGATTAAAATCATAGAATGGACAATGTTGAAAGAGAAATTAGGAAGGATATAACATTTGAGGAAATTTTAGTACATGTAAGTGCATAAAATAAAGAGAACAATTTAAAAAAAAAATTCTCCAAATAAAACTTGTTGAATTAAATTTTGAAAAGCTAGTGACTATTTAAAATAGTGCATATTCATGCATAAATTAATGCATATGTTACTACATACTACTGTACTAATACATAATATTATTACATAATACTGTTTTAATAGAGAGAAATGACGTTTTTATTCAGTGATTTTATGTGTGATTTTAAATTTATGAGAAATAAAATAAGACTTGAATTATTAATATCCCTTAAAATTAGTTAATAAAATATATAACTAAGCAACCGTTGTCCTTTTTAATTATATAAAGCAGTAAAAATAAAAAAAGGTGTTAAGTGCAGTATAAACCAGACAAAGCAATTGGTATGGCCTTTTATTCTAATATTAATGTCTTCATTATTGAAAAATTGGGTTATATTGATTTCTACCTGAATTAAATGTCTTTAAAACTAATTAAAAAATACATCAAAATGTGTTGTTTATAATTAAAATGCTTCATTGTATAAAAGCCAATTTTGGCCAAAAAAAGCCGGTTAAAACCAATAAAAGTCACTGGCCTGGCTTTTTTTAATTTTAACCGGCTTTTTTGCAACCCTGATTTTATTACATTTTCTTATGTAACATTTGACATTAAAACAATATAGTGCTGTAGAAATAAGACTTATTAAAAATTAATTTGATAAATTAATATATAGTAAAAGAAAAATAAACAACTTTAGGATATTATGTTTACTTTATACTAATTGTCATACAAGGAATTTTTAAAGTGATGTGAAAAAATAGAAATGTAAACCCGAAACTACAATTAAAAGTCTTGCCAACAGAGTTATTGATGATTTATGAATTTAGAAGAAAAAAAGTTTATCGAATTTAAATTAGTAATAGTAACAAACTATATGAATTGGAACAAGAATTTTGAACAAGACAACAAATTATATATTTTTTGGGGTCTTAATGAGGAATATATAGTTCAGTACACAAAAGAGAATAGGAGGTCTCTACTTCATATTTCTTTAGAAAGACCCCTGGTATGGAGTGAAATAAGTGTTTTAAAATTCCATTATAAGTAATAGTTTGCAATTTTATTGTTAAAATTGTTTTTGAAACGCTGGGAGCAATGTCTGTTTGCGTGTTCTATGTAATTCTTTTGTAGATTAAATATTTTTTGCAATTACTTTACCTCAAATGACCTTATTTTTATCTCTTCACTGTTTATACTACTTTTCCAGAATAATATGGATAACTGCAATAGCCAAAGTTTTGTATTTCATGTTTACAAATGGGCATATTTAAGTTGTATGTCATCATCATGTTGTACAAATCAAATTGCACTTTTATAAACTTGGTGAAAAAAGCTATAAATTAGCATTTTCTTAGTATCAGAAAATTTTATTAGAAAATTATGATGTGAATTCAACATTACAAAGCCCATTTCTTGTGCCTCAATGAGTTAAAGGAAAGAACTTTTTGAAGAGACCTTCAAAAGAACTCCATTTTTGCTTGGATTCACCTCATTTATATATATATATTAGGGATGCACCGAATAGTGATTTTGACCGAATACCAAATATTCGGCCAACAGGCGAACCAAATACCGAATCTTCGGCTAGCCGAATAGTAACTGCTAGGCCGAATACTGAATATTCGGCCAGCCGAATAGTAACTATTCGGCCGAATGCCGAACATTTGGCTTGTCGAATACTTTTATATTTCAAAGTTTAAAGGCATTAAAATGTTAAAATTTAAAACAATTTTGCATAATATTTAAAACAGAAATTTTTATTCTAATAAACAAGAGCTTTTTTCAAGTAAACTTTATGTTGAAAAAAATCTGCTTTGAGTTATTTACGAAGAGGATAGTTATAAAAAAAAATTTAATTAATAAAATTTTAAATTTCATAGCTTCTTCTGAGAATTAAAACAAATGAATAAAATTTTCTTAAATTCTAAAACAAACATTTTAAAATCAAAGAGAGATTGTGAAAAAATTGGAAGAAAAATTGTACAGGATCATATATTTGCTTGTCAGGAAGAGACTAAAGTAAAAGTTAATAAATAATACAATCGATTCGAATTTTATATGGTGACAACTTAGCAAGAATAACTGTTCTACTCCCTTTGATTAAGCAAGGAAGTTTTTAAATGCATCCTAGATCGGTGTCTGCAGTGGGCAATCATTTTCAGAGATTGTAAACGTTGTTCTTAAAATCTTAGCAAGAAACAGATTATTTACTGGACAATGCTGAGGAACTTGCATTTGTACATAATTAATTCCTATGAAAATCCTCATGATTGGCTAATTTTTTTAAATAATACTTAACAAACATCAAATAAATACAGTCAAACCTCGTTAACACGAACTCGCTTAACGCGAATTACTTTTAGCACGAACTGTTTTCGATTGCCCTGTCCAGGTGTATGTAATGTATTTAAGTTCGGATAACACGAAACACTTTTAACACGAACAAAATCAGTTTCCCCTTGAGTGTTCGCGTTAACGAGGTTCGACTGTAATGTAAAAACATTCTCTTTTATTTAAATATGATTTTGTTTCTAATTATTCTGAATATCTTTATAAGTTGACTGTTAAACGTAGAAATTGTATAAGGTTTTAAAATATATGTTTTAAAAGTTTTTTTAAGTATTCAGTTCGGCCGAATGTTTCAATATTCGGCCAAACCGAATATTCGGCATGCCGAATAATTAGCTATTCGTTCAAGCCGAATATTCGGCATACCGAATAGGCCGAATACCAAATAGATACCGAATATTCGGTGCATCCCTAATATATGTACTTTTTTTAAATACAAAGAATTTTTAAAAAAAATTCAAAGTCTTTTTCACATACACTCATGCACACATACATTTGTAGAAACAGACAGAAAAAATTTCTAGTTGCCAGTAAAAAACATTTGTTTTTGAATCATATGTGCAAGGGCAAATGCACACCACAAATTATGAATAAATTAACTTTATAAACTTTAGAAAATTAAAAATCCTTAATACCCTTTGAAACAAAATGAGTATCAATTAGTGTACAAATGATTGATTAAATGATTATCTAGTAACAACTTCAAAGTTTGCACAAAAAATACTAAAAAGAAAGAAAAAAAAAGAGAATAGTTTATTCAATTTCCTAAAATATAAGGCAAGATATGAAAAAAAAATTTCAAACTGTATTTGCCTATATTCTATCACTCTGATTAAAAATACATTACAAAGCATTATATTCAACCTAAAAATTTCCTTCCCCTAGTAGAAAGTGCATTGTTTTACTAATAACTGAAAAATTCACATGAAAATATTTCCTAACAAATGTAGATATTTATTAATAGTCAAACAGATGCATTAATCATTTGACAAATTTTAGCTTAAATTCTCTATTAGCACTTTTATTTTATAATTCAACACTTGATTTTAAAAAAAGCTTAAACATGGATTTATGCCCCCTTTCCCTCATCAACTCCTAAAATATGCAGCAAGTTTATGGCAAAACAAAATATTTATTACAAAATATCTTGATCTAAATTCAAAATATAACAACTTCTTCGAACTGTTAGATTTAAATCAAATATAAAAAGTAACTGATTAAAATCAAGCTAATAAAATTTAAATTAGAAAATCGTGTTACTGAATATACAATGAAATTTTCTGGCAAAATTTCAAAAATCTAATTATGAGAATTTTTTCCCCAAAAAACGGCAACTTTGTGATTTAGAAAAAATAAAATGTATGTTTATCTTGTGAAATTATTTACAGATTTTGGTTTTATAACACAAATGAAATTGAACTACAATAACGTATAATAAAATAACATTTAAAAATTTCTATTATTGCTTTGAAATATGAGAACTCCCCCCCCCCCCTCCTAATAACAGAGGTATATCTCTGGAGAAGGAGACAAGAGCAAAGTGCTATGAAAATTGCAATTGTAAAATTATTATTCTATATTTATTAAAGTAATAAAGAATTTCTGAAGCAATACACCATTCCAAATGATTTTACTAACCCAAAAAGTTCCAAGACCTTTTAGGAGTAAAGCTGTTTGCACTAGAAATAGCTTAAACTTACCTTCTGTCTCGCTTCTTCCTTGATTTATTTCCTGCTTTGCATCCCTTTTAATGAGGGTTCTTGACATCATAACAAATCATTTACTATCAGGGTATGGTGGGGATTCAGTTTAAAAAACAATGACAAATCTTAGAAAATTTGCCTTTATTTCAAGTAGCCATGTCCTAGCTGCTTTCCTCTATTCATCATTTACAAACTAAAAAAAAAAAAAAAAAAAAAAAAAAAAAAAAAAAAAAAAAAATGTAGGGACTATTGTATAATGTATAAAAATAAAATTTAACATAAACAAATTGTTCTAAATAATTAAACTGAAACTACACATGTATGTATATGTATATGCACATATTATGTATGTGAAAATATTGAAAATGACAAACTGTCTTCTTTTAAGTTATTGATTTAAAGAATGTTTAATTACATTGATTTCATATTATAAATCATTTACTCAGAGAATATTTGTGTCGCAATTGTGGTTTATATCTAAAGTTTTAAGGGGACGAGGGACCTTCCTTATAAATCAATTTTATTTTTTTGAAAATTTCACTATAAATATTATTTAAGAATACATTATATGCATTATGGCATTATTTATCACAAAAAAATAAATAAATAAATTATGGTACCTATTTTTGAGAAAAAATTGGAATTTTACTAAAATTCCACTTTCTTCTCAAAAATACCATTAATTTTTTTTTTTTTCTGTGATAAATGCATATAATGTACCCTTGAATAATATTTAAAATGAAATTTAAAAAAAAAAATTATTTTTAAGGTCCCTCATCCTCTTAAGTTACAAAAACAAACATATAGAATCATTAAAAATCTAGGTAACTTATGATCAGTCACTGCTTAGTGGCCGCTTTAGCTTTACACATTTTTATTTATTTTTTTTTTTTTTAGCATAAATTAGCTAAATTTTTATATAATAAACTGTACACTTAATAGTAATAAAGAATTACTTTGAAAAATGAATTTAATAGTATTTTCAATATTTTTTGCCATTTTTTTCTGGCGTGACAGCTGACAAATAATTTGAATTATGATTTATAATTTTATTACAACTTAATTATAGTGAATAACTAAATAAAAATTATTTATATAACATATAAAATTATTACTTAATCAGTGTTTAGCTTGATTTAATATAAAGTTTCACTAATGATTGCTAAAAAAAAGTGTATAAGGTTTTTGACACTTTTTGTCAGTTATGACATGTCATGTCAAAAACCTCTTTTTGATGCCAAAAACCCAACTATGGTTACTTTAAGATATACACCCAAATTAAGGTCTGCAGATTAAGATAATAAATCAGCATGACAGTCCGGACGGAAGAGGGAGAGTGACATTAAGAATATATATATATATATAGAAGACAAGACAATAGATGGAGCACAAACACCCTACAGTGGTATCCCAGAGATGTAAAACGACCAAGAAGACGACCTCAAGTAAGATGGAGTGATGAAATCAGAAAAGTAGCCAGTGTAAACTGGATGACTAAAGTACTAGAAAGAAAACATTGGAAAAATCTGGGGGAGACCTACATCCAGCAGTGGATTGAAAACGGATGATGATGATGATGATATATATATATAATATGACAATTCACAAATAATCTTCTTTATAATAATAATAAACCACTTTTTAAATTACTGCTAAAAGGACAAAAAGGAATTAAAATTCTTTCAACTTTACAAAGTTTAATATAATCAAAATGTTAAATTCTAGAATACAATTTTAAAATACTTTAAGCATAACCATACATACCACATTTTTTGTTATGAAGACTTATCGAAAACGCAAACTTTAAATTGAGAAGTAGCAAAAAACTTCACCAATTAAATCCTGAAAGCAAATAAATAAACAATCAAAAGCAAATTGGTGAACAATTAAAAGCAAATAGATGAACAGTCTGATAACAGGATATGCATATAAAATGTTATCACTTTAGGGGGAAGGGGGGTCTGGCACATGATATTGTGATATATCTCTAGGGGAAGAGAGATTTGTCTTTTCATACTGTTATCCTTTTTATCCGAACAAAATTTTCTCTTTTAATTTTTAATTTGTTCTTTACATGAAAATAGCCTGATATATATATTTTAGTCTGTTATCTGTTTTTACGAAAATACAAAGTTATTAAAATCATTAAATGACTATAAAATTATTTAACTCCAAAATGTGGAATACTCTAACGTTTGGCATTCCTATTCTATTGTCATATGTGTATGCATATATAATCCGCTGTTTGAGAAACTATTTCTGAAGTTTGAAATTATACTTGTGTTTACTAGTGAAGAAAAGTGAAAAAAAAAAAAATGTTATTCACCTGTTTTGTTGATAGAAGTTTTGCCTGCCCCTTCCCTCCCCATTTGCAGGGGTATGTGTGCAAGAGGACATATCGTTGAATGCATTATGTGACAAAAAGTTATTATTAAATACTTTTAAATAGTACCTATTTCTTTTAAGTGTTATTTATTTGATATGAAGTTATTTTATATATATAATTGTGATATTTTATTAACTCGTTTTCATTTGAATCCAAAAAGTATCAGAATAATAATGTATAGCTATATCTGTACATCACTGCGAGCAAAAGAAAAAAATGCAAAAATCAAAATAATTTTAGACATTGATAACGATATCATTAGGGAAGGTGGTGGTGGTGGGGTTGGCAGGCTGATAATATATGATATCCAAAAGAGGGAAGGGAGGGGGGGGAGTCCAAAGTTATTAAACAGTTGATAATGTTATATATGAGTCCCTAATGAAACTCAATACATTTTTAATTAAATTACTATGGTATACACAAGCTTCTAGTATATTTAGCTAAATCTATTATTCTTCTATATAGGGTAGATGTGCCAGTAATGGACACCCTTAAGGAATTTCTTTCAAAATTATTTTTTTATTAATAGTTATAATTATTATATTCCAGTTTTTTCAATATTATATTAACATATCAATAATATTTAACCATTCTTATAGTCTCATTTCCCAATATGAATCAAAATTAAATTTTAAATAACAGAAATATATCAAAAGCCCAGTAATGGACACCCCATAAAAAGCAATAAATATAATTGTTTTTGTGATTGTATTTAGAACCAGAATTTAATGAATACATACTAATGAAACAAAATGGTTATTTTAAAATAAATTTAACAATTAGGATACCAGTAATTAATAAAATATTTGTGATAATCATGATAGTTTAAAATACTAATTATCAGGCAATTACAGCTATCAAATTATTGAAACAGTGGGGGATTTTAAAGTCAATTAAAAAAAAAAAAGTTTTGGAATATTAGTGTTTAGTTTTGTCTCACTATTTTTAACAATTAATCTTCCAGAGACTACTTGATATATCATTTATAATAATTAATATTACAAATAGGAAAGAAATGATATTGTGAGTTGAATATTTTAAATACTGAATAAAATAATTTAAAAATAAAACTGTAGAATGATATTTGAGGCCACTGATCTGCAGATTCACTAGTTTCATGAATATTACTTATAACTTTCATTAATATTACTTTTTTTTTTTTTTTTTTTTTTTTTTTTTTTTTTTTTTTTTTTTTTGTCAGATATGAATAAGGAAACATTTAAGACAGAAAATAGATTTTTAATAACTTCTATAACTTAATTGTTTTTATTTAAACGGAGAGGGATTAAGTCCTATGAGCCCCTCTTTGACTGTGCTCTTAAACAATATTTTCTGCTTCCTGGCTTGTTTGATTGCCAGATTATAAAATATGCAAGGTAATATATATAAAAAAAATAAATAAAATATTAAAATTTTATTAATCCACATAAAATAACTTGAAAGCAGCTATTTATAAAAGTTTTGGTGTTATTACATTTTGGTAAGTATAATTTAAAAATTAAATTTGATTATTTAGGTTTGCAGTTAAGTCAAAATATTTTATGCACTATAAACATTACTGAAATTGCATTTTTAGCAATGTTTACATGGGGTGTCCATTACTGGAAAATGACTAATTAACCGTCCCAGTAATGGACACCCCCTCTTAAAACCTTAAAAATAAATGAAATTTTGTAAATAGCCGTTAGTATATAAAATTCTAAGTTTTCTATTGCTAATCAAACAAAAACATTCAAATTTTGCAAAAAGTAAATAATATATAACTTAATTAAACGAAGCCAGCTCTTAGCCTCTTCATTAAGATTTTCACAGAAAAACAGCGAAACTTTGAAACATTATTTTCTTCTTCCTGATTGGTTTGATTAAAAGTGTCAACAACAACACAGTTTTATAAAACATGCAAGGGGGAATTATTAAAAAAATAATTAAAGCTAAATATTTATTAGTTATTTTTTTATTAACTAAAAACATCAAGGGGTGTCCATTACTGGAAGGGTGTCCATTACTGGCACATCTACCCTATTTTTTAAAGAATCTTTTAACATTAATTAAATTTTAATTATTTAACTCATATTATTAGCTGGGAAAAACCATGAATTTTGTCAATCAGTTAGAAGATGAAGCGGCAAGTCACGAAAAATAATGCGAAATTTAATAATCGGTCGCAAGGAAAAAATCATGAAATTTATCCTGCAATTACAGGAAGAAAAATTGTAAATTTAGTCATTTGGTAGCAGGAAAAGGGTGAAATTTGTCAACCAGTATTGTAGAGAAAAAAAAATTGCAAAATTCATCAGGCAATTGCATGAAAAAAAAAAACCTACGAGTTTCAAAATATGTTCTAGGACCAAATCCAGAAACTAGCTGTGTTGGCAATTGTCCCGGTAGCAGAAAGTTCGAGACGGGAGACGGGCATCGCAGATTTTCTTTTCTCTTTTGCAGATTCTTTTTCCATTGAACCATTATTTTTCTTTATATTATGTTTAGTTTTTTATTACTTAATACAAAAACTTAAGATTATTATTAATAAAAAACTATAAAATGCATAAAAACGCTACAGGTAAGTGATTGTTTGATTAATTAACGTTTCAATTGTAAAAGTATTTTACCTGCAGATTATTTTTTGTCTTTGAAATATCTGTCGCAGATACCTGGAGAATTTTCTGCTACTGGGGCAATTGTGAAAAACAAAAAAAAAAAAAAAAAAATGTGAAATCCATTGATCAATGGCAATAAAATATTAAATTTCCCGGCTAATTTCAGGAATATATCACAAAATCCATTAATCGTTTGGGAAGATATCACAAAATTTTACAGATAACAGGGAGCTCTAGACAAACAAGTATAAAATATTATGTTTTTTGAACGGAACACAAAAGTACCTTTTTTGAGAATACCGAGCTTTTTTTATTGAATTCCTACTCGGCAGCAGTTTTATTCTAGAATCAACACTAGTCAATAATGATGTTAATAAAATAAAAGTACTTTTGTTACATGTTTAAGCACCATGAATTAAGCATTGTAAATTTAATAAACTGAAACATACAATAGGGGAGACCGGGGTACAGTGGTCCACTTTTGCAGTTAACATTTTTTTTTTCTCTTTTAACGGAGAGACCAATCTACCTGAAAATATTTTTGAATATTCTTTAAACCTTTCTACATGCCTCATAATTTTAACAGAACATAATTTCCAATACATTTTTCAAAATTTTTTTTTTTACATACACTCGTGAAGTAGACCAGTGTATCCCGTTTCCGGGGTACACTGGTCCACCCACTGGGGCACAGTGGTCCACTATTAGTTATTGTCTAAATTACAATATAAATCTATTTATAATTAATCTAATTCTTTTTTATTTCCCCTTTACCTCCAAAATAATATAATAATACAAATTTGCAAGTAGCATTTTGAAACAAAAAACATATATAACTAAAGAATTATCAAAAAATTTATTATATTTTGATTTTGAATATAACAATATAAGATACAGGAGTGATGGCAAACAAATTATTAATTAAGTACAAAAAAATCAGCAAAAATTTAAGACAAATATGATGAAAAATTTATTAGAAGATTAAAATAGGATAAAATAGTTTATTATGAGCTGACCATGTGCTCTGAAGTTATAAATAACCAATCCAGTGAGGTCATCTATTACTTATTAGGCTACAGTTATATTTTTCAAATGTAGTAAATACAAAACAAAATATTTCTTAATATGTTAACTCTGCAATGCATGATTTTCATTTCTCTCCTTCTCCCCCCCCCCCCCCACACAAAAAAAAAAAAAAAAAAAAAACTGCTATATTGAACAAGAAAACTTACTTTAAAAATCACATGTGAACTGTTATCCATAATTTAGGAGAAAACTAAAGTGTCAGATGGCTACATTATAATGTGAACAACATACAAACTAACATGAAATTTAAAGTGTGCCAAATGCTAATCTATGCATTGTAGCATTAAAAAAATTGTCATTTTTCTTTGTTTACTTTATTTTATAGTTAAATAACTATTTTAAAACAATATTTCTTTATAGAGAATAAGTGATTATTAAATATTTTGAAAATTCTTCATTACAGGAGCAGTATTCATTGTGGACCACTGTACCCCAGCAGTGGCCGGTCCACTGTGCCCCATGTTAAAGTTCAATACATACTGATAAAAATATTATTTAAAGTTTTCTTTTAAGCATATAAGTTTTTAAATTTAATAAAGACCAGTGTTTTACCCAGGGTTCGTAAATATCATGATATTTTCGAAAATATCGAAAATATCCGATATTTTGATATATATCAGATATTTTCGATATATATCCGATATTTTCAAAGCAGCCAACTTACTGATAATAATAAATGTTTTTGAGCATGATATAGATTAGAAACTAAAATATACTGCACTTAACATGAAAACTTAATCAAACAATATTCTAAAAATGCATTTTTCTTTTTCTTTTTTTTTCTTTCTTTTTTTTTTCCACTTAGAACAAAATTGAAGATGAAAAATCAAAAACAATAACAATTTGCTTTGTACACTTATAAAGAAAAACTAACGATGGCATTCAGTCAAGATCAAGTATTAAAAAAAAAAAAAAAAAAAAAAAAAAAAAAAGAATCAGATTTTTTAAAACAAAATTGTAAATACAAAAAAGTTTTTTAATTGAAAAATTTTAACATAAATGTAAGTATAAAATGTCTTATAACATGTTGTATAGTTCAACTAAACCAAAGCTTGAGAAAAGATTCTTTTCTAATGAAGCTGTATATAATTGGTTATTTAAATTTGTCAGTTTATCTTTCAATAGTTGTTCTGAATTATGTCCCACATAATTATTAGTTTAACATTTAAAAATAAATGTTTCAAATATAAAGCTTGAAAAATATACTTGTTTTCTTTTTTGTCTAAATAAGTCACATCTAGAAGAGACAAAAGTTCTTTATCTACAGATTCATACACTCAAAAACAGTTGAAAATTTATTTCATTTACACTGAAATATTACGAAGTATGACTGAAAATATCAAAAATATCTTGCGCAGAAAATACGAATGCAGAAAATACGAAACATATTGATATATTGAAAATAAATATCAACTATATGAAAACATCAAAAATCTTGATAATTTGAAAATAAATACTGGATAGATATCCATTGATACATATCGATATCACCGAACCCGGGTTGTATATAAATGATTATCTAAATTACATTTTATCTTTCAATGGCTATTCTGAATTAACTGTCTCACATAATTATTAGTTCTACATTTAAAAATAAGAGTTTCAAACATAAAGCTTGGAAAAGATTTGTTTTCTTCTTTTCCTAAAAAAGTCACTGCGAAAGGCAAAAGTTCATTATTTACAGAATGACACAGTCAATAACAGGTGGAAATTTCATTTACACTTGCTTTGACTGTAGAAAATATCAAAATTACCTACAAAGGTGATATTTTGAAAATAAATATCAAATATACAAAATATCAAACATCTTGATATTTTGAAAATAAATATCAAGAATTTGAAAATATCGAAAATATCAAAAATCTTGATATTTTAAAAATAAATATCGGATATATATCAAGATATATATCCATTGATATATATCAACGAACCCTGGTTTTACCTTTTCAAAAAAGTTGTTTTATCTTATTTATCCATAACCTTCAATTACCCAATAAAGAAAAGTATGATGATGAAAATTTTTACTTTTAGGAGCTCAAAACAACCAGTCAGGATAAAAGGGTTCATTCTGAGCTAACGATGTGTTCTGAAGGCTATAAGTAATCAGTCCAGTGCTCTTATCAATTAGCCTAAAAGAAATGCTTTAAAAATAACTAAAATATAAGGGGTGGTCCACTGTACCCGGGTCTCCCCTACTTACTATCACATTTCAAGTTTTAAATCATGAGTAGATTTCAACACACAAAATTTGCTTTGCAATAAAATTTACTTGACTAATGTCTATTTCTGGAGATACTTCATTAGTTATAGGGAAAATAGAGCATTGCGAGTTGGGCTGGTGAACTTTGGATGTAAAAGTGGAAGTAAAAAATATTCTTTATATATTAATGAAAATCGCTTACACCATATTCACAAACAGAAAATCAGTTTGATATGCCTAAGTGTAAGTAAAAGTATAAAATGTAATTTTTTTCTTCGGGGGGGGGGGGGGTACTAAAATAAGTTTTTTAAAATAAAATAACATTTACAAAGTACATTTAACAGTGTAAATAAGGAATTCTTATTTCAGATAAATTGTATATGAATTACATGTTACAGATAAAATTATGCTAGTAATTTTGATACTAAAAACTTATTTTATTGCTAATATTAAAGTATTTAAAGTAATACAATTATACATGAAGCTCTTACAAAAAATTTTAATCAATAAGTAATAAAATATAAAATTTAATATCTTCAATTTTATTTCTAGAAATATAAACTGCAAAAGTGGTACACTGTGCCCCAGTCTCCCCTACAATGATTTGCCCAAACACTTTTTTTTTTTTTTTTTTTTTTTTTTTTTTTTTTTTTTTTTAAGAAAAAAAGCATACACTGATCATTATCTATTAAAAAAAAACTAACAATAATGATCAGTGTATGCTTTTTTTCTTAAAAAAGTGTTTGGGCAAATCACTGTAGGGGAGACTGGGGCACAGTGTACCACTTTTGCAGTTTATATTTTTTTCGCTTTAATGGAAAGTCCAATCTGCCTGAAAATATTCTTGAACAATCCTTAAACATTTTTACATGCCTCAGAATTTTTTCAGAATATAGTTTCAAATACATTTTTCAGAAAAAAAATAATTGCATATGTTCATAAAGTGCACCAGTGTGCCCCAGAAGCGGGGTACACTGTCTACCCACTGGGGAACAGTGGTCCACAATTAAGCATTATTTGAAATACAATATAAATTTATTTTTTATTATTTTAGTCCTCCTTTATCTCACCTCTACCTCCAAATAATATAATAATGCAAATTTACAAGTAACATTTTCAAACAGAACATATACAGACAAAACAGAAAAATTATCAAAAGAAAATTATTGTATATTTTAAATAATAACAAATTAAGATACAGGAACGATTGCAAATAAGGTGAAGTTATTAAATAAAATAAAGTCATCGCACATTAAAATTTGCAAATGAAACTCCAAAGTACTTATAAGCCTGAAATTTTCCAGAAATACTTTTTGGGTCTGAGGGCGATTTTATAATAACAGTGATATAAACAACAGATTAATAACCATAAAGTTTTGATTTCAAATTTGTTTTACGTTACATCTAAAATGAGTATGTATTGACAATTGAATTAGTTCAGATAAGTATATTAATTTCAATATAAGACATTAAATAATTTTTATAAAAAGTAAAAAAGTTAGAATTTTATTTTTTCTGAAAAAACAAAAAAAAAAGGGGGGGGGGCTCAGTCCCTAATTATTTAAAAATATTCATACTTTAATATCTCACAGCCGATCTTCATAATCGAATGATGATGTTATGAAGATCGGCTGTGTTAATATTCCTAATGGCATGCAAGATAACTCTGTTCCATGCAATGTCAGGGGAAGGTCAGTACAGGTCATAGTTACCAGTATAGGAATGTCCTTGAATGGAGACAGGAGGGGATTAGATTGCAAACCTTGTGTGAAATAGTGTGAGAAAAGAGGGGTGGAGAATTAAAATGTTTAAGATAGTATAGAATTCAGTACAATGTTTTTAACAGCAGTAATTTGGGCGGTTGAAAAATATAGCTTAATAAAAAATTAATACATTTTTGGTATATATTCTACAGCCTGCAGTTTAAAAATAAAATAAAAATTGATTCACATTTTCAGAAAATCTACTCGCTTGTGGGGAGTAAAATGATTTATTTCCCACCCCTGTATGGCAAAAACACAATTTTTTTTAACACAAAGAGTTCATTTCAAGAAAAGGTGACTTATTTGCCCTTTAAATTATTCCCACCTATTCATAAAAATTAAAATTTAAGAAAATTCACAGATTTTTTGTCGATTAATTCAATAGGATTGCATTTAAATTTTTGGAACAACTTGCGTTTTTGCAAAGTGTAAAAGTAGAACGATATACCAGCCTAAAATTTTACCAACCTAAGATTTTTTTTTTTTTTTTTTTTTTTTTTTTTCCTGTGATTCATGAAGATATACAACGTAAAACATAAATAATTCGCAAATAAAATTGAAACTTTCCAGAGCAACGCGAAAAATAGCCCACAAAAGAATATAAAATAACATTTGTAATCGAGTGATTTTAAAAATATGAATCAAATATCAAAACAGTTATCTTTGACCTACATGTTTTCCTTGTTATGGTGTCAGCAATTTTGTTGCGAAATGTAAAATGTCTGCGTTAGAAGATAAACAATCTAAATTAGATATTTAAACATAACTTTAGAAATAAATCGTGTAAAATAAATATAAATAACATAAAAAAGAACTTACTTTTCACGCAGATCGTTCGGCAAAAATGCTGGAAAGGACGTAGCGTTCGAACATTCTACCGCCATAATAAACACAAACAAGTTTCTGTTGTTGCCAGATCTAGATTCTTGAGGAGAAATGTTCTCATTGGTTACAAGCAGGGTACAAGGAAAGTAACGTTGCGTAAAATAACACTCGTTCGACCGGATTCAGGAATCATTGCTAAACGATGATTTTTTTATCATTGGTCGAACGAAATATTTGTAAATAAATGGTGTTCCTACAATTATCTATGAAAATAGTAAAATGAATGTCAATTATACAGTTGACACATCATTATTTTACGGAAATTTTTAACAGTGTATTATAAAAAATAACAGGTTGTTGGAACCTGTTACCTGTACAAGTGAGCAACGATGTTAACCAAAAGTAACTATATTTCCCATCTCTAGTTCACAGTGAAAAGTAACGGACGGCGTTAAACGTTTTTCGTGATTTCTCAAAATTTGATTTTCTGGATAAGGTGAGTTTTGAAACTCACGTCCTTATATCTCCGCCTCAGAGCAACAGTAAGACATCTAAAAAAAAAAAAAAAAAAAAAAAAAAAAAAAAAAAAAAATCGAAAATGAGTTTTTTGATTTATTGGTATGAGAAACTGTTTCTGCATTTCGTGGAATGCTGGGACATTTTTTATGTCGTCACATCTCTTTTATATAAAGCACGTCTTTGTGTTTCAGACGTTCCAAAAGTTACCTTCGTTTAGGGCAACACTTGGTTAAGGCTGCTCTTAACTACTCTGCTCAACAAGCGCAAAACGTTTTGATACATTTACAAATTCATTTTTTAACGGAAAGGTATAAAATTGGAAAGCCTGGCCATGGAAGCGATTTGAAATTGAACTGTTTTATCCGACTGCCAAGAAGGGTTATGTGTTTTACGCGTATCTGGGTATGTGGATTTCTTTATACCCTCGAAACATCTCAACGGCAGTCTGCATTTTAATGAATGAGGTCTCTATCGATTCGTCTTAACCGTCCGATGGCTATAGGCTAGATTTTGCTTTTATAAATTAAAAACGGCGGCCGTAAAATACAAAATGGTGGTAGAGACGAAAAAGAAATTTACGCACCCTATTGAGTGGCTTACTATTGGATAGGTCTTTCAAAATGAAGACGATGTTTCATTGACTATTTTGCAGTGAAAAGCTCCGTTTAAATATGACACAACCTGGAAGTTGTGTAAATAGGACCTCTAGCTTTACTGCAACTCTAACCATCATAGACGCCTATAGGCTTCATCAAAACAGTGTTTATAGATATGAACTAACAATTAAACACAACTTAAAAGTCATAAATACAAGTAAATAAAAAAAATAGGTAAGTAATATAAAAAATAGTTTCACATTGATGAGAAATAATTAATTAGTTCACTTTTTACGCAGTCGGGTTTTTTGATTTTTTAAATTTAATATATTATTTCCATTTTTTAATCAATCAATTACCTATTGAGTTATAAGCAATTTTGATCACGTGACAAACACGTTTTTCGCCCGCTCTTGAGTGCTCTTTCTTCCTTCGCGCGGAAATTCGGTTCAAAACGCCCACTTTGGCACTATTTACTGAAAGATCTATTGCGTTTGCAAAAAAAATGGAAAATACAGCTCAATTACATAGTTTCTGAACAACAACGCTAGCTAGTTTCATGCATTTTCGAACAAAAAAAAATTAAAACTTATGTCAGAAAGTTGCCCTTTTGGATTTGAGAACACCTTTAACCCTTAAATGCCGAATTTTTCAAAAATCATTGTAATAATGTTTTCGGCTTTCATTTTTTAAATAAATCATGGGAAAAATACTTAAAAAAATCTTATTTTATTTTAAGTATGGTTTACGGCTAAAAAACAGTTTGTTACTAATCGGCAATACTGGTCTTTAAAAAAAAAATAATTTTACTTGATAAAATTTTATAATATTAAAAACACAAGAATTTTAGGAACTATAATAAGAAATAAATTTTACTTGCTCACGGCAGAGCAAAATAGAGTATTTCGCAAGCTTCCAAACAAAACAAAAAGAGCAAGTAGCAACAACTGAAAAAATAAATCTATCTTTATTCTTAAACAGCACAAGTGTTGCCATCTACATGTTGAAAATCGATTTAATAATATTTTCAAAATGTATTTTATTGGCAACATTAGGCATTTTAGCTTCAATATTATTCTAATAGCATTTTAGAGCCTAAATTGGGTATGTTGCCGAAAAGCAACACACGGCATTTAAGGGATCAGATAATCAGATAGGCATCAGATAGCTTATTGTTTCACCGAAGTAAGTGCGCCAAAATATTGAGTGACCTACTGTTGCTCTAATATATCATGCTGTAATGCCCCCTCGCTTTCAATTGGCTGGACTTGTGTCACTCTGCGTGTGTGTTAGGTATGATTGAAAAGTTGATTCAAATGTCCTGTTGCCAATAAATAATCTATTACAAGTGTTTTTATTCTTTATAGATGATCGTTATTTCGTTAAAATATGAGTGAGACAAATGCGCAGCTTATGAATCTATTAACAAGGGGTGAATATCTAGTTCAATTGGCAAGTAAAAATTCTGGATCCGGATCAAAATACAAAGGAAAGAGGCAATATTTTATATTATTTTACCAATCCAAATTTTGCAGCAACACTTAAGAAGGCTGGTCACTCAGCTTTGGAATTCTCCTCCGTAATGTTAAATCTATGGACTTTTGATGCATTCGTATATTTAAAATAACTTCTCGGGATATTCATATTTTTAACATATTTTTTTCTGTGTTCTCTTCTTAAAGGATGTCTTTTTTTTTTTTTTTTTTTTTTTTTTTTTTTTTAATATTTTTAAAATCTATGCTGAATTTAATATTTTATGAGTTAAAAGCGGGCGAACTGTGAGTAAGATTTTAACACTTCCTATAATATTAAGCCTATACTTTAGAAATATTTTGAGAACTAAGAAAGAAAGAGACATCTTTTAGGATGTGTGCACAAAAAATAGAAGTTAAAAATACTTATTTCCCGAGGAGATATTTTAAGTATACGAATGCACTAAATGCCGATAAACTTTACATTAGTGAGGGGAAATCGGAAGCTGAGTGACCAGCCCCCTTAAAGGGTTCAATTTGTCAAAATTTTATTTTTCTTATTTATAGGCAAATTTTTGCATTTTTTTTCAGCAATGTATATTCTATAAAATTTACTTACTATAGTATATATTTAGTAATTAACTAATAATAATTAAGATAACTCTGAATAACGAGGTCGCTGGTAGACATTTAAACATTTAATATGTACTTCACAAACAAACACAACACTTACATACGTAGGTCACATGACAATTCAAAAGTAAACATAAGAGAATTCTCTGGAAAAGAATTGTGGGAAGAAAGAAAGTTTTGATGCTGCCATCTAGAGTTAATCAACTGAAATACAAACATCACACTTATGATATAATTTTTTTTTTTTTTTTGAAATACTGTTTAAAATAATTTAAATTTTGTACATATTTAATGTTTGATGTAACTTATGAACCACTAGTCCCATTTGATTCCTTTTTTCGCTATTGTCTGCAGAAAAGGTTTCTTGTTATTGTCTTCGGGATTTATAAAAAAATTACTTACAAAATTTATAATAAATTTAAAAGTGAAAAAAGGAGCAATTTTGAAAGTTTTTACTTCGATGAGCATATTTTTAAATTTTCACATCAATTGAAAAATTCCGAAAACAACGATATTAAAAACATAACATAAAAATTCTGTACAAAATTTCATACATGGATCTCGAAAGAAAGTTTAAATATATCATTTTAAACATGACAAATAATGAGAAAATCCATTCTGAGATAAATGGGCTTAAAGTTTGAGTTAAAAACAGAGCAGAACTGTTAAAAAATTTAAAAAATTGTAATATCAGCTGACGCAATCATTGTAGAAATACGCGATTCGCTTTATTTAATTGAATTCGCTTTGTAGTATTTTCTTAGCAAAACAAAAATATAAAATGCATAATTTTGACACCCAGACCCTTTTAAGCACCTAGTGACACATTGAGAATTTTGCAGTACTTTCACTAAATATTTACTAAATTATTCTTAATCTCCATTTAGAAATAATACTCTAAAACTTTTTTTTACTACAGTATAACTTCAAAAATCCGGCATCATCGGGACCGAAACTATGCCGGATTCTTGAAGGAATGTCCAAAACCGTAACTAGGAATACCAAAAGTAGTACTATCTTTTTAATGGTGTCTTTAGCCACAATTTACTTCATTATTAAGTGATAATTATGTAAGAAAAAGGGAAAATTAAATATAAAAATAAACTTTCATTAATTGATATTTTCTGTGTTACAGAAAAAAAAAAATCTAATAAAGAGTGAAATTATTTCTTCTCGTGTAATTTCGGAAACATCGATGTCAATTTTGTTTGCTTCAATTTTTTTGGCCGTTCTTTAACAAGTTTTTCTTGTATTTTATACAAATGAAGAATCCCTATTTCGGAAATACAGTCTTGTGCTCTAAAGCAGATATTAATTCTCCAGGGAAATTTATGCATTTTGTCTAGTGACACCTTTACTTCTATCTGTTGTTCATCCTCGTCTTTGGAGCTGTTACTAGCATTATTGGCACTTCTATTTAGCACAGCGTCAGAAGAGAGACACCAAAGTATTTGTGTACTAGTCTCCACGCCGTTGCTGAGCAAGAATGCTGCTCCCAGAAAATAATCGCCTCTGAGAAATGAAAAAATTGCCAAATATTATTTTTTGTATTTTTGCTTTCGATCTTGAAGTTTTTAATTCATAAACAACTGCTATCTTTCTTCTATCATAATTTGAAAGTGTAAAAGAAAACTGACGGGGATAAGATGGTTTTGATGCCGGATTTTTGAAGTCACACTGTATTTTTTTCATTGAAAATCGCTGACGGGGCAAACCTGCGCACGGGGCAAACCTGCTCTACACTTCTTAATGATGTCCTATATAAATAGTTGATTTTTCCAGGTAAACACTAGGATAAGTTGCCGATCCGGTTCTATATCCTAGATATTATCAAAAATTTGAAGAGCAATAGTAGGACAAGTGAATTTAATTCTTCTTCTATGATGTCAATTAATTTTTTATATACGTCATCTGAAATATAACCAAAAGTCAGGGTAGTTACCAACAAATAAGAAAAATTATGCGTTAAGCATAGATTATGAAACACTTTCCATCACTTCCTGAATGCTGCAACAAAACTTCGCTATTTAGTGAAATAAGGTACATAAGTGAACTAAGTAAACATTTTAGAAAGCGCATAAATATTTGCAAAACTGATTTAAGCAGTTACCGTCCATAGCAAATATGTACTCCAGTTTTTTTTTTTTTTTTTTTTCTGAACAGCTCTGTATTTGATCTGTAGGTTGATATATATAGTACTATATCATGGGGAAATTTAGTTTAGCAAGAAAAGAAATAGCAGGTTGAATTTTCTCTTTCAGCAATTTATACTAATAGATGGAAACATACTTGTATACTTTTGTAAAACCCTGTAGTTAATCTAGCATCTTTATTACACGCACTATTTAGCTAAAGTTTAATTCAAAGTAAAACTAATGGAATCACATTTCCAGAAGGCCATGTATCTAATTCTTTGCGTGACCCTGTATATATGTTCTACAAACATTTCTTAGTAAACTAAATGCAGTTCAGCGTAAAAATGCATAATTCATTTAAAAACCACCTTTAAGCAATTTACAATCATACCAAGTAATCAATACGAATTCTTTTGTGTAGCCCTGTATATGAATTACAGCACTTACACACACACCATATACAATGCATAAATATAGTGAAACATAAAAGCACATAACATAATTAAAAATGCATTTCCAGCAATCATCGCTACCGTACAGTACTTCAGATACAATATAGTATCTGAAATAGTGATGGGCGATTCTGGAAAATTTGAGAATCGATTAAAATCGGCATCGTATAAAACAGAATCGATCGCATTAAGAATCGATTCCCAAATTCTAGAATCGATACTTGAATCGATATTTCGATGTTCACAGATTCACACAGATAAGCTGAAAAATAGTACAGTAAACTCTGTCTAAGACGGAATCGGTCGGGACTGAGAAAAATTCCCGTGGTAGACAATATTCCGGCTTATGCAAAAAAGCTCCCCTCCCCCCCCCCCCAAAAAAAAAAAAAATCCCTGAAAGATGACGATCTTTTATTGATTCTCCTGACTAGAAAATTGGTTGAAAACTGAAATTCTGAAAGATCCTTTGTCTTTTTAAAGATAAATGAGAAACTTTATTCTATTTCTTAGTACTGCTGTAATACATTCATATTGGAAGTTTATACACACCAAAAAAAAAAAAAAAAAAAAACTTCGAGAATGAGAAAGAACGCTATAATTTTAAATTTGAGTACAATCTTAAAGTATAATATATTGTACTTTCGAAAATACGTAATCATTTTCATAAATGTTCATTTTACTAGAAATATTAACATTTAGATGCAATTTTGCATAGGAAAAAATGGCATAAGCATAAATTCCTTAAAATTTAAAGTTTCTGTTCTTTTGAATTAACTTTTTTAAAAGCTTACGGAATTTTAACTAACATGCTCGACATTGAGTTATTTGACTTATCAGTTTTAAAGTTTAATAAACAAAACGCTTTTCATTTTTAAATTATCCCTTTTCCGCCTTATGCAAAATTTTGGTTTCGGTGGGACCTTAAAATCCTTTCCGTTTCCGCATCAGACAGATTCCGCCTTATGCAGCATGAATTAATGTAATTTTCTATGGGTTCGCCGGGACTTGAAAAAATTTCCGCGGTAGACTGATTTCCGGCTTATACAGAGTCCGCCTTAGGCAGAATTTACTGTAATTCCAAAACGTAGCGAATCAACAGGGCCGTAACGACTATCCCTCATCTCCATTTATGGGGGCCATAGACAATGTTAGCTGCCCAGAAGTAAACTACTACAGACCTTTGAGTAAAAAAATAAGGTTTTTTAACTTTTAAAATTATTATTTTTAAGATGTAATTTTGATAATAATTTATATTGTATTTAAATTTATCTTTAAAAAAAGATCTCGGTCAGATAAAAAAAAAGAAAGAAATGATTTTTTTTTTTTTTTCATCCGTAAAAGATGTACTTTCTATTCTAACTCTTATTTCCTTCAATCAAACAGATGGGGACTTTCTTCCTATAAACGTCATTCTTAAAAATGCGCAGATGAGCGAAATTTTGAAGGCTCTAAATTTATTTAAAAACTTAAATGGTTTTTCAGTCTTTTTAGGGTCTTCTATAAGTGTGGGGGAAATGCAAATATTGCAAATCTTCTTTTAAAAGAGCTGTGAAGAATGTAATTAACCAAGTATCACATACTAATTATCCCCCAATTAATAATCAAAATTCTCCTTTTAATAATATATTTAACTAAAATTTCTTTCCCTTTTTAAAATATATATCTCCTTATCTCATTTACAGTTTATAAATATCTTTCTTTTTAATGTTTACCAAATATTTAGCTGTTAAGAAAAAAAGAAAAAAAAGTTCTCATCCTAGAGCCATTAAGAATGAAATAACATATTTTTCTCTGGTTAACAAATAAATAAAAGTACATTCCTTGATTATATGTTTCTTTTTCTCCCCCCCCCCCCCTAGCAATAATCTAAAAACCATAAACAGTTATTGACTCATTCGCTGACATGCAGAGTGCACTCACTGAAACAATAATAAATAAAAAAGAAAAGTATCGAGTTAAACTGAAGGCATCGAGCTCACAGTCTATTCATACTAATTGTATTTTATACTCTTACTTCAAAGAATGCCTTTCGAAAAATAAATTAAGGGGGCATCGCCCCCCCCCCCCCCGTCACATCTCTATACTTAAACAATAAGCCTCCAAATCTCATCAGGGAAGAGCGTTATCAGAATAAACTAGTTACCAAATTTGAAGCAAATCAGATAGAAAAACCCATATATCTAAATTAAGGGGTGTTAGCCCCTGTTCCTCCCTTTATACTTAAATAATGAACCTCCAAATTTAATCAGGGAAGCGTCTTATCAGAATTAACCGGTATACCAAAATTGAAGCAATTAGTGTATAATAATTCTTCTGAAGTGATAATTCTGCAAGAAAAACCCATTTATCTAAGTGGGGGGGATAGCCCCGTACCCCCCTCCTTTATGCTTAACCAATGAACCCCCAAAACTAATCAGGGAAGCGCCTTATGAGAATGAACCTAGAAAAAAAAATTGAAGCAAATCGGATATTTCTATCGAGAGTTATCGCGTTACGTATGTACGTACGTACATACATACAGAAACTGCGGGCACATTAGCTCTCAGGCTTTGATAGCCTGTGAGCTAAAAAGAAAAGTACCCAGTTAAACTGATGGCATTGAGCTCACAGGCTATTCACACTAACTGTATATTATGCTCTTATTTCAAAGAATAATGCCCCTCGAAAAATAAACTAAGGGGAGGGGGGGGAATTGCCCCTCCCCGTTTCCCCTCTTTATATTTAACCAATGACCCTCCAAATGTCACCAGGGAAGCGCCTAATCGAAATAAATCGGTATACCAAATTTGAAGCAAATCGGATACAAAAACCCATTTATCTAAATTAAGGGGGTATTAGCCCCCGTTTTCCCTTTTATATTTAACCAATGAACTTCCAAATCTAATTAGGGAAGCGCCTTATCAGAATAAACTGGTATACCAAATTTGAAGTAAATCGGATAGCAAAACCCATCTATCTAAATTAAGGAGGGTATTATCCTCTCGTTCCCCCCTCCCCCCTTTAGACTATAACAATGAACCTTCAAATATAATCAGAGAAACTCGTTATTAAAATTAACCGGTATACCAAAATTTGAAGAAAATCTGATAATTCTGCATGAAAAACCCATTTATCTAAGTTAAGGGGGGGGGGGACTAGCTCCCGTTCCCCCCTTTATACTTAACCAATGAACCCCCAAAACTAACCAGGTAAGCGCTTTAGCAGAATGAACATAGAAAAAAAATTGAAGAAAATCGGATACTTCTATCAAGAGTTATCGCGTTACGTACATACATACATACATACAATACCGACGGCCGCATTAAATCTCAGGCTTTGATAGCCTGTGAGCTAAAAAGTGCCAAGAGCGTGTAACTAGGGAGGGGGGGAGGAAGGACAATAAAAGAGGACGTTAAAAGCTTTCCAACAATATGTTACATGAGATGGTTTGGAAGAAACAATAAATATGCCCCCGGGGGGCAGGTAAGTCTCAAACGGTGGGAAGAGCGACCTCAAATGTATCTTTGGTCAAGGTTTCAAAATGTGGATTTATAATAAAATAGAACGAGAATTTGGCATTTTTAAAATAGCATGCATATTTTGAACGGCCCTGTAAATTAAGATTGGCGAGGAAGGGGGGGGGGGGCGGCTGAAAGGATTAGAAGGGATGAACTTGAAAAATACAACATAATAAACTAGTAACCCGACTAACTAGGCTCCTAAACAAAAGTATAACGATTTAACCTAGTATTGAATTCAGGGGGTGACCCGGGGGAACATTGGAATGTCCCTCCCGAGAGTTTTGAGATTTTATGCTTTTTAATGGAAAAATGTACATCCCCCCTTACGGAACTCTAAAATCCCCCCCCCCCCCTCATTCCGACCGGAGCAGTCAAGAAATCAACCCGCCATTCAACACTGAACCTAGAAAGAAAAAAAGAAAAGACTCTTATACAAAATTTTACAGCAATTCTGCCACTAAAACAGTAAAATTGGAGGAATTTATTCAACCCGAATCGTGGATCATGTGCGATGCGATTTGAATTGAAGTAAATCAAAATATAACGATTTCAGTCGCATCTAAAAATCGGCATCGAATCTGAACTGAATCGATTCGCCCGAATCTAAAAAATTGAAGTAAATCAAAATATAGCGATTCTGCCCGCATCTAAAGATCGACATCGGCATCGAATCTGAACTGAATCGATTCGCCATTTCTGATCTTAATTTACGTTCAGAATCGATGCGGTCATTTTTTCTTGCTTTCTTTTGTCTTTACAAAAAGAAAGCGTTGGATTCGTGAAAAATTTCGACTTCCGGTTTTCGAAGGATTTATAGTTTTAGAAGATCTTGTCTGGAATACGATTTGACTATTTTTATACATTGTCTGTTTGTCAGTCTATTTATTTGTCTCAGACAAAAAAATTGTGGGCGGTCTATTTCAAGAACTAATGCATGGAATCTGTTGAAACTTTAGATTCAATTAGACTTTCATATAAATTGGTGCTGATTACTTTTTGATGTAAATCTACCGATAGGTGGCGCTGCTATGCTGCATTTTTCCGATTTTCGCAATAGCTCTATCTCAAGAACTAATGCACGGGTTTTCATCAAACTTCACATTCAGTTAGACGTTGGCATAACTTGTTGCATATTAGATTTCGGTGTAAATTGCCCAGCAGGGGGCGTTGTTATGCAGATTTTATCAGCAGTGTTGAATTCAGACAGTTTTCTCCGGGAGGGATTTCTGCTCATCCAAAGAGGGACGGTTCAGAGGGGAAGGGGATTGGACTTTTGTACATTAAGCATAAAATCTCAAACATTCTGGGGGGACATTTGAATGTTGCACAGCGGGGGGGGGGGGGGGGGGGCGCATGTCCCTCCGGACTACCCCCCGAAATTCAACACGTTTTTCTGGATTTAAACGATTTTAGGGATCATATCTCAAGAACTAATGAACGGAATTTCATCAAACTTAATATTCTGTCATAAGTTGTTCATGATTAGGTTTTCGGGTAAATGATATAACAGGTTGTGCTGCCATGCTGCTTTTTTCTAGCAGTGTTGAATTCAGACATTTTTCTCCGGGAGGGATTTCTATGGTTCTGGAGAGGGACATTCTAGAGTTTCGGGTGTGGGGGGGGGGGGATTGGACTTTTGTCCCTTAAGCATAAAATCTGAAATTTTCATGAGGGAAATTTCAATCTTCCACCAGTACCAGCCCCTGAATTTAACACTGTTTTTCAGAATTTACAAGATATTAGCAATAATATCTCAAGAAGTAATGACCGGAATTTCATCAAACTTAATATTATGTGTCATTGACATAAGTTGTTCCTGAGTTTTTTGTGATAATCATGTAACAGGCTGCGCTGCTATACTGTTTTTTTGCATGATATTCGTGATAGCCATATCTCAAAACTCATGCACGGAATTTAATCAAACTTCATATTCTGTTACACTTTCAGATAAATAGATCCTTATTAGGCTTGGGTGTATACTGCCCAACAGCTGTCACTTTTATGCTCTTTGAATTGGGATTTTCAGTTGCGGACATCTAGGCTAATATCAGACGAACGTCTTTTTGCACGCTTTTTTTTTCGCTCTTACACCGTCCCTACACATGCTAGCGAAGGTGTAGGGATGGCGTAAGAGCGAAAAAAGCGAGCAAAAAGACGTTCGTCTGACATTAGCCTAAGAGGGTGTGAGCCGAAATTCAATGACTTGTTAGGAAAATGCAATGCTTATATTTTCTTTTAAAAGGCACATATACTTCAACGAACCTATGCTTTTTGAATCCTCATGATGCGCATATGTTATCATTTAAATTTGACACCGTGATAGCGAATTTTGAAGTTTTAACATTTATGAGGCAGATGAAAGTTTTGGGATTGGCACATCCAACTTCTTTATCTTCAATTTTTGAAGGAAAATGAAAATGATATTACCTTATTTTGTTTTAGAGACATCGATTAAAAAATTCATAGTATCGATTAAATCGAGTTGGCCATAGTATCGATTAAATCGATTAAAAAATTCGAAATCGCCCATCACTAATCTGAAATCTTTTGTGTGTCCCTGTAAATGCTATGCACTTCGTATTATAGATGAAATAAGTTATAGTAAACCTCAGCGACGTATATCAATTTCATTCTACATGAAATAATTTAACATAATTAAAGTTCGCCGGGAAAAAATTCCATGCACCCCTATATCATTATGTAACGGAATTCTTTTGTGTGGCCCTTTAAATGAATAATAATTATTCTTTGAACCGCATATTCTACGGGATGCATATTTTAGTGCACTTGATAAATGCATATCAATTTTATTATGTTTGAAAGCATGTAACATCATTAAAAATCATTTTAAACGATTTTTTCCCATGGGCCGTAATGTAACGAAAAACTTTTGACTGTCCCTGTACATGAAATAAACATGCTACAAACTTCATTTGAAATAGGGTTCGTGCTATGGTAGAGGTCACTAACATCCAAAAATTTCAGAACATTCCGAGTATATTTACGGGAGTTATAGCGCGTACAGACGGACAGACGGACAGGCAAACCGAATGCATAAGCACTTTTCAACTTTGTTGGAAAGTGTTAAAAATGAACCTAAAATATTCAGTATTGAAAAAACCGCAAATTTTAAAATCGAATCTACTCGAAACTCAGTTTTTAATCCTATTCTACTGTTATTCTGGGGCAACGATATTCATATATATACTCAAATCTATTTATTTGGTACAGAAGATATCGGGACAGTTTTAGGGGAATTATAGACAAATTGGCAAGTATGGATGCTTTGTTATTGCATTTCTTTTATAAAATCGCTAAAAACGGGTGATTTACAAGATATCAAATGCATTGTTTCCCTTTTAACTATTTTTCTAATACTATGCTTTCAGACAAGGTTGCCAGTTTCGCCTCCATTTATTATTATTTTTTAATTGTTCACACCAGAAATAAAGAATAGTATTTTATACTTTATTTAATAAGAGACATTTAGCGATCGCATAAAGTAAAAGTTCTTTTTTCGAAATTTCTGGTCTGAATTTGAATTTCCTGATTAAAATTGGAGGCCAAACTGCAACCTTCATTTCAAAGATGTTAAAGATTTATAGCATCACAGCTGCCAACTTTTAGTGTTTTTTATCACCACTAGAATTTAAAAGAATAAGTTTTTCACTTATTGAATCGCAGAGTTAAATCGCCGATTAAATAAAAAAAGAATTTACAATTAGATTTTAGTAGTAAGGAAAAAACGTAAAAGTTGGCAGCTATGTATCACTTAACCCTTTGAAGGGCAAGTAATTGTGTTTCTGTAATGTCGAATTCACACCAAATTTTCAAAAAAAAATTATTGCAAAATAAAGAAAAGCAATTTTGCGACTTTTTTATTTTCCACCAAAGTTAGAAAAGTAAAATTTAATCAAATTTTTCTGGTGCAAATCTTCATTAATCGTAGGTGGGATAAAATATATTCCATCGCCCCTCAAGGGGTTAGGAGTAAAATTTCCTTCTTAAAGATACATATAAAAAGGAGGAGTTTTATTAATATTTTAAAGAAAAAGAAAAAAAAAATTCTTTCTTTCTTGATGTTCGGGAAACTTTCCCTCTGCATATTTGTTTTTCCGAAATGTATAATAACAAATATTTTGATTAACACGCGAGATTTATTAAAATATTTTTTCCGTTCATTGAAAAAAAAAAAAAATTAAATCTAAACAAATTGGTTATCTTTATTTTATTTATTATTTAGCTATTATTTAATTATTATTTTTTTATCTGCGTAATTATTAATTTCATGTGTTAGTTTTTTAGAAACAAATCTTTATTTATCTCTTGGTTAAACTTTTCAACTATATTTTCTTTTATTGCTAATAAAATAATAAAAGATTTTTGTTGGAAATTAAAAAAAAAAAATCATGAGTGATTTGAAACAATTATTGATAAATTAAAAAAAGCTAAATCATGAGGTATTTGAGCAAAATAAATACAATACAAAATTAAGATCATACAAAAAAAAAATATTATTAAAATTTAATCATCATTTATATTTTTTCAAAAGTTAGAAATTCATGAATAATAGATCTTTTTTTCTTATTTTTATTTTAATTTAAGATGAACTATCAGGAACAAAACATCCATTTTTCTGGAGCTCAGGCAAGTTAATAAATACACTTGATGATATTTAAATAACAGAATATTAATTACGCAATTATAATTATTTTATGAAAGACAAACAGAAAGACAGCAGATTCAGGAAATTTAAAAGTCATAATTATGCCAGCTTCATTTTTAATTGTGTTTTAATTCAAGTTATTTGTTAGCACTTATCATAAAAACAATGCTAGAATTACATAGCATCAAACTTATTCGACGAAAATATCTATTATTAGAATTACATTAAATTTTAAAATTTGTAAAAATTCTTGTGGTAAATTTTAAATTGTTTTGTATTTTATTATGTAATAAATTACTCGTATTATTATAATTTGATCAGTATATATTTGCTATTGCTAATTTTAAACTACAGTAGACTATTTCCATGAGGTCTTGTAGTGTAAGACACATGCTGCGATTTTTGGCTACCAGTATTTCAGAACGGAAAAAAATGTGTCTTATTTTATTGGAGATATCTCATTTATTGAATAAGGTCAATCAAACTTTTCAAAAATAACGGTGGCTAACAAGCATAACAGTTATCAGCTATGTGACTTATACTACAAAAACCCATGGAATTAGCCAGTATTATTCATAGTTAATGCCTATTGCGCATGTTATCTACAGTGGATATTTTAGTTTGGTAATAGTGCTAACAAATATGCATAAAAAAAGGACACTGTGATCTTTGTTAATTTTCTTGCACTCTGTGAAAATTTATTATTTCGAAATAGCAATTTCATTCGCTTCCACTATTTCTATACTATAATCTTAATAGTATATTTCTTTTGCAAGTATGTAAGAAATATGTTATAAAGATTATTATTATTATTATTATTATTATTATTTTTTGTATTAGTGGTACCAGAAGCTGAATTCTAAAATAACGGTAGCGAATAACGGAAATGAAAAGTTTTAAAGGGCGTGTCTGTTAATGACTATATTTAAAAATTAATTTTTAAAATGGACTGTGAATAAAAGCTTATATACAGGGTTTCCCTGCTAAGATGTTCAAACTTCGAGGGGAGGTAGGGTACACCTAGACGACTCGGAATCACATAGGAATGTCGGGTCGGAAACGCTTTCCTGGCCCAGTAAGGCCATTGACAGTGTTGCCAGTGGGTTACTTTTTATAAATTCAGATTTCTAGATTGGCACCACTTTCCTGAAATGGTAAACACCCCCTTCTTTTCGCCTTAATTAATATGTCATTGAATAAGGCGAATTTTACTATTTAAAAAACTGGTCCCGCAATCAAGAAATTAGAATTTAAAAAAAGTAAGATACTGGCAACACATTGAAAAGGCTGGATTACACAGAGCTGATTTTGGCCCTGGCAGAGTTGCCAGTGGGCTACCTTTTTTAATTCCGATTTCTTGATTGGCACCACAATTTTGAAAGGGTAAAACTCCGCTTCTTTAATGACATATTAATTTAGTTGAAAACAAAGGGAATTTTACCATTTCAAGAAAGTTGTGCCAATCAAGAACTCGGAATTAAAGAAATGTAGCCCATTATCAACGACCTTAGTGGGTCAGGAAGGCGTTTCGGACCCGGCATTCCTATGAGATGCAGAGACACCCTGTATATTTCTTATCTTCTTACAGATTATATATTTGCTCAGCCTTTATTTATATATTTTCTGAGCCTTTATTTATATATTTTGATTATTTGAGTTAATATTATACTTAAGATAATCTATGGATTTTAGCCACATGTTTTAATATTTAATTACATTTAACACCAATTTCGCCTACTGGAAGTTTTAAACATTATAAAAGGATGCGGTTATGAAAACTTTTGTAACAAAATAAGATTCTAAATTCAAAATTTACTTATATGTATTTTTTATAATAATAAGTCCGGCATTATGTAGAAACTACAAGAATTTAAATTTTCATTAAAAATATAAGGTAAATTCGATTCTATATCATTTTCAGTGGAGTAACTGTAGAGTGTCTAGAATGCTCCCGGAAACCAGGGAATTAAACATGGCTTATTTCTAACGTGACTTCAGCTAAAGTTATCCTCCTTACGAACTCTCTTTCACATGTAATGTATTCATGTATGAGGCACGTAGATAAAGTATACATTCTGTGTAAAAAGTACCCGGAATTGTTAAATAAAACACAAAAAAGTTAGTTTTCACCAAAATTTACTTTGCCACCTTCAAAGTAGACGCCATCGGGTTTAACACAGCTATGTCTGTGCTGGACCCACTCTTCCATACTTTTTAGGTAGAGAGATTTTGGTATGGCCTTCTGAGAATTTCCTTTTATGGCCACAATTGAATCAAAACATTTTCCTAGAAGTGGTAATTTAAGCTTCGTGAACAGGGCAAAGTCACTCGAAGCCATACCATGAGGGCTCGGGCCTATTTTCATTCATGGCATTTGGGACGGGTCCGGGCCATACTTTTTACTGAAGGCTCGGGCCGGGCCTAGTGACTACTCTTTACGGGCCGGGTCGGGTTCGGGCTTACTTTTTTCTTAAGAATCGGGCCGGGCCTAACTTATTTTCTCTGCACAGAGTCGGAACTGGTTTCTTTCCTAGTCTTCACGGCCCAAATTTTCGGTTCTAGTTTTGAGCCAGCCCATATGAAAATCATCGTCTCGTCGTGGCCTGTCCGTTCAAAGGTCAGTAAAAATAAGCCTGGTCCAAAGATTTTTGCAAAAAATGTATACATTTTTAAATCGTCATTATTCTACAATTAAACATTAAAATTTAGTCTTTTTAAAGAATAGTAAATTTCTACCCTTATTAAAACGAGTTGGAACCCTTCGAAATTCGACGAACTAAAATGTTAGAAAGGAACTGTCAGATCGAATTTATAATGAACCTACAAAAATAATTACAATAAAAAATTCATCTAACATTGATTGTCTCACTCTTAAAACAAATAATATTTTAACCTAAAATTACCAAAATATTATTTCCACAAACTTCAACTGCTTAAATTATTGAAAAATTAAACTCTATTAAAATACGTAATCAAGATGAGTAATTATGATGAATTTACCGATTGAGGCTTTTATGTTTGTTTTTATGGGATGAAAAATCAGTAAAAAGGATTTCGCTTTGTCACATCATAAAATTTCCTCCCATGAAATCTAAATTGTATGTTATTTTCACATTCCCATAATTTAAATACGTACGACTCAAATTCACAATTTCCAAGTATTTTAACGCGTAATAGATTATTAATGAATGTATTTCCAAACTTAAAGTCATGTTTGCCCGATACATCTTTTCATGTGAACATTCGCACAAATTTTAATGTAATCTCAATACCTGCGAAAAAATTTTTCAGAAATTTGCCTTTAGTTCGATTGTATATCATAGTATTGGTCAAATATTTAGTTTTAGTTTTATCAAAATAAATGATCATTTTGTTTTAAATATGACGTAATTTTTACTCACTGATAATTTTGCCTAGCGTCTCAAACTCAGTATCAGCGTAATGTAAAAATATTGAAATGTAACTGATTTACAAAGAAGAATGCGTTTTTTTTTTTTTTTTTTTTTTTTTTTTTATGTATGACATTTTCTGTTCAAATATTATAAAAAAGCTACTTTTATTTGTAATGTGAAAATGGCATCAATAAGGATATAATCAATAAAAATAATAAACCATGACTATTTTCCCTTTACTTTTTCAATATAAATGGAGTACTTCAGTTGCCACGATTAAAAAATTTGTATTAAAAACTACAAAAAAATTAATATCTCAAAAATAAATTGAGATACAGCTTTCAAACAAATTGCATTTAAAAGAGCATTCTTTCCCTTATACGTACGTAAACTTATGTGCGATGTTTAGAAGTTTAAAAATTTGCCGTAAAATAATTGCAAAACCAAAATTTTATTTCAAATTTCAAAGTGTTGCCATTCACAAAATGACGTATGCGTTACGCACAGATATGTTTGTCCTTTATAATATAGATATGGCTAAATTAAAATATAGTAAAACGTGTGAAAAAGAACCTGCATATGACGGAATCCTGTTTTAAACTGAAAAACGTGTTGATCCATGCAAAATGAATATGCTAATACGTAAGAAAAGAATATATGATACATTTACACTTGCTAAGAAGGGAACTTGTCTACATCGCATTTTTTTCTATGTAATTGAGTCTTAGAAGATTTTTCTGTATAGCATTTTTCAGATTTTTAACCCTTCAATACATGAATATGGATTAACAATATTAATGATAACTGAAACATTTATATACAAGAAATAGCGATTTATCAAAAAAATAAATATCGCAGTCTGAGCACTTCTATAAAAATGAAGATTATATAAACATGAAAAAAAAGTTAAGATAAATATTTTTGGTCAGAACTCCTCTTATGAGACAAATTTTTAACCAAATCGACGTAAAAATCCATGTTTTCTAGAAATTCACTCGGGCCGAGATTTTAACTTTTTTCCGGGCCGGCCCAATAATTTTTTTTCTACGGGCAGGACCGGGCTCGGGCCGAACTTTTAACTTTTTTACCGGGCCGAATTTGTTTTTCTACGAGTCGGGCCGAGCCCGGGCCTGGAAATTGAGGCCCGCGCAGACCTGTAGCCCTTGGTCGATGACAGTAGTTGCGTTTTTAAAAAACAATAAACAATTTGAAAACTCTTGAAAAAAAATGGGAGAAAATTGAGCTTTTTCGAAAGCAGTCGTGTGTCGATGCGTTTCCTCCCCTAAAACATATTTAAAACTGCCTAGTTACTAACATAGTTATTTAAAACTACATACTTTAGTCATAACGATATGAAGGAGCTTAAAAGTATGCGTGATATCTTGAGCCAAATCTATAAAGCTCCTACGACAATTTTCAAGTACCAGCTTCTTGATATTAGCGATGTTTGAACCATTGGTAGACGTTGAAGGCAACCAAAACGAAGGAAATCAACTACCACTTCTCGATCCGTTTTGAATGCTTTATACTGTTCATATGCCTGTGTTTTTGCTATGCATGATAAACCGTTGGTCTTCTGCAATATTTTCAGCTATTTGGCACACGAAAGTTCGTTTAAAACATAGAATTTAAGACAAACTCTTTGTTGGACTAATTTGTACATTCTAAAAATCGCAGAGTACTCTAAAGTATAAAAAGCTAAAATATTTAACAACGATTTTACGCACAAATAACGTACAGACTCTACAAAAAAATTCCATACGATCGTTTTAAGATATATAATCTCTTGTTTTCGCCTTTTCAATCAGTTCATAAGCCAGTACTCGGGGCTATAACCGAGGGTTTTTCCGAAGACATTTTAATTTTTTTTTCTCTCACTGAGGAAGGGGATCCAGGAATCCTCGAAACGGTCGTATGGGATTTTTTTTCGTAGTGTCTGTACGTTATTTGTGTCTAAAATCGTTGTTAAAGATTTTAGCTTTTTTATTAAAATCCACACAAAGTTTGATCTATGCTTATGCTCTAAAGCTAAAGTATGTCTGATAAAAGCAGCTGCTGTCAAAACACTAAATAGCAGATAGGGCTCAAACTGTGATTGTAACTTGGCACAGTTTTCCTAAAATACATTAAAAAAAAAAAAAATTGTCGTGGTATCTTTTACGGGCGTGTTTTAAATGATAAATACCGGGTAATTTTTACACAAGGTAGGAATAATCATCAGTTCAGGGCGTCAGAACTTTGGTAACGCTGACTTATCCAGCATCATAAAGTGGCACGTCACGATGGCGCAAAGGGGAAAAACTATTTTTGCTTTTCAATCCGCCCGTCAATAAAACGGACAGATGATAACTTGAAACACAATTTTTCTTCTAATTTCTGCACAGTACTGAGAAATTTATTACTCCTTTCTTATATTAGTTATTAATTTTTCCGGTATCAGAATTTTTATTTATCAAATTTGAAAAAATATCCATCACTTTAATAACTTTTTATTATTCTTTCCTAATTGTTTAATGATTTGAAATTATGCCATTGCATATTATTAAGGTCCTACGTTTAAATGAACGTTTTTTCATAAATTTTCAAAATTTCTTTTATTTGTTCGTTTTTTTCAACTGCCATTTTTTTTATTCCAAAAAGACTTTCTTTTCATATTTATATCTGTTAGTTGCAAACACAAATCCTAATTTAATAAACTGGAAACGAACTCTAAAAAACCGGAAGTTATGCTTAAAAACACAGAAAATATGCAAATGATGCAGATTTCTTAATTCTGTAAAGTTTATTTCTCAAATATCAGAAAAAAAACACTTAAAGAATGCTTTATTCTTAAAAGATTTAATTATTTGATGAAAACCTAGCAGATTACTTTTCGAAAGGATTAGTGTATATTTTGAAAAACCAGCTTTTTAGTAACTTTTTAGTTTAGTAACTTGATAACTCAAAAGTTTTACAGATATTCTCATGAAACTTTCCCACATTCATTTATACACATTTACCTGTGAAATGAACTTAAAGTTATAAGTAGGACTGGGCGATGTAGAAATTTCTTAAATCGATTTATCATCCATCCAACATCGCGATTTAGTGCTAAATCGCGATTTAACACCGATTTTACATTTTAGAATATGGAAGCCTATTTTTTTAATTTTTAGCAACAAAATACGATCTTATGTGCCCCCCCCCCCGCCCCTCCTGTATTATTTAGTATACTTAGCTTTTAATTTGTCAAATAATTTTGAAAAGAGGTATATTTTACACATAAAAAAGCTTTGAATGTCCCAAAACACTAGTTTTTTTTTTCCATTTTAAAAATTAGTGACCTATTGTAATACATTTTATAAACTCATTCTATAAGAAGTAACATAAAAGAAAAGGATTTTTTTTTTTTTTTTGGTCTGACTTGTTATGCATGCTACAATCTAAATTCCTTAAGGGGGGGGGGGGGGGGGAGCTTCCCCTAGCCTTCAAATAGCACTTCATTGCTAACAGCCTACATACACTTTTTTTTTTTTTTTTTTTTACAGATACAGGTTTAAAAAGTTACTGAGGTAAAACAGAAGCATATTAAAAGACTTCAATGATGAATTTAACTATTCATTTACCATGATGAGAAAAGTAGTAAAAAAAGTGGGGGGGGGGGAGATATGAGAAATAAGGTGCAATTTTATATCTTTTTAACTTTTAGATTAAAATAAGATTTGTTTAACATAAATGCTGACATTTATATAGCGGATGGTGAAGGATTGAAAGTGTGACCCTTGGAGCACATCACTGAAATTGCTGATTTTTTTCGTGGTTGTTGCCATCCTTTAAGATTAGTAATAAAATATAATCTTAAAATATCTCTCTTTTTAATGATAACAAAATGTCAAAAAATCAAAAAATCGCAGATCTGCAGAAAAATCTAATGAATGCCTCCTCCAGCCCTCCCTCATTCTGCTGTAAAAATAAAGTTACTTGACTCATTACAGAACTTTATTAAAGTATTTTTAATTAATTACAAAATAATAATAAATTAAAACTAAATTATTCCCATAATACCTAAACATATCAAAATTAATTTTTCATGAAAATAATGCATAAAAATATAAACTAAAAAATGGATGAATTTGGATATAAATAGTGAATCAGTTTCAGCAAGATACTCAATCCATGTGACTGGCATTGAAATCGGATGTCAAATCTGATGCATGACTATTTTAAAATATTTTAATTAATTACAGAATAATAAAAAATAAAGAATATGTATTAAAATATTACCCAAACATGTGAAAAATGAATGTTTCATTAAAAGAATGCATAAAAATCAAAACTGAAATTCGATGAATTTGGATTTTAAATATGAAACTTTATTCTTTTTTTTCCAACCATAAATACTCAATCAATTTCAGGGAAAAAATATTATTAGTAAAAGAAAAATATTTCATGTGGATCACGGCAAAATAGTGATACACAAAACAATGCATGACTATATCTTTAAAATAATTTCATTAATTACAAAATAATAGAAAATAAAAAATAAATGTTAAAATATTACTAAAACATGTAAAAAATGAATTTTTCATCATAAGAATGCATAAAAGTATAAACTGCAAGTCGATGAGTTTGGATTTTAAATATAAAACTTTATTATTATTATTTTTAATCATATAAATGCTGAATGAATTTCAGGAAAACAATCTTTTGAAACAATGCAGGATTCTACTTTAAAACATTTTAATTAATTACAGAATATTGGAAAACAAAAAATACATATTGCAATATTACTCAAATATGTGAAAACTTAATTTATCATCAAAAGATTGCATTAGCATATAAATTGAAATTCGATGAATTTGGATTTTAAGATTTAAACATTACTTTTTCCTTTCAACTTTTCCACTATAGAAGTTCTTAATTTCTGAAAAATACACATTCCAATCTCGTAAACTCTGAATCTTGTTTACAAAATAAATAAATAAATATCAATTCTTACTTAAATCACCGTTTTCTTAAATCGCCTTTTTCTTAAATTGGATCCTGCTAAATCGATTTAACACCAGCTTGCCTTGTTTTCATTAAATCGGAAAGCATGGAGGCTTGCGATGTTTGCTTAAATCGGATCGTCCTAAATCGATTTAACACCAGCTTGCCTTGTTTGTCTTAAATCGGAAAGCATTGAGGCTTGCGATGTTTGCTTAAATCGGATCCTCCTAAATCGATTTAACACCAGCTTGGCATGTAAGTGGTAGATACATCAAAGTAGATAAATCGGTTTTCCGATGTTAGCTCTGAATCAGTATCTTGTTTTAAATCGATTTAAAGCGAATGGCTAAATCGCGATTTAAGACAATGGCTAAATCGCGATTTAAGATAATGGCTAAATCGCGATTTAAGACATTAGCTAAATCGCGATTTCAGATTTTAGCTTAAATCGATTTAAGACCAATGGTTAAATCGGATTTCCGATGTAAGCTTTAAATCGATTTAAGAGTTAAATCGATTTAAGGCCCAGGCCTAGTTATAAGCTTTGTGTAAAAAATGGCTATTTTCCTGAAGTTTAATCAGAAAAACCAGCTTTTTGAAAATAATTTTGATTTTCAGGTGAAAATTAACATATGTCAGTCAATTTTCGAAATATTTCGAAACTTTCAGTTCATTGCACAGACCAATATCCCGTTATGGTAAAAGAAATCTAAAATATATTAAATAGATCTTAACATGCAGCTACCGGAGAAAGCATGTAGAACTTGGGTCTAATTTATATGCAAAATTAACCATCTTCTTAAAAATTGAAAGAAATTATAAATATCTTGTTACTTGTTTGCATAGTTTTATAGCAGTATTTAGTTGTAAATCAATTCATTTTGCCAATATGTTTGCAATTTAAAAAGAATTTTCTGCGAGCATAGGCTTTGCCCTTAAAGTAAAGTACCATATATAGTCGCACATAAGCCGACGCCAAAATTCGAGAGAAATATATGTCCTTCTTTTTGCATACCAGTTTTTAAAAAAAGTTATCTTTACCTTGTTCATTTTTAGAATTTATAATAATATTTAGTAAGTAATTAAGGAGAAAATTTCTATACGCAAATACTGATATTCTAATGAAAGGACATGTTATCTCTTCCAAATTTTGGGCTCTACTAGGGGTCTATGTCATTTAGCAGACAACCAAATAGCCGACAAGACATTTAGCAGACAGCAATTAGACGACAGGACATTTAGCCGACAAGTACATTTAGTCGACACGTACATTTAGTCGACAGGACAATTAGCCGATGATTTTTTATTTTGCTTCGAAAAAATTATATACTGAAAAGTTTATTACACAGGAAAAATAATGAAAAAAAAAACAGAGATACATTTTTCATATAATATGGCAATCTATTCTTCTGTTGCGCATCTGCAATACATATAATAACTACTGTTGTGTGGCTGTTTTACACTAAAATTTTGCAAATCAGTAAATATCCGTTTATTAAATAATATCGTGTTAATTTTAAAAGTAGACCGTGAAATTTATAGAGGAGGAGGGAGGCAACTTCCACCGCGTAATGATAAATTGTTTCGTCGGGTTATAAGGGCCCAATTTCAACGGGAATTGGTTTATTTAACTTAGATTACAATTCAGTTGCTTTCTGTGAAAATACTACTTTCTGTGATTACGAAAGTTTATCTTAGACTTCAGTTAACGACATTTTCGAACATTAATGATGCATTCGTTTTTCCGGTTCTATGGGCTTGATTACTACGAAGTTTGGCTTACTAGACTTGGTTTTCGATTGTCTACGATACGTGCGGAGCACTTCCGGCACATGCTGCGTTAGGTAGCGGGGACCCAGATTACAGGTTCGTTCGGAAAGACGTTTGTTGGAAACACACGAGATGCTGTGGAATGCAATGGAACAACCGAAACTAGATTCATTTAAAAGATTTTCAAAGAATATAAAATCATACAAACTTGAGTTTTATTTAAGGTTATTATGATGGGCCAGGGCAACGCCGGGTGGGTCAACTAGTGTGATATAAAATTGCATTGTATAAAATTTGGTTGTATCGTAGGGAACTGGAAAAAGCAAGCAAAAAATGCATACCGCACAGTTTGTTTTTTATTTTTAATTCGATATAGATTTCGTTATTCATATGTCTAACTGTTTTATACGTTTAATATAATATGTTGAAACATCACAAAGAGATTATTATTTGTTAAAAAACCTTGTTTATGTGACTTACATTTTTCTACACAAACAAATTGCAGTAGTAATCCTTATCTCAGTTCATAAAATATTTTTTTAAAAATGGCAATTGCCCATATCCGTTTATTTTTCAAAAAAATCATGAAAATTCAACAAACTGTCGTATTGGAACATTATTTGTACTATAAAATTTATCAAATAATGATAGTTTTGTGCAAAATGAAAAAAAAAATAGTTAAAATTCTCACCGATAAGCGAAGTTTTAGGAGCCTCATTATAAAACTGTATGACAAACAGGCAGATTCTGGATTCTTAAAATAGTCTGACACTAAAAAATTGAATTTGATTGTTTAGTATCTGAATGAAAATAGCTGTACATTTTATACTTGTAAGAAATAAAAATGGTTCTATATGAATGCGTTAGAAAATAGCCAATTTGGATTTGAGAAAATCATTTAAAAAAAAAAACAGAAAAGAAAGAGAAAAAAATCACTCCCGGCTCGGCCTGCAGGCACAGGTAGATTTCGAAGTTAAGTACTAATTTCACCAAAAAGGCTAAATCAAGATTAGAGATAAACACAGTTTGACAATTTTTTCTGGTCGCTTTTGACGAGTTTTTAATTTTATTTTTCTGAACTGGTTTATCAGAATCATGTTAAGGCTGTGTTCTCAACTACACTGTTCAACAAGGTTGATATTTTCTGACACAATGACGTACAGATTTTTTAACGTAATTGTATAAAATTGGCAGACCTACTACAAGGGATTTTTCTCCCTTCGTTCAGTGTTTTTTCCCTTTTGTTGGGAAATTTGGTTCAAACTGTGACAATATTTTCTGAAACATCTATTGTGTTTACAAAAAAAAAAAAAACGGAAAACGTCTTTCAATTACATAGTTTCCGTATAACAACACCTTCCAATTTCATGCGTTTCCGAACAAAAAGGAATTCAAACTTATGTCATAAAGTTGCCCCTATGGATTTGAGAACAGCCTTAATACGATATTTTTTTCTTGAACCCCTTTTTTGTGTAAGAGTTAGTTTTATCAAAATCTTGCCAATATAAAAGTTGTAGATATATCAAGAAGATTTATAATAAATTTAAACGGATTTGATATCTTGAGAATTGACGAAGTTATGATTTTTTTTTCTTTTTAACCCTCTCCCTTTTTTCTGTAAGAGTTGGTACTATCAAAAACTTGTCAATATAAAAGTTGTAGGTAAGATTAAGAAGATTTATAATAAATTTAAGTGGATTTTATATCTTGTGAATTGACGAAGTTATGAATTTTTTTCTTCTTAAAACTCTATTTTTATTGCCCCTTGAGCCCATTTTTAATGATATCAAAAACCTGTTATACATATTTTCTTTTTACCTTTTCCTAGAAGTAATAATAACTTTAAACTGATTTGATATGCATTATAATTAAGAAGTTCTTTTTTTCTGTTTTCACATAATCCTTCCCTATTTCCATCCCCTTGGGTCGATTTTGCCCATTAACGAACTTTACCGAGATTTTCTGCCCCTTAATTGTATGGTATGGCCTTGATCAGTTTGGAAGAGGTTTGTGCAGAATTATGGAAGTTATCGTGTTCATAAAAAAGTGATATATATGGATAGATAGTTAGATAAAGTTTTGAACTGGGGGTGGTTTGGTGTTCTATGGTTTCATGATCGGCGTACATCTGCAAAAATGTTGGAAAAATGTAATATGTAGTATTTCTTATTACGAAATCTACCTAAAATGTATTACCCTGATTTTATTCCTCTAAATATCTACAATATTCTGCTTAATACTGAAAATCGTCCGAAATTCGTTAGATCCCTAGCTGAGGCTGGATACATTCTACGACTACAAATGCAAACTTTATTAACAAGAATGAAAAAAATAATATTAAATAAGAACCAATTTTATTAATATAAAGGAGGACCTAACTTCAAATTTAAAGAAAAATTCTATATGCTCACCATATATATCTAATTCGATAAATGCTTTTCTTAAATTTTGAATATCAAATTAAATTAGAATTATTTGAAAAAAATATTTTTAATTTTCTCAACATATATTTTTTAACTTTAGAGTATTATTAATTACAAAGAAACCGTTATTGAAAAATTAAGTTAATACAAACAGAGGAATGAGGATGAAACGTAAAAAGTTCTCAATAAACTTGAAAATTGGTGAAACAATTAAAATTATATATCACGTTTAAAACAAAATGTTATTAGCCTCCGGTACGGTATGCTATTTCTTTCTCCCAGCTTATTTTGTGTCCAAAAAATAACGTTACCTTACAGAGGCTAGCTGTAAAACAAAGCATTACGATTAAATACTGTTTAGAAATTTTTTAAACTTCTAAGCATCGCACATTTTCAATTTTTATACCGTCGTATTGGAGAAAAAAAGTTCTTTTAAATGCATTTTGTTTGAAAACTGTATCTCCATTTATTTTTGGAATATTAATTTTTTTGTAGTTTTTAGAGCCATTTGCTTAATATTGGCAACGGAAGAACTCGATTTCTGTAGAAAGTAAAGGAAGAATAGTTTTAAAATTGCAATTATATATTTTTGTTGCCATTTTCTCGCAACAACCGAAAGAAAATGTAATTAAAATACGTGCTATTTTGAAAAAAATATATAAACGAATGATTTCTGTTAAAACAATGGAGCTATTATATACTATATTTAATTGTAAGTATCTATGAATCATTAGATCGCCTTTTTTTTCCCTTGAAAGACGGAATATTTTTTGCATTTGTGCATTATTTCGCGATAGTGATGTGCTATGCATGCTTTATTGCAGATGTTTAAGAGTAGATCGTAAATGTGGAATTCTTAAGCGGATGCGAATGACGTCATTTTACATAAAATAAAACGTGTACTTTAAGTCTTAAAATAGAAATATGTTTTGTACTGCAGTAGAGTCCCGCTTAACCGAGTTATTTTCTTCTGATGGACTGGTGGCTTCTATTATTATGAAACAGCCATTATAAATGAAGTGTTAGGGGAAGATGAAAAAGCAGACGTCAAAAAAAAAAAAAAAAAATATATATATATATAGCCATTTTCCCCCCCATTCCGACCAGAAAATCAGAGTTCAAACTTTTACGGCTGCTCTTTCATCTTCACCTAACACTTCATTTATAATGGCTGTTTCATAATAATAGAAGCCATCAGTCCATCAGAAGAAAATGAAGTAATGGAAATGCCGGGGGCGACACTAAATTCTGAAAAAACAGAATTCCTGTTCTCTAGTTTAATATTATTGTATTAAATTTTCAGTTCATTTGTAAACGTAGGTGTATATGATCGAACAATGGCATTCATTATACAAATAATAGTTTCTCCAAAAAAATTTTTTACATTCCGTGTTTAAATGTTTAAATTTCTTAATTAAATTAGAATTAGAAACAGTCCTAATATATTTTTTTAATCATTAACAGTGTTGAATTCATGGGGTGACCCGGGGGAGACATTCTCCCCAGAGAATAAATGTCCCCATGGAAGATTTGAGATTTTGTGTTTTCAATGGTCAAAAAGTGCAAATTCCAACCCCACCCCCATCCCGGAGATCACAGAAATCCCTCACGAAAAAAATGTGTCTAAATTCAACTTGATCAATAAGAGAAAATTAGGAATAATCCAGTTTAATGCCATAATATGCTTTATTTGTATAAAATAGATTTATTAGCACGGCTAAATTGGTATCAAATAATAGCTCTTTTTCGTTAATAACCGAAGAAAATGAAATGAATAAAGAAATGTCCAAACATGATGATTGATTTCTCCTTTCAACTGTTGCATCATGCTTCCGCCATATACGCATATGTTGGCGCAACACTGTCTGGAATAAATAATGTTAGGGTGGAATAAAAATAAACAGCTCTTAAATTTACCATTATCTAGTCAAAAATAAATAAAAAAATAAATAAATTACTGATAAAAGGAAGTTAGATATAAAGGATTTTATTTTAATGCTTTTATGCATAAAAGTGTCTCCATGAATATTTTAGAAAGTTTTGGAAACAGGGCCGCCATCTGAGGGGGGCAATACCACCCCCCCCCCCAAGGAATTTGATTTTTCGGAAAATTTTCATCAATTGTCAGACTCAAACAAAAATTAAAAAAATACTCAAACGCTATGATAATTTATCAGATTTGATTACAATAAAAACAAATGCATTAAATAAATGATTTATGCATAGAAATTAATAATTATCCAAAACATTTCCTATTCGAACTTTCTTAAGGTGAAATATATATCGTACTTTGCCTAATTTTAAATATACATGAGAGAAATTTTCTTTTATCAATTGCTTCTCAGCTGTGTACAACTTGCCCCTGATGGCTAGAAATTCAGGTGTATAGAGTTTTTTAAGATAGTTTTTTTTAGGGGTGGAGGTGGGGCGAGTATAATTCAAGTTCTTAATTATCCGACTTTTTTACTTTTTTGGATTATTAGTGTCACATTATATTTACTGCAATCATTTCAATGTTATCAAATTATTTAATTATTTGCTTTATTAAACTATATTATATATGGTACACTCTAAATAAATTTCAACGCCTAGGAATGGAGTCTGCGAGCACCCAACAAAACAATTTCTTCAACACAAAACCGACAGACTTCCACCAAACCCCAAAGTAAAAGAAATTGCTCCATATTTTAACACGTTTATAATAAAGTGTTGTATAATTTTATCCCTTAAGTACAGAAATGAACACATGGGTATTACTATGAGCCACCATTAATAGTCAAATCTATAGTTTTTCATTAAAAAAATATTCAGGACTTCCTTGTTAAAAACCAGATCACACCGACTCCGACCGAAAGATATAAAGCACAATCCGAAAAACCTAAAATGTACAGTCGTGGGAAAAAAAAAAAATTAAACACCCCTACTAACTCTGAAAAAATTATCGTAGAAGAAAGTTACTGGTACCAAACGATTGGTAATAAAGTCTACTTTTAAATGATGTATATAAAATTTGCTTAGGGGGCCATCTAAATCTTAAATCGAACCATAACTTTGTTTTCTACACCCTTCAATTAGCCTAAAAACAAACTTCTATGATATTCGTACCACAAGTGTCCGATAACTTAAGGAGTGGGGTTGCCCCCTTTTCCCCCTTTATTCTTAACTAATGAACCTCCAAATCTAATCAAGGCTGCTCCTTAACATGATAAACCGGTATAGCAAATTTGGAGCAAATCGAATAACTCTGCATGAAAAACCCATTTATCTAAATTAAGGAGTGGGGGGACTAGCTCCCCTATCCCCCTTTATTCTTAACTAATGAACCTCCAAATCTAATCAATGCAGCTCCTTAACATAGTAAACCGGTATACCAAATTTGGAGCAAATCGAGTAATTCTGCATGAAAAACCCATTTATCTAAATTAATAGGGGGTAGCCCCCTTTCCCCCCTTTATTCTTAACAAATGAACCTCCAAATCTAATCAAGGCAGCTCCTTTACATGATAAACCGGTATAGCAAATTTGGAGCAAATCGAATAAGTCTGCATGAAAAACCCATTTATATAAATTAAGGGGGGGTGGTTAGCTCCCCTATCCCCCCTTTATTCTTAACTAATGAACCTCCAAATCTAATCAGGGAAGCTCCTTAACATAATAAACCGGTATACCGAATTGGGAGCAAATCGAATAATTTTGAATGAAAAAACATTTATCTAAATTAAGGGGGGGTAGCCCTCTTTTCCCCTTTATACTTAACTTATGAACTTCCAAATCTAATCAGGGAAAATCCTTAACATAATAAACCGGTATATCAGATTTAGAGCAAATCGAATAATTCTGCATGAAAAACCCATTTATCTAAATTAAGGGGAGGGACTAGCCCCCTTTTCCCCCTTTATCTTTAACCAATGAACTCCCAAAACTAATCAGGAAAGCACCTTTCCAGAATGAACCTAGAAAAAAAAATGAAGCAAATCGGATGTTTCTATCAAGAGCTACCTCGTTACGTGAATATGTACGTACATACTTACATACATACAGAACGGCGGGCACATCAGCTCTCTGACTTTGATAGCCTGTGAGCTAAAAAGTTCAATTATGATGGTGACGAGTTATTGAGGTTGACATTGTTGGTATATCACCGACCCATATCAATGAGTCTTCTAAATTCTTTCGGCAAAATGTATGTTTTGGATAAATATCATGTCGGCTATTTGACCTGTCGGCTAATTTTCATGTATCCTAATTGTCCTGTCGGCTATTTGTCCTGTCGGGTAATTCTCAGGTCGGCTGTTTGACCTGTCGTCTAAATGTCCTGTCGGTTATTTGACCTGTCGGCTAATTGTCATGTCGGCTATTTGACCTGTCGGCTAATTGTCATGTCGACTAAATGTCGGCTAAATGTCTTGTCGGCTAAACGTCCTGTCGGCTATTTGACCTGTCGGCTAAATGTCCTGTCTGGTAAATGTACGTTTTGGCTAAATGTACTTGTCGGCTAAACGTCCTGTCGGCTAATTGATGTCTGCTAAATGTCTTGTCGGCTATTTGGTTTTCGGCTAAATGACATAGACCCCCGTAACCTAACTGTAACTTATCCATAATCTAACCGTAACCTATCTGTAACGGAAATGGAACATAATCGTAACCTAACCGTAACCTAATTGTAACCTAACCGTAACGTAACCGTAACCTACTTATAACCTAACTATAACATAACTGTAACCTAACAGTAATCTATCTGTAAAATAAACGTAACATGACGGTGCGCTAACCGTAACCTAATTATTAACTAACCGTATCCTAACTGTGATGTAACTATAACCTAACTGTAACCTAAATGTAACCTAACCGTAAGTTAACTGTAGCCTGGCGGTAACCTAACCGTAACCTAATTGTAATCTATCCGTAACCTACTGTAACCTATCCGGAATCTAACTGTAACCTATCCGTAATCCTATTTGTAACCAAACTGTAACGTAACTGTATCCCATCCGTAACCTAAGCGTAGCAGAAACGTAATCTAACTATAACCTAACCGTAACTTAACCGTAATCTAACTTCATCCTAACCGTAACGTAACCGTAACCTACTTATAACCTAACCATAACCTAACTGTAACATAACTGTAACCTAACAGTAATCTATCTGTAAAATAAACGTAACATGACGGTACGCTAACCGTAACCTAATTATAACCTAACCGTATCCTAACTGTGATGTAACTATAACCTAACTGTAACCTAAATGTAACCTAACCGTAAGTTAACTGTAGCCTGGCGGTAACCTAACCGTAACCTAATTGTAATCTATCCGTAACTTACTGTAACCTATCCGGAAGCTAACCGTAATCTAATTGTAACCTATCCGTAATCCTATTTGTAACCAAACTGTAACGTAACTGTATCCCATCTGTAACCTAAGCGTAGCAGAAACGTAATCTAACTATAACCTAACCGTAACTTAACCGTAATCTAACTTCATCCTAACCGTAACGTAACCGTAACCTACTTATAACCTAACCATAACCTAACTGTAACATAACTGTAACCTAACAGTAATCTATCTGTAAAATAAACGTAACATGACGGTACGCTAACCGTAACCTAATTATAACCTAACCGTATCCTAACTGTGATGTAACTATAACCCAACTGTAACCTAAATGTAACCTAACCGTAACCTAACTGTAGCTTGGCGGTAACCTAACCGTAACCTATTTGTTACCTATCCGTAACCTACTGTAACCTATACGGAACCTAACCGTAATCTAACTGTAACCTATCCGTAATCCTATTTGTAACCAAACTGTAACGTAACTGTATCCTATCCGTAACCGAATCGTAGCAGAAACGTAATCTAACTGTAACCTATCCGTAACTTAACCGTAATCTAACTGTAACCTATCCGTAACATAACCTTAACCTATCTGTAACTTAAACGTAACCTAATTGTTACCTGAAAGTAACATAACTGTGACGTAACCGTAATCGAACTGTAACCTAACCGCAACGTAACTGTAACCTAAGTTTAACGTAACCGTAAACTAATTATAATCTATCCGTAACCTAAAAGTATCCTAACCATAACCTAACTAGGCTAATCGTCCTCTCAGCTAAATATCCTGTCGTTTAATTTGTCTTGTCGGCTAATCATCCTGTCGGCTAAATGTCCTGTCGGCCAATCGTCCTGTCGGCTAAATGTCCTGTCGGCCAATCGTCCTGTCGGCTAAATGTCCTGTCGGCTAATTGTCTTGTCGGCTAATTGTCCTGTCGGTTAATTGTCTCGTCGGCTAAATGTCTTGTCGGCTAAATGTCCTGTCGGCTAATTGTCCTGTCGGCTAATTGTCTTGTCGGCTAATTGTCATGTCGGCTAATTGTCTTGTCGACTTATTGTCCTGTCGGCTAATTGTCACGTTCGGCCAATTGCCTGTCGTCCAATTGTCTGTCTGCTAAATGTCCGTTTCGGCAAATTGTCCTGTATGCTATACGTACGTTTCGGCTACTTGTCCTGTCGGCTAAATGTACTTGTCGGCTACATGTCCTGTCTGCTAAATGTACGTGTCGACTAAATGTACTTGTCGGCTAAACGTCCTGTCGTCTAAGTGCTGTCTGCTAAATGTCTTGTCGGCTATTTGGTTTTCGGCTAATCGTCTGCGACCGCTCTACTAGTAGTTACGGTAACTAACACTTTAAATAACTGGAGAACAAAACTTTAAATAACTGGGAAAAAAACCCTTTAAATAACTGGGAAAAAAACCCTTTAAATAACTGTAGTAAAAATAAGCATCGCTTTCAGTCTGAAATCTTCTCTGGACAAATGCGATTAGTGTCAGTATCAGCAGTGTTGCCAGTGGGATACTTATTTTAAATTCAGATTTCTTGATTGGCACCACTTTTCTGAAATAGTAAAATTCGCCTTATTTAATGACATATAAATTAAGGCGAAAACAAAAGCAATTTTACCATTTCAGAAAAGTGGTGCCTATCAAGAAATCTGAATTTTAGAAAAGTAGCCCACTGGCAAAGCGATATAAGTAAGCGTACAATGTCAATACTGGAATATGGAGTATAATGACACAGTTGCGACATCTGGTGGACGGGGTGAATAATGCAAATACGCAGGTTTTCAGTATGACGTCATATATGACAGAATATCTACTATCTGCGCATCTCTTGCGCATATTTTCTGAATCTTTACTCACTTATGGAAGTTGAATCTTGTTTACCAGATTTATTACAAAATATTTTTATTACAATTTGTTTTGATAAAATTATGTACATAAAAAAAAGTCGCAATTTCATTTTAATTTTGGGAGAAAAGCACTAATGCTACGAAAGCATTACTACCTTTTGCCCTTAAACTAAAATGACATTGCGACTTTTTTTTAAATACACATATTTTTATCAAAACAAGCTGTAACAAAAATATTTTGCAATAAATGATGGCAAACAAGATTCATCTTGTGTGAGTAAGTAACAATCTGAAATTCGTAATTGAATTTTTAACAGGGATTCTCTAAATGGCTTTGTCTGTTTCAAAAAAAAAAAAAAAAAAATCTAATCTGGCGATTTTAGGAAAATTATTGAAGTTATTGCCTAGACTCGCAAAATATTTAAACAAATAAATAAACAACACTTTCTCCTTTAATAGTACAACATTTAATGTGCATGCATTTCAAGTTAAAGTGATTTCGAATATAAAATGAAACGAATTTTAAATTAAATTGATGAAATATTTGTAAGTTAAATAAGATGAGTGGAATGCGATTAAGAGAATATTGGAAATTTATCGTTTGCGTTTGATAAGCGAACAAAAGGACTTAAAATTGAATATTTTATTTATAATTAAATTCTATACATATTCAAAACATTCATAAATGTTGTATTCTCATCGGAAATACAACCATGTATATCATTTTTTTGACTTTAGCGCATCAAGAATTGAGTAAAAAATAAGACTACAAAATTCAATCTTTACACATTAACTACTTACTAATTTTTATGCGTCATTTTTCATTTCATTAAAAGAAAAAAATTAAAATCGAACGTATTTAAATCAACAACAGTTGATAATATATATTAAATAATATTTCATCTTTTTTAATAAATTAAAGTTAAAATACGTAACTAACTTGTTTTACTCTTTGGAAAAGGGCAGATATGAATTCTATAAGAAAAATAATTTTCTTACAATTTCAAAAACTACAGTTATTCCATGGCCAACATTTTGCCATTTTAACAAATAATATTAGTTCTAAAAAGCATTGTTTTTATTTAAATAATTAACTATAATAAATAAGCCAAAAAACACGAATAAAAATTAATAGAATGTAATACTGTCAGAATATAAATGCTACAAACAAATGAAAACGCGACGTTTGCGCTTGCGCAGTTATTTCATAGATGTGCAATTAATAGATTATCCATAAAGCAGAAAACAGTTAGGCATCTTTCTGTAGTTCACCTCGTCCGCTACGTGGTGTGCGACCTTGATTGATGTGACCTTCCCTTTAATCTTGCGGTTACCTCTCCCATTTAAGATAGGACGCTTACTTATATCGCTTTGGCCTAAAAATGGGCGTTTTCGATTTTTTAATCGATTTAATCGATACTATGGCCAACTCGATTTAATCGATACTATGAATTTTTTAATCGATGTCTCTAAGACAAAATAAGGTAATACCATTTTCATTTTCCTTCAAAAATTGAAGATAAAGTAGTTGGATGTGCCAATAACAAAACTTTCATCTGCCTCATAAATGTTAAAACTTCAAAATTCGCTATCACAGTGTCAAATTTAAATGATAACCTATCTCGCATCATGAGGATTCAAAAAGGATAGGTTCGTTGAAGTACGTACATTTAAAAAGAAAATATAAGCATTGCATTTTCCAAACAAATCATTGAATTTCGGCAAATACTCTCTTAGGCTAATGTCAGACAAACGTCTTTTTCCACGCTTTTTTCGCTCTTACGCCATCCCTACACCTTCGCTAGCATGTGTAGGGACGGTGTAAGAGCGAAAAAAAAGCGTGCAAAAAGACGTTCGTCTGATATTAGCCTAGATGAAAATCCCAATTCAAAGGGCATAAAAGCGACAGCTGTTGAGCAGTATACACCCAAGTCTAATAAGGCTCTATTTATCTGAAAGTGTAATAGAATATGAAGTTTGATTAAATTCCGTGCATTAGTTTTGAGATACGGCTATCACGAATATCATGCAAAAAAAAAATAGTATAGTAGCACAGCCTGTTACATGATTAACACGAAAAACTCAGGAACAACTTATGTCAATGACACATAATATTAAGTTTGATGAAATTCCGGTCATTACTTCTTGAGATATTATCGCTAATATCGTGTAAATTCTGAAAAACAGTGTTAAATTCAGGGGCTGGTACGGGTGGACACCCCCCCCCCCCGGAACATTGAAATGTCCCTCATGAAGATTTGAGATTTTATGCTTAATGGACAAAAGTCCAATTTCCCCCCCCCCCTCCCCCTCCGAAACTCTAGAATGTCACTCTACAGAACCATAGAAATCCCTCCCGGAGAAAAATGTCTGAATTCAACACTGCTAAAAAAAAGCAGCATGGCAGTACAACCTGTTATATCATTTACACGAAAACCTAATCATGAACAACTTATGACAGAATATTAAGTTTGATGAAATTCCGTTCATTAGTTCTTGAGATATGATCCTTAAAATCGTTTAAATCCAGAAAAACGTGTTGAATTCCGGGGGTAGCCCGGAGGGACATGCCCCCTCCCCGTGCAACATTCAAATTTCCCCCAGAAGGTTTGAGATTTTATGCTTAATGTACAAAAGTCCAATCCCCTTCCCCTCTGAACTGCCCCTCTCTGGATCCGCAGAAATCCCTCCCGGAGAAAATTGTCTGAATTCAACACTGCTGATAAAATCTGCATAACAACGCCCCTGTTGGGTGATTTACACCGAAATCTAATATGCAACAATTTATGCCAACGTCTAACTGAATGTGAAGCTTGATGAAAATCCGTGCATTAGTTCTTGAGATAGAGCTATTGCGAAAATCGGGATAAATTCAGCATAGCAGCGCCACCTGCCGGTATATTTACATCAAAAAGTAATCAGCACAAATTTATATGAAAGTCTAATTGAATATAAAGTTTCAACAGATTCCATGCATTAGTTCTTGAAATAGACCGCTCACAATTTTTTTGCCAGAGACAAACAAATAGACAGACTGACAGACAGACAATGTATGAAAATAGTTAAATCGTATTCCAGACAAGATCTTCTAAAATTATAAATCCTTCGAAAGCAGGAAGTCGAAATTTTTCAAGAATCCAACGCTTTCTTTTTCCAAAGACAAAAGAAAGCAAGAAAAAATTAACGCATCGATTCTGCCCGTAAATTAAGATCAGAAATGGCGAATCGATTCAGTTTAGATTCGATGCCGATGTCGATCTTTAGATGCGGGCAGAATCGCTATTTTTTGATTTACTTCAATTCTTTAGATTCGGGCGAATCGATTCAGTTCAGATTCGACGCCGATTTTTAGATGCGGGTGAAATTGTTATTTAAAAACAATTTGCATCATGAAGGGCAGTAATAAAATATTCTTGTTAAATTGTCAGATTTTTGTTAAAATACGTACAAAATTCTTTTTTAATTCCAATTATTTTATTTTCGTAAAAGTTTTAGCTTTGATGTATCAGTAATTACCAAGCTTTTAACAAATTTTCTTAATTTATTTAAATAAATTATTACCCCCCCCCCCCTCCTCTTTCTTAAAAAATACACATTTCCATTAAATGCAGTAAAATAATACATTTTTTTTTTTTAACACAGGATATCATAAACTTTTGTCGTAAATTTTTCTAGTAATTTTTTGTTTAAATATCCACTACTAAACTTTTTATGCATTTTTAAGCTTCAGGTAAAATGCTTCATTTAAGACTTCAAACTTTTGATGAAAATAAATAGATCAAACTAATTAGCAGATATTTAACTTTTTATCCACTTTTTGACAATAAATTATAAAATGAGTAATTTTAATAATTTACATCAAAAATGTCATTTTGATGCAAATGAACTGGGAAAAATATCAATAAGAAATTGAAAAAAATAATATTCAAAATCATTCTTAATATTAACTATTATCTTGTTTTAGCATACTTGCAAACATTTTTAAAGAAAATTATCAATAGCAAATATAGGAATTTGTCGAGTCATTGCTTCATTACAAGTTATACCAATAACAAATATAGGGGGTTGTCTAAGGGACACAAAATAGAGAATTGGTGATTTTATGCTTATAATGCTTGTGTAATATTAACTATGAATTTTGAATTATATCTTATCAATTTCATTTTAATTTTTCCAGTTATAAGAATGAAATACATCAGTAAAATTATACATTTTTAGGATAATATTTAAATATTTTTTTTATTTATTTAAGAATATATATTATCTACTTCGGTATCTATTATTTGTTTCAATACTGTGTTGATTTTTAAGTAAAAACCAATGTCTCTTTTCAGTATACGAAAAGAGTCTAATATGAATAAAAACAACTGATGAAGACCCAACGTCCAATAGAATGGACATTAAAAAAAAGTTGTTTATTCTCTAAAATATACATTAGATTACTTTAACTGCGATGTCATTTCATTCATACAACACTTAACATTAGATGTATGTAGCTTTAATATCAAAATACTTTTAAAAAATATAAAAAATTAGCGTTAAAACTGCGTGCTTACCTTCAACAGTCTTTCTCTTGTTGCCTGTCACTTTCAAATGATTAAAATACATATTTATTTGCTTTGCAATTTTTTTATTATTTCGGCATACAGATAGCAGCACCAGCAAGTATAATGAACAGCAAGAAATAAAAATGTCCAATAGAATGGACGCGGGGTCTCAAGAGGTTATTAGAAAAATAATAAAAGTCGTATATTTTCTCAAATTTTAGAGCCGATGAGCTGTTGCAAAACGTAAAAGTTAATTTATTTTGTTTTTGCATTTTGCTAAGCTATCCTTGAGGCAAGATTTCCGCGTTTTAGCTAATAAAAAAAAATAACAACAAAAAACTTTCGGCCCACCCTAACGTGAACTGCAAATGATTTTTCCCATAGACCATTATGTAACGGAATGCTTTTGAGCGACCCTGTAAACGAACCATGATTGGTATACACTTCATTTTCAATACAGAACATGCCTTGGTGAACCTCAATAACGTATATCGATTACATGCAATCCGAGGATATTTACGTAAGTTAGAGTACGGACAGACAGACGTGCAGATAAACTCAATTCATAAAAACTTTCAACTATGTTGGAAAGTGTTAAAAACCATTAAAAATTTCTTTTATTTAAAAAGAAAATTCGTTATATCTCTATGAATATATGTACAATTCTTACACAAATGTTCTACAATATCTACATTGCCACGTGCTGCAGCGATAGATAATTTTGAGCCTTTTATTTTACAGGTTGTTCACATATACAGGGTGCAATATGTTATCTATCGCCGACCTTTAATTTCTCAACCGTTGGCCGTAGACATATAGTTCAAATTACAAAAAGTTTCAAATGAAGTAAATATTCATGTTGTAGCATTATTTAAAGTTAAAAATCAATTTTATAAAAATTACGAAATATAACTTTTTATACAGTCCCCCAGTCCCTATATTTATATTTAGTAAAAGTATACACATATCATAACAGATATAACACAAAAAGTTTGACATCTCTACTACAAAAATTGACACAGTGAATTTCAAAGTTTGAGGTTTTTGCATATGATTTTGTCTTTCATTGAGGGATCAGTTAAAAGATAATTAAAGTAATTCGAGATCAAAATCAGGGTGTAATGTCTTTTTTACGGCGAAGCCACTTTTAACCGGTATCGTCGGTACTTTTGAATGTTGTTCGACCCATAAAAGTTAGCTCAAATGTTTAGATGAAATAACTCTATTTCGCGATTCCCCGATTTGGTGATACGGCTAAAGATGGTTTTGCCGTAAAAAGTACACTACACTCTGATTTTGATCTCGAATTACTTTAATTCATCTTTTAACTGATCCCTTAATAAAAGGTAAAATCATTTGCAAAAATCTCAAACTTTGAAATTTAATAACTGGGTCAATTTTTGTAGTACAGAGGTCAAATTTTTTGTGTTATATCTGTTATGATATGAGTAAACTTTTACTAAATATAACTATAAGGACTGGGGGACCGTATAAAAAGTTAGTTTTCGTATTTTTTATAAAATTGATTTTTTTACTTTAAATAATGCCACAACATGAATATTTAGCTCATTTGAAACGTTTTTGTAACTGAAACTGTATGTATACGATCAACGGTTGAGAAATCAATGGCCGGCGATAGATAACATATTGCACCCTGTATTTTTTCTTCTATTTATTGCAGAGTCGTGGGAAAAAAAAAGTAAACACTTCCTATTAACTCTGCAAAAAGTTATCGTAAAAGAAAGTTACAAGAAAAATTTCCAAGTATTAATAAAGTTACTGGTACCGAAAGATTGGAAATAAAGTTTACTTTTAAATGATGTATATAAAATTTGCTTAGGGGTCATCTACATATTAAAATGAACCCAAACTTCATTTTTTTCAATGGCAATAACCAATTTTAACAAGGTATTTCAAATCTTCTGTTTAAACTATGCTTAGACACCAAATTTCAAGTCATTTGAATGATAAGTTTTTGAATTATAAACATACAAAATTGAGTGCTTCTAATGTTAAGTTACATTTTCATATTTTTATTTATATCTCTTGAAATTATACTCCTAAAGTGCTAATTTTTTGTGTAGCAATAATACAAAAATACCCAAACATAAATACGTTGAATTTGCAATTTTTATAATATTATGATATGAATTATGAATTATGAAATTAATATTCGTAAAAATTATGAATTGCGACCTACAATTTTTTTCATCGATTTAGATTTATTAAGCCATGCTTTATGGAAATCCAAAATTTCACATTTGTCTTCCAAGTAGTTTTCAAACGATGCTAAAAAAACAGCAAAATGATGGTTTAAGGGGCCGTCTATGATAGAAGTGACTAGATATTTTGAAATTTCTTACGCTATCCTGTAATCTAGCTACTTGAGTAGCGCTGAAGATGTCTTGATCAAGAAAAACGCTCTCTCGGTCAACAATCGAGTTCCGAACTTGAATTGGGATTCAGCACCTAAAATACGCTCGTTTTAAAATGATTAATTCCTCCGAAACTCATCGTACGAATTGCATAAAAATTTGTTTTTAGACTAATGGAATGGTGTAGAGTTCAGTTATGCTGTCAGAATTGTGTACTGCTATTGAAAAAAACAAACTTATAGTTCGTTTTAGTAGGTAGATGGCCCCCTAAACAAATTTTATATACATCATTTAAAAGTAGACTTTATTACCATCGTGTGATACCTGTAACTTTCTTCTACGATAATTTTTTGCAGAGTTAGTAAGGGGTGTTTGCTTTTTTTTCCCACGACTGTACGTCGTGGTGCTTAAGAGGTTAAGGTGCATTAATACGTTTATATTGATTTTCGCATCAATGTCCTTTTATAACTTTTTGTTATATTTTCGTTTTATTTTATTTGCGCTTTCCAATGGAACACGTTTAATCAATAATTCAAGAAGTGCTTTCATCAAAATATAACATAATTACATATCGTTGTAGTTATTGTTCGCTATGGTTATACATGTATATTATCTTGGTCTAGTTCTTTTCTGTTATAATGTTTCATATTACTTCAATATTAAAACTCAGAAAAATCAACAGTAGTTTCTGTTTTTTAGCCGTGCTGGAAATGAAATGTTTCTTTAATTATTTCTTTATGCACGCAATAAAAACGGGATATGTTTGAAGTAAAATTACATCAACATTAAATTTAATTTACAAAAAAAGTAATAAGTTTTTATGTTTTTTTCATTTTTGTGATCTTCAGAATGTAAAGGAACATTTCCAGAAACACGGCACCATGCTTCATAGTAAAATAAATCCTAGTATTCTTTTCGTTTGTTAGGTACTTCGTTAACTTAATTATTATATACTTTCTTATACTTCTTAACTTTACTTCTTGTAATAAAAAGTAGTTATAGAAGAATCTTGAATATTCCATGTAGCTGATTATCAGTTCTTACAGCGATAGAAATATATAAGCATATAAACCACATTAATAGAATAATTTATTTTTACGACCTTTTTTTTTAGAATTATGGATATTTATTATGCTGAAGAGCGCTTGTAAATGGATTTGTGTTTCTTGTATGAATATTAAATTAATTTAACATTAGAAAAATTGCATAAAATCAAAGGAATTTTATCTGATAAAGCTGAAATCAGAGCATTCTAACTGATATTTTTTTTTCAAGGCATCATTAATATGTATGTGGTTGAATTACTGTGTTACGCCTGAATCTACTTAATTTAATTTTTATGGAACTCTTAAAATATTGCTAATTTTTAGGAGATAAATTAACTAATTAATAAAAATCATAATGTACTGTATAAAAGAAACATGCAAAAATATTGTAACATCTTTAATCGTGCACTTTTAATATACAGGGTATACGAAATGTATCTTTACACTCGTGGTTGACTTGGTTACACTTGTGGCACATTGTGGTTACACTATGGTTACACTTGTGGCACATACAATTGTGGTTGTATGTGCTTAGTCGAAATGAATTAAAAACTGGTTAAAACACACGAAATATATTAAATTATGTACAGGCGTTACATCAGTTTGCGTAGAACAATGCTTCTGGATTGCAATAAAATGTAATAACAGTGACTGAATCCACTGGTCCGGGTGATTAAAGAAAATGCAGCACGTAATGCAGTCCAAGAAAAGTCTCAAGAGCGTCTGATGCATCTATGTTAAAATGATTGTTACTGTCTGAAAGGGGAAGTAACCTGCAATCAACACATGAAAGAGGTTTTTATTAATTGCAGCAATGATTGATGTAATCAAACAGAATTGGTTTTTGTTGAGTACTTGTTGGACGCAAACAACACTTTTAAAAAGTAATTAAAAATAAACAAACAATGATATGCACTTACGTTTTTTTTAAGTTCCACAAAGTTCTTTTTTACAATGTTTTATTACACGATTTCAATGTGTCCACCATTAGTCGGGCGCAACACATCGAGTCGATACGAGATGTCTGAACGTTCTATGAAGCAGTGAAGAATCAACAGTCTGGGTCGCCGCTGTAAATTAACTTTTAAGTTCATCACGAATTGAGAATTGATATACAATGTTTTTCGCGTATCCCCATAAAAAAAGTGCAAAGGTGTTACATCTGGAGATCTAGGTGGCATTGGGGGCTAAAACAATGCAAAAAAACTTTGATATTTTGTTTAAGGAACGTAAAAAACCGTAAGTGCATATCATTGTTTGTTTATTTTTAATTATTACATTCTTCTATCTTTACAAGAAGAAGGTATTGGATTCATGAAAATTTTCGAATTCCGGTTTTCGACGGATTTACACGCTTTATAGGTCAGAAATTCCAAAAAACATGTTTTTACAAAATGTCTGTCTGTGAGTCTGTGACTCTGTCTGTCTGTCTGTATGTGACACACATTTTGTGGGTGCTCTAGCTAAAGAACTAAAGCACGGAATTTCATAAAAATTTCTATTCAAGTAGTCCCTGATATAAATTGGTGCTGATTTGTTTTTGGTGTAAATCGCTCAAAAGGTGGCTCTGCTATGCTGCATTTTTCCCGATTTCCGAAATAGCTGTATCTCAAGAACTAATGCACGGATTTTCATAAAACTTCAGATTCCGTTAGACCTTGACATTAATGGATGCTATTTACGTTTTGTTGTAAATCGCCCAACAGGTAGCGCTGCTATGTTGCATTTTGTAGGATTTACGTGATTTCTGCAATAGCTCTATCTCAAGAACTAATGAAAACATTTTCAACAAACTTCAGATTCAGTTACTCTTTGGTATGAAACGATGCTGACTATGTGTTGGTGTAAATCGCCCAACAGGTGGCGCCGCTGTGCTGCATTTTACACTATTTCCTCAATAGCTCTATCTCAGGAACTAATGCACGAATTTTCATCAAACTTCAGATTTAAGTATAACTTGATTAATATTGCTGCTGATTATGTGTTGGTGTAAATCGCTCAACAGGTTGCGCTGCTATGCTGCATTTATAATGATTTGCGCAATAGCTCTATCTCAAGAACTAATACACGAATTTTCCTCAAACTTCATATGAGGACATGAGTTTCAAAATTCGCCTTATCGAAAAATCAAATTTTGGGAAATCGCTAAAAACCTGTAACTGCGACCCCGTGCATCGAATATCTCCAATGTTTTGTATACTTATAGTTAGTGGCTCTGTGATATCATTGTGTTAAGTTGGAAAATCTACTTTAATTCATTTAATTAATTAATTGGAAAAAGTTTCGGATAAGAAGAGTTTTGTTGCCAACCTATTGATAAGAAGAGTTTTGTTGCCAATCGTCTATCATACTTGCTGGAAGAAATTAATCGTTTCTATTTTTGGTCATCGGATGATAATATTTTGGATTAAAAAATAAACCTTACGAGAGCAATAAGTTTGATTAAAATTTAGTATTACGTTTTATTATAAAAAAGCAAACATATCAATAATCAAATAAAACTTATCATAATTAGCTTATAATTAAAATAACTTTTTTTTTAAAGAATGTAATATAATATAATCTACACTGACGGAAAAAAAATCCCAACACCAAGAAAGACTTGTGTTAGATAAACGAAATTTGGTAGGCGTGTTTATACATCTGAAAGATGACACCGATTCAAATTTCGCGCTTCGCGCATAAGTGTGGCGCTAGTGGCGCCAATCAGAAATTGCAGATCAGGATTACTTTAAATGCGTGTTGTAAAGTTCGTGGGCGTTATTTAGCTTCAAAATGTGACGTATAGAGTTGATGTTAGCCAAGAATGCCTTTAACAAGACGAAGAATCCACTGTCAACAGCTCACCGAGTTAGAACGAGGTCGCATATTCGGGCTACGAGAAGGTGGATTTTCTTTCCGCGATATTGCAGAAAGACTTGGCTGGAATGTGTCCACTGTGCATGATTGTTGGAAGCAATGGTCAAGAGATGGTACTGCCTCAAGAAGACCGGGTTCCAGGCGGCCACGTGCAACTCCTGAGAGGGAAGATCGCCATATTCGGCGTACGACTGTGGTACATTGTACTGCGTCTGCGTCAGAAATTATAGCTGCATTTGGTACCACAGTGACACAACGAACTGTTAGAAATCGGTTACTTCAAGGACAGCTTCGAGCCTTGCGCCCTGTAGCGTGCATTTTACTGACTCCAAGCCATTGACGTTTGCGACGCCATTGGTGTCAAGCCAGAGCTCATTGGAGGACGGAGTGTTGATCTGTTGTGTTTTTTGATGAAAAAGAAACACAACAGATCTCCACTCCGCCCACCAATGAGCTCTGGCTTGACACGAATGGCTTCGCAAACGGCAATGGCCTGGAGTCAGTGGAATACACGCTACAGGGTGCATGGCTCGGAGCTGTCCTTGAAGTAACCGATTTTTAAGAGTTCGTTGTGTCACTGTGGTACCAACTGCAGCCCGAATTTCTGCCGCAGACGCAGTACGATGCGCCACAATCGCACGCCGAATACGGCGATCTTCCCTCTCAGGAGCAGGGTTGGCAAGGTTTTGGACACAACGGTAAAAACCACGGTAAAATCCATGGTTTAAACCGTACTGTCCAAAACCCTTCTGTCTAAAACTGTCTTAAACTGTCCAAAACTATATTTTGTAGTAAAATTGTATTTATCAGAACAATGCTAAAAGTTTAAAAAATTGGTAAAAAGATTACAATACAAAAATACCAATTTAGTATTAACAACCTAATTACCCTACGTTATACTACCTGACAATTTAGTAGTAACAGCCTAATTGCCCTACGTAACAAAGCAATTACATTAAAAAGATATTAAATTTACTTATGTATCATAATTTTAATGTTATTCATTTAAATAATAGTAGTTAATAGTACTAACGATTTTTATGAAGAATACATTCTGATTCTATTACTGAAAGTCCCAAGAGTTGTTACTGGAAATAATTGATAAATGGTGTTCGGGTTCAGCATACTGATTAAACCAGCTTACTGCTGGCAACTATGTATATGTGTATATTAAGAAATAGTATAAATAAAAATAATTGATTTCGTTTGATTATGAGATATTTAGATATTGACTATTATTATAACACTATATTATATGACTATTATTATAACAACACTATTTAACTCTTAAGAAATAGAATGTTCACTAGAATTAGATTAAATTCATAATAAAAATTCATATTTAAAAAAATAACTTCTAGATTTTAAATTAAATATTTATGTTTTCTTTCATTATCCTATAATCTAGAAAGGATAATTTACAATGAAACATTATTTAAAAGAAATTTCTTTGTAACATTTTCTTGCACAAAAATTGAAAAAAAAAAAGCAAATCTCCCCTTCCTATACTACATGTGTGGTATTATAAAGAATTTCTTATTATTATAACTCAATTTTAACAGAAACAAAACTTTTTATGTTACACAGATGTTAGAAAATTTTGAACTTTTTTTCATTTACCAAAGAATTAATTGGAATGTTAGTAAAATATATTGTGAGATATTTATATTTATTCATATGTTTAATAAGTGTGCAGTGGTTACATGTGGAATGTTGCTTTTTTAAAGTTTTTGGACACTTTAGTACAGTTTTGGACAGTAAAACCCACATGTCCTGTCCAAAACTAGTTTTGGGCGTCCAAAACCCCAACTCTGCTCAGGAGTGCCACCTGGACGCCTGGAACCCGGTCTTCTTGAGGCAGTACATTCCCTTGACCACTGCTTCCAACAATCATGCACAGTGGACACATTGCAGCCAAGTCTTTCTGCAATATCGCGGAAAGAAAATCCACCTTCTCGTAGCCCGAATATGCGACCTCGTACCAACTCGGTGAGCTGTTGACAGTGGCTTTTTCTTCTTGTTAACCCGTTGAGGACGAGCGACACGTATACGTGCCGCATGAAGCACTCAGAATACTTGTTTTTTCTCACCAGTAAAATTTTACTGTAAAATTTGCCTTATTTGATCAGCGCATTTTCTCGATTCAAGAAGACACAAATTTCTGCTTTTGAAAAACGGTGACAAAAGATTAAAAATTTCCTAAAAGGCTCCCGTCCCGAAGGGGTTAAAAGCATCCTTGGCTAACATCAACTCAATACGTCACATTTCGAAGCTAAATAATGCCCTCGAACTTTACAGCACGCATTTAAAGTAAACCTGATCTGCAAGTTCTGAGTGGCGCTACTAGCGCCACACTTATGCGCGAAGCACGAAATTTCAATCGATGTCATCTTTCAGATGTATAAACACGCCTACCAAATTTCGTTTATCTAACACAAGTCTTTCTTAGTGTTGGGATTTTTTTCCGTCAGTGTATATAACATATAATATTATATATATACACCATCTCCTTCTGTTCTGGTTCCTTGGAAATAATATTTCTATAGAAAATAAGCACCTCCATTTCCGACCAGTTTTCACCAAAATGTTTTTTTAACAATCCGTAAACACCCTTAAGTTTCTCTTGCTTCACGGTGACTCCCTCCCCCTTCTTTTTAAAAAGAAAGTCCAGTCTTTAGATGTCTCTAGCACAACTTTTACACTCTGCATTTTGATATTCCAAGAATCTTCCGAAATACACTCCCACAAGTTTGAAGATGGCCATGGTTACAGCGCCTAGAAGATACAGTGTGGAAAACGGCTACAAAATAGTGCTAAAAAATTGAATCCCATAAATGTACAACGATGCTGAATAACAAGATGTCCATCGTAGCGCCATCGTAGTGATTTAAAAACGATAGTCATTCTAAAAGAGACTCTTTAACCTATTTCACGTCATTTCTTAACTAAATTAGCTTATAACAGACCAAAATATCTTATATTTATAGTTTCCGATGTTTAACTTTCTATAATTTTTGAAAACACAGTGTTTATATTGAAAAGAGTTACGAGATGGCGCTCGTATCTGTATATTGCCACTGAGCATTGTTGGAAATTTATGGGATACAAGTTTTTAGTACTTTTTAAAGCATTATAGGAATAACCGTTTTCCACACTGTATCTTCTAGGCGCTGTAGCCATGGTTCTTAGCCTTTATATAGTACCTTATCGTAATGCTTTTAAAAGCAAACTGAGATGTACTTAAAAAAACTTTCAAGGTGGAAATTTTACTTTTCTGGATGTTTCATGGAAGGACGGTATCTTGAAGGAGATGTTTGAGATGAAAACTTCAAAATAAAGTTATCTTATGCAATTTTGTCTTTGCTTGAAACGAAAAAACTTGGTGGAAGCGTCATACATCTTGCATTGAGAGAGTTGAATATTCGAGGTTCTCTTTCTGGTGAGTGTACTTTGAGGGGACCAGAAATGCCTTAGTTTTATGCCCGAGAATTAAAATTAAATCTTTTAACACCTTATGATAATAAGAAATATAGAAAGCGATTCTCCATTTTGAAATTACATTTTAATCTTCTTTTGCGTGTATTCTTTGCTAGACCATATGTTCGTATTTCTTTTTCTCTTCTTCCCCCTTCCCCCACACAATGCAAGAGTTTATTCACTGTCCATTATACATAAGACATGCTGTAAAACTTATTTAATTAGCTTGTATGAATAAAACAGGTAAATACTTTAATCGAAAATATCAACAGGTCGCAGAGAAATGAAGGAAAATTACTGTGATAGTAGCTGATAAGCTAGTCGTCCGTTGGTCTTACGCATGCGCAGGGATAAAGCTAGTTTTGTTGCCAACTCCCTAGTGGATAAGGCGAGTTTTGAAACCCAAACCAATATTTTAAGAACTCAAAAACAAAGGATAAAAATATTTTTTTTACAGATTATAGTGTTTTTTCTGAGCAGGTTTACTAATAGAATAGATTGGTAGAGATAACTCGATTTTTTTAAATTTTGGATAAGGCGAGTTTTGAAACTCACGTCCTCATATTCAGTTAGACGTTGGCATAAATTTATAATAATTTGGTTCTGGTGTAAATAACACAATAGGTGGCGCTGCTATGCTGCATTTTGCTGGATTTACACGATTTCAGCGACAGTCATATCTCATAGAACTAATGCACGGAATTTCATCTTTTTAGAATTCTCATGATGAGCACAGATTGCCATTTAATTTGGCACTGTGATAGCGAATTATGAAGTATTGACATGTATGAGATAGAAGAAAGTTTTGTGATAGCCGCAACATAATAGTTTTTTTTTTTTTTTTTTTTTTTTTTAAGATAGATTTTGGACACCCTGTATTTCTTAAATTTTTGTTCAGTTTATTTAAACGGTATAACGGCTAATTAAAAATAGAGCTTTTTGGTGCTATCTCTTAAACAGAGAATGATAAAAGCTTAATTGCAGTTTTAAAATGCATGCTAATCAAGCACCCTTTGAGATGCGACAATTGTTTTGCAAGAGGTTGTAAGTTTATTAAAATATAAAATATAATTTTTTTACGGCCACCTTTACCGATAACTTACATTTAGAAAAAATGTTATGCGTCTTAAAAGGGCAGTAAAAAAAGTCCCATTATTTTACGACATAAACTTGCCAGTTACGATACTTCGAATTTCATGAAATTTCAGCATTTTATTAAATCAAAAGACACTTTTTTGTTTGAAACCAATAAACAAACCTGTGGTTGAAAATTTTTCCATTCAAAAGTTTTCTCTTTGACAGAAATTTTTAACTAAATATTTAAATTAGCAAGTGAGATTAAGATGAATTGTTTAGTAAATAGCCTTAGAAACCAGTGATTAACCTCCTTGGGGACGAGCGTCTTTTACAGAATTTTTAATCTTTTATCACCGGTTTTTCAAAACAGAAAATTTTGTCAAATTGAATCGGAAGATACTCGGATTAGGCAACATTTTCAATAAGTTTACTGCTGAGAATAATCACGGATTCTGAGCACCTTACGTACACTGGTCGCTCGTACCCAAAGGGTTAATTCCTGAAAACACAATCTTTAGATTTTCTCAGTATGTGTGTGATTACATTTCTATTTTAGCAAGCATTCATACTATAATCTGAACACTTTTTGCAGTCTTGATTAGGCATATTAAGCAATAATTTTGATTAGACTTTTCAAAATATTGACTGTTCAGCTGGTTACTTCGATGATCTGTTTGTTTTGATCTGTTCAATTTTTACTTTCTTCTATCATTTCAAGAAGAAGGTATTGGATTCGTGAAAAATTTCGACTTCCGGTTTTCGACGGATTTATACGTTTTAGAATGCCCAGAACACGATTTGATGGGTTTTAGAAAATGTCTGTCTGTGAGTCTGTCTGTCACTCTGTGAGTCTGTATGTGACAAAGTTTTGTGGGCGCTCTATCTCAAGAACTAATGCACGGAATTTCACAAAACTTCATATTTAGTTAGACCTTGATATAAACTGGACCTGATTAGTTTTTGGCGAAAATCGCTTAACAGGTGGAACTGCTATGCGGCATTTTTTACGATTTCTGCAATAGCTATATCTCAAGAACTACTCACGGATTTTCATAAAACTTCAGATTTAGTTAGTCCAGGACATAGTTTGGTGCTGATTAGTTTTTTGTGAAAATCGCCCAATAGGTGGCGTTGCTATGCTGCATTATTCATGATTATCGCAATAGCTCTAACTCAAGAAAAAATGCACGGATTTTCATCAAACATCAGATTCTGTTAGTACCTGATATAAATTAGTGCTGTTTAATTTTTGGTGTAAATCGCCCAACAGGTGGTGCTGCTGTGCTGCATTTTTCACGATTCCCGCAAGAGTTGTATCTCAAGAGCTATTGCACGGATTTTCATCAAACTTCAGATTTAGTTAGTCCTTGGCATGAATTGACGTATAAATTAGTGCTGTTTAATTTTGGGTGTAAATCGCTCAACAGGTGGCGCTGCTATGCTGTATTTTTTGCGATTTCCGCAATAGCTTTATCTCAAGAACTAATGCTTGGATTTTCAACAAACTTCAGATTCAGGTATACCTTGATATCATTTAGGCTGCTTATTTTTGGTGTAAATCGCTCAACAGGGGGCGTTGCTATGCTACATTATTCAGAATTTCCGCTATAGCAATATCTCATGAACTAATGCACGAATTTTCATCCAACTTCAAATTCAGATGTACTTTGATAAGAATTGGTGCTAAATCGTTGTTATTTCTTGTACTATTTAAACGATTTAATTGACGTGATTTACATAGAAGAAAGTTTTGTAATGGCCACAACATACTAGTTAAGTATGTAAGCAGGATTTCTAGGAGAAACGGAGTCATGTTTTTAATAAACTTAATCTTTTTCTTTTATTATCGTTGTTATTTACATTATTAACTGAATGATATAGTTTCTTACACTTCCTAACTTTAGTCGCTTGTAATAAATATTAGTTAGAGAAGAACGTCTTAAATATGCCATGTAGATTATAAACAGAACCTAGAGTGATGGAAGTGATAAAAGAATATCAACCACATTAATAGAATTATTTATGTTTACGACGCCCTTTTATTGATAATTCTGTGTGTTTATTAATGTAAGGCGCGCTTGTAAATATACTTGTATCCCTTGTTTCGAATATTAAATTAGTTTCACGTCAGCAAATTGCATGAAATCAGACATTTTATCTAAAAAACTGTAGTAAGAGTTTGTATTTTAAATTCTTCCACCTATCACTAATATGGTTGAATAACTGTTATGCCCGAAGCTATCTAACTGAATTTTTATACAATTTCTTTCAAATATTGGTGATTCAAAATAGAGGTTGTTGTTATTATACCTGAAATAGAAAATGGTAGAATCTGATTTGAAGTTACAGATATATACAAATCAAGTACAACTTTTTGATGCGGCATTTGTTTCACAAGTATTGTGTTTATTAAAATTATTATGTACGTTTTTGTATGTTTATTAAAAGATAATGTATTTTTTTTATATACGGCCACTTTTACCTATAACTTATATTTAGAAAAATGTTGACGTGCATCCAAAAAAAAAAAAAATTAAGGAAAATCTCATTCTTTTACGACAAAAATTTATCGAGTTATGATAAGGTGGCCCAGTCAGAAGTTGATCAAGTAAAGTCAGTGTTACAGTGTTTTTATTCTATTTCCTTCCTTTTCAGTTCTAGAAGTAAACCAACATGATTTCTACAACCCTTAACCCCTTAAGGATCGCTTAGTATTCGGAAAAACCATCAAAAAAGTATCTATTTTTTCATTACAGAAAGTTAATAATTATAAATTTTCTAAGTAAAATATGCAATTACTTTTTTAAGGCGAAATGAAAATATCTTGTAAAGCAAATTCATATTTATAGAAAAGCCATCATGCGAGAATTCTATGTCTTAATGTTTGTTTTACACCATACAAATGAATGCGAATAAGACTTTTATTTTTCGCATCTTAGATCTTTATTTACCATTGTCACACAAATTTTTACAAATACTATATGAAATAATATACATACATTAAATTTTGACTATTAATAATTTTTTTGAATGTGATAGATTGACTGTAATTAACAACAATTCTTATAAAACTATTAGTTTAAATAAGCAAGGTGGAAGTGGATTAATTTAACTTTTCGTAATTGTTTCCAACTAACCAAAAATTAAATGTGTACACTTCTAATTTAAAAAAAAAGTCATAAAATTGCTTCTGTTACAGCAGACAACTATCAACAATGGGACAACAGGTGCACTAGCATTCAAACAAAAATATTATGTCTAGTGCAATGCATAAAGCTCAATTCCGCTTGAAAGGCGTAATATTTTTAAAAAATCATCAACTAGTTGGAAGGGTATCAACTACTGATGGGGGTCACCCTACTTCGAATTTTATGAAATTTCAGTAATTTCTAAACACAGAAACACGCTTTTTTTTTTTTTTTTTTTTTTTACTTGAAAGCAATTAGAAATCCTATTATTTAAAATTGTTCCCTGAAAAGGTTGTCCTTTCATAGAAAATTTTCACTAAATCTTAAAATTAAAATGTTAAAATACGATAAAATTAGTTGTCTAATAAATCAGTGATTAATCACTGGAAACAAAATCTTTTGATTTTCTTATGTGTGTTTAGGCTTTATTTTAGCAGGCATTTTCGTAAAACCTAAACACTTTTTACAGCCCTGAGTCGATTTAAGCAGTCAATAATTTGAATTAGACTATTCTAAATACTGAATATTCGGCTAAATTAAAAGAATGTTGTGTCTTTGAGCATAAAGTTCTAACCTACTTATTTGATTTTAAAAACTGAAATCAATTAATTAAACGCAAAGGATTATTTTTATGCCATTAAAATTTTTATATCGTTTAAAGCTGCCAAAAAATGACCTGCTTTGGAAGCCCGCATTAACGGCAGTTCACTGTATTATCAATTTTTGGAAGATTTTTATCTGAAGTTAATTAGGTTAAATGCATGTTGTTTACATGCGTCACCCCTTTGTTCTATATTGTAAAATAGTTTTGTAATATTAGGAAGTGAATTTAATTATTGTAAAATATCGCACTTTAAGATACATTTTTTGATGCTACTGATCCTATAAATATAATAATAACTTACGAACGAGTTAGTAAGATTTTGAATAGATTATCAAAAAGGTAGCATTGTAATTCGAGAAATGGAGAAAAAGTTTTGTCGTTAATTAATGACCGTTAAATATAATTTACATATTCTATTTCTATTAACCTATTTTATTCCTACTTATTTATTTACTTCCTATTTCAATTTATATATTTCGTTCTTTTTATATTTCTATAATTTCTATTTATCTTTATTACTTTCTTCTATCTTCAATAGGAGAAAGTATTGTAATCGAATTTTTTTTTACTTCCGGTTTTTGACGTATTCACACGTTTTTGGGGTCAGATATCCCAAAAAACATGTTTATACAAAATATCTGTCTGTCCGTATGTCGCCGCTGTACCATCAAAAAGTGTATGAAGTTATGCATAGAATTGAACCAATTTTTTTCTGTATGTATTTGGCTGTGGCAAGTCCTCCTTCAATTTCGAAATATTCTACCGGAAGGGGGTGCTGTAATAGCAATTTTTGTCATTTTCATTATTGTACTATCGAAAAGTGCATGAAATTATGCATACAATTGAACAAAATATTTTGTGTATGTTTCTGGCTATGGCGTCCCTGAATTTGAAAAAATTCCGCCAGAAGAGGGCGCTGTAATAGCGATGTCTGTGCCATTTTCATCATTTTACCATCGAAAAGTGTATATGAAGTTATGCATAGAATTGAATCAATTTTTTGTGTATGTTTTTGGCTATGGCCAGCAGGTCCTACTTAGATTTGGAAATTTTCCGCCGAAATGGGGCGCTGTAATAGCAATACCTATGCCATTTTTATTATTGTACCATCAATAAGTGCATGTAGCTACACATAGAATTGAACAATTTTTTGTGTATGTATTTGGCTGCGGCCAGCAGTTTCTCCTTGAATTTGAAAATTTTCTGCCTGAAGTGGTTGCTGTAATAGCGATTTTTGTGCCATTTTCTTTATTTTCCCATCGAAATGTATATAAAATTATGCATAGAATTGAACCAAATTTTTTGTGAATGTTTTTGGCTGTGGCCAGCGTGTCCTCTTTGAGTTTGAAAATATTCCGCGGGAAGGGGCTGCGATAGCGATTTTTATATACTTTTCCCGATTTTACTTATTTCTATTGTCCATCGGCGGCTTGTGCAGCGACGGAAACTCGCTTCCTCTAAGCTGGCTGTTCGCAAACAGCTGATGACAACAGAATAAGGAAAAACTATTGATTTTAGTAAATATCATGATCTAGATAAACTCGTTTTGACTCCGTTTAATTGACTGAAGTAGAAATTTATGAATAAAACCAAAGTTGGTATAGTATTGAACTAATAATATTGAAGTATTAACATGTGTAAATAGGTTTTGAAAAATTAAAATGCGGAGATAGAAGAAATTTTTAGGAATTGGCACCTCCAACTATTTTTTTTTTAAAAAGTTTTCTTCAATTGTGATTTAGAAAATAAACTACAATGTAAATTCGATGTAAACTAGTAATGTTAAAGTACATGACTTGTAACGTTAAAGGGTGCAATGTAAACTAGGTGCTAGATCTTTTTAGTAGTTTCCTACATAAATTTTCCTTGCAAACTGAAATGTTTTTTTTTTTTTTTTTTTTTTTTTAATAAGAAAATTCACTTCCAAAAGGAAATTTCCAGTTCAATAAAAACTGTATAGTAATATTTGTATTTTAAATAGATAAGAAGAAAAGGAATTCGAACAATATTTTAAAACGCATTGACATTTTCTGAAAATGTGAAAATGATATTCAAGAAGATGGATTATTTTCAACCGTGAGAAGACGTTTTCCCTTTTGGATTTATCTTGAGAGATGAAGCACTATTTTATGTTAAAACGTGTTTTTCTTTTAGAAAAATGCCTTTTTCTGAACATTTTAAACAGCTTTGAGTGTGTTTTAGAGTATCTTATGAGAATTTTACAAATGCATTTCAGTATTTTATTTTTATTTCCAAAACGTTTCTCGTAATAGATTTGCTAGCAGCAGACCGTTATTTGTCATCTACGGTATCTGTATTTATTCATATATTTACATTTTTGGGGTAATTTTACGGAATTTTCAACGGAGTAAATGCTTTGCATTGTTTTAAATTTTTACATCATGACATACATTTTAAATTTTGTGGAGTAGTTCCTAAGTTGCAAATAAGTGGATTTTTATTTTAGTCCTTATGAGTCTGGAGTAAGTCGTTTTATACCCGACCCAAATCCACAAATTCTATTTAAAGTTAACCCGAACAATTAATCAAATTCCATAAAAACTCAACCCGTATAACAAAACGATTCCAAAAACTCTCTTTAATACCGACATGCAATCTCGCACTAACCTGATGAAAATGTTTTTGTTGACCTGCAGCCTGATTCGAACTCAAAATTCTTCAACTTGAACCTACTCCAAAACTCACAATCAAAGAAAATAGATTTGCAATTTAAGTGGACGGTGGACGTTTAAAAAAATTTCTTTTAATTTTCATAATAGATATTTGAAATTTTGTGCAAATATACATTTCACCATAAGTATATATAATACCTTAAAAGAACTTTATTATAATTTTATGATCTTTTAAAAAATTAAAAATTTTAAAACGAAATTTTAAAATGCTCCTTGCGCGTTAATTTTTTAGATATTTCCTCAATTTTGGATTTTAATCACTGAAAACCCTATTGCAAACAAACCTGTGAATCATTTTTTTAATCCATTAAATAGTCAATTTTTAGAGATATTTTTCTGAATTCCATATTGATTTTTAACAAAATTCTGCCTTATAATAAGTTAGAAATCAACTGTAATTGTCTTAATGAAGTCGAATTGTAAAATGCATACGCATTTTCTTTTTAAGCAATATCAGGATTCTTCCTTAGGGGTCTTCCACAAATGATGTCACGCTTGGAGGGGGGGTTCATGAAAATGTGACAGTTTGTGACAAGGGGGTGGGAGGGGGTAAGAAGAAATGTGACATCACACATTTTGGTTAAAATAAAAGCATTATAATCAGCAGATTAAATTTTGAAGTTATTTTGAAATTAAAGTATTTTGTGTTTAGAAAGCAGATTTAAAGCCAAATATATTAAATTCCATTTCAATTTCCAAAATACGACTGTTTTCAACTGCTCTTTCGTATTAATATTTTATTACTATTGTATATTAATTATGTTTTTGTTATAAACATTAATCTTATTTCATACAAAATAAGTACATGAATCATTTTTGTTGTTATGCTCACAAATGTCATTAAAACACATAGTTAAGTTTAAAAATAAAGTTTGAAATAGGATCTATAACGTAGTGCTTTGTTTTTGAACTGCAAGTATATGTTTATGTAATATAGCGTGACATGTGACAATGGGGGTGGGAGGGGGTATGGTGAAGTGTGATACTTTGTGACAAAGGGGGGGGGGAGGGGTTCAAAAATATTGAAAAAAAGTGTGACATCATTGATGGATCGCTCCTTATCAGTTTCATGAATTTTGATCAAAAATTAAGTATCAAGGAGCATTTCAAAAAATTTTAAAAATCTGAATCAGTAGTATTGAGAAAAACAGATTTAAAGGAAATTAAAATGCCAAGAAAATGTTTGTGAGCAAAATTAAAAAACTTGAAACTTTGCCTAAAATAAAGGCATCTGCATGGGGTTTTCCACAAATGACGTAGTACACATTGGAGAATAATAAAACACGCAAAAAGGAGTGTCGATTTTGGGGTCGATTTTTACTCAAATAAAAGTCCACGATCCCCTTAATCTTGCTGGGAGGAAATGATGTATGCTTCGTATTAAACCGAAAGGCAGCTGCGCAAACCCTCACCTCATCCAGTTGACGGATGGAATTCCAAAATTACTTAAAACTCGACTTACATATTAAAATGCAACTGGTCTGTCAGGACATATCTTGCTGGAAAACAACTACAAACCCAATTTTAATGGTTGACTAGTATGTTTACCATTGTGTTTTCCTGCTCCCAGACCTCCATTTTTCATACTTTTTGGTGCAGGAAAACGCAATGATAAACTTATCGATCAACCAATAAAATAAAGTCTGCGTGTGGTTTCCACGAACATATGACTTGGCAGACCAGTTGTATTTTAATATGCGAATCGAATTTAACTAATCCTAAAACTTTAGCCGTGAGCTTGGTGAGGTGATTGTTTATGCAGTCGCCTACGTGTTTATATCTGTAATATAAATTTTATCTTTCATGCTAAGAAATGAACATGTAAAAAGTCATTCCTATTTGAATGTATAGTTTTGTATGTGAAATGATATGCTGAATTCCCATTTAAAAATCGGGTTAACCCGAACCCGACATCCAACCGCGAAACCGACCCGTATCAATTAGTGACAACTTGATCCGAACTCGACCAGAAAAAAAAATGGCATCAAAAGAACTTTCCCGCTCAGACCCGATGCAGAATTCTATTCTGAAGCCTTAGTTACGCAAAGTGTCTGTAAAATAATCATTGGATACATTATTATAAAAAATGGTCGAATAAATAATACAAAAAAAAACTTACACTAGGTTGTAGTTAGAAATATATAGATAGATTGTCTATGGAGTGTCTATATTAAAAAAGACAAACGTGTTCGTCCTTAACGCTGACGTCATTTTGACGGTGGCAACACCAAAAGATTAAATTTAACTTTTAGTGCAATTTTTACTACAACTTCTAAACATTGCAAATTTTCAATTTTTATATCATCGAATAAGGAATAAAAGGAATTTTCAAACGCAATTTTTTTTTTTTTAACTGTATCGAAATTTAATTTGAAACTGTGTCTCAATTTACTCAATTTTTACTGCTTCTTTTTTTAATTTAAGCACAATTTTTTTTATAAATCCATTTCTATCGCGGAAGATAAATTCATTTGCACTTAAATTAATATAAATCGCTCAGCATTTGTTTCCAGTTTATATTCCACAGCGAAATCAACAAATTCGTAAACCAATAGGTAAAACAATAAAATGTAAATAAAATACAAATTTAAGAAGGTAATTAAACTATCTTAAACCGCTGAAATCATCAAAATCAAAAAGGTTGATTGTAAATAGAGATCTTTGGTGATTTCTTCGGCTTTTAACACTTGGCACTAGGTCAATACTACAATATCTCTTGTAATTCATTTCCAAAACTTTATATGAACGCATAATTTCTGTTTTCATATAAATGATTTTTGGTATTGTTATTGGACATTCTAAAAAAATATTTATTAAATGTAAAAAATCTATTCGAGTTATCATTCTAAAAAATGTTTTCATCTGTATTCTGTGACCTGAGATGCCTTAGTTTATCTTCTTGTTTAAGTAAAAACTAAAATCTACACTTTTTATAGACTTTAACTGTGCACAAGAGCGCTTTATTTTGCATGATATGCAATTTTTTTTTATTATTATTATACCAAGAAAGTTATCATACTATTGTCTGCATTTACACAAAATGGACAAACTTAAAATGGGCAAAGAATTATCTCAATTTTTATTCTTTGTAAAGATTTTAATAATAAATTTATTAGAAATGTATGTAATTTTATATACAAATTAAAGTATATGTAATGTACGAGTATAATGTATGTATGTGATTAAATTATTAAGTTGTTTTGAATAATAAACGATTAGATATTAATAAATTTATTAGAAATGTATATAATTTTGAATGCGATAAATTAAGGATTTGTAATATATAATGTATGTATGTGTGTGATTAAATTAATGTATATATGTAATTAAATTTATGAATGTATGTAATATATAATCAATCTGATCAATTGCGTCGTCTAGTTGCTCCTCAAAATTGGAAATGTGGTTTTTTTTTTTTTTTTCAGATTTGTAAACTCTAAGTCTAAGTAAACGTTTCTGGGTCATTTTCAATAAATGCATACAATTCAGAAAAACATTTAAAAAAAATTACTTTTAAATTTCACATTAAAAATGAAATAAGTGATAATGTATATGTTAGATGTGTCTGTAAATATAATTAATTAAGCACTTTAGCTTTTGGTATAATTTTTATACACTATTTTACTATATTTTATACACTATTTACCAGTAACATGGTAACAGACTTGACTGGTAACAGACTTGACATTAACAGCAAAATATCTTCCAAAACCTACATGCTAATTATTAACACTAAGAAACAAAATAAAATCTTTTATATATTAACTAGATAATAATATTCAAGCAAAAGAAAGTACTAAACTTATATTTTTAACATAAAAAATTAGGTAACAGACTTGACATTGAATAAAAATACTCACCTTTATAAAATATTCTTTACTCCACTACACTGTTGTTTTTCAACTGCAAAAGAAAATGGCTACAAGTAAATATTTAACTAGTATAAGTGTTTTTATTGCAAATATGCTGCTATCTCTTGGTGAAATTGTCAACCTTTATTTCATGAAATTGTAGCTTGGTAACAGACTTGACAAAATATGAGGGACAAAATGTTTTGTAGATTTTATTTAAAAAATTTTTTTTTTGCTGAATAATGTCAGAAATTTAAAATAATGATGATTTATCTCATTAAATGTCCCAATTACTTTCCTTTTAAAGTGAAAAATGAAGTGAAAAAGTATTACAGAATTATAAAATACAGAAGAGGGACAGCTATTTTTTTCTTCTACTAGATGCAAAAATCTGCATCTTTAGGGGGAAAAAATATGAAAGTGATTATTTTTATGTTTTAGAAATATGTTGTGTAGTGTAATTAAATAAATATAATATTTATAGTCAGTTTTAAATAATATATTATGAGTACAATTTTTTTTTTTACTGTGGGACAGCATATGTATGCATATTTTGAAAATGACCCTTCTACCCTCTGGAAACAATAAATCATGCCAAAATCGGTCAAACATACTGTCCTAATGACTATAAAGTAAAGAGTTTTGGTTCCAATCTTATTTTGGCTAAGTGTGACAAAAAATCAGCTTTCCACAAAATTTTTATTTTTTAGAGATGGCCGGTTTTGCAACTAGGCGACACAATTATTGTATGTAATAAATAATTTCAAATGTATTAGAGATTAATAAATAATTAGACTTGAAATAGTAAATGATTTAGAGATTAATAAATGATTTTAATTGAAATGATAAATAAATGTTTTAATTAATAAAGGAACACCGTGTTCGAAATGAAAGAAAAATCATCACACGTAAAGAATAACAAAACATAATTTGAAAAGTTATTTATTGAGCTTTACGCACACACCATCTCAAATGATAAAATATAATTCATACACTTTTTTGCGCGATAAAATCATATGAAATTCTTCATATATATATACATAAAATGTTATATACAAATAAGAAAAGAATTTCCTGCAATTTTAATAATTTATCAGAAAATATTTTTTTCTAGAGCAAAGGGCACTCTCATTTATGTAACATTTTATAGCAAATATTGTATTAATCAATCATATAATATTAAATTTAATTATAGTAATTTATATTTTTTATAAAAGAATCTTAACAATATAATTACTTTAAAATTCATAATTTTATAAAATTGTGTTTTTTTCTACTTTTAACCGTAATTAATTAAAACTTTACCATTTAAATTTGCGCATCTTGATAAATAATTTCTTAAATATGAATGATTTTTTTTTAAATTCTTGTGCTTTAAGTAAAATAAAAATAAACTGTTCAGACACGAAAATTTATGACGAAGCAGGCATATGAAACGGATATACAAAAATCCAAGTTATCAAGTGCATATACTTTTAAAAAAATAATCGAATGTCATCCGCAGTGTTTCAAATAGTGGTCATAAAGATTGTATTTTCACAGAAATCATGACAGCATTTTACTATGTAACAGTAATCAGTCATATTGAGATAATAAAACATGAATGTGATATGAAGTTTAAAATGTTAGTAGACGGTCAAGTAGACGGTTAGTAGTAGTCAAGAGCGTTGTATTGGGAAAATTGTTTTTTCAATGCTGCTTCATGAAAGTTTAATAAAATTTTTAATTAAAGACTATTAATTTTGTACATCGATTGGATAATTAATTTTTTGCATGTCATATGTCATATGGTATGCGGCATCAGTTGGATAATTTATGTGAATTACGTCTTTAAAAGGTTTTGATAACGTTGTCATAATTGGTTTTGCATCAATTTGTCGCACACATCGTGGAGTGAATTCGTCGTCTAGTGAATTCGTCATGGCGTCAATTCGTTACGATGTCAATTCATTGTAGCAAAAATGTTTTTAACCCTTTATGCCCCGACGGTTCTTTAAAGTACCATTAAAAAAAATTGGGTACTTGTTAGTTATCCCGTCGACCAAATTACTGTCGCCAAACTGTAAGATTAAATGCCAATAATGGTTGATCGTAAATGTCACATTAACTTTACAAGACGTGTTTACGTCATCAAGTGATTTTTATTTCGACGCTTTATTTGTATTTTTATTAATGTTATACTAATTTATTTGTTTTTTAGTTACTTAATAAAGATTATGTCAATTTGAATAATTTGGCGAGTGGTTTGGCGATTTATATAATTTGGCAAAATTGGTCGACGGGATAACTAACAAGAGCCAAAAATTGCGATAAAATTCATTTAATACATCGATTAGTAGTTATACAGTTCAGATAGAGTTATATATGCTTTATCTTCTTCCAAAAGCATTGTTGGTTGCACAAAACAAAAATTTTTTTAAAGGGAGGATTTCTCTTTCATTTTCATCTCTTCAGCTTTCTTGACGTTGAAAGATTGTGGGTGAGAAGTTTCAATTCTGAAATATTTCTATATTTCTATGGTAAGAGCATTATATTTGTACATTTCCATATTCTATAAAACATTAAAAATATATTTCAAATAAAATATTTGAGTGCAGTTAATTCAGATTTAGTTCAGATTTAATTCAGTAATATTCTATAAATTCATATTTAGTTCACTAATTTTAATTGGCAAAATCTTTCAAAAATTGATTAAATGATTGTGTAAATCTTCTAACGTAGTTTCCAAAATTCAGGAAAAATACTTTAGAAGATGAAATTTTCATGAATTCATTATTTGGGATATGAAGGGTTACAGACGATGATGATAAAAGCAAAGATAATTTAGAAAAATCATATAATGATAACGTATTTTACTTTATTTTCCAGCTATAGCAAATTATGATAACTAACATTTTACAGACCGAATTTAGATACAGGTATATTTATATATACTATAAAAATATTTTTATAAATTACTTCGCTTTCTACTGTTTCAGTCTGACATTATCAATACAGTAGAGCGCCGATTATCCGAACAAGTCGGGAAACGACCCTAGTTCGGATAAGCAAAAGTTCGGATAAATGGACAGACAATTTAAGGGATGTTTCTTACTATACTAAAACCTTCACACTTTATCCAGGCTTAGGACTGTCAGCACCAGTGAGTGCTAGCGTGTTTAAAAACTTTATTTATTTATTTATTTTAACTTTTTTATCATTTATTTTTTTTCTCTTTTTATCATTTTCTGAATTCCAGAGATTATAATTTAAACAAAAAAAGCTATCGATTGTTGCTTGCTTCAAAGAAGACGTTCTTTCCAATGCTGCCATATCTCGAATTCTTCTTAAATACGTTAGTTGAACAGGATCAGAGCTCTTCTGCCGTTCGAGCCATTTCATAGCTGTTTCCAAACATTCAAAGGCTTCGTTATGTGACGGCCTGGGTCATTTTCAGAGCATTCGTTTTCATTTCTTCAATTTCTTTTTCATCTTAAATCTCATCATCATTAAAAAAGAAAATAAGAGAGAAATAAAGCTGTTCGGATAAATGGAAGTTCAGTTTAAAAAAAATTTTGAGAGAAATAGGCTGTTCGGATAATTGAAAGTTCGGTTAACTGGAGTTCCGGTAATCGGCGTTTTACAGTAATTAAAAATAACATAAAATTTTTGTGTGTAATTTTATGTTATATTCCCAATTGAGAACATGAATGTTTAACTCCGAGGATGAAAAAAAAATGCAAAAAATAATACTAGAAAAATTATATCATATCAATTGTTATGGGCGTACAAAGGGGTTAGGGGACAAGTGAGCTCCCTCTTACAGATGAAAAATTAAGATGAAGAAAATTACAGTCAGAATGTAAACACAAAATGCTGTTTGTGATTTCTATTGAACCGATTATATAACCGATATATAAAGATATATATGTAATAATAAAAATTTTTTCGCCCTTTTACCTTAGTTATTTTATTCCAAATTCTGATAATCTCTACCTTTTTTACTTGTCTTTTAATAATATCCTAAATAACCCTTATATTTTAATCCCATGCCTTTAATTTAGCGCATTCTTTTATTTCTTATTCTAAAAACCTTAATCTGTTAATAGCTACACTTCTTTGTAAAAACTCACTAATTTATTTTACTCTTTCATATTTTTAGACATTAAATTCTTCTTTCTTTCGAAGTTTTATTAATACCATTTTATTTTTATTAAATTCATTCGATTTACCATGAGTCTTTGCGAGAGCTTTCGCGCTCTTGTCTGTTTCCTTTTTAAAACTTCCGCTGTTAGGTACAGAATCCTGCCTCCACGTCACGATTCCCCCCTTCCTCCCTGGGTTCTAGACCAATGTCAGACGGGCGTCTTTTTTGCTGCTTTTTTGCTTAAGTATTATCAAAATCAGCAAAAAAGACGCCCGTCTGACATTGGTCTTAGTCCTATCGTTTGTGCGCCCTTTCCATCCCATTCCCCCCTCTCTTAGCTGGATTGGCTCGTTGCCGTGTAACCCTACACGTCCTTTCTAATACTCATACGCTTACATTGACTTGAGAGGGCAGATTTTGTACGATTTTTGAATTGCTTGAAAAACCCCTGTCACCTGGAGAGCTGCTATTTCGTCATGCTGTTTCTAATGTTTAACATCTATAAGTTTCATTTTAAGACATGACAACGACCCGAACATGGGTAACTAAATCACTGGTGGAATTAATACATTCTAGAGGTCATCTAATAAATTTTTTCATGAATAAAACGCCTTTTGTTGTTATCTCTGTTGTTATTCTGTTGTCTGTTGTTGGAAAACATCCAAGGGATGACGACCTGATCTTCCACTCTGATCATGTTGCACGACTGCAAAACATTGAATTCTCGGTTGGTGATATATAGCGGGTGCATTGTCGCTGCTTATTCTTGACGTGTTTTATACTACAATTGAAAGCATATCATATATATATATATATTAATGTACCTGTATCTAAAATCTGCCTGTAAAATGTTAGTTATCATAATTTGCTATGTCTGAAAAAAAAAAATCATCATCGCCTTTAAATACATTTTTGCTGCGATGAAATGACGCCACGACAAATTGATGCCACGACGAACTGACACAGCAACGAATTGTGTGAGATAAATTGTTCCGCAATGAATTGCGCGGGACGAATTGACGCGACACCATCAAAATGTGTTTCATAAACTCAGAATCTCCTACAATTGCAGCTAACGTTTTGAATAATTGGACTGAATGATGAGTATTTACACTGTATAATCCTTTTAATAAATAACAGTCATTCTAAACCATCACAGAAATAAGCTCGTGGTATTTGTTCTTCTGTACTTTGAGAAATACTTCAGTTCAGTCCTTCAGTGCACGTTCATCATTCTCAATGTCGAACTCAATAATTTGGCTGAGAGCAGAGTCTGAGTTTTCTGAAAAAGAAAGAGATGAATATATTACATATTTTCAATATATTATACTGAAATGGTATGATATTCCGAAAGTTAGATTTCTCTTCCGTGCACTAAGAAAAAATACAAATGATTCTTAATTTACGAAAATATAAAATTACCTTTTTCGAGTTACATATGATTCAGAAAAGCGTTTTTTTACCATTTGAAAACTCAGAAACCATTATTTTTTTGAGATAAAAAAAGTTATAAAAAGTTTGTCTATTTACCATTGATTTTCGGGAACGTTTCCGAATATATTATGCTATTTATTCCCAACTACACATTTAAAATATGTAATTGAATCTATACATGCAAAAGTAACAAAATAGCATTAATTTTAATGCTAACGTTAATGCTGTTGATTTATTATGTTTATTATTTTAACATGTTTGTTGAACACGGAAATGTTTACTTGAGAATTGGAAGAATTCGAAAAACATATATTCCGATGTGCGAAAACTATTTAGTACGCTATAAAAACTATTCAGGAACGTTTCCTAAAATCAGTGGCATCGAAAGAATTTATTTTTGAAAATGCTTCTTTAAATCTCGAAAAAATATCGGTTTCTGAGGTTCCTAAAGATATAAAACTTGTTTTCGGAATCGTTAATAAATCGGTTATTGTATATTTTCGTTTGTGGTTTTATCTTGTCTCACTATTAGATCGGGAGGCGGCAACACAGACAGTCACCTCATCGAGTTCACGGATGAAGTTCCAGAGTTAATTAAAACTCGATTCGCCTATTAAAACGCAATCGGTCTGCCAAGTCCTATCTTGGTGGAAAACACCTGAAAACCCGATTTTAGCGGTTAACTCGTAGGTTTAGCATTGTGTTTTCCTTCATGCAAAGGTATGAAAACATGGAGGATTGGGAGCAGGAAAACACAATAGTAAGCCTACGAGTCAATCGCTAAAATCGGGTTTTCAGGTGTTTTCCACCAAGATAGGACTTGGCAGACCGACTGCGTTTTAATATGCGAATTGAGTTTTAACTACTTCTGGAATTACAGCCGTAAATTGGATGAGGTGATTGCCTGTGTGCCACCTCCCGGTCTATATATTAAGAAAAATTTATCTCTTTTTACAGTGCATGAAAGCACAAATCTTGATTAGATGTTTTGTGTTTTGAGTTTTGATTGAGTTTTGTGTTTAATTTGTAATAGAATGTTAAGGAAATTGATCTAGTTGACATGAAATACAAAACTCAGGTCATTTTAAAAATCTTTCTTGAACTTTCTTTCTTCATAAGACAATAAGATTAAAATTGTTTTGTGCTTAATAAATAAACTCATTCAAACTATTGCTTAAACAAAATACAGAGAATTTCAAAAAAGGAAGTTCAAACTTTATAAGGTGGTAGAGAACACCATATTAAACATATTTCGCTTAGAAAATAAAGGTCCTAATTCATTTTCTCTACCTCAGTGCAGTTAAAATGTGAATAGTGGTCATTTCTATATCTTCACGTAGTAATCCGATTCACAGAAAATAGTTAATTTAAAACAATGTTAGCACTATACAGGCCGTTGAAGCATTTATGTGCCCTTTTTGATTGCAATGTAATTGGCCGTTTAAAACACATTACCGAGATATTATAAACAAGAACAAAAAATCAGGCATCCAGCATAGATTATGTAACATAATCCAACACATTCAGAATATTGGAACAAAACTTCACAGTTGATTATAATGAAATATGACGTATAAATAAACAATTTGAAAACCCAATTTCTGCTATTACAATCAATACTTTGAAAAATATCCGGGTTTTTTTTCTGCATATCTGTATATGATCTATGGAATTGTGTGTATACTACATAGTATATTAAAAGTTAGTTCATTGAAACGAATAGCACAGTCTAAAATTTCAATCCAGCAATTTCCATAAATAAACGGTAATGTACTTGAGAAATTTTATGTATAGTAATTATATAATTTTATATTTATATATATATATATATTTCTGTATAGTATCTACAGAATTTATCCACACCAAGTATTATATTTAAAAGTAAAGTTCAATTTAAAAACGTATACCACAACTGAAAATGCACTTCAGGCAATTATTGTTCATAGGCTTCAATAGTTCAATTTCTTATGTAGGCAAATATTTTTGTGCGTCTCTGTCAATGATCGATCAATTATAGGCACATCAGATTCTACAGTAAGTGTGTCGTGTAGTTCACCTTAGTGATATATATAAATTTCAATGCGTTTAAAATACAGTAATATCTTTAAAATACACCGCAAACGATTTTTCTCCATAGACTGTAATGTAAAGGAAATCTTTTGAATGTCTCTGTAAATGAATCGAAAATGCTGTCAGTACAAAACCCTTAAAGGGTTAAAAGTTTGACGCTTCACTTTACTTTATAACTATATGAATCTTAAATATGGGTCTTAAAAATTCTGATATCAAATTTTAATATCTCATTATGCAAAAAAGTAGGAAGTTTTAACAAGTTTTTGCAAGCATTATAAGTACATAAGTATTTGGTATTAAAATGCGTGTAATTTAATACATAATATTGTTTAATATATTTTATATGTTTTTTTTTAAACCGCATGTTTATATATGTACTAGAACTTGAGATATAGCGATATATTATTAAAATGAATATATATATATATATATATATACATATATATATATACTATTTAATTTTTCGTTTTTGTTCTATTTATATTTATTAAACATTATTTTAAATATGAATAAATATATAAATTTTACTCAGTGATGCTTTATCATTCATATCGCTCATAAATTCAATATATGGGTTTTAAAAGGTATGATATCAAAAGAAAGTGACGCTGTGATCTGACTTTAAAAGATTTGTTTAAAAATTACTTTACACATATTTTTGTTTTGTCTTCTGAAATATATTAAGACATTCAAACATTTTTTTTTCACAATGCACGATCAAGTATATCAAACTTTGTCTGACCTGATGTAATGTATAAATTTATTTCAATACATTTATTTATCTTTTGCGTCACACTATCGAGAACCATCGGTAAAATTTACGTAAATCTTTTCTTTGCGTCGCAATATCGATTTGAATGCACTTACTTAGTTTGGATACTATGACGCAAAGTAACCCAATCAAATTTATAGAATTTCTTCATCTTACCATTTGTGTTACTGGCATAAGAGGATTCATTGGGTTCTATTATTCTGTCTGTGGAACAGGTGATTACATTCAATAAGCGTTCGCTTTCATTCCTCAGAATGGCCTGTTTTTCTTCACAGCTATCTGGATCACGGTATTTCTCTTGGAAATCCTGACAGTGGAAAAGAACACAATTTTCATATAAATTGCATACATTTATCTGAATTATTCATTGTTATCATATCTATGCTACGTACAAGATATGTACAGTCGTGGAAAAAAAAGTAAACACCCCTTACTAACTCTGCAAAAAATTGCTGTAGAAGAAAGTTACTGGTACCACACGATTGGTAATAAAGCCTACTTTGAAATGATGTATATAAAATTTGCTTAGGGGGCCATCTACATATTAAAACGAATCATAACTTTGTTTTGTTCAATAGCAATACACAATTCTGACAGCATAAATGAACTCTACACCCTTCAATTAGCCTAAAAAAATTTTCTTAGGCAATTCGCACGATAAGTTTCCGAGAATTTAATTATTTTAAAACGAGCGTATTTTAGGGGCTTTATCCAAATTGAAGTTCGGTACTCGATTGTTGACCGAGAGAGCCCACTTCTTGATCAAAGCACCTTAAGCGCCACTCACGCAGTCAATGAAGCCTGCTAGATTACTGAATAGCATAAGAAATTTCAAAATATCTAGTCCCTTCTATCATAGACAGCTCTTAAATCATCATTTTGCCGTTTTTTAAGCATACTTTGAAAACTACTTGGAAGAAAAATATGATATTTTGGATTTCCATAAAGCAGAACTTAATAAATCTAAATCCATCAAAAAAAATGTAAGTTGCAATTCTTAATTTTTTCGAATACTAATTTCATAATTCATAATTCATATTATAAAATTATAAAAATTGAAAATTCAACGTATTTATGTTTGGGTATTTTAGTATTATTGCTACACAAAAAATTAGCACATTAGGAGTATAATTTCAGGAGATATTATAAAAATATGAAAATGTAATCTAACATTAGAAGCACTAAATTTTGAATGTTTATAATTCTAAAACTTATCATTCAAATGACCTAAAATTAGTGGTGTAGGCATAAGTCTGAACCGAAGATTTGAAATATCTCGTTAAAATTGGGTATTGCCATTGAAAAAAATGAAGTTTGGGTTTGTTTTAATATGTAGATGGCCCCCTAAGAAAATTTTACATACATCGTTTAAATTTAGAGTTTATTCCCAATCGTTCGGTACCAGTAAGTTTCTTCTACGATAATTTGTTGAGGAGTTAGTAGGGGGGTGTTTACTTTTTTTTCTTCCACGACTGTACAATACTCAATTTTTCTTATTACAAAATTTAAATACTAAATTTTGCATTATTAATACACAGAACTTCAGCGTTTTTATGAGGAAAATATTTTTGTTTAGAATTATTGGTATTTAATCTGTACGCACTCTCCCCTATTTTTGTGACGTTAAAACCCGCATGGGAATAATCCCACCCTATTTTGTCTCTCATCATATTTTTGGCTAAATACGTATTAAAAGCAAATCTACTACTGTATATTGTAAAATGCATCAGTTTTCGTCTTTTTAGGAAATATTCGTGCGTATTATGTTTATTTACAGATTTTGCAGCAGTTTCTGTAAAAACGACTTTTTTTTTAATGAAAATATGCTATATTATTTGTAAACGATTTATTTTACACCTTAAAACCTGAATTATTTCACTGAATTAATATTTTACATTTAATAGCCTTTTATCAATATATACAAGTAGTTTTTATGTTACATTCATTAAATTTCATTAAAATTATTTACATTTCATTAAAATTATTCTATTATTCAATTTCATTAAAATTTTACAATTCATTAAAATTATTTAAAAATGTCTGTAAACTCGTAAGAAATGAAAGTATCGAAATGAAACGTTCGTACACGCGCGGGATTATTTAATCCCAAGAGGTAATTTTCTCCCCTTTTAACGAACAAAGAAACGACATTCTTTTATCCACTCTTTCTCGATTTTTACCTCGAAATTTACAAGGCGGGTCAGACGCGTCCTGATAAAATTTACTCCTCTTTTCGAAGATAAAATTTGATTGGGGTGAAATATACCGCGGCGCGTGTGCTTATGGCTTAAGATTAAAAAATGTTCACGGAACAAAGGGTTATATAACGAAACAAATGTAATTACGTATAGCAGCATTTCATAAAAGATAATATGTACTATAAAGAAAACAATATAATGAAAGAAAGTATCTAGGAATAAATAATTTTCATGGCAATTAAAAAGGGTTTGGATATACAGGGCGACTCCCTCAAATAACTGATAAACTGATTTAGCTACAATCCCTAGGTATAGTAAAATTGGCCTAAGTTACACGATGTAGATTTAGACAGTGCCTTCTAGCGATATAATTCGCAGTTAAAATCAAACTATATGATTTCTCTCGAACTTTCAATGACAAAGTTGAAGAGCATCGTCGATTAAAACAAAGACATTATGCGTCCAGGTGACATAAATACCATAACTAAATTCAATAAATTTTCGCTCTCGTTCCTCAAAATATCATTTATTTTCGGCAGCTGTCTCCATCACGGTATTTGTCTCTGTAATCCTGAAAACGGAAAATACCATGATTTCTATCTTAGTATACTATAGAGGCATTTCATAAAATATAATTTGTATTATGAATAGAAGAAAGTGATGAAGAAGAAATTTAAAAATTATTACTTTTCATATCAACTGAAAGTGTTTTACATGTATATTAACTTTGTTGTACAGGGAGTTAAATAAAGAACGCCCAACTTTAATACATCAGTAATACATAATTGCCAATAAATAAAAAGATAAAATAACGAATTTTTATTTCAAAACTTTCAATTTAAAACTCAGAAACATAAATAATACTATGCAAACGAAATATTTAATGAAATTAAAAATTTTTAAATATTGTCAATTATGTTGCTTCGAAGGCCAGGTTTTATATTAGGATAGCTTTCAATTCGAAATGCAATCCACCATTAATAACAGCAATTTTTGAAAAACTATGACAGAAAGTAAACTTATAAAAAAGTACTGAATACGTATAAACTGAAAAATGATTTACCAAATTATTAATCGATTAATGGAAGATAATCCAAAATGTTTTGATAATTTACAATATATGTTTATTCTCCTACCAGAATAATTGTAACATACCAAAACATTTTAAATTATCTTCCATTAATCGATTAATAATTTGGTAAATCATTTTTAATTTTTGCGTATTTAGTACGTTTTTGCAAGTTACGTTTATTTTCCAACCAGAATAATTATAATAATTTTTAAATTAAATAAGTTCTGCTATTTCTGTAAATTTTCTACCTTGCTTTGTATTATTATGACAATTATACAAGACATTCAAACAATAGGCTGGTTGTTAAAATAATCACAACTAGGTAACCCATCAATGCTACTCTATCGTTCAGCACTGGTCACCTTTTTATTTAACCTTTATGTCAATGACCAAAATTTGCCCATGTCTCCAATGACCGGAGTACCCGGGTACCTGCTGTAATTTTTACATTAATGCACTGTAAACTCTATTTTACACACCTCTATTTCATTGGCTGTAACTGCCCCACCTTTGCAGAAGAGGAGGTCGGAAAGTAGATCTAAATTTATTTGGATTATCTTTGATATTAAAACGCTGAAATCGTGATGACAAGAGCAAAAAGGTGCCCGGGTACCCGGTTATTGACATAAGGGTTAAACACATTTTTTGGTGGTGAAGTTATTCTGTGTTAGCGCCTTGAATACATGCGACTTCAAGGGCCGGTTGGTCCGATCTGACGAATTCGAGTAATGGTATGAGACGTTCTCCTATTCTTCTAACTCACAGTATCAAATTAAATCGTGAAAATATTATTAATCTATCTATATTATAAAGGACAAACATATCTGTGCGTAACGCATACGTCACTTTGCGAATGGCAACACTTTGAAATTTGAAATAAAATTTTGGTTTTGCCATTATATCTACGGCAAATTTTTAAACTTCTAAACATCGCACAGTTTAAATTTTAATACCGTCGTATAAAAAACAAAATGTTCTTTTAAACGCAATTTGTTTGAAAGCTGTATCTCAATTTATTTTTGAGACATTAATTTTTTTGTAGTTTTTAATACAAATTTTGTAATTGTGGCAACTGAAGTACTCCATTTATATTGAAAGTAAAGGGAAAATAGTCATGGCTTATTATTTTTATTGATTATATCTTTATTGATGCCATTTTCACATTACAAATAAAAGTAACTTTTTTATAATTTTTTAACTGAAAATGATGTCAAACATTAAAAAAGAACATGCATTCTTCTTCATAAATCAATTACATTTCAATATCTTTACATTACGCTGATACTGAGTTTGAGACGCTAGACAAAATGATTCAGTGAGTAAAAATTACGTCATATTTAAAACAATACGATCCTTTATTTTGATAAAACTAAATATTTGACCAGTACTAAATGGCCGATACTATGACAACTAAAGGCAAATTTCTGAAATTTTTTTTCGCGGGTATTGAGATTAGAACTTAAAGTTTGTGCGAATGTTCAAATGAAAAGTTGTATCGGACAAACGAGACTTTAAGTTTGGAAATACATTCCTTAATAACGTATTGCGCGTTAAAATACTTTCAAATTGTGAATTTGAGTGGTGCGTAATGTAAATTATGAGAATGTGACAATAACGTATAGTTTAGACTTTATGGGGGAAAACTTTATGATGTAACAAAGCGAAATCCTTTTTACGGATTTTTCATCCCATAAAAACAAACATAAGAGCCTCAATCGATAAATTCATCATAATTACTCATCTTGATTACGTGTTCTAATTGAGTTTAATTTTTCAATAATTTAAGCAGTTGAAGTTTGTGGAAATAATATTTTGGTAATTTTAGGTTAAAAATATTATTTATTTTAAGAGTGAGACAACCAATGTTAGATGAATTTTTTATTGTAATTATTTTTGTAGGCTTATTATAAATTCGATCTGAAGTTCCTTTATAACATTTTAGTTCGTCGAATTTCGACGGGTTCCAACTCGTAATAATAAAGAAAGAAGTTTGTGTGTAAGTGTGTCGACGGTGTTCTGAAGAGACCACTGCACGTAGAGCTACAAAATTTGTGGAAAAGGTACGTCTATATATGAAGTTTTACACCTCGAAGCCCGATTTTCGATTTTTTGATTAGATTTTTTTAATTTAATTTTTTATGCGATTTTTAGCACTTTTTTAAGTTTTGAGGCGATTTTTCCATATAAGTGAGAAGAATATGGTTTCTTTCTTTTAACTCAATATAGTAAATTTTGTTCTCTTTTCAAAAAAGTTTATTCGGAATTCGTGCAGCGATTTTTGAATTTTCAGCGAATTTTTTATGCAATTATTGAACAGCACTTAATGCATTTCCATTCATTAACATTATAAGGAGGTTACCGTAGAGGGACACAGTTCTGTCGCCAAATGCACCAAGTTTATCGCCAACTTGGCGATATATCGCCAAATTTAGCGACCAAAATGAGTCACCAAAAGTGACGCCAACTTGGCGATATCTCTAATATTTCGCCAAATTCTCATAGACTTCCACTGTAAAACAATAGGGTTTACTTGCTTACAGAAAATTAACAAATTGAGATATGTTAATGCAACAAAAACTAATATTAACTTAAGGGATTATATTATTTCAATTTTTCCACATTAGGGAAAAGAATACGGTTTCTTTCTTTTAACCCAATATAGTAAATTTTGTTCTCTTTTCAAAAAAGTTTATCCAGATTTCGTACAGCGATTTTTGAATTTTCAGCGAATTTTTTATGCAATTATTGAACAGCACTTAATGCATTTCCATTCATTAACATTATAAGGAAGTTACCGTAGAGGGACACAGTTCTGTCGCCAAATAACGCTAAGTTTGTCGCCAACTTGGCGATATATCGCCAAGTTTGGCGACAAAAATTAGTCGCCAAAAGTGGCGTCAACTTGGCGATATCTGTAATATTTCGCCAAATTCCCGTAGATTTCCACTGCAAAACAATAGGGTTTACTTGCTTACAGAAAATCAACAAATTGAGATATTTTAATGCAACAAAAACTAATATTAACTTAACTGATTAAATATTAATTATATTTAAGGGGGTCCAAATAAATTAATTACGAATAAAAGTAACATGATCTAATGCTTTGCATGATTTCCAAAACATAGATTTTAAGAGAGCCCAGAGGTCAAAGGAATTAGATTTGAAACTTTTACCCAATTATAGTAAATTTTGACTTTCGTGATTTTTGAACATTTTTTTATTTTTAATGCGATTTTTACGTTTCTTCGCGATCTGCTGCAATTTTTTGACATTCTATTTTTAACCTAAATTACATTCTGCCCTCATTTCAATAAAGTTTATTCGGATTTCGTATAGCAATTTTCGATTTTTTCTGGAATTTTGTATGTGATTTTTAGTGTATTTCAGCGATTTGCTATTATTTTTCTACATTAGTGAAAGGAATCAACTGTACCGTCTGAGGTCCTAACTGCGCGATTTTAATGTGCTTTAGGTACTTTTCCAGTACAGGTGCCTTGGCCAAAAAGGAAATTTGGCAACATATTTTTCGGGAACCTATCCACTGTTTCATTTTACATACACACGCATTTTTTTCTTCCGATATTTATACGATTTGTCTTCGAACACAATGTATAATTTTTTTTTTCTCTTTGCAAATTTTGAGAAGCGATTTAAAATTTTTTCGCGATATCTTATTGTGATTTTCAGAGCTTTTTCGTAATTCCTGCTGTTTTTTTACGTACCCGGGCAACGCCGGGCAAGTTCGCTAGTTGTTAATATTCTTGAAGCGATTAGTGCTCCTGATATGAGTAAAAGTATTGACGCTAATGATCATAAGGACACTGAAGGGAAGTTTATCTCTCTTTAGTCTAAAAAAGTAAAAGTAAAATATCTGGTAAAGCTGCTGCTAAATCTGATAAAAAAAAAAAAAAAAAAAAAAAAGCAGATGTGATTATAACATCGATGATGTTGAGATCACATCTGCTTATAAGTGATTTAGAAATTGAGGTACTAAGTATAAGTGAGGAAATTCCCAAGAAATTGCCAAAACCAATTTTGGTTACTGAAATCCACAACACCATTCAATTTCTTAACTAAATATCCTCCAATGACAAGTTTAGATTTGTAGCTAAACTTCTTGGTAACTACATCAGAATATCACCTGAAACTATCCGCCAAAGGATGCGCAAATCGATTTCTGGTAGGGGAGACCGGGGCTAGTTGGCTACAGGGGTAAGTAGGTGCAGTCCTCATAAATAGCTTGTTTGAGGATAGATTGCGCAACCAGTCACAGAGTATTTTTCTCCTTGCTTTTTACAATCCTCATTGTAGTTTTGCAGCGTTACCTACGTACTGTGGACATTTATTGCGATTTTCCTGTTTTTGGCACTCATAAGTAATTTTTTTGTTGCTTCACTATTTTTCTAATTTCTAATACTTATCTTAACAATTGCGATTTAACTTGTGCAGTTTTTCTTAGTGTATGATTAACTGTACCTACCCCATATGTGATTTGCATGGATTATTTATGCTTAGATGGTTACGTGTCCCTTTTGTGAAGAAATTTATTATGGGGCTAGTAGGCGCATTGAACACGGGGCAAGTTGGCTCGGTGTCTGGTGAGTGCTGGTAGCTTGAAAAACAGCAAACACCGAGAAAAGGGGTTGGCAATGCAAGATTTTGGGCACACGAGGCTTGCCCAAACGGAGACACTCGACTTTTTACTTGTGACACTGTAACTCTGCTGATGATATCGAGTAGGATAGACGTTACTCAATGTTAATGTTTTATTCATTATTTTTATGTCTGTATAATTTAGAATTTATATTGTATGGCGATAACGCCTTTGTTTAAACTTACTGGTAATAATGAAATTGATTTCTCTTAACTGTGTGTCTTATTTGAGTTTCATTTAAATTTTTATAAAGCGTGTGCCAAGTTACCCCATAGGTACAGGTAACTTGGGTAGGTTGGCACACAATTTTCCTTTTACCTTAGGCTTCCACTAAACCTAAACTACAAAAGCTAAAAACTCAAAACTTCGGGTATTTATAGCCCAATGTCTGTTCTTTAATTCCCCTCGTGGACATTTAGCTCCTATACCGCAAGGTTGGCTGTCCACGAGTGGGTGATTTCTGTATTTCTGTCTGTTCTTTAAATGTACAATTAAAGTTTCATAAAAACTTAAACGAAAAAATAATACAAATCAATAACTAAAAACTGTTCCTACTAGCCCCGGTCTCCCCTACTCGTCTGCATGTGTACATTTGGTAGGGTTGTCGACATCTTACATTTTAATTATTTGCACAAACTGAAATTTAGTTATCTATTCCTTTCTTATTGTAGCACTTACTGCTATACGTTTGCACCTTTTTCTTTAAGATATGCTCTACCATTACTCATCGACAAGGTTTGGAGTTGCTTCACAACAAGTAAGCCCTGGAAATCATAAACTGTTTAATTTTAACACAGCTCCTTCTATAATAGTCTTGTGTTAATTAAAAAAAATAAATCATAATCGCTATCAGTTTCTTTTTGTTTTGATGCATTTTCAATTAACTTTACCTCTACACTGGAAAGACGGCGAACGGTCATTTTGACCGCTACGAAATGAATATATTTCGGTTTGAACCAGAAGTTTCTTTATAAAACTAGTTTAAAAAGGTACAAAGAAAAAAAATAGTTAAATAAATAGTTTAATAATTTAAAATAAAAATTCTGGTGAGAAATGTTTTTATAAAATTTGAGTGAATTCCCCATCTTTCTAGTGTTAAAAAAATTTCTTAATATATTGATAGATGCACAAAATAAAAGCTCCCATAATATGTTGAAGAACATTTTCACCAAATAATAAATAGATAATCTAAACTAAAGATTTTGCAGAATGTAAGCTATTTATAAACACATTTTGAATATACATCCTTTTAAAAGAGGGTAGTCAGTTTGGTTTCCATTTTCAGTTAGAAATTATTCAGATGCATACCAGAAAATAAATACAGTATTTTTAGAGTTATTTAATGACAGACTTTTCGTGATTGCATAATGTAAAAATTCTTAGTTCCGGTCTGAAGTGGGAATTTTGGATTAAAAATGGAGGCCAAACTGGTAACCCTGTTCTAAAATGCTGTGTTACCTCGGACATTATGCTTGTGGCTTCATTGTGGACAGCTGCACCGGAAGAATGGACGACAGAAACTGAGCTGCTGTTGGTGGCACCGGAATCGGTCGTCGTTCTGGCTGTGCTGGACAAAAAACAACGCTCGCTCCGGTATTCTATCTGTGGTAGCTTTGATAAAAATATTGCAGATAATCAATATTATTTAGAAAAATCAAATTATTCACTGTATTTAAAAATATTTCATAAAACTTTAAAGAGATTCATATGTCATCAATATGAATCATATTTACATAGAAAAGCATGAACAAAAAAGGTAAGATGGCGCTATACGCCAATATCCTGATTTGGCGACCTGGACCTGTCGCATGGTCTTCATATGAACTTAATTTACCAAGCAACGATTCTATGGTTGGCGCTTAAGACTAACAGAGTTATAGACATAAAACCTCAAAGATTGCCAGCTCTATTTAGCTCAAATTGTTCTTTTGAATTCCTATTAATATAAAATTAATTAATCGCTGATCGAAGTGCTGAGCTTTCCGACTAAATGTAATCAAATGGGCGACCATGATCATTTGATTATTTTTTTACCAATTTAATAACACAGGAATCACAACAGTCAATGGTACGACGATCTCATGTTTAAACCCTTTCAGTATCAACATTCAAAAAATAAAATAAAAAATATGATTTTTCACTCATTGTTAATAATGCGCATAAGCTGAAAACAATCAAATAAAAAATTCTTGATGAAAATATTTTTTTGTTAGAGAATAGGCAAACGTCATGGAAACACATTCTATAACACACACAATATATACACTATGACGCAAAAGTTTAGACAATGAAGAAATTCTTACATACTTTGAAAAATATTTATTCAATTTTCAAATCACTGCTTGAAATTAATGTGCTGTACATATAAACAATATTTATAACAAAGAAAAGTGGAATTGTGCATATTGCAATAAATTAAATGGTAACAAAAATAAACTGCTGTCTCAAAAGTTTAGACACAAATTAAATAAAATCGAAATAAACAATTTTTAAAACCTGGTTGCGCATCCATGCTTATGTATTACGTCATATACACGATATTGCATGGAAGAAACTAAATCTTGCATAGTTTGTGGATCGATATCGTACCATGCATTCTCAATAGATGTCTTAAGTTCCTTTTCAGAAGAGTATTGTCTAGCGTTGCTATAAACTTTGCGACACATGATGCTCCAAAGGTTTTCTATAGGGTTAAGATCTGGGCTACATGCTGGCCAGTCGAGAACTCTTATATTATGGGAATTAAACCAAGATTTTGAATGTTTTGCAGTGTGAATTGAAGCATTGTCTTGTTGAAATTCCCACTGAGGACCCCCTAGAAGCTCAGCAAATGGCAGTAGGTTTTCTTCTAATGTCTGTGTATAATGCTGTGAAGTTTGACGACCACTGGTGAAGGTCAGAGATACTTGTCCATTATAGCAAAAGGCTGCCCAAACCATCACCGAGCCCCCTCCTTGTCTGCGACTAAAAAACGTCGAGGTTCCTTCCGCAAGTCATGCCAATACGATAAACAACCATCTGGACCATCCAGATTCCACTTTTTTTCATCGCTAAATATGACTGACTGCCATTTCTCTCCATATGACATATGCTTTCGAGCCCACATAAGTCTTTGTAACTTATGATGTGGTTTCAGAGCTGGTTTCTTCTGCATTTTGATATAAACGATTGTTCCTTTTTCCAAAATTCGTCTACGAATCGTATCCTTTGATACAGAGAGTCCCGATGAGCTTTGAACTCCACGTACGCTCATTTGTTGAGTACTCGCTAGTCTTTGTATCAGGCGATCCTCTCGTACATTTGTCACACGTGGCCTCCCAGACCTACATTTTTCTTTATATTCGGAACCACTCGATAAAACTCGATAAATAGATTTTTTTGACCTATTAATAATAGCAGAAATTTCAGAAACGCTCTTCCCTTCACCTTTCAACTGCCAAATCCTTGAAACCTCATTCACTTGAATTTCTTTAGCTCTCGGCATGTCGACTATGAAGCGCAATCGTTTGCAGAACTTAAGTACTCCAAATTTGTGACATCATCGATTCTAAATTTGCATATGTCAGCGAATATTCAAAGAAATTTAGAATAGTGTCTAAACTTTTGCGACAAGCACATTTGAATTTTTATGAAAAAAATTAGTATTATAGCAAATAAAACGACTGTCTTTTGTACATAGCATTTTAAATCAGTTTTTGAATATATTTACAGGTTTTTGTAATTCTGACGTCATAATTCTACATTTTAAAGCTGAATGACGTCATTGTCTAAACTTTTGCGTCATAGTGTATATATATATATATATATATATAATTACTTATAACTATCACGATATGTTTAAATCAAAATTTTTAGTTTTCTTAACAAAACAATAAATATACTTAGCTATTTCTGAATTGAACTACATTAGAATTTATAATTTTAATAACTTTTGCCTGAGAGAACATTCATTTTTTTTCTTTAAAAATATTCTTTCGTTATATTGGTTTGATCGATTTCTAAATATTTGTGTTTTTAATGTAGGGAAATGTATAAAAATTCGGAAAAATTACGTAAAATTCTTTTAAATTAAATTACCCGTCTTAAAAATTTTCTAAAATGTATGTCTTTGATCAGGGACGCGAATATAGTGAAAAAGATTTAAGTAAACGAAAATAAACTAAACTAAAAATAAAAACACACAAAGCTTTATTTGTTATATTGACCAGATGTACTTCAAAGAACAAAAATGTTTTCATTTTAATAAATTTGTTAATGTAAATTGTACACGTAGCATCTTCTTACAGGCCTATATTATTTTAAAACAAAAATCTTACTTTTAAGGACAACTTTATGCTTGGATCAATGGGAAATAATTATTTTTTCTTAATAATATAACCTTTTGAAAGCTCTAATTTTTAAAAGAGAATAATTTAAATATAAAATTAGCAAAATAAACTTATTTAAAAATTATGATGCATAACATAAGAAAGCTAACAAATAAACATAACTGCATTATCAAAAAATTGACTGCAACAGTATGCAACAGGCATTGTATCACGTTAAATTCAACCGCCATTATTTTTAGACTGGCAGTGTGTTTAAAAGCATGATTTTATTTTTAAAGGAATTATACGAACACAATTTAGTCCTTTTTTGAAAATCTACAAAGAACAATTACTTTGCTTATTTTATGTTCCTGTCTTCATCGTCTATCAGATATTTTAAATTTATGTTAACCAAAGTAATGGTCATCGGTAGAATGAAATGGCGCTTGTTCTCGTCGTCTGCTGAAGTCAGCGATTCTTATTGGTCAAGGTTGTGTCTGTTGCATTTGTGACCTTTTATTTTTCGGTCGTGTGTAGATTTGACACAAATAAAATCCTAGCGTAGTTAACAGCGCGGCAGCTTGTAGTTTCACTTTCGCTTCTGCATTTATGTTTATTTTATTGCGAGAATAAAATCAGGAAGTTGCCAAGGTACCAATTACAACCAAAGCAGACAACTTATAAGGCGCCAAAAAGGACCTGATGTTGTATTCAACATTCCCACAAATAACAATGGGATACATCCTCTAGTACTATCTTTGCTCTGAGCTCTTATTGTAGTCGTCGGACTTGAAAGATGAGTTGTCACTGTGACAAGTTACAAATGATGAAACAAGTATAGTTACTTTTCTGTGGAGTCTCAAAATATTGATCACATGATAGTTATAATATGAAGAATTATAGGTCACATTTTGGTCAAGGTTGTGTCTGTTGCATTTGTGACTATTTGTGAATCATAGTTCATCGACTGATTTTATTGTCAGGTTTATTTGGGGACAAAGCAGTTGTTACAGAATTCCGTAGGGTTTCTTTTTAGGTTATTTTCTACTCGTCATAAAATGGGATATATTGGCATCACTCTGACTGGGGTTCGACTCGTTTTTTACGTCAGGTGAAAATAATATAACTGACATGTGACATCACAGTATTATAGATGTGTTTTATCGCTGTGCTATTCTTCAAATATCACTGAATTCTTTTCTATTCGTAAACGCATGTGATTGTCTCTAATCCAAAAATTATAAAATGGAATAGTGTGTTCCAATTTTCGGTCAAAGTAGAAGATCTTATTGGAAATGCTGTGAAATGTGCCGTTTAAAACCGAATATCCAGATGCAATAGTGTGATAAAAGTCGTAATGAAAACGATCGCTTATAACCAAAAATTAATTGAGGGGTTCACAACCGTAGTAAACCAAGTCCATAAAAAAAAATGAGATGGTCCATCTAGAAGGTGCGTAAGATCTGTTTTATCGACTACCACAGTGAACCAAGCCTGTTTTCACGTACTTTCTCATATATGTCATCTGTTTACCTACTTGGTTCACTGTGAGAGTGAATAAAACAGATCTTGTGCACCTTCTAGATGGACTATCTCATTTTTTTCAAAATGGACTTTGTCTACTATGGTTGTGAGCCCCTCAATTGTAATCCATTTATCGAAAAATGGAAAACACTATTCTATTCCAAATCATTACATTAGTGATGCCTGCTACTTTCATGTTTAAAGTGAGTTTATAAAAGTGTCAGAAAATATGGCGTTGATCAGTGAGCGAAAATAATCTTTTCATTTTAATAAATCAACAATACATACAATAAATTGGACACAGTAAATAACGCTTAAATTGAATTACATAGAATAACAAACATTAATAATTTAACATTAATAATTTATAACAACATTAAAAATTTAAGCATTGCATAGCATCCCGGTGCGGTAGCGCCAACTTTTGAAAAATATTGGGTATGCTCAAAAATGTTTGAGCAAAACAAAATCTACATTTTTTTACCCTTAGTGTTTGTGCGTATGGTTGGTTGGTTGGTTGTGTTTATGACGGCTAATTATCAACACGAGGGATATAGGCCCAAAGGGGCGGGGGTTTCCTCCGTGGGGTGTCTTTCTAAGAGAACCTAACCCGTATTAACGCAAGGAAATCCAAGGTTCGAAGAAAACCACGGAAAACTCCGAACGATTAGGCCGACGGGGTGATTGGTTTCGAACCCAGCCCATCCCGTCTACCAGCTTCGAGAGCAGAAAATCTTGGCCACTGGTGGGGCACTTGTGTATATGGAGAGTGTGTATGGTGGGACACTTGTGTGTATGCTGTGGAAGACAATGACTAAAGAAGATGATTCGAAGTTAAATTATGTTTTTTCTAAGCAAAATATAAAATTATTATAATTTAATTACAATTTAATAAATAATTTTATTAAATTATATCATCATAAGTTCTTCCTTATAAATAAACATGAAACAAGCTAGCTATTGAAAGTGCAAAAGACTAAATGTCAAGAAAAATATGGCAAATATGCTGCAAACTTTTTTTTTTTTTGAGAGCCATTTAACTATACATCTGCTGAAGGAGCTTTCAGTGCTCCGTAAGTCTAATTGATATCCTTACTATTTATGAAACAAAATTATTTTGAGAACGTCAATAAAAGCAAATTTCTTTTCAGCGATTAAGGGTGTATTCCGATCCAAACTGCTTATTTTCCGATTCATTTTAAAATTCATTTTTGCTCTCAAACGCATCAAAGTGGGAAATTCTCTTATTTAAAAACTACATAATGTGCCGTGCTTCTCGATTTTTTGATAAATGCAGAAAATACTATAAAAAAAAAGGTGTCAAAGTGGGCATTTTGAACCGAATTTTCCGAAGCGGGCGATCTGGGAATGAAAAAAATGGTCATACCGAGAAAATAATTGTGTAAAAATCAAATTCTAATTAATTGAGCTGAAAATGAAATCCCACGGCATGTTAAACATGTCTTCAAAATCACCCCAGCAAGGTTCATGTTTTTACTTTTAAAAATGAGTCTGAAAATGTCCCAGAAAATTTCGAGCTGTTGAGGGTGGAAAAATATTTTTTCGAATACACCCTTTAAGTAAATAAATAAATAACTAATTAACTCGTTAAGGATCAGTATGTTTTACAGGAATTTTATTCACTTCACACCAACTTTTGTTAAACCCTCACATTTAATTTATAAGTCCCTGACATAATTAAATAAGGCAAATTTTAATTGTCTTTTTTATTAAAAATTAAAAAAATCACAAATACAATGTTGCGAAAACGCTACGTCAGTCTTTAATGGGTTAAATCAGTTGAAATTGTGTGGGCAGAGATGTCAAATTATTGGGTGGGTTCGTGCTGAAAAACCAGACATGCATAATGCACTGCCTGTCAATATATGTTATCAAAAATTTACATATTACAAATAATTTTGATTTGACATTTTAATGTTGAAAACAGTTTAAATACAAATTTATACATGCATTCAGTTTAAACGTGAATATTTAAGATAAACTGATCGGCAAGAAATAGAACACTTTGCACATGAAAATAAAAATTAATTTGTTTTCATTATAAATCATTACTTTATAAAAACAATGATTGCTGGTTTCTGATGTTGATTGTTATTATTAAAAGTTTCTACGGTGAAAAAAAATTTTAACAACTTTTTATAAATGGGAGGAATATTTTAATTAGCTCTCTAGAGACGTGAGACATCATTTATAAAAATAAACATCTGATACAGATTTAGAATTTTTTCAGTATTTCAAGAATCTTTAAAGTATCTTAATTAAAAAATTTTAAAAATATCCTTAAAATTAATTACAAAAATATCATTATTAGTGTTAAAAATGGCGCATTTTAAGTACTTTTTAATTATTTTCCAAATTTTCTATTTCTTTTTCATAACATGACATATTATTGGAAATTTTTTGTCCAAAAGTAATCAAAGATATTTTCATGAAACATAATATTTTATAAAGTGTGTTATTCATTTTTCAATTTGCATTTTAATGTATTACAATATTAGCCCCCGATATGTTATTACTTTCTCTCATCTTATTTTGTGTCGTCCCCAAAAAATAACGTTACGTTGTGTAAGTCAGCCGTAAAACAAAGCAGGTATATCATTGTACGATTAAATACTATATAGCAATTTTTTAAACTTCTAAGCGTCGCACATTTTCAATTTTTATACCGTCGATTGGGAAAAAATGTACTTTTAAATGCAATTTGTTTGAAAACTGCATCTGGATTTGTTTTTTAAATATTAATTTTTTTTGTACTTTTTAGAGCCATTATTTGCTTAATATTGGCAACGGAAGTACTCCATTTCTGTAAAAAGTAAAGGACGAATGATTTCTGTTAAAACATGGAGCTATTATAAACTATATTTAATTTTAAGTATCTATATTAATGTTACAAACAAATGAAGGCCTATGAATCATGAGATATCTTTTTTTTTTGTCGAGTTTCTTTAATGACGTCATCTTTTTGCTGCATTTGTGTATTATTTTGCGATAGCGACGTCTTGTGCATGCTTTATTTCAAATGTTTAATTGTGGATCGTAAATGTGTAATTACTAACCCCTTGGGGACGACCGGTATTCGTGCCGCGTAAGGTGCTCAGAATCAGTGATTATTTCCACCATTAAAATTTTATTGAAAATTTTCCTTTATTTAATCCGAACATTTCCATGATTCAATTAGGCAAAAATTTCTGTTTTTAAAAACCGGTGATAAAAGATTAAAAATTCTGTGGATCCTATACGGGGCAATATGAAAGTTTTAAACAACATCCGTTTATTGGTGGAAATTGCTAAATGGAAATTTTCAACTGTACTATGCATTTAATTGAAATAGCTTTTAGCTTACTATGTAGAGCACATACATATCTATAAATCCTGTACAAAGCTGCATAAAAAATCGTATATTTTCCCGACTATCCACAGTAATAGCAGAAATTATGTTTTCAAATGCATTATGCGCTTTCCAAATTGTTAATTTAGACATCTTTCACCTTAGTAAACTGTGAAATTTTGTTATTGTATTCTGGATGTGTTGGAAAATGTTTCATAATTTATGCCGTACGCATGATTTTTCGTTCTTGATAATGAATGCGAGGCCAGTTTCTAACAAGGATGAGAAAAGACATCTTATTTTAACACAATCAAACTGATTGGTAAAGTTATCATATGAATTTAATATTTCTAACTAAGCGAAAAAATACCCAGGCCGGGAATCGGACCCAGATCCTTGGCTTGCAAGGCCAATGCTTTACCGTTTAAGCCAACCAGCATTTTTCGCTCAGATAACTTTATTGATAGTAACATCTGGTCTGTCATGTAGACAGCTCAACAGAATAAACCGCAGGGAAAGAAACTCCATAAAAACGATGGAAACGTAGATGAACGATAAAGCATTGACCTTTAGCTGAAACAGTAAAGCATTGGCCTTGTAAGCCAATCTGGGTTCGATTCCCGGCCTGGGAATTTTTCCGCTCAGTTGGAAATATCCAATTCGTAAAAGACATCTTGTCTAAAATAACAAATCATAAAAGCGATCCAGATCGAATTTTTGATATTTTGGAAACAAGATCGACCAATTAGAAGTTTCCATGTTGTCTCATTTTTTGCTCATTTCCAGAATATTGCCAAATACATTATTGCCAAAAAGCTTCTGATTAATGAATCGTGTTTCGAAAATAGCGAACAATATGTATTGCTGAATTCCTGCCCTTAACTATCGAACGAAAGAAAATGATTGTGGACCAGTAAATTTTCACGTTTTCAGCAAATTCTCATGATCGCTGGAAATTGGGACTAGTAATATTTATTTTTCGCTAGCTGACCCACTCGGAGTTACACAGGGCCCATTATAATAATCTTAAACAATTGCTCAAGTTTGTATGATTTTATATCTTTGGAAAATCTTTTAAATAACCTAACCCCTGCCTTCGGCAGCGTCCTGTGTGTTCCCAACTAACCTCTTTCCAAAAGAAGCTGTCACATGGGTTGCCGCTACCTAAGGCAGCGTGTAACGAAACTGCTCCACACGCTCCTGAGACAATCAAAAACCAAGGTTGAAAGAACCAAACCCTTTAGTAATCGGGCCCATAGGACCCGAGGATAAGTGTACCGTTATTGTTCGAAAATGTTATGTAACTGAAGTTTAAGATGAACTTTCATAATACAGAACGTTACTGAATCGTAATATAAGCTAAATGAACCAATTCCCATTGAAATTGAACCCATAGAACCCGAGGAAAGAATGTGCCCACAAGCGGTGGAAGGTGCACACTCCCTGTAAATTAACGAATTAGCTTTAACAATAACATGGTATTTAATTTAAGGATGAAATCCCCCTCTCTAAAGCTAACCGCATTTTCCTTTAACAGTAACGAGATTTTTTATTTACGGCTGTATCGTGTAAACGTAAGTTGATGCCGAAAAAGACGCTTAAAATTCTAAAAATCTGGTAACTGTGGTATGAGGAAATTTTTTGTACATTATAAAATAGCAGTAGGACCCTAGAACTATGTTAAAGAAAATTGCAAGATAATCAGATAATTTTTAAAGAAGCTACACAAAAGGCCCCAAGAAGGTGATTAATATTCAAAATTTGTGGTAGCTGAAGTGTGAGAAATTCGTTTGTTGTTCATGTAGTAGCTGGAGGACTTAAGAAGTTTCTAGGGGAAAAAAAGCTAGTGATCCGGACCGTGTTTAAGGGATCTATAATAGGGGCCTCTAAAGGGGCCAACTAACAGTTCAGAGCAGGGCCATAACATGAAAACCCGTTAAAAGGTCTTAGTAATTAGCGCTTTAGATCTTCAATTAGTCGAAATTAAGCATATTGTATGAATTAATCATTAGAATAAAATTTTAAAGAAATGAGGAAAAAATATAGGAAATGCATAAAAAAGTGCCCTAAGGCCCCAATAATAATGTAAGGGTGTTGGTCCCGGAAGAGGGGTCCAAGACTCATCTTTAAAGTTATGTATAGAGAGGGTGACAAAATTAGTGAGGAAAATGTATGACATAAAAAAAGTAAAACAGGCTCCGGTTCGTTTCTAAGAGGGCCCTAATCTCTTCTCTGGAATGTAGAAATGGGAGAATAACTAAAAGCAAAAATGGCCCCCAAAACAAAGATATGATCAAAAGGGGGCATTTTTTTTTAAGATTTAGGGCGAAAACTTCAAGAGGCCCTGTACAGGGCCTTTGGGAATCAGGATCTTAACTGGAATGTAGGAATAACTAAATGGTGAATGATCCCCAAAAACGAAGGAAGTCTGATAAAAAGAGGGTATATTATTAAAAATTAAATGCATAAAAACTTAAAGGGATGCAGGGGGCCCGGGCCTTAAAATATTTTTAATCTGAGCCTCAGGAGCATCAGGACTTGTCTTGAACTGTCCTCATCCAAATTTTTAGATTTCTATGTGCGGTACATTTCGCTAGCCATCGCAGACAGACACAAAAACAGACATATAGGCAGAGCGAAACTTTCTCTTATTAATTTGGATTTCTAACACTGCTTGTGAGTATCTTTAAGATAATCCTATAATTATTTTCTAAATTCAGTGACGTCCTAAGTTACCAAATGACAGGCAATATACGTCAGGCAATTAATTTCTTCCCATTTTAAAGTGGTCCGGAAGGGAAAATTTTACTTTTACATTTATAAATAGTTTTTTTTTTTTTTTGCTCACTTTTTTCCTTGAAATGTATTTTTATTTGTGTTTATTTTTAAATTTAATTTTTTTAAGTTAAAATTTAATTTAAAGAAATAATGTTAGCCGTATGTTTACAATTTAACACATTTCCTGAAAGAATAACTTCTTTTGCACACTTTTTTCATTTTTAAATGTAGAAAAGAATAAATATTACTTTTGTAGCAGGATTTACTAAAATATTTATTTAGAAATATATATATATTTCCGGAAAGCCCGGGTTTGATACCCTAGTTTCATTAAAATGGGAAAGAAATTAAGATCCTGAACTAACAAGCATATAAATTATATTCGTGAAATTTTATGTGTTAAGCGTAAACGTTTAAAGCATTTTTTTATTTCATTTGTTGAAAGCATTTTAAAATTCCAAAAATGAGTAATAAATTTTGCAAACATAAAATCTTTTTAATAACCTTATTCTGATTATTATAAAATAAAGCATAAATGTAATTTATTTTAAACCTGCTTTCATTAAAGTTAACGAAAATGTAGATTTTTTTTTTTTAATGAACCACCAAATTTGGTGATATTTTACCAAATTGTCCAACATTTAGCGCTATTGTGGTAACCATGCCATTAGTACTTTTCAACAAATATTCATTGTGGAATCTGATACTCATTTCTCCACAGCAATATAAATTATAATTAAGTAACCATTAAGTTTAAGTAGTGTTTTTGCGATGTCTTTCGAAAATGGAGAACGCTTGGCACAAGGACCCCCTTTGGGATAGAATTAAAAAAAATTACGAAACATGTGTTGGCTAATTTCGTTATACTATAGCATTGTCAAGTTTCAAGACTTTATATTCATTGGTGTTTGGGATAGGGGGATTTTTTAAATCTTAAATTTGCCCCCGTTGCCCTCTTTAAAGATCGAATTAAAAGAAATCAATGTTTAATAACTATATTACTCTCCCCCCACCAGTGGCTAAGAGGTTCAGCTTTCAAAGATGGTAGACGGGAGGTGCTAGGTTGCAACCTAGGCGCCCGTCGGTCTAATCGTTCGGAGTTTTCTTGGACCTTGGATACGGGTTAGGTTCCTTTAGAAAGACCCTCAAGGAGGGCACCCCCCCCCCCTCCTTCGGGCCCATGTCCCTCGTGTAGATAATTGACCGTCATAAATAACACCACCACATCTATATTGCCCTCAGGAATACATATATATTCCAAGTTTAAAGGTGTGTGTCAACAGGAAGGGGGTCAAAAATAAGTAACAAGGTTTGGCTGCCACATACAAACAGAATTTTATATTAAAAGAAAACATCTAAAAATGTATTATATTTTTTAACTTAACATCTTAATTACTAAGTGAAATGTTTTACCTGGTTTCCTCTTGCAACTGGATAACCCCGACCAGCCATATATTCTTGATATTGTGAATACACACAAACTATACAATATACCTGTAATATAAAAATAATACAATAATAACATTTATAAACCATTTTTAATTGAAAATTGAATATTATAAAATAAGAATGAATGTACTCACGTTTAATGCTAAAAGAAAGATGTCAATGGAGAAAAGAATAAGCAGAAACTGATTAAACTCCTGTAAAACAGAATAAATTTTAATTATTTAGGTATTTTTTTTGCTTATTTATTTGAATTTCGAATAAAAAATTAACTATTTTAGTACAAATATTCGTATATTGAAACTTATCAGATCAAGTTTTTCAAACACACAATACAGTAGAACCTTGATTATCCGAAGTAATTGGGACCGACTATCTTTCGGAAAACCGAAATTTTCGGATAATCGAGAATGCTTCAATTTTAAGATTAAGGAGAAATATATGCAATATTTCTTATTATGGTTACAAGTGCTTAATAAAAAAAAAGCAATAGCAAAATAGAAACAAGAATCAATTACCTGAAATTTAATTATGAAATTAAGTACATTTTACATATATGACAAGGGTTTGAAAAAGATATTTTGTTTGTCGCAGCTTCGATTGCCTTTGCTTTGAAACTCTATTACGGAGTTTTTTAATATTATTAGTTCACTAGTATCACAGTCTTTCTGCTGGTCCAGCCATATAAAACCTTTTGCAAAAGCTTCAGAATTGCTATTTTTTTTTCGTTTTCTTCGTTCCACTCCGCAGCTTACGGTAGCTCAAGTTAAATTCAAAGGAACTCTAAAAAAGGTGATCGAAAATATTTATATTGACTCATAGTTCGGAAAAGACCGCTTGCACACAAGGAATATGATAGTTAAAAAAATAAAAAGCTTTAAAAATGGATTTCGGTTAACCGAGTTTTTCGGTTAAAAGAGTTTCGGATAAAAGAAGTTCTACTGTATATGCAAAAATTATTTTTACGTTTAATTTTTTAAATATTTCACCAAATATATTTAGAAATATATTTAGAATTTTTTTACTTTGTTTTACATTCGTTTTTGCATTTAATTTAATATATGCTTTTTTATAATGCATGTAATTTTCGTATGAGTAATGCTGAAAAAAGTTATTTCATGTACTTGAAAAACATATATATAAATTGTACTTTTATGGTAGCAGGTGATAAATTGCCAAATATTCATCACATCGCCATCATTCAAAATCAATGCATTTATTTCCTTAAAAATGCAAAACCTTCATTCATTTCATTTAAAATACATAACTTTTACTTAAAAACTTACATTCAAAAGCAGTGCTGCCAAATTCAACGGATTTTTTATTCAGAAATTTTGAATTCTCACCAGAAAATGTGAATTGCTTTATTAAACGATCGACATCTCTTGAATATTATAAAAAATAATAATATTTAAAACATTCTGGTTTAAATTCAGAATTTCCTATTAAAAAATCGATCCGATTTGGCAATATTACTTAAATTACAAACATATCAAATGCCATTTAATATTAAAAAAACAATAATCACAGGAAGAAATATTTCGATGAACGAAAACATTTTTTTTAACATCAAAATTCTAATTTACACACGCGAAAAATAAAAGATGCTGTTGGTGAGCGCAATATTGTTTTTTGGCTAGATTTGCGTCCGGCTAACATTAAAATATCAAAAGAAAATCAGCATTCATTTTATATAAAGCATGACTAGTTTCTCGATTAAATTAAACATTTTTTTGCTGGCGTTAATGTTGACAGTTTTTCGCCGTAACGTGAACGTTTTTTGCGAAAAATCAATTTTTTTTATTTTTTTTTTTTTTCAATTCCTACTATTAGCTCACACTCTCCCTATTATTATTTATATATTTATATATTTATCTTGTACAAATTTTCAATAGTTAATAAAATACTCATTATTCATCCTATCAGGTTGAAATAAATTTTTTTAAACTTGTACTGGATGACAATTGATGTTAATAAAGTTTTTTCAAATATTAATTAATTAATTAAATTTTAATTAATTAATTTTAGTTTTGCCTTGGAAACAAAATGGCCGCCATTGGTTATTGAATTTCAATGAAAGTATTTTCAATAAGGGTTACCATAGGGGGGAACCTGTTCTGTCGCCAAATACCGCCAAGTTTGTCGCCAACTTGGCGATATATCGCCAAATTTGGCGGCCAAAATGAGTCGCCAAAAGTGACGCCAATTTGGCGATATCTGTAATATTTCGCCAAATTCCCATAGAGTTCCATTGTAAACCTACTTGCTTATAGAAAATCAACAAATTGAGATATTTTAATGCTACAAAAACTCATATTAGCTTGATTATATTAAATTTTTCTTTGATGGCCTAACTAGGAATTGACTTTAAAAACAAAATTTTTATATTACTTGTTTTGTATTTAATCAATGTCACTTAAACAGGGATGTGGTGTATCACCTGTTACATTAAAAACGTTTTTATAGATTTCTCGAAAAAAACAAAATTGGCATCTTCTTTTCAAACAGAAATCACCATTAGATAAACTTTAAGCAGCAAACTCCATAAAAATTAAATTAATTTCCAAAATCTATATAGTTTTAAATTAGTCTAAAAAGATGTAACCTGTGAATTTTTTAACTGAAACCGATTTCTGAACGTTTCAAATATGCTGTAACGACTTGACTTCTTGCTAAATGAATCATGTGTAAATACACTAGATTAATTTTAACACTAATGATTAATTTTAATTCTAATTGGTAAATAAATCATATCAGATGTAAATTTCCAACTGGGCGAAAAATGTCTGGACCAGGATTCGAACCAGGGATTTCTTGGCTGAAGCCGCCAAGTTGAGCTGAATCAGATTTCAGAGCAGATGCTATAATCAATAAGGTTAGCTGGGTGAAAAAGTTCCACCGGGTTCGTCCGGGATAGCTCAAATTGTAGAGCCTTGGCGGCTTCAGCCAAGAGATCCCTGGTTCGAATCCTGCTCCGGACATTTTTCGCCCAGTTGGAAATTTACATTTGTCATGTGTAAATAACCAGATTAGCACAATACCTGACATTTTCACATGACACATTTATTTTCTCACCGCAGAAGATTTAGTACAAAACACCACACATCTAACATAACACTTTCACAAAAACTAGTTCTTTAAAACATAAAATCAAACTGTGTCAAAACGCCACATTTCAGCTCACAACACCGCGCATCATTCTCTTTATTTTCCCCGGGTATCGACTCGATGCTCTTCGACGTCAAAGCGCCGCCTATTCAACCGAAAAAAAGAAACAACCCCGATTTAGGTATATACCGTCAAAGTTCGCAACTTACTAGATGGTTTTGGGCTCCAGGATTTATTTGGGGTAGTTACAAACTCCTCCCCCTTCCAAATTTTGTACCTGTTCCAAACTAAGTCATAGTTCAGTCAGTTAATGTTTATGGCAAGTTCCAATGAACATCTCATTAACTTTTTCCCATTCATAATGTTCAAGAATGCACCACCAATTCAAAACTGGCATAGTCCTCTTCGTCTCAACATTACAGTGCAGTGCCAATTCTACTAAAAATTCTCAACGTTATCAATATTCTAGCAATTTGGATACGCAGCAATAGCACGCCACAATGTACCAGCTATAACATAGGCCAATCCAAAATTGCAGCTCATTCCACCAAGTATCTTTTAGACCGGGAGTCGGCAGCACAGACATCATGGAGTTCACGGATGAAATTCTAGGATTAGTTAAATCTTGATTCGCATATTAAAACGCAATTGGTCTGCCATATCTTGTCATATCTTGGTGGAAAACCCCTGAAAACCCTATTTTATCGGCTGACTCGTAGGTTTACCATTGTGTTTTCCTGCACCAAAAGGTATGAAAACATGGAGAACTGGGAGCAGGAAAACACAATAGTAAACTTACGAGTCACCCGCTAAAACCGGGTTTTCAGGTGTTTTCCACCAAGATATGACTTGGCAGACCGATTGCGTTTTAATATGCGAATCAAGATTTAACTAATCCTAGAATTTCATCCATGAACTCGATGAGGTGATTGTCTGAGCTGCCGGTTTCAGGACTATTTTGAGTTACGCTTTAAAAACTACTCTCATTGCAATCTATTTTGCAGGGATTAAAATTGAATTCAACATTATTAGTTCCAAATTTTAAACCTACGTAATTCTTAACCTACTTGAGCGACTGTCTTTCCGTTTGGTGTCCTAATTTAAAACTTAACAAAAAATACAAATATGATGTCAAAATTAGATGTTAGAATTGACAATTCTAACGCTCGTCCCACCCCTATATCTCCCTCAAAATGCTTTAACCAAATGTATTCCCCTTCAAATTTCTTCGATACATTTTTACAGTTATCGGAAATTCCGACGCATTTCCGATATACAGAGGAGTGGGTTCCGCGGATCCTGTCGAATGATTAGCACACAAAAGTTATTTTTTAGCACATAATTTATTTTCTTGAGTTTATACTTACTGCTTCAAGTAATAGGTACAAAGAAACTAAGAAATCTAACAGAGTTGTCGTAAAAACGGCTATCATCCACGGAACTAATAACCTCCGGCTATCCTAAACAGAAAAAAAAATTAGTGATTATAATTAAAAAAAAAATACTAATAATCAATTAGAATTCTTTTTATAAAATTTCTGGTTACATAATATGATTGTAATAAATTTGTAACATCGATGTTACTATAAAAGGACTGATTTCACAATACACAACAACATACAGTTTCTAAAAAGTTAGCAATTAATAATTTTTATTATCAGAGCCATCTTAATCATTTTGTGGCTCTGAACTAATTGATTATCCTATTTTTTAGTGTGGCGGGCATTAACAGTTACCCTTCAAAAATATTTAGTAGTGAGAAGTTATAAGTATCTTCCGATTATAAAATAGATAGTGGTATTGTTTATCTTCCATTCTTATTCTCTGTCCACAGCCTACATATGGGCTGTTGACCGATAATGCCATGGGTTCACAGCCCCCTTATGTGCTGTCCGCCTAGTTGATTTTAACTGAACGTATTAAATTGAACTCAGGTCTTATTTCAAACGAGGAACCGGCAGGGTTGTTTGGTTGTTGTAATTAATCTAATTACACGACTGCCAAGAAAGGCTATGTGTTTCACGCGTATCTGGGTATGTGGCTTTATTTATAACCCTCGAAACATCCCAACGGCTGGATGGATTTTTATGAATGAGGTCTCTATCGATTCGTTTTAACTGTCCGATGGTTATAGGCTAGGTTTTGTTTTTATAAATTCAAAATGGCGGTCGTAAAATACAAAATGGTGGTAGAGACGAAAAAAAATTTACGCACTCTATTGAGTGGCATATCATAGGGTAGATCTTTCGAAATGAAGACGATGTTTCATTGACTATTTTACAGTCAGAAGCTTCGTTTAAATATGACACAATCTGGAAGTTGTGTAGGTAGGATCTCTAGCTTTACTGCAACTCTAACCATCATAGACATTGATCTCTAACTCATTGAACTCTAACCATCATAGACATTGTACTCTAACTCCTTGAACTCTAACCATCATAACCATCATAAGCCTCATGAAAACAGTGTTTATAGATAGGAATTAACAATTAAACGCAACTTAAATGTCACCAATACAAGTAAATAAAAAAATAGGTAAGTAATACAAAAAAATAGTTTCAAATTGATGAGAAATAATTAATTAGTTCGCTTTTTACACAGTCGGGTTTTTTGATTTTTTAAATTGAATTTTTACTTGTTATTAATTAATAGATGATATTTAATTATAATATTTAATATAAATTATTAACACGTTGGTAAAAGGAGTTGGTGAATTGATGAATCGTGTATACAAAATATACATTTGAACGCTTGTTTGTAAAAGTTGTAATCTGAACAATAAAGTTGCAACTGTCAATATCAACAAAAACTCAAATAACAAGTAAAAATTAAATTTAAAAAATCAAAAAACCCGACTGCGTAAAAATCGAACTAATTGATTATTTCCATCAATGTGAAACTATTTTTTATATTACTTACCTACTTTTTTATTTACTTGTATTGAAACCTTTTAAGTTGTGTTTAATTGTTAGTTCCCATCTATAAACACTGTTTTGATGAGGTCTACAGATGTCTATGAAGGTTAGAGTTGCTGTAAAGCTAGAGATCCTACCTACACAACTTCCAGGATGTATAATATTTATACGGGGCTTCTGTCTGTAAAATAGTCAATGAAAACATCGTCTTCATTTTGAAAGACCTATCCAATGATAGGCCTCAATAGGGTGCGTAAATTTTTTTTCGTTTCTACTGTCATTTTGAATTTATAAAAACAAGACCTAGCCTATAACCATCGGACGGTTAAGGCGAATCGATAGAGACCTCTTTCATTAAATTCCATTCAGCCGTTGGGATGTTTCGAGGGTATAAAGAAATCCACATACCCAGATACGCGTGAAACACATAACCCTTCTTGGCAGTCGGGTAAAAAAAAAAGTGGTGCTGGTCCTTATACTTAATTTATTGTGTCAAAAAAAAAAAAAAAAAAACAGTTAAGGGGTTAACCCACCAACGCCCATTGTCACCCTCAGGTGACCCGTCTTTGAAAGACTTAGATTTCAAGTGAGCATGTAAGTTGGCGCCTTTATTGGTATCTAGAAGAGATTATCTAACAATAGAAAAATATCCCATATCTTTCGGATTTTCTGATATGATACTTATAACCTTTTATAATGTCGTACAGACGTGGAAAAAAAAAGTAAGCATCCCCTACTAACTCTGCAACTAATTATAATATAAGAAAGCTACTCGTACCGATCGACTGGAAATAAAATTTACTTTTAAATGATGTGTATAAAATTTGCTTAGGGGGCCATTTACAAATCAAAACCATACCTAACTTTGTTTTTTCAATGGCAACATTCAATTTTGACAATATATTTTAAATCGTCGGCTCAAACTCTGCCTAGAAACAAAATTTCTAGTCATTTGAATCATAAGTTTTTGAATGATAAACATTCAAAATCAAGAGCTTCTAATGTTAAATTGCATTTTCATATTTTTACTATCTCATGAAATTATAACCCTAATGTGATAATTTATGTGATGATAGCAGAACTATAAAATTTTATTTTAAAATTATAACAATTGGAAGATGTTTTTTTAAATAAATTTAAAATAATTAAGGACTGTTTTTCAGACAATTATAACAGTATATGTTTATATATTCGAAAAGCCTATTTAATTATGATTTAATTTTAGCTAAAGAAAACGAAACCTTTAAACTGGAAAAAAAATATACGAAAATTATTTTAATTAAATCCATCGGGCAATGAAATGTAGTAAATTTAAAATTTCGCAAATTCCTCCCCCCTGCCCCCCCCCCAAAAAAAAAGAATTTTTGAATAAAAAAAAACAATTGGTAAAATGTTTTACAACGATTTTTGGCCTTAACCCTTTAGTGCGCAGCTTTGCATATATGCAAACAACAGTGTTGTGAATTTAATATATTTTTTTTTTATTCGTATATACCTAATTCACACCAGAAAATTAAAATAGCAATATCTGGTTTAATTAATAAAAGACCTTCCGTATTAATTGAAACTTTCTTGTGTAAAGTCAGATTCTCTGAACTAGGAAATTTCTTGAACGTATTATATTATGGGAATTAAAGTGTTAAATGTTAAGTTTTATAAAATAAATAGTTATATAAAATAAGGTATTTGGAGACATACTTATTAAAATATTTACTAATTTGCAATAGTTTAGCGTAAAACAGCCACACGGCAATAGTTTTTACTACAGAGAAGAAAAGATTGACGTATTATATGAAAAATGTATCTCTGATTCTTTTTATTATTTTTCCTGTTTAATGAACCTTTCATACAGAATCATATATAATTTTTTCGAAACAAAATACAAAATCGCGTGTTTAAGGGTCAAAATGCAAAAGAATTTACAAAAATTCTGTGAATCTATTAGATAATGAAATCTATTCCGGATTGAAATTTTCAATCGCCGACATCGAGCTTCGAACCAAGAACCTTTCGAATAACACGCAAATGTGCTGCCACAAAGCAATCTATCCTGCAAGAAAAGCACTGAAATTAAGGTTCTGTTTTAAAATCTGAATAACAATAAATAAATGGTCAAGTGCGAGTATTACTCGCGCACAGAGGGTTCCATACAATAATATATGAATTAGTAAGCGCATTATTAAAAAAAACCGTTTCTAAAACAGATTATTGAGACTTTGTAAAAACTATACAACGTAGAGTTGAATATAGCTGTATATACTAGAAAAGTATAAATGGATATACCATAAAGGTCAAAGAGATACGGAACCTAAATAATATCAAATATAGCTATACTGTAAAACTTTTTTTTTTTAAATCTTATCCTAATTTGTTTAAAAATAACCTAATTCGGTGCTGACAATAAAAGAAGTGTAGAAGCAAAACCCTTGTTCAAAATTTAGACTTACCATTGTGCTAAGCGCGCTTCGAAAGGACGTCCCAAAGTTGCAACGCCGCTTTGGTCCGTGCCGCGTTTTTCTATATAGGTTTTTTGTTAACCTTTAAAGGCACTGTAGGTGTATTGAGAGAGCCACTCAATGCAAACTAGTCGCGAATCCCATAGTATTTATGCGATGAATTCTCATTAAATTAGTCTGTTTTTAACAATTTGACGTTTATTGCTTTTATACTGCTACTGGGCATTGCATTACACAAATATATCCTTTAAAGGGTCTAGCCGGATAAGCATAGCCAAATGGCCCCCATTGCCGATGTTTGAAATAACATGTGTGGTAATAATGCCCACCATGAAAATACAATATATAGTGTTTTTAGCCCCTGACCTTGAGCTGCCCTTGAGATAATCGGAGAAGTATGCGCCGGAGCTACAATTTTTCAGATACGTTTTTCTCAAAAAGTACAAAAGTTAAAAAAATGAAATCAATGCCTATTATTGAAGAATACATTTGTTCACATTGTATACTTTTTTCACATTTTTTCACAAAGTTTAACATAGAAAAATAAACAAAAATATTATTATAAAAAATTATTAACGTAGTAATTTTACATTTATACCAACCAAAAAATTACAGAATAATGCTCAAAGTATGCACTTTTAAGAAAAAAAATTTCGTTAAAATCGAAGATGCACTTTTTGAATTATAGCAAAAATAATGCCAGCAACTTGCTAAAATATTCTTAACTTTCCCTGTTTGTATTCGCGGAAATACACTGCTATCAATGCATTGGTCGATTCGTGACATTTCCACTCAGGCAGGATGCGCAGCGCGCCAAAACAAGAGAAGAATGTTTCCATACATACGACTTCAATATAGGTTTGTTTCGTGTTTGGAAATATTCTGTTATTTTGGCGTACTGCGGATCCTTCTCGCGTAATAATATCAAAAACTGACAAACAAATTGGCAACATTTGCATAACATGATTTTCACATACAAGAAGGCTATGGGACTGTACAATGTACATATATAACGTATCACTTTAGGAGGGAGTGTGTGTGGGGAAGGGGGGGGGGTGGTTGTCTGGCACTTGATATCAGAAGATATCTGTAGGGAAGGGGAGGTTTGTCATTTGATATCGTCATCTTTTTGGGTCAAACCAAAATTTACTCTTTTGGTATCCTTTTCTTTATATCTGTTATCTTAATTTTTTTAAGCCTGTTTTCTTCTTTTATGAAAACACAAAGTTATGATAATGATTGAATGATCATAAAACATTTCATTCCAAAATATGGAATAACCAAACGTTCACCATTAATATTATCCTGCCATATGCGTATATAATTCGTTGTTAGAGAAACCAGATTCGAAATGATACTTGTTATTATTGCTAGTAAAAGATGGTAGTAGAAGAATGTTGTCCGTCTGTTTTGTTTACAAGTAGTTATGTTTAGCCCCGTGCAAGGGCGAAGTACAAGAAAACAAAATATTACTGATTAATGCATTGTGTAACAATGAGCTATTATTAATTTTTTTTTAATAATAAGTATGCCTTTAAAATGTTATTTGATATAAAGTTATGTCTTATGTAACAGTGATATTTTATGAATTTCTTCTCTTCATATAAATCAGTAAAATATATGAATAAAAAATGCACAACCATGTCTGTATATCATTGCAAACGTATAAAAAGAAAAAAAAAGAGAAAAAAATTGTAAAAATAAAAATTTTTAGACACTGATAACAATATTATTAGGGGGAGGGGGGGGGGGGGTTCGAGGAATGATGACGTTTGACATTGGAAGGTTGGGAAGGGGTCCGAAATTCCCAAAAATTTGATAACCTTATATATTTACAGCCCGTATTCAGCTTCACTTGCACAATCGACTAGACCATCGACTTGATATTATTACGCGAGAAGGATGCTACACAGTACGCCTACAGAATGTTTACTAACAGAAATGTTTGTAACAGAATGTTTACAAAGACGAAACAGACCTATAGGGAAGTGGTATGTATGGAAACATTGACTTATTTTGGCGCACTGAGCATCCTGCCTGAGTGAAAATGTCACGAATCGACCAATGCATCCATAGCAGCGTATTTCTGAAAATACAAACAGGGGAAGTTAAGAATATTTTAGAAAGTTGCTAGCATTATTTTTGCTATAACTCAAAAAGCGCAACGAATTTTAACGAATTTTTTTTTCTTAAAAGTACACACTTTGAGCATTATTCTGTAATTTTTTGGTTGGTGTAAATATAAAATTATTACATTAATATATTTTTTTAAATATTTTAGTTTATTTTTCTATGTTAAAGTTTGTGTAAAAATGAGAAAAATAATATAATCTGAACTAATGTATTCTTCAATAATTGGCGTCGGCTTCATTTTTTTAAGCTTTTGTACTTCTTGAGAAAAACGTTTTTGAAAAATAGTTGCTCCGGCGCGTACTTCCCCGATTATCTCAAGGACAGTTCAAGGTCAAGGGCTAAAAACACTCTATATATTATTCTCATGATGAACCTTATTACCACACATGCTATTTCAAACATCGCTCGTGGGGGCCATTTTGCTATGCTTATCCGGCTAGACCCTTTGTTATATAAGCTTTAAAAGCCGATGGAGCATAGAGAACGCCATCCCTGTCATTATGTATGTCCAAACAGTGCCTGCCTTTAAGGGTTAATATCTCGGCTAATTACCGACGATGTTTTCTGAAATTCATGATCAACAATCCTTTTATACTTCGCCTACGATAGGTACCAGAAGAAGGGAATGGCAGATGCTCAAACGCTTCAACAATTGGATTTCTTTCAACTCATGAGGAACCCAAACTTCAAGCTTGCCTACGAATCAGAGCTTCTTTGAATGGTCAACAACGGTTGATTGAGCAATATGTAGTGCCTCTGCAATCTCTCGTGTCGTGTATCGCGGGTTAGACGCAACCGTTGCCTTTATTTCGTCATCGTCAGCCTTCAATGTCCTTCCTGACCGAGGTTCATCATTTACATCAAAATCGCCCCCTTCTGCCAGTGCTAGAGCACTGCAGCGCTATTCCAGGGGTCCGGGCTCGATTCCCGGCTTGGACATTTTTCACCCTGTTGGTTTAAGCTTAGTTAGTAAAGTGATAATTCATGTCTTTAATATTCAATAATTTCAAGCGTAATTTCACTGCTGAGATGTGGTTGAAGAATTAATTAAGATTGTATATTCACCGATGCTGGGTTCATTTGCATCTCATGTTACGCTGCAAGATTGTGTGCTCATGAAGACTTTTCCATCTAATAGCTGCAGTAGCAGACTTACCGACTTATGTATGTGAGAGATGCCAAGCTGGGCGTCGTGCTCGTGGCTTAATGGTAGAGCACTGCAGCGCTATTCCAGGGGTCCGAGTTCGATTCCCGGCTTGGACATTTTTCACTCTGTTGGTTTACGCTTAGTTAGTAAAGCGATAATTCACGTCTTTAATATTCAATATTATATGCTATTTAAAAATATATTGGAAGAAATGTGTTTATAGTTTTAGAAAGAAATGTTACTTTAAGTTCAATGCTAGATGTATGTTTCATTGACTTTTCATTGAAGAGATCGAATGGGCATATTAAACTATGTTTTTTTCTTCAACGGAAAGCAGCATGTCAGCCTTTCAACTTTCCGCAATTTAATTAAAAGTTTTTCAACTTTTTAAAATTTTATAAAAATATATAATAAAGGTTATAGACAAGAAAATTCCAATAAATAAATAGGAAACGAGAAAAAAGGTACATGCCACATCTTTAAACGATAAGCAACAAATGTTGAATTGGTGTAAAATTGTAGCTACTAATATTTTTATTCTGACCATTGACCGTAGACTAATCTCTTACTCAGTATTTAAAATTTTCTAAAATACATAATTTCTCTATCATAGAGTAACCATCAAAATTCTATCATTTGCCTTTCTCCAAACTACGAACTCCTACCATGCAGCAAAATATGAAGGAAAATCATTGACATTCTATATTGAACACAGGATAAGAGCTTACAGTACAAATTGTACAATGAACGACGATAAGACAAATAGATCTCATTTCATTTTTTACAAGCAAAAGACATTAAATATACATACCGGAAAAGATATAGTAAAAAATATTAAATGAAATAATAAAATACTGTTTTATTATATCGAATAAAACCATATTGATTAAATTACCTAACTATGCCTAAATGGCAGTTAGAGTTCTCTGACCGTTAAAAGAAATTGTGTTTTAGGACGATAGGTGACACCCAGAAATTATTTAAATTCGATGTTAATCCTTACTCTTATTTTATTCTATTGTTAAATTTCTATACGATCTCTTTACGTTGAGAAATTTTCTGATAAACTGAGTTTTCATCTTAGAACTTGAACCTGAAAACTTGTTATTCACCCTATTAAAAAAGATTTATTTAATATAATGTCATGTGAATTATTTTGAATTCTCTAAAAGTTAAGTAGAAATTTGTTTTCTTAAAAAGTTTAACTGCAATTGAGAATTGGAATTTTTCGGAAGTTTATATCTTTCAAGGGCGGTGGTAACAAATGAGACCACTTAATTTTAAATCCAAACTGCCACTTACGCTCAGAATATGTCAATAAAATTTTCCTTTCGTAACATACACTTGGACTTGGGCGAGATATGGAGAGGAGTGTCAGGAATCAGAAACTCCGCACCTCCGCATAACATACATAAAAAAGCAAGTATTTATTTTATACTAAATTAGATAGTAAATTCTGGTGCCAGTCAAGCATTTTACTTTTTTACAACCAGAACTAATTATTCCAAGCTTGAAAGTTAAAATAAGTATATAATACGACGTCTTTATGTTTTTTATTTATTTTATTTAGTAAAACAGCCATGTTATTTAAAAAATATATAAAAGAGATAAAAGCACTGTATAATATAAAGCGCCACAGAGCCAAGTCTATTCAAAAATCAGAAATTTGGTAACATACAAGCAAATGTTTACATTTGTCCTTAAAATATCAGTTAATATACACATTACAATTTTCGTGGTAAATTTAATGATCGAAAATTACACTTATTATATTTGACACAAATACAGATTTATTTGAAAAGGTGTAAATTATAAAACAAAACAAGAAACAAAAATCAAGCACACAGCATAAATTTTGAAACAATTTCCAACATTCCCAGAATACTTTAAAAAAATCGCCGATTAATAAGATAAATAACGAGTGGTCAAATGTGCTGAAAAGCTTAAAGCTAAAAGATACATCTTTCAAAGCGCCCTACGTCGGTATCGGAAGCCTACTTTTTGATGGTAAAAACCGTATTTCGCTCATTGTATTCGGTAATGAGAAACCCCCCTTTTAAATTTTCTCATAGACTAACATAAGATTTCGCAATTGGCGAGTGGAAAATCTGCTTCGCTGATGAAAATTATCGCCCTTGATGAATTGTTCTTCCTCCACTTTACATAATTCTTACAAGATTAAATTTCTTCCAAAATGCATGATCTATACTCACCACACATAATCCGATGAGAAGCAGGACTGATGTAATGACGCAACAACCGGAACAAGCCAACATCAGTAGACTTAGAGCCAGCATAGCTACACATAAAAGCAATAATAAATAATCTAAAAAGTAGTTTTATTTATAAGAATTATAAATAAAATAATTGTTATTTCTTTTTAAACCGAGTGCAGCGGGATACTTCGGAAACGAATTTCTAGCATCGGTGATTTTACTATGTACGAAAGATTAGAAGGTTAGTTACGATTAGAAGGTACACAAAACGACGCTGCCATTCAGCTGGTCTATCAGTGGAGGAGGGGGTATTTCTACATAAACAACGCTGCTAGAACGTGAAATAAATTGCAAACCGATTACCGATGTTGCCCCGACTCGAGACATCAGCAGCAATCGTGTTGTCTTTCATTTCACATTGCAGCCGGGGTGTGTGAAGTTGCTATGAGAACCCTACCCGACTGGTGCACCAACTGACTGACGGTTTCGTTATCTGCACCACCTGGGTAAATATCGCAAAATGTGAGATTTTTAAAACTAAAATTTTGAAAATTTAAATTGTTTCAAAGCTTCTGATTTTTTTTTAAATGTTTGTTGAACAGCTGAATAAAGGAATTTATATGTAAAATTGTTAAAGTTTGAAGATCTTAAGTTCATTTTTATCTAATTATAATTATATTCCATTTTCTTGACATATGTATGCCAGGATAATGACAATTTCATTCTAAAACATTTTTCACATTCTTGTTTTTTTTTTTTTTTTTGTTTAGAGGAGCATGTTTCCTCTATAGTACCTCAAATTCCGTGTAATGTTCAATTTTATTTGTAATTTATAGAAGCCAGGAAAATGATATACTAAAAGTCTACTCAATTTTTACAAAGCCTTTAAACACATTATTTTCAAAGAAATATATAAAAGATCTTGTTGGTAGCAAGGATGTTACTACATCTGACTTGAACTATGCCAAGAACAAGAAAAGTTACACTGCAGTGCCATCTTTATACCTCATAAAGATCTAAAATGAGCAGGCCAGGACAATTTCATTCATTTTAAGTGACAATCATATTTTAATTATGGAAAATTATTTGTAAAATACAGAACTTGTTACCTCCCACATATATGTGTTATATAAGGTATAATTATTAATTAGAAATTAAAAAAACTAGAAAAAGATATTTGTACCCCAGGTAAAAAAATCAGAGAAAAACCTTTAAAAATTTTGAGATTTTGCAGCCATTTTGAAGGTTTCAACGGGTATCTTTAAGGCAAATGAAAACTAAAGGTTATCTTAAGAGAAATATACCTCTTTTTAAAAGATTTCATACAGGTTTATTTCTGTAAGTTATAACCTCCAAATTACCTTCAATGACGTAGAAGATTTTCGTGAAATCACATGAGGTATGTTGAAGGAAAATGAAAATTGTTTCTTTACCAGGTAACATGAAGGTTTTACTTAAAGGTTTTATTATTGCACATTATGGTATCTAAGATTTTGATATGCCCGCATTTCTTCATTAATATTTTTAATTTATTTCGAAATTAATATATTAGATAATTCCCAGAAATCTAACGTCTTCCTCCGGTTCAGTCAAAAATTCTTAACTCCCCCTCGTTAAAATTTCTAATTAATATTTAAAATTACCATTTTAAATAGCGATATAAAAATCCCATTCTAGAAATAAAAGTCCCCCTCGTTGAGATTTTTAATTACCATTTAAAACAGTATTTTTTAATTCCCTACAAATCCCTTCAAAAAGAAAGAAAAATCTCGAAATTATTTTGAAGAGTCTACTAGTTAAAATTTTTAATTACCCCATTTATGAAGTTATTACGAGCAACAATTTCACCTCTAACACGCTCAAAAATTTCAATCTCCGAAAATTCCCCTAAAAAGAAAAACAAATCACGAAATTTTTTCGAAGCCCTTTTTGACCTTAAATTTGCCACAATTTTTTCTAATATTATAACCAGTAACAATTTCACCTCTAACTCTAACAAGCTCAAAAATTTCAATCTCAAAATATTCCCCCTAAAACGAAAAAAAATAATCACGAAAGTATTTCAAAGTCCCCTTTTTATCCTAAAATTTGTCATAAATTTCTCTTAAATTACCACCAGTAAAAATATAACCCTTCGAAGTCTAACACGTACAAAAAATGCACCCTAAAATCTCCAAATTATTTCAAAGTCCCTTTCATTAATATTTAAAATCGTATTCAAACACGCACAAAAAATATTTTAGTTAAATTTCAAAATCTAACGAGGGCCCTCAATTTCCCTTCTCCCTTTTCTAAAAATTTCTTATTTAGTTTTTCATTTTAAGTTTTTCGAAAAGAATATATTTTACTGTGCTCTTCTAAATCAGACAAAAAAAAGAAAGAAATTTTAGTTAATTAAATTTCAAAATGCAGGAAGGGATACAATGCACTCCGCTCCCCCCCCCCCCCCCCACTTCCACCATGCCACTCCTGTCGTCCTAGCTCAAAATCCTTAGTTCCTCTTCAAAACCACCCCACCAGTGGCCGAGAGGTTCTGCTCTCAAAGCTGGTAGACGGGAGATGCTGGGTTCGAACCCAATCGCGCCCGTCGGCCTAGTCGTTCGGAGTTTTTTTCGTGGTTTTCTTCGAACCTTGGATTTCTTTGCTTAAATACGGATTAGCTTCCCTTTGAAAGACCCCAGGCAACCCCCCTTCGGCCCAATATCCCAAGTGTAGACAATTGGCCATCATAAAACAACACAAACAGCACCTCTTTAAAAAAGAAACTAAGAATTTTGCACAACTGACATTAAAGAAAAGAGGCTCTTTTAATTTAGTTACTCGAAAATAATACATTTTATATTGTTTTTGAAAACATAACAAAAAGAAATATCTAGTTACTTAAATTTTAAAATCTAGGGAGTGGCAGGGTCCCTCCCCCCCCCCCCCCTTTCCTCATTTTGGTAGCGTCCACGATTAAAGCTGAAAAATATAGGTGGGGTTATTACATGCATAATTTGCCCTTATCCTCTATCAGGCGTGAATTCCAGTCTTTAGAAAAGTTACTTCTTCAAAAACAAAGTTTTCGTTGCAACATTTGATTTTTGATCATGTAGCTGTAATTTAACATTTGAAGTCCACCGAGGTGGAGAATGCTTTGGGGCCTATAGCTACAATGGCTGTCGCCTCGAATGATCCTTATTATACATAGAAACAACAACAAGTCACAACAATTTTTATTTTTCATTACATATATTATATAACTACAATGGGACATACACAATTACATCCATGTCTTACCCAGGGACTCGAACCCGGGCCCTCGAGATGACAGCAGCCCTCATGTAGCTGTATTTCTGACTCCATGTCATGGGAGAATGAGAAGGAAGTTATCAACTCAACACACAGAAAGCATGTTTACTTTTCCGCCACTCGGAAAATAAGCGGGAGCAGTCGTTACGCTGTCGTTTTGTTATTCTATTTTTCCTTTTTGCAGGGCTCTTTTTATCTGTATATTAGTCACATTTTAATTAATTTTTAAATGGATATATATATAGCCGTAAGAGGGGTATAAGTGAGCCTTGTATTATACTTATTTTAATATTATAGCTTGGTACTTTGTATTCAGCCATTCATGCGATACTAACCACTTTCGATAAACCAGATCGCCACGTATAGAAATACTGTGGTATGGAAATAATGTTTTACAAGAAATCTTCGTGTATGACTAAAGATGAATTTTTACTATTTTTTAAAATAATAGCGATACAAATCTCTCAGTTTAAAAAACGGCGTGACACTTCACTTTTCAAATACATCCTAGAGAGAACTATTTTATTTTTTGATATTTTCATTAATACGTCTTTTTATTTTTGGGAAAAATCTAGTCATAATTTTCTGAATTTAAAAGAATCGTTATGTGCAGTTTCTTGTTTATACTTTTAAGAAGATATATGCATATATTTCCATTATGCATAAAAGTGATAGAAGGATTAAATTACTTCTTGATAATTAAACTCGTAAAAAGCTCAGTTTGGAGGTGGAAACGTTTTGTGAAGGGCCCTTGTTTTGAGGGGAAAAAGTTTGTGAAGGGTCCTTTAAAGGACCTAAGTTCTTTCTAAGCAGATCACTGTATTGGAATATCATTTTATGAGTAAGTAATTTGGTTTCTTTAAAAATCAAGCAGCTATAATCTTTTTAGGAACATAGATGCTTGATTAATACTCAGTGGAGGTGTAATATCTCTGGCAAATCTTTTAGCGGGGTTTAATGTCACTAGCTGCAATATTCGACTCATAAAATTAATTTAAAAAAAATTATATATTGTAGAATAATTTATAATACAGAATATGAAATATGGGAAAAATAATTTTAAAATTCTTTACATGTGTATAATTATTTTAAATAAAGTAATTTTTTCACAAAAAAACATTTAAAGACAAATTTAGAGCAATAATATTGTTCCATAGTGCATAACATCATTAAAAATTATATATAGATTCTTGGGGCCTTTAACAAACAGGGGTCGATGCAGGTTTTTATTCTTGGGTTCCATTATGTGAAAATTAAAAGTTATTTTTGTGAAAAGTAATATTTTGTAACTATAGTTGAAATCCAGTAACTCAAATTCGGATCAAGAATTTATTAACAGAAACTTCTTTAAATTTCAGTTAAGGTTTTTGTTTCGCATTACCTGGTTTTATTTACTAATTACATATTTAAAATAGTTTATATGCAAAAGATGTTATGAAGTGGGCCTATTTTATTAAAAGGAATTTTGAGGATGGGCCCATTTTATTAAATTTATTTTTGTGAAGCGGCCCATTTTATTAAATTTATTTTTGTGAAGGAGCCCATTTTATTAAATTTATTTTTGTGAAGGGGCTCATTTTATAATATTTATTTTTGTGATGGGGCCTATTTTATTAAATAGACTTTTGTGAAAGGGCCCTAAAAAAACCCTCAAATTTTGCCTGGATCGATCCCTGCGTTTACCTCCTGTGTGTACAAAACAATTATTAAAAAGGACTGTTCTGTAATGGGTGAGAATCTTCCATGTTTTGAGCAGATTCGCATGTTTTATTGTGTATGTAAATTTTATTTGTGTAATTTTTTCTTGTTTGCATTGTTACTTTTATCATTTACAGGCTTAAAAGAAATAACTGATTTCATTCTGTGCTTGTTCAGTTCATATTGCTTAATATGTTTTTGAGTAGTAAATATTTAAAAAGTCATATTATTCACTGTCAGTTCAGCATTCGATTTCCTTGGGGGTCCGCTGGGACAGTTCTGTACCAACAGAAATTCAATTGGACCACTAATTTGAAAAATTTTATAATCTGCAGGACCAGTAACTCCCCCCCCCCCCTCTCTGACAGGTAAACATAAACTTTCCTCTCCCTGCCAAAACTGCAACTAAACACATATCGCATAACTTTATTTTATTTAAAAAAACAAAGAAAATTCGATTAAATCTTAGTCAGATGAAGTAATTAATTGTCACTCAAAGGGTTAAAGGGATGAAATAGAATTTTATGTAGCAGACCAGTGATGAATGTGGACAAATAAATTCTCATGCTTACTGTTCCTTGGGACCAGTGGCTTTTTTATGTCAATTCTACTACTGGTCAGTTGGTGTTTTTTATATTTGTTTTTAGATCTTTTTGTCAACTTGATTTAATCGTGTAAAAAGTGTGCATTTTTATTACGTGCCTCCTTCATTTTTTTAACATTAATATTACATTACATATGCAGTGTTGACTAGAAAAAAGGACTGCCGGGCGGGAATTTTTCAAAAAAGAAACACTAGGGGAGAGTTGGGAGGAATGGGACAGTGGGAGGAGTGGGACAGCAGCATTTATGTCCAAAATAACTGTTAGAATTAAGTTCTAGTTTGTCCACTAGATAAAGCATCTATAGCTTCATGTTTGATTCTAATTGTTACACCAGCTGTATTATTGTTTGTATTTAAAAGGGAAAATTTTATTTTCATACCTCAGAAGTAAGTACAAATTCTTATTCTTTCAATGATTTTTTTCAATTATATTATATTTAAAATAAAAATATTATAATTGTATAATAAACTTAAAGATATAGTGTTTGTAAACTAGCAGCCAAATAAAGCATAAATGTAGCATGATATATATAATAAGCCTTTTTAAAAAATATTCAGCAGAGGGAGGAATGGGACATGTTCTCAAACACATTTGAGTCCTTCCGATATGCACCCTTATCCCAAAGCATTTCCACAAAAACTATAAAGAAAGACAGAAAAAAGGAAAGATAAAAAAATCATCACTGACACACCAGAAAAAGAAGAAATTGAAAAAATAGCCGCTGATAAAAAGCAGAAGAGATTGTGTAAAAAGAAAACTCTTAAGGTGAAAAGGAAGAAACAGAAAAAAGCAAATGAATTATCTGATGATTCCATTGATGGGAAATTTTTGTTGCATGACTCTACAGATGAAGACTTTTGATTTGATTACTCACAATGATAATGAAATTGCTGAAGAATTTGATTGGTTAACTGATGATCCAAAATTAGGATAAATGACTTTGTAATTGTTAAAATTTTGACGAAGAAGACAGTTGTTTATTATATTGGCAGAGTTGAGGATATAGACAGTGATAAGGAGTTTATCACATTTGGTGTGGGACAAAAATGTTAACATTTTAAAACGTGCAAATAAAAGCCAGTTGTTTGTATTTCACAGCGTTTGTATTTTTTAAACATAGCTTAGGGGCTATGCATATATAACGTTATCATTTTAGGGGGGAGGGGGGGTCTGGCACATGATATCGTAAGATATCTCTAGGGGTAGGGGGGGTTTGTCTTTTGATATCGTTATCATTTTTGATCCAACCAAAATTTTATCTTTTTATTTGTAACTTGGTCTGTACATCAACATAGTATGTTATATATTTTTTAGAATGTTATCTATTTTTATGAAAATGCAAAGTTATTATTCTTCATTCCTATTTTTCTGTCATAAATGTATGCATATATAATCCGCTGTTCGACAAACCACATGAGAAGTATGTCTGGAATGATACTTGTGTTTACTAGCAAATAAAAGAGAAAAAATATTATCCACCTGTTTTGTTGATAAGAAGTTCTGTCTGCTCCCCGCCGTGCGGTGGAAAGTGCAAAAAGACATTATAACTGTTGAATGCATTACGTAACAAAAAGCTAATATTAAATACTTTTAAACAGTAACTATTTCTTTTAAGTGTTATTTGGCATATAAACTGATATTTTATTGATTTCTTTTCATTTGAAATAATAATATATGCGAAAATTAAATGTAATCATATATGTGTATCACTTCAAACAAAAGAAAAGAAAACTTCAAAAATCTAAAGAATTTTTATACGTTGATAATGATATCATTATTGGGGGGGGGGAGGGGGGGGTTCGAGGGATGATAACGTATGATATCGTAAGGGGGGGGAGGGGGTCCAAAATTTCCAAAAAGTTGATAACGTTATATTTGCACAGCCCCTTAAGTAACATACTATTAGATTTTTATAAGCTATACTCTTGGTAAAACATAAGTAGTGAATTAAAAAATAAATTGTGAAATCTGTCCCACTCCTCCCAACTCTCCCCTATTCTAAAAAAGGGCACACTTGTACATTATTCACAAAAATATTTTGAACTGGTTTGTTTAGAGTCCCTAGAGTTTGCGATATTTTGAATCGATCAGTTGAATTGCCACAGGGAGCATAGGAAGTGTTAAAAAGAGCAGAAGGGTTTAAAAGAGCTTTGCCATGCACAAAAAAGAAAAAAAAAAGGCTGCCGGCGCTGCGCCCTGCTAAAGCGGCTTAGACTCAATGCTAATATACATGGATTCATATCATAAAAGGGTGAAAAACAAGATTTCTTTCTTTCTTTTTTTTTTTTTTTTTTTTTCCTATTTAAGAGGCAGATAATAAAAATGCACACCTGCATTCTTTTTTATATTGAAATCTTCTTTAAAAGAAATATTCATAAGCAAATGTAAATAAAAAAAAAAAAAAAATACAAATTCACAATGATAACACTGTCTTAACAAATTAATTATTCAGAAACATATTAAGCAGTATGAATAACAATAGAGTAGTAATCACTTATTTCATTTTATTCTACAATTATATTAAAAATGCCTTCAACAGTGTGGATCTCTAGAAAAAAATTACTGCCAGCTGGACACTTAAAAAAAAAAAAACACTCAAGAACCTTGTTCACTGAAAATATTTTGCATTTAGTCCTTTTTAATTTTGTGATATTTTCCTGCAACTGATGAAATTTCTTGATTTTCTTCCCTGTTGACTGACGAATTATGTTTTTCTCCTGTAACTGTTTGACGAATTTCACATTTTTTTCTGCAGCCAACTGTAAAATTTCACGATTGTTTCTCATGATTGCCTGCTGAATTTCATGTTGTTTTCCTGTGACCAATTGACGAATTTCACAATATTTTAAAGCAATCGACTGAAGGGTTTCTAGATTTTTTTTTCCCCATTAATCGACGGTTGAATTTCTCAGTTTTTTTTCAGGTGATTCAATGAGAATTTTTGAAATTTTTTCCCCGCAACCAACTGATAAATTTTGTGATATTTTATTTCAGAACAAATGTTTTGTAATCCCACATCTGCCATCTTGGATTATTTTCTTGGCGTGAATTAAAAATGTTTTTTAAATAATAGTTATAATGATTATATTTCAGTTTTTTCAATGTTATATTAATCTATCAACAATATTTAACCATTGGCGACATTTACTACTTGGCGAAAAAGGAGTTTTCATGCAAGAAAAAAATCAAAGATGGCAAATGCGGGATTATAATACATCTAAACCATACCGATTGGCGTATATTGCATTTTTCCTTGCGGCTGATTGGCAAAACTCGTGTGATTTTTTTCACATATCCGGTTTATGAATTTTGCCGATTTTCTTCTTAGCTAATCAACAAACTTCATTTTTTCCCATAAACAGTTGTTGAATTTTTTTTTTTCATATGGTCGCTGACTGAATTTCACAGATTTTCTCTGCGGCTGATCAAAGAATTTCATTCCCAAAGCTGAATACTTTGCAATGTACTTCAGCTAATCAAATGTTCTGTGTGAATTTAAAAAGAAAAAAGTCACAGGAAAATTTTCTTTATATATGAAGAAGTGCAATTGCATCTTTTATAGAAATGCAAAAGACATTTCATAAAACCCTGACATACTCACGCGAATGAAATTATTGGTGAATTTTGTGATTTCTCCCCCCCCCCCCCCCCTAATCGAATGATAATTTAGCGGGGTTTTTTTCCAACAATCGATTGATGATTTTCGAATTATTTCAGATTTTTCCCTCTGTCAACTGGCGAATTTGGCCTTTTTTCTCTGACCAAATCGATGAATTTCACAATTTTTCTCCTGCGATTGGGTGAAGAATTTTGATATATTTTCCACAATTCATTGACGAATTTTGCATTTTTTAACCACGACAGGTGGGTGAATTTTGTGATATTTTTCATTAACTTTTTGGCGAAAATCGTAGTTATTTTTCACATGACCAATCCATGAATTTCATGTTTTTTTACCGAAGACTGATTGGCAAATGTTCCAATTTTTTCTTGCGACAGATGGAAACAATCGTTGGTTTTTTCCACGACTGATCGAAGAATTTCGTGAATTTTCTGACAACTTCAGAGTTTTTTTTACATGTGACTGATAAGCGAATTTCATTATATTTTCTTTTTACTGATTAGCAGATTTTTTCTCTTTTTCGTGTAAACGGTTGGTAAAAAATCCTTTTTTTCTGCAACCGATCGACGAATTTCGCATTCTACTGCGACAGATCGGTGAATATCGTGATTATTTTCTCACGGTCTACTGGTGAACTTTGTCGCTTTTCTGCGACTGATTGGCCAAATCTTCATGGGTTTTTTTTTTTGCACGACTGATCAACTAATTCTATTTTTTTTTCGATAATACACCGACGAATTTCACTTTTTTTTTTTTTTTTCCTGTAACCGATTTTAAAATTTTGCGATATTTCCCTTGAACCAGTAAGCAAGTCTTGACACAGATTGGAGAAAGTCGTGAGTTTTTTCTGCTACTGATCTACGAATTTCGCAGATTCTTCTGACAATCTTCACGATTTTTTTTTTAACTGCAACCGATTGACAATTTTCACGAATTTTTCCTTTTAACATAGCAAATTTTGAGGCTTTTTCTTGCGAACGATTAGAGACGATCGTAGTTTTTTTTACGCTGTTTCTTCTAGAGGTGCACTGACAAATTTTGCGTTTTTTTACCTGCAACCGATTGGCGAAAATCGTGGATTTTTTTCTCGCAACTGTTCGTCGAATTTTGTATGTTTTTCCACAGCAAGCTAAAGGATTTCATTAATTGTTCTCCATGACTGACAAATTGAACGAGTTTTCTTGCGACCGATTGATGAATTTTGCAATCTTTTTAAATAAACGATTAAAGAGTTTGCCTTTTTTTTTTTTTTTTTTTTTCCTTGCCATTGAGTGACAAATTTCGCAATTTTTCCTACAATTGAATGGTGGATTTTCGTGAAAGTGAAAATTTGAAATGTTCTGCAGTGAAGTCAATGTATGGCACATTTATAATCATATTCTGCTTTGGGGAATTTTATTATGTCTTACTTTTCAGATTTTTTTTTTATTGCAGTATTTTCATCATTTTAGATTGAATTTTTTTACGGAGCCTTTCGATAAATATTATTTGTAATATATAAAAATTTCAAGGGGGGGGGGCACAATACTAGTCCCAAAGAGGGGCACTTTTCTAACTTTTACCGACACCTGTCATATAACATACTGTTGGAAAGACGTGTGACCTCTTATTCATGTTATGTGCATCTGATGCCCCTCTGCCTACTTTGCTCCCTCTGAGGGGGCAGTTTTCTAAATTTTGCCGAAACCCCTCATGTGACATATTGTCGAAACGGCCTGTGACTACTTATTCATGTTATACACATCCGATGTCCCTGCCCCCACTTTGCTCCTCCTAAGGGGGCACTTTTCTAAATTTTGCTAACACCCCTCATGTAACATATTGTAGGAAAGGCCTGTGACCACTTATTCATGTTTAGTGATGGGCGATTCTCGAAAATTCGACAATCGAGAAAAATCGTCATCGTAAAAAATCACAATCGATACAGCCATCGATTAATTCCTAGAATCTACAATCGATTATAACGAGAGAAGCTAAAAACAATTGTTGGAAAATTTAGCTATTATTCTGGCCGAAAATTTCATAGTAGTGATAGGGTTTGCCCGATAATTCTGCTATCGCAATTATTTGCTCCTGATTTATGCTGAAGGGGTTACTTCAGTCAAGTGAAAAGACCTGCTCGCTAATGCTAATCTTATGGAAGAAATTTATAAAGCTATCTCATTTGAATTTCAGTATTTTAAAATGATTTTGTTTGCATTGGAATAAATTCCCCTTTCTTCTTTATGAAACTGCAATGTCCAAATCGCGTAACTATGGCGCCTTTGAATCAAATAACCCTTCTACTTTTTAGATAACTCCAAAAAGTTTGATACAGTTTAAAGTTCCCCTAAATGTCAAATGCTGTGGAATTTCCCCATTGATCGAAAACAAAAGTTTCTTTCGAAAAACGTAAGGATAGTAAGATAAAGATACCTGCCAAGAGGGAACCTGTCTAACACGGAAACTGTTTTCCAGTACCTAGCGATTCCAACATGACTCTTTAAGTCTGTATCGAAATCCAAAGTAGCTACTTTATGACACATTTAAAAACTCATTTTTTATTTTAAACGCATTAGCTAGAATCGATTAGCATTTCCCTCTTTTCGATAAAGGCAAAAGGTTTGATACAAATTAAAGTTCCCTAAATGTCTAAAGTGTGTCTAATGCTGTGGAATTTCTCCGTTTATCAAGAAACATAAGAATAACCAGGCAAATATAACTGTTAAGAGGAAACCTGTCTAACACGGAAATTGTTTTCCAGTGCCTAACGATTCCAATATGACTCTTCAAGTCTGTATCGAAATCCAAAGTAGCTAGTTTCTGACACATTTGCTAGCTTCTTTTTTTATTTTAGGCGCATTAGCTAGAATCGATTAGCATTTTCTTCTTTTCGATAAAGGCAGAAGGTTTGGTACAAGTTAAAGTTCCCTAAATATCTAAAGTGTGTCTAATGCTGTTGAATTTCTCCGTTTATCGAAAACAAAGGAGTATTATCAAAAAATAGAAAGATAAACAGACAAATATATCCGCTAATAGGGAATTCTATAACTAAAATTAAACTTCAGTGGACTTCATTTTTGGTATTTTGGATAATTTTAATCTTCCAATCCTTACCAACGTGGTATTAGATGATAGGTCTGGAAAAAGTAGAAGGAACGCCCCCCCCCCACCCCCACTGCAGGGGCATTAAGCCCCAAATTGACAGCAGGGCAGACCAAGGATGAAACCAACAACTTCATGTAAGAGAGGACTAGGAGAAGTTGAGAATGGTAAAAAAACCAAACCATTGAATAAGAAAAAAAAAAAAGAACAAGTGAAGCGTGTGATTAGAGCCAGACAAATGAAGAGGGGCCCGATGGGCCACAGCTGGTCCAGAATGAGTGCCCAAGTAGTCAGAATGGATCAAGAACTTGGAGAATAGTATCTACAATGAAGAAAAACAATGAGACAAAATATTATGAAAAACAGATGAAAAATACCAATAGCCTGAGGCTAAAAGTAAAATGTCTCACTGGGCGGTGTCCCCTGGTGGTAGTAAAAATAAAATTGATACGAGAAGATAGGGAAGAGTGAAAAGACTATTTTGTGAATTTTATAATTTTTGGACAAACAGTATACTAAAGGTTTGAAGAAACAAAATGTTAAAGCTCCCTCTTGAGGCAAAGAAAGGAGTTAAAATTAAGAAACATATGTCCATATTTTTTATTCGATTTTAGACACAATTTGATGTTAGTCTTATAATTTCCCTATGAGTGGAAGATACCGTACCAGAGTACGGAAAAAACCGTCGCTAAGTATATTCCTTTAGAGCATTTTAAGCGCAGGGGTCTAAAATTCGGTGGATTGACAAAAGAAAGATAGATTTAGAAAGGTTATGAGATTACCCTTATTTTAATATGTTACATGAGTGGGGTAAAATAATTTTAAAAAATCCTCTTTCCTGAGGCGACACTTAAAATCTTGAAAACACATAATTTGCAGTGCAGTTTTGTTTTAACAATAGCATTTTAACATTAAGAGATATGGGACAGCTTAGGAGGGCTAAAATAAGAGAAACATTGAAAATCAAAAACAAACTGGCACCAAATTCATTAGAAAACTTCTATATCAACAACTGAAACCCGAACTGATTACATAAACCACTATGCCTCCTAACCCATATTGCTTAATAACAATAGCGAATGGAAAAGAACGTGTACTCCTTTGGGAAATCATGACTTACACCAGAAGCGCGGTAAGTTTGACTCTTCTGAAAGCTTCCTTTCTCTCGAAGTGCAACGTTGCGAGAGCTCTCTCTCGCACTTCGAGATCTAATTTCTGGACGCAAACCGCTCGTTTATCTCGAGGAGACATTTTGCTCGAGGGCAAACCTTTCGCTTACTTCGAGGTATCTCACCGATTGTAACTCATTGCTTCCTTCGTCACTTCTCGCTCTCGGTCTCTGTTCAACATTTCATATGACATTGTCGAGAATGAGAAATCAGTTTTCGTCCTTTCTCGAAATGTTACTCTCGATGGTTGTCATTTCACTCTTGGCCAAGAAGGGCCGAGAAGAGATATCGAGGGGCAAGCTGGAGAAAGAAATGGGCATGACAATGAGCTGTGAAATGAAGCTTTAATTTTCAATGCTTTTCTTATTTTAGCCCTACCAAGCTGTCACATACCTGGAGCCCTCCGATAAATATTATTTATTAAATATAAAAATTTCAAAGAGGAAGGTGGGTCGGGTGAATTCCGAGGACGTGAGAGTGGGCGGGGCGCAATTTAAAACATTTTACCGAACTCTTCCTGTGACATATTATCGAAAAGCCCTTTCACAACTCTTTCATATTATGAACCTTTCTTCTCCCGAAGGTGAAATTCGGGAGGTAGTGAGGGGGCGAACAAATTTTTAAAACCGTAGCCGATTTCTATGATAAATTTAAATAACATTTTAGATGTGAGTTTTTTATGAAGTCTTCCAATAAATATTATTTACTGAAGATAAAAATTTTAAAGTGGGGGCTGCGTGAATTCCATTGCGAAAGAGTGGGCCCAAGGGGGGAGGGGGAGCAATTTTCAAAGTTTTTTTGGACCCGTCATGTGATATGTTATCGGAAAGCTCTCGTATGACTCTTTCATATTATGAGACTTTCTTCCTCCCCTCCCCAATTTGGCCCCCACTGCGGGGGGTAGTTTTTTTGTTTTATCATTTTAGATCGGATTTTTTTTTTATGGAGCCCTCCGATAAATATTACTTAAAATATATGACATTTCAGGACACTTTTCTAAATTTAGCCAAGACCCCTCATGTGGCATATCGTTCGAAAGGTTTGTGACTACTTATTGATGTTATGCACTTCCGGTGGCCGTCCCCCACTTTGCCCCCCGGGGGACACTTTTCCAAATTTAGCCAAGACCCCTCATGTGAGGTATCATTGGAAAGGTCTGTGACTACTTATTGATGTTATGCACCTCCGGTGACAGTCCCCCACACTTTGCCCCCCTCCCCCCCCCGGGGGACATTTTTCCAAATTTAATCAAGACCCTTCATGTGAGATATCGTTGGAAAGGTCTGTGACTACTCATTGATGTTATGCCCCTATGGTGTTCGTCCCCACAACTTTGCCCCCCCCCGGGGGGACACTTTTCCAAATTTAGCCAAGACCCCTCATGTAAGATATCGTTGGAAAGGTTTGTGACTACTTATTGATGTTATGCACCTATGATGTTCGTCACCCCACTTTGCCCCCCCCCCCCGGGAGACACTTTTTGAAATTTAGCCAAGACCCCTCATGTGAGATATCGTTGGAAAGGTCTGTGACTACTTATTGATGTTATGCTCCTCCGGTGACACCCCCCCCCCCCCCCTCCCGGAGGACACTTTTTCAAATTTAGCCAAGACCCCACATGTGAGATATCGTTGGAAAGGTCTATGACTACTTATTGATGTTATGCTCCTCCGGTGTCTGTCCCCCCCACTTCCCCCCCCGGGAGACACTTTTACAAATTTAGCCAAGACCCCACATGTGATATATCGTTGGAATGGTCTGTGACCACTTACTCATGTTATCCACCTCCCTCAACCCTCCCCACACTTTGCCCCCACGGAAAGGGCATTTTTATAAATTCAGATCCAGACCCCTCGTGTGATGGTTCGAAAGGCCTGAAGACTTGTGATGACTTATTCGTATCATGCAGCTACTTTGCCCCTCTGCTCACTTTGACCCCTCCCCCCGAGATTCGTTCGTTTCGATAATATATATTTTTTACAAAATTTTGTAGAGCGTGCACACCACGCCTGCTATACGATGTCGTATATAGCGGGTAACCTGTTCGGGATTTCATATTACAAGATTACGTATAACTTAGGGGCCCCGATTAAAGGAGGGGCCCACTAGCGGGTGAAGTCACCTTGTCTTTATTAACACCGACTCATTCCAGTTTACTCGCAGACGATTCTTGATAAAATGTATGACGTATATAATATATGATGTATAAAAACTGGAGTCATCGAGAAAAAATTTACACAATCGAAAAATATTGAGATGTCCATACAATCGAGAAAAACATCTCGTTATCGCCCATCACTATTCATGTTATGCACATCTGTTGCCCCTACGCCTACTTTGCTCCCCCCTGAGGGGGCAGTTTTCTAAATTTTGCCGAAACCCCTCATGTGACATATTGTCGGAAAGGCCTGGGACTACTTATTCATGTTATGCACATCTGTTGCCCCTCCGCCTACTTTGCTCCCCCCTGAGGGGGCAGTTTTCTAAATTTTGCCGAAACCCCTCATGTGACATATTGTCGGAACGGCCTGTGACTACTTATTCATGTTATACACATCTGATGTGCCTGCCCCCACTTTGCTCCCCCCGAGGGGGCTCTTTTCTAAATTTTGCTAACACCCCTCATGTGACATATTGTAGGAAAGGCCTGTGAGCACTTATTCATGTTATGCACATCTGATGTCCCTCCGCCCACTTTGCTCCCCCCTGAGGGGGCTGTTTTCTAAATTTTGTCGAAACACCTCATATGACATAGTGTTGGAATGGCCTATAACTAATTGTTCATGTTATACACATCTGATGTCCCTGACCCCTCTTTGCATCCCCCCCTGAGGAGGCACTTTTATCAATTTTGCCAGCACACCTTGTGACATTGTTGGAACGGCCTGTGATCACTTATTTATTTTATGCACCTCCAGTGTTCCTTCTACCACTTCACTGGCTTATCTTTCAGGAAAACCACTGTTATTTAAGACAAAAGCAGGCTGTACAGTGATACTACATGATTTTATGTAAAGAGAAGACACGGGTTTTTTACTTAAAGGGAAACTTCAGGTATTTCGGACAACATGGTAAGGGAATGCGCAGGTTTGTTTACCTAAAGGAAAGCTGAAGGTATTTCGGACAAAAAAAGTGGGGGGTTAATTCAGGTTTTTTGCCTAAAGGAAACCCGCAGATTTTTTTGTCCGAAATACCTTCAGTTTTCCTGAATGTTTTTTTTAAAGGTTTTTTGCTGACTTTTTTACCTGGGACATGATAGCAGAAAGACTTTGACTTTGCACACATCATAGTGTGACATGCCAGGAAAGTGACAATCTGAAATTTTAAGTCTTTTAATAGCTGTTCAATTGTAAAAAAAGACTTTAATACTGAAAGATAGATATAGATGGCAGCACTACGAGAATTGAAAATGACTGGTTTTCTCTGCCTTAAAAATAGAAGACTTTATTCAATTTTTATTCTTATTATTTTAACTCTTTTTTAATTTTAAAATTCCTATTATCCTTTTTCTGTATTATATGCATATTAATCTTGTTTTATTTTCTTTTATTAGATAAATTTTATTCTGTATTTTGATATCATGTGCGGACCTGTAACAGAACATTCCAATGTTGTGTTTCTAAAATCTAAGATGTGAAAGTCAAATTCGATTCGATTAAAGTGTGAAAAGACAAGTTATTCGTAATTCTTTATGTGAAATCTTTATTCGTTAAGTATGCTCTATCCTCATCCATGTAAATTCAACAATTTCTTTTATTTTAATTCATCCACTTCAAGTTCGCCTGTTTTGAAATACAATTTTTCGATGACACATTTCGAACGCAACTGGAGTCTGCATCAAGAAATCAAAGGTACTGTTATGAATTCAATTTATTCTATTTATACAAATAAAGTCTATATCAATTATTCGTTTTAAATCTACACATAAAAAAAGGTTTGGTCCGTCGGAAGCCTAGGAGATAACTAGTGATAATCGTATTTATTTAATTTATTATAATGAAAACCAAAGCAGAAACTGCTGCAGAATCAAAATTTCTTTTTACTGTTAAAGAAATAAAGAGATTTAGCGCTCAGGTTACTGAGGCAATTGAAAATAAAAAATTAAAATTAATTGAAAAGCTAAAGGCTGAATTGATAAGTTTAGAGAATGATTTAAAAAAATCTTATTTTGGCGTAGCTGAAGAAAGTGTAAATTCTTTATACGAGTCCTTTACTGAAGCTAAAGATATTGTTGTTGATGATTTAGTGAAAATTGAGCAATTTTTAGAAAGTCAAGGCGTAAAATCACAAGAAAATGAAAGTGCAGTTAATAATATCTCAAATATAGGAGTTAGTAATAACGCTTTAAAGCTTCCTAAGTTCGAATTACCCATTTTTTATGGAGATGTCACTCAATGGATTAGCTTCAAAGAGATATTTTTGACTTCAATTCATAATAATAAATCTCTTTCAGATCAGTTAAAATTTTCGTATCTTATAGCTAGTGTTAGGAATTATCCCTCAAAATTAATTTCCGGTTTTTCAATTTCTGGTGAAAATTATAAAGAAGCTTGGGAAACTCTAGTTAATAGATACGATAATCGTAAGCATTTGGCATATTCATTGCTGTCTACATTTTTTAATGCCAAACCATTGAAATCGCCCACGCAGAAAACTATTTTAGAGCTATTGGATACATGCAATGAAGTGATTCGTGACTTAAAATCTTTGAAATTCGAATTTAATGAATTTGTTGATTTGATTTTAGTGTATATAGTACAAAATAAATTTGATGAATCCTTAAAAAAGCAATGGGAATTATCCTTAAATAATGATTCATTTCCAACTTATGATATGTTGATGACATTTCTCGAAAAACAGGCTCGTAGTTTGCAAAATTGTAACTCTGAAATTTTTAAAGGTGAATCCAAATCTAATTTAAAATTTGAAAGTAAGTCTCAACATTTTTCAAAAAAGTCTGTCGCCAATGCAGTTGTAATGGATAATGTAAATAAAACTACAAATATTTTATGTTCACAGTGTAAAGAATCGCACCCACTTCATAAATGCCCAGAATTTTCAAAATTATCTCTTGATCAACGTTGGAATTTGATAAAATCAAAAAGGCTTTGCACTAACTGTTTACGATCAAATCATTTTGTGTCAAACTGTCTTATTAATACTACTTGCAAGCATTGTAATTATAAACACCATACACTTCTTCATCGTGATCAAACTAGCCCTGCATCACAGAATATGTTCAGGCAGCAAGATCGTGTTACAACACCAAAGGCTGTTGTTAATTCTAATGAATCTAACTGTTTAAGTTCTCAATCTATCAATGAAAATTCTCAAACATTGTTGGCTACTGCCATTATAAAGGTTAAATCTAAATCGGGAAAATTTATTCCTTGCAGAGCGATGATAGATAGTGCTTCTCAGAAGAGTTTACTTTCAAAATCTTGTTGCAAAAAATTAGATCTTCCATCTAGGCCTACAAATCATAGAATCTCAGGAATAAATAATTTAGTCGCAGAAACGGCTCTTCAGGAAGTTTCCTTGACATTCTCTCCACATTTCAATAATGAAACTTTTCACTTAGATGCATTAGTTGTTAATCAGATTACTACCAATTTGCCAAATTTTTTGATTACAACTAAATATTGGCCACACATTGAAGGATTGAACCTTGCGGATCCTAATTTTCATTTGTCCAGTCCTATTGATATACTTATAGGCGCAGATTTATTTGCTAACATCATAATTGGGGAATCAATTCTGGGACCTAAAGGATCACCGAGTGCTGTTAATTCCAGACTGGGTTGGATTCTTTCGGGGATCATTTATTCAAATGAATCAAATCAAAATTCATTTATTAGTTGCCATGCCACTACACAGATAAGTTCTCAACTACAAAAATTTTGGGAACTTGAATCAGTTCCTACTTCTGATCCAATTTCTCTAGTTGAAGATAACTATGCGAAAACAGTTTCACGTTCAGAATCTGGAAGATATATTGTAAATCTACCCTTTAAATCTAAACCTGTTCTCGGAAACTCTAAATCTCAAGCCTTAAAACGTTTCTACTTCTTGGAGAAAAAACTTCAAGAAAACCACTTGCTTAAAGAGCAGTATTTATCCTTCATGCGCGAGTATATCGACTTAGGGCACATGGAACTTGTTCCAGATTCAGAAATTTCAAATCCTGATCATTTTTATCTTCCACATCACGGGGTGTTAAAAGAAGATAGTTCTACAACTCGGCTAAGAGTTGTATTTGATGCATCTGCTGTTGGTTCAGAAGGCCGTTCCTTGAATGTTTATCTAGAGATACGTCCAAAATTGCAACCAGAAATCTTTCCTCTACTGCTAAGGTTCAGAATGCATCCAATCGCCTTTAGTTCTGACATCGAGAAAATGTTTAGGCAAATTCTCGTCAATCAACATCATGTAGATTATCAACGCATTCTTTGGAGATTCAATTCAGATGAAATTATTAAAACATACAGGCTGTTGACCGTTACGTACGGAACTTCTTGCGCTCCATTTTTGGCCATTAGGACATTACACCAATTAGCAAATGACAATGAGCAAAATCATAAAGAAGCCTCTCAGACAATTCGGAAAAGTACGTACGTAGATGATTTACTTTCCGGTTCGGATTCAAAGGAAAATGCCCAAAAATTGGTAACTGAGTTAATCGAAGTTATGAAAAGCGGAGGTTTTAATCTACGTAAGTGGACTTGTAATGATCCAGAAGTAATTGCTCATTTACCAGATGAAATGAAGGCTTCATCGCAAAAGGTAATTCAGGAAGATGATACCGTTAAAGTCCTCGGACTACTTTGGGATTCTTCCAAAGATGTTTTACAAATTCGTTTCAATGATTTTAAAGAAGTAAGAACAAAAAGAGATTTGTTATCAGTAGTGGCTACAATATTTGACCCCTTGGGTTTCCTAGCTCCTACTACAATAAGATTAAAAATCATGCTGCAAGATCTTTGGAAAGATAAGATTTCGTGGGATGAAGAAATCCCAGACTCCATACTACAGGTTTGGAATGAGTTTTTATCAGAAATTCATTTGTTAAAGTCAATTGAAATACCCAGATATATTAATTCTTATAATCAAAATGATGTCCAAATTCAGTTACATGGTTTTTGTGATGGCTCAGGTAAAGCTTATGCTGCTGTTACTTATTTACGTGTTGTTACTCCTGACGAAGTATTTGTAAATTTGATTGCAGCTAAAACTAAAGTAAATCCTATAAAACCTCAAACACTGCCACGTATTGAACTTTGTTCTGCTCTTTTATTAGCCAAGTTATGCTCAGTCATTATCGATACTTTGCCAATAAACTTTGATAATATTTATCTATGGTCAGATTCACAGATTGTTCTCAGCTGGTTAAAATCACCTCCTTTAAAAGGAAATCAATTTGTTCTAAATCGAGTCTGTCAAATCCAATCGTTAATGCCTTCATGTGAGTGGAATCATATTCCAGGTATTCTAAATCCTGCAGATTCAGCTTCTAGAGGTATTTCTCCACGAAAGCTTCTTCATCATTCGCTATGGTGGCATGGGCCTCCATGGCTGCTATCAAATGAACCAATCCCAATACCTTTGTACAATCCTCCGATATCTGAGTTAAATTCAGTAATTAAATCTGTCAGCAATGTAACTCAAGTAACTGCCCTTCCAGACTTTATTCTTAAGTTCTCCAAATTCTCTAAGTTATCAAGAGTCACAGCGTGGTGTCTTAGATTCATTTATAATGCTAGGCATAGTGCTACAAAAAAATCTGGAAATCTGAGTGCACAAGAAATCTCTGATTCTATTCAATGCATTGTGAAATTAGTACAAAGTTCTGAATTCGGTACAGAACTTAAATTATTAAAAGAAAGAAAACCCTTACCAAGCAATAGTAAATTATTATCATTAAATGTGTTTTTAGATTCGAGTGATATAATTCGAGTTGGTGGTCGTTTGTCACAACATCAGACATTAAGTTTTGATAGAAAGTATCCTATGCTACTTCCGAAAAATCATATTATTACTAAGTTATTGATAAATCATGTCCATGAACAACATCTATATGCTGGTACACAGCTAGTACTTTCTATATTACGCCAACGGTACTGGTTTGTGAATGGTCGTTCTACTGTACGACAAGAGCTCCACAAATGTGTGCTTTGCAAACGCCTTAAATCTCAAGCTTGTCAACAAATGATGGGAGACCTTCCCGTTGACAGAATCACCCCAATCCGTCCATTTTCTAAGGTGGGTCTAGATTTTGCAGGACCCTGTCTAACTAAACCAAATTTGCCAAGAAGTAAGATCAAAATTAAATCATATATAGCAGTATTCGTCTGTATGTGCACTAAGGCGGTACACCTTGAGTTGGTATCAGACTTGTCTGTGCAAGCCCTGCTAGCAGCCTTGAAGCGATTTATCGCGCGTAGAGGTCTGACGTCCGATGTATATTCAGATAACGGTAAAAACTTCACAGGTCTGGCTAATCAGTTAAAGCAGCTATTTCAATATTTGAAAGAAAATGAAGTTCAAGGATTTCTTTCGAGCCAGAAAATCAATTGGCATTTCATCCCTCCATATGCACCACACTTTGGTGGGCTATGGGAGGCAGCTGTAAAGCTTACTAAAAATCACATTCTAAGAGCATGTAAGGCTAGTGTATTGAATTTTGAAGAATTAACTACTTTGCTATGTCAAATTGAAAGTTGCATAAATTCAAGACCCTTAACCCCTATGTCTTCGGATCCATCAGATCCACGTGCATTAACTCCAGGTCATTTTTTAATAGGAGCACCCCTCCTTGATATTCCAGAATCTTCAAATCCCAGAATTCTAACATTAAATGCTCGGTGGCGCTTGATAGAAAAGGCAAAGAATCAATTTTGGTGTAGATGGTCGCGTGAATATCTTCAACATCTCCAACAGCGTCCAAAATGGACTACTCCACGAGCTAATCTACGAGAAGGAGACTTGGTGATTGTTCATGATCGATTTCAGCCCATGAGATGGAAGTTGGGCCGCATTCTAAAGACTTTTCCTGAACCGGACAATCTTGTACGAGTTGTTTTGATAAAAACAGCTGACGGTGATATCAAGCGTCCCATTTCAAAGGTGTCCCCTCTCCTGCCGGGGGCGGAGGATGTTCAATTGTAAAAAAAGACTTTAATACTGAAAGATAGATATAGATGGCAGCACTACGAGAATTGAAAATGACTGGTTTTCTCTGCCTTAAAAATAGAAAACTTTATTCAATTTTTATTCTTATTATTTTAACTCTTTTTTAATTTTAAAATTCCTATTATCCTTTTTCTGTATTATATGCATATTAATCTTGTTTTATTTTCTTTTATTAGATAAATTTTATTCTGTATTTTGATATCATGTGCGGACCTGTAACAGAACATTCCAATGTTGTGTTTCTAAAATCTAAGATGTGAAAGTCAAATTCGATTCGATTAAAGTGTGAAAAGACAAGTTATTCGTAATTCTTTATGTGAAATCTTTATTCGTTAAGTATGCTCTATCCTCATCCATGTACATTCAACAATTTCTTTTATTTTAATTCATCCACTTCAAGTTCGCCTGTTTTGAAATACAATTTTTCGATGACACATTTCGAACGCAACTGGAGTCTGCATCAAGAAATCAAAGGTACTGTTATGAATTCAATTTATTCTATTTATACAAATAAAGTCTATATCAATTATTCGTTTTAAATCTACACAATAGCTTTATTTTTGTGTTATGAATATGTGTTTTCAAGACATATAATATGTCTTGAAAACACTTCTACGAATATTTTTTATTAGAATGTAAAAAAGAAAATTCCATTATATAACATTAAATAGAAATTTTATTGTGCGGACTACAATTTTCGTATTTTGTGATATTGACCCACCTAGGCTATCATACATACCAAAATTATCAACGGTAAAATTGGTTGAAAAATGTGACACTGCCTTCTGGACTATTATGACAGCATTCTCCGCAGCTAGGCTTCCTCCAAGCACTTGAAGCTCGAAAGTGCAATAGAAAAATAAAATGTGCACATACATGATGCATACATATACACAGAAATATATTTAAGCAAACAGTTGGTGAGATTTTAGAATCCAATTCGACAATACATCTCGGTTGCTACACGATCCAACCTGGGATGTCGCTTTATCAGACGAACCAAATTTTTACAGTGGCAATATTTTCTTTGCACAATATTTACAAAAAATTACAATTTTAAATCATGTTTTTTAGATCTCTATAAAGTTACTAAATTTTGCTTTAAGTTAATTATTTAAACTGGGTTAGACACAATATGCATTTTTCATCCAATTTTATAGAACATTTTTACTAAACTGTATAGAGTGTTTGATAACTCCACAAACAAACTTTGATGAGATCTAGACATCATAACCATAAGACATGAAAACCATATTCCTTTAATACCTGACCTACACAATTGTGTAAATGATGCTAAAGAAAAAGAAACAGCATTTTCCTGTTTTTGTGCGATTTAAAGTCGAACTTGCACCCATAGAAGTGCGTGGATTTCCCCTTGGCATAGCCTGAAATCGGATATCTTTTTCAACCAAATATGATCCTATCAATTAAGAGAAACCACCAAAACTTTTCATTTCTACCAAAAGTCTCCCCGTCTTAAAGGGATATTCAGGTACGAAAGCACAACTGTAAACGCTAGCCACAAGAAATAGAAAATATACGTGTACACATCTATAAAACATAATATGCATACAGTACTTTGTAAATCTCTTTATTAGATAAAACCGTGAACTACACTCGGTAGCGACCGACACCCGAAAGAAAATCTTAAATAAATGGAAGCCTTCTCTACAAATTTCCGGTTTGAATTTGAATATTTCTAAAAGATTCTTTCTGCATAGGATATCTGAAGTCGAAGTCTAGCGTGAAAGTTTTGTATTTTTTCAATTCCAGCAGCTGTTTCATTCTGGACCTTTTGAGCCCTTTCATCGTCATCGATTTCGATATTCAAAGTATGTACTCAGAATGAAACTACAACAGAAATCAGAAACTCTACCCTTAGACTTCGACCTCAAATATCCTATGGTGAAAGATTAAAAATATGGAAATACAACAGAATAATTTGTAGAAAACACTTCTAATGGTTTATCCCCGCTTTGGGCCCGATAAGTGTAGGCTACTTTTTTAAAAATTCAGATTGTTTGATTGCCACCACTTTTTTGAAGCAGAAGTAGTCACTTTATTTAATGACCGATAAAATGGTTGTAGAATAGGGTCAATTATACTATTTTAAAAAACTGCTGAGAATCAAACAATCTCAATTTTTAAAAAGTAACCTGTACTGACTGTTAAAGCCATGGGCGTGATAATTAAGGGCCGCTGCACTGAAACTCCCCGATCGTGAAATCCTATGTTAACCCATGGGAAAATTTTGAAGCGCGATTACTCATTACCTAATATAATTATTAAAATACCATTTTCACCATCAGAAAGTAGACGTCAGGTACCGATTATCTGCGTTTTTAAAAATCGTCTATGTAAATATTAAGTATTTTTAAGAAGATGATAAAATTTAGTCAAATAGAAATTTCAATGTTTACAGGGATTTTTATGTACTTAAAATTTACGGAGATAATTTTTAAAAAGGCACATTGTTAGCATTTGGCGTCTACTTTCTGATGGTGAAAATGGTATTTTAATAATTATATTAGGTAATGAGTAATCGCGCTTCAAAGTTTCCCCGTAGCCTAACATGGAATTTCAAGATCGGGAAGTTTCAGTGCAGCGGAGCCTTAAGGGGTTAAGATTAGCTTGCGAATGTCATATGATGACGAGTGTAATCTCTTAACAGTCGTCCAAAAGCTAATAGACACAGTTCACGGTTCCACAAGAAATGACACAATTTTCGATCATTCGACGGGTAAATAAATCCAAATGCAACAACTGGTATACAATGCAATCTACTCATTTCCAGTCATATTTTTTCCATGTGAATATGGCTGAAATCGAAATTCTGTACTTTTCCTCAAAGTTTGTGAATGGAATATGGAAGCATTTTGTATATTAAGCATGGAAACAAATTGCAACTTACGAAGTGTGTCCATAACTGTGTTTAAGTTGAAAGCTCCTCCAGTCAGTATAATTGTATGCATGATCTGAAAGATAAACAGATATTGCACTTATTATTACTTATTCAATTCAGCACTAACAAATGTAATGGAATTTTAAAGAAATGATGTTTTATAACTGATGAACGTAAATTAAAGTTCTGCTCAAATTGGGCCCCAAACAATAAACAAGGGACGGGTGGATGTAAGGACACCAAGCCTTCAATGAAATCGTAAATTAATTAGTACGCAGAAAATTTTTTATTGTCTTAGCTATGAAGTTCTGAAACATTGCATAAAATTATGACAAGCTCGGTCCACATATTATTGCTGATTGAATCAAAAAGAGCGCCCGCAATTCTTAAAATGGACATAATTAGATAGAAATAATTAATGAAGTAATTATTTTTGAAAAAAAATAAGGCCAGACATATCTTATTTTTGGATAATTATAAAATTATGGAAAACCTATTCTGCATAATATTACGCAACCCTTAAAATTATGTAAAGTACTGTTCAAAGCAGGATAACGGGCAGTCTAAGCTAAAGAAAGTGGCAAAAGACACAGGATATAAAAATAAAGACATCTTTCAGAGCAGTTTTTTTTTCTTAAACATATATAATATAATTTTTGTTTCAAGTATAGAGAGAACAGAAACAAATTGAAAAGTGTGAGGAACACACGTCCACTCTACATCCACAATTATAAATGTAAAGGTGAATAGGTAACGTTCTTGATGGGGTACCCAGTAGCAGTGCTACTCTATTACCTGTATAGGAGTACAGTAAAGCCCCGATTATCCGCGGTGCGGTTTATCCGCGAAGCCATTTTTCTTTTAATTCAAGCTAACAGCAAAGAAAATACAATAAGACCTGCTAATAAATATAAAATGAAAAATTCATGTATTCGAAAGTAATAGAAGAATATTTCTAGATTCGGTTGTCATGTTTAAAATATCGTATTTTCTTGATTTTATTAACAAACGTAAAGACAGCAATTAAAATATTTTACAATTAAATAAGACACATGATAAATTCCAGAGAAGCATATCAAGAATAGCTTCATTTTTGAGATATAGAAGGTGTTTCCAAAGCAAGAAGCAAAAACCAGTGACTGATTTTTTAAAAAGGTGTAACTCAACACTTTTTGTATAGTATGCATGGCATTGTTTCTTGTACTGTTCTTTACTTTAGTGATTTAGACGAAAATAATATGTTTTTGCTGTACTGTGCATATATATGTATTTTAATCGTTTTATTATGTTTTTTGTACACTAAAACATAGTTTTGATGTTGAACTGTCTTTTTTTCGTGCTTGCACCCCATTTTCCGTCTTTTTCGGATTATCCGCGGTGCCCTTGCCACCCAATTTCGCGGATAATCGGGCTGTACTGTACTTGTATATCACATCATAGAAAAGCCATGAAAATAAAGTCTAACCATAGCACAATCTACGTATTTAAAAGACCAGGCTGTTTATTTAGTCATCTGGCCTGAGCTTTCTACAGAACCGATTTTAATATATATATATATATATATATATATATATATATATATATATATTTAATGAAAGCACCACTTTTGTAGATGTGCCCGTATTCGCTATTTTTAGAAATAATCCCATTTTTATATTTTAATTTTAATTTTAAATGTCGTTTATGAATTTTTTCACATTGGTGGCAATCGGGTTACTAATAGTAGAATTATCATGTCATTAGGGATGCCATTTTCGCATTACAGTTAAAAATAAACGTTTTTAAAACTTTTTAATAGAAAATGACACTATAATTTAAAAAAAGCATTTTTACTCATAAAACTTTTACATTTCTTTTTCTTTTTTTTTTTTTTTTTTGAGCTGATACTGAAATTGATACGCTAATCTCAGAGGTCCTCAGTGAGTAAAAATGTTAACGATAAAATAGTAAAATAGTAAAAACGAAAGGAGTATTTTCTTTAATAAAACTAAATATTTCACTGTGAATACGTCTAAAAGTCAATTTCTGGATTCGGTCGGCACTCAAGAACAGATTAGAATCTCAAGTCAAGAGTGCGAACGTTCACATGCAAAATTGCAACTGACAAACGTTAGATCAAGCTTGGGAATATATTTATTAATAATCTATTTCCCGTTAAAATATTTTTAGAATAGTGAATATGAATATGTAATTATGCATGTAAAGTTTGCGATAGTGAAAATGACGTCATTTTTAGATTTCTTTGAAAATAAAAATTATAATTGCGTCATAGTGACGCAATTTTCGTTGATTTTTCATTGCGTAATACCAAAGATCAAATACTCAATTAATAACTTTGTGATTTCTTATCTTAATTGTATGTTACTGTTTACTTATAGGAATAAAGTTTAATTTTTTAATAATTTGAAAAGTTGAGATTAAACTTTAGTTAAAAATAATATTTGTTTTGAGAGTTAGGCCTACCAACATAAGGTTGATTATTTATTATAATTATTTTGTGACTTATTTTTAAATTCATTAAATAAGTTCTTTTAAACATTTTCATTCGTTGAATTCGACGGGTTTCGACTCGTATTGCAATAAAATAATAAAATGTATTTGATTTTATCTATTGTACTTATGATTATGTAAGTTATACTTAAACATATCTTTTTATATTCCTCTCTCTTCTCTCGTATTACACATTACACAAATTTTTAGCCTTTTCTTTTTCTTTACAAGTGCACTTTATCGCAGAAGTAATTGAGAAAGTTAATTTTAAAGAGAAGTGCATAAGGTTTCCGGTATTAATTTTATATCTTGGTTGAATAAATCAAGCAATTAAAAATTACAAAAACTTGTGCTATTAAATAAAAAAGAATTAAAATATTTATATGATTAAAAGTAATTTCTTTGAAAACTATTTACATTAAAACATATTATCAGCGTTTCTAAGAGTGTACAAGCATTTAGCTTTTATCTAAGCTCATTTATAACTTTTAATTACCTTATTTTTCAGTTATCCATTTATAAATTATTCGTATTATAAAATTTAGAAATGAATTATTGTAATGCAAATCTTTCTGAAATATATATATTTTTAAATATAATTTAAGACAAATCTTTTATACCATTATAATAAAGCAATTGAATCCTCAGTTATTGTTAATACAAATAATTATATTATCCCTATGGTAAATAGAAATTATTTAATCAATATACATATCGAAAAGCATAATAAATTTACTGAGGTAGCTCTGAACTATAAAAGAAATAATTGAGAAAGAGTATACCTTTACATAATTTTAACAAAAACTACGGAAAATGGAAAGACTATTCATTTTAATTTGCTATTTCCGTTGAACAAATCGAACAATAATAAAATGAGAAGAAAACAGATAAATAATCACGATATTTTAAAATATACGTTTTATTGTGAGAAAGAAATTGTTAAACCTTTATATCGCACAAGTTATTTTCTTTATAAATTTTCGCATCATTAAGTAATAAAAATGTTTTCGTTAAAGTCTGTAATGGGAGCTTTTGATCGTTTAAGGGTATTCTCGTTTTTTTTTTTTTTTTTTTTCTTTTTTCTTTTTCTTCTCTGAACAACGCGAATCGTTCTCATGCTTTCATAACCCCATTTTCAACGATATATGACAAAAGATTTCAGGCATTCTCATTCAGATAACTATGCATAGCTGAAAAATTCATCATTTTACGATACACTGTAAAAAATAGTTGGAACGTTTGGTATTCTAACAGTGTACCGTGATACTCTAATCAGAATTTCACAGAAATTATAACAAGATAAAGTCTCTAAAAAACTTTAAAAAAATATAGTGAAGCAAAAATTTTCAATATTTGAAAGTTAATTAATTTAGACTTTCATCATCTATTTAGTACTATAAATTAATAGATTGGTGTAGTGGTTCCCAACTTTTTATTGGCCAAGCCACACGGAAGCATACGTAAAATAATTATTACCCCTACCTCCCCGTACTCTGTAACATCTATCTCATATTATTTAAGTTATCCCTGTTCACATGGAGAAATCCTGACAAAGCCTTACCAATACTTGCTCATTTCATTTTTTTAAAATATATCAAAGAGGTAAATTTTCTGTTGCAAATGTGCTGTTAACATTACTCTATAAATACGATGACGTTATGCATCTTCATCTTTATGCCAAAAAGAATTTTATTGTTTCTTTTAAACTTACCACAATGTTAAACAGATGTATTATATGGTCTGCATTGTTATCTTCAGAATTCCATTGTAGAAACCCTCACATTTAGCATCAAAATTATAACACTGACGCATTTTATAGTTCAATTAAGTAACTTATTTAGAGTTGGTGAAAAAGTTTTACACACTAAATTTTCTTTCGATTGATAACACACTGCACAAGAAACAAGATTCGCCTCTTTAACATTTTTTAAGTAGTCATATTATTCTCCTTCAAAACATATTTGTCCGTTTTCTCTACCCCATTATTGTTAACTGACGATCATGCGTATCTGATTTTAAAATTTAAAATGCATTTGTCAACATGTATATTTATTTAATGTGTGGAAGGCCTTCATTAATGCCTTATAGGTATTTACTATTTACCGATTTAATTTTCTAATGCTATTTAAGATTTATAAATTTTATAAAGTTTGTAGCATCTGGGTTAGATATTTCAAGTACGTTTTAGGTTAAATATGTTCAAGGCAGTGAGATTTAGATGTACCCGTAACTAGTTTCACGTGTAAAAGTTTCTCCATGTGAAATGTATCAAAATACAAAGCTCATTAAATACATAATCGAAAGAGTTGCGACAAAAAAAAAAAAAAAACAGTAACCAGACAAATTCTAGTAATTTTTAATAATAATAATAAAAAAAGAGATGGAATGGATGCCAAATTATTCTTAAGAATTTTTCATATAATTATTTTGGTTTAACTCTATTTGAATTTTTATTAGAAGTTTCTTTAAAATTCATCAAGAAAACTTATTTTTTTAATTTTACTTTTACATTTTTCATATGTTACTTTTACTTTTTTAGACTACAATATTACACCCCCCACACCCCTCAAAAAAAAAAAAATCTCTAACCGCGAATGAGTGAATAACAAATATGGAATTGCTCTCCTAAAAAATTGACGTTGGAAACCACTGCTCTAAAGTATAAACAGTTTTGAATAGTTAAAGTATCAAAACATTTTTAACCCTTTGAGGTGCAAGCAATTGCGTTTGTGTAATGCTGATTTCCCACCGGAAATTTGTAAAAACTTTATTTCTAAATAGGGAAAAGCAATTTTTCAACTATTTTCCTTCAAAGTTATAAAAGTAAAACTTTGTTAAAAGTTTCTGGTGCAAATCTTAATTAAACTTAGGTGATATATAATATATCTCACCGCCCCTCAAAGGGTTAAAGAAACATGCATTTATGAAATACTTATGGTGATATTTTTTTTGTGTGTGTGTGTGTTAAGTAAAATGTTAGTTAATGTAAGAAATCTTGCCGGGATGAATTACATCTTAATTAAGCTTAAAACTACTCTTTTTTAAGTTAATTTCCCCACTTCTTTCCAGTTTTTACTTAAAATTATTCTCTTGCAGCTGGGAATCGTACACCAGAACTGTTTTCTTGAGAGAATTGCGTTGACCATTGAACTATTGAGCTGCAGATCTAATCCTCTTCTGGATTCTGTTGTTATTTTATTCAGATTGTGTCTACTCAGACAGCCATACACATATCATCTTAAGAATTAGAAATCTTAAGTTTTTCAATTTTGAAGAGATTTTAAAACGTTACTTAACTTCATAAAACTGTATAGCTTTAAATACCTTTTAATTTACGTAAATATAAATATTTCTCATTTTTTAATTTTTAAAGGATTTTCCATATTAAAACCAATTTTTAAATGTGTTTTTAATTTCAACAATGTGAACTGAAAAGAAAAATAAGGTATTAAGACTCGTGCATTTGTAAGAGTAGAAAATTTTATAAACCTCTAAACTGCTTTATTGTGTTTTTTAAATTCATTTTAAAATTTAGTATATGCAGTTGAACTTCAATTTAACGAGGTCGCTATTTAACGAATTTTCTACTTAACAAAAGTTTCTCCTGAACCTTGATTTTGAACACCATTAACATGTAAATTAATCTCCATATTACGAAAAATACATTCTATATAACGAAGTTTATCCCCCTTATCACAACTGAATATCCTTTTTGACAATGAAATATTTTAAAGTGTAATAAAACGTAGCGAAGAAATTACAGCAAACGATGAAGATAATAATGAAGAAGAAATTGATAGTCTTTCATGAAATGCTAAATGACTTCGATACAATAAGAAGGGGATTTCAATTTTACGAAAATGTTACAGATTAATTGTTCAGATATTTAAAAAACTGCGAAATATTTTATAAACTGTGTATTTTTTATAAGAAACCTATACAAAGTAATATTACACTTTTTTAAAGTTAAGGATTTGGTATGCTGAGAAAAAGCGAAAAGATACGTTACGCTTCAGTTATTGTTTATCTCTCTTCATTGTGTGTTTTTTTAGACATTAGTCTAATTAAGTTTTTCTCATATATCTACATCGCATAAAAAAAGTTACAATCCGAATTAAAATACATTTTTCCAATATTTCCATCATATGTGCATTTTTCCTTTTACGAATGCGTATTTTATTACACAAATTTCATGAATTTAAGTTGATTTCTATTGAACGAATTTTCTTCATAACGAAGTGTTTAGGTGTACCGATGAGACTTTGTTAAATGGAAGTTTCACTGTACATACAAAATTTCACGTAGTCATAATAATAAAAAAAAAAAAGCAATTTAACAAATTACAACGACCATTTGGAAAATGATGTTTTCAAAGACTAAAATTTAAGACATAAAAAATCGCACGGAGTTGATCATACATTACGTACGCCATGGATTAAACATTAATATTCCTGGACCAATTTTAAATGAAATTTCATTCTTAAATTTCTAAACATCCCACAATATTACTTTTGACACCGTCGTATAAAAAAAAAAAATGTACTTTTAAATGCAATTTGTTTGAAAGCTGTATCTCAATTTGTTTCTGAGTTATTCATTTTTTTTTTTTTTGTAGTCTTATTACTTTTTTGTCATAGTGGCAACAGAAGTATCCATCTTTGTTGAAAGTAAAGGGAAAATACAGGTTACTGTATAGACCCATCAGAAAACGAATAAAATGCAGATTCAACCAATAAAACGCTTCAGATATGCTTTTGATTTCCTACCCTGACGAGGACAATAACCATTTTTCCAAATGGTTAAAAATGCCACTAAACATACAATTCTCTTTTAATAAATATTCTGTCGAATATTGATTTTCTTTTTGAAAAACTATAATGATATTAACAATTTTTAAATTTATTTTATCCTAAAATTTATTATTATATACAAATTTCCCATATTTATACCATTTACTGAAAGAGCTACTAAACATACACTACTCTTTCCCTAAACTGATTGTAATTTAATTAAGGCGTTTTCTGATAGAAATAGGGCAATAAGAAAGTGAAATATTTTTAAAGTAGCTCTGCTAATTCCAATTACGACTTATTTTATAGCGGTTCAGGATTAAGGTATTACAGAATAATACTTATTTCTTTTCTGTTCCCATTTTAAAAACAGACTACTGATTCTGAAATATTTCTTCATAAAACTGACTTTAGGAGATATTTTGCCGATCGTTCATTGAACCAAATTGAAAGAAAAAGGAAATAAATAAATAAATGGAAATTTTGAAATGACATTTTAAGTTCAGTACGCTTGACCCGGAAAGATAAATCGTAGAAAAGTTATTTCCGATAGTTTTTCTTACTATGCAGTTCCATTCATGTTATTTATAGAAAGGCGTACAATTTAAATTTAGAATTCTTAGAAGATTGTAAAACTTCACCAGACTTCAACATAAGTGTAAAATTTTATTAATAGGTTTATTATAGTTATGTCAGTTTAGTAGGATAATAATTAAATAAATAGGTATAATTCTGAAACAATGTTTTTAAAAAGAATTTACATATTAAAACTAATTTTTATTAACAATGTAAATACTATAATCTCTAATTAAGAAATAAATTTAAGATTTTGTACGTATGGAGTATTTTAAAGGTAAAAAAATTAAAATACAAAAAATAATTTTAATGGCATAACTGTACTGAAATAATATCTATACATATAATACCTGTATCTGTACTTTTTCCATTTTGTAAAAAAAAAAAAAGAAAGAAAAGAAAAACTGCAATAAATACCGCTTGGTACATAAATATCGATCCTATGTCATGCAATCTCCTCAATATCTTTTCCCCTTCAAAGGTCAGTCTTTTGTTTTTCCTTTCCAGTTATTTGACTGGGTAAAAGCTATAACAAATACTGCATGATGATATACAAAGATAAGTCTAAACACAGTCGTCCGGTATAATTGGAAATTCTTTTTTCTCATGTCTCTTTAAAAATTTTTTAGCTTATTTACGCTGTTAATTCATAAACATGAAACTAATTTGGTCTTTACTACTTACCTTAAACGAATTGTGTTAGGAATGGTTTATAATCACGATAAAATACAGGCTATGCAATTTTAGTGTATTTATAGGTGAATATCACAAAATGTGATATTTTGTTAACAAAAAGTTTGAAAATTTAAATCTTTTCGAAGGTTCTGATTTTTTTTTTAAATGTTGGTTGAACAACTGAATAAAGGAATTTATATGTAAAATTGTTAAAGTTTGAAGAGCTCAAGTTCAATTTTATGTAATTATAATTATGTGACATTTTCTTGGCATATGTATGCCAGGATAATGACAATTTCATTCTAAAACATTTTTCACATTCTTTACTTTTTATTTTTAGATCTAACGTTTTAATTTTGTTTAAAGGAACATGTTTCCTCTATAGTACCTCAAATTCAGGGTAATGTTGAGTTTTATAATTTATAGAAGCCAGGAAAATGACATAATAAAAGTCTACTCAATTTTTCCAAAGCCTTTAAACACATTATTTTCAAAGAAATATTTAAAAGATCTTGCTGGTAGCAATGATTTCACTACTTCTGAGTTGAACTATGTCAAGAACAAGAAGAATTAATTTGCAGCGCCATCTTTATACCTCATAAAGAACTAAAATGAGCAGGCCAGGACAATGACATTCATTTTCAGGGACAATCATATTTTAATTATGGAAAATTATTTGTAAAATACAGAACTTGTTACCTTCCACTTATATGTTTTATATAAGGTATAATTATTGATTATAAATTAAGAAAACGAGTAAAAGATATTTGTACATGATAGGAGAAAGCCTTTTACTTTGCACACATCACAGTGTGACATGCCAGGAAAATGACAATCTGAAATTTTAAGTCTTTTAATTGCTTTATTTATGTGTTATTATGAATATAATATATCTCTTGAAAATACTTTTAAGAATATTTTTATTAGAATGTAAAAACGAAAATTGCATTATGTAACATTAAATAGAAATTTCATTGTGCGGAATGCAATTTCCGTATTTTGTGATATTGGCCCATATTTACATTTGCGGTTCCCTGAAACCGATCTTGCTAATTTTTCGAACGATTCTCTATGTTTGTGCATGTGTATATTTGTGGTGTGTTCACAAAGTTTCAAGACTGGTCCTAGAATACAAAAGTTATAAAACATTTTTGTAGAGCGAACTAAAATTTTTCGAAATATGACCCTTGGGCATCAACATACCGCTGCTAGCATTTTTTCCATTGTTCACAGGCTCCTGGAAGTCTTCGCGCGCAAGGCTGTTAAGGGACCTCGTTGAAGCTGGAATCGTGTCGAATCGCTTCCCTTTCAGGTCTTTCTTGATTCGGAGGAATGAAGAAAGTCGGTGGGATCGAGGTCGGTGCTGTAGGGAGGCTTGTGGCCTTATTGCCATGTTAAACATAGCCAAAACTTTGGTGGCTGCAAATTTATTTGTCAGATGAATTTCGGCGCCAACATTTATTTTTGGTGCCGAGTAACCCGCGAAACATTTTTTGGAAATAATAGTGAGCTATTGTGAAAGAGATTTGTGATTAACAACTGTGATTTATTTTTCAACATGTGATTAGTGTGTGATTTATATTTCAACCTGTGATTAGTGTGGAATTATTATTGTGCCATTTGGATTACGACATGCCATCTACATTACCTGGAATTAACAGGTAAGAAAATATTTTTTTCATTTTCTATGAATGGTTAATATTTTAAAATAAGAATTATTCTTTATTTAAAATGGAAAATCTTGAAAAGCTGAAAGCAAAACGTTCTGTTGAACGAACGAGTTTCACGAAATTAATTACAAAATTAGAAACATTATTAAATGATGACATTGATAATACGAAAACCGATGAATTATTAGAGCTTCAAGAAATATTTCTCTTAAAAGAAACGGCTTTCCAAAGTTTGAATCGTGATATTGAAGCTCAAATATCCGACTTAAAAGAATATGAAAAGGACATTGCTAATAGTGAAAAGTACACTGACCAATTGATCAGTGCTAAATTTAAAATTAAAAATAGATTAAGAAAATGTAAAAAGGATAATGTTTCTATGATAGCAACTAGTCGTGTAAATTCATTGAATGGTTCTGCTAGTGGAACAGAAACGAGTTCTGCCATGAAATTGCCTAAATTAAATGTTCCAAAATTTTCTGGTGAAATCGAAGAATGGGTCGAATTTTTTAACTGTTTTGAAACATCGATACACCAGAATAAATCACTATCTAAGATAGAAAAATTCGCTTATCTAAAATCCTTGTTATGTAATCGGGCCTATAATGTGGTAGAAGGGTTTCCTTTGACAGAACAAAATTATGATACTTGTATTGATTTATTAAAGGACCGTTTTGGTAAGGTTGATGTTATTATTAATAAACACATGACTAATTTATTAAATATGGAACCAGTTAAAAATTGTTCAAATTTAAATGCATTAAGAAGATTGCATGACATGTGCGAAGTTAATATTAGAAGTTTAAGAAATTTGGGGGTAACATCCAGTTCTTATGGACAATTACTAAATCCTATTTTGCTAAAGCTATTGCCCCATGAATTAGTGATTGAATATCATAGAAAACGTGATACTAGCAAAGAGTCAGATGTAACCGATCTAATTGCCTTTCTGAAATGTGAAATAGAATGTAGAGAAAAGGCTTTGTCAATGACAAGTTCTAAAAATGATGCATCCTCTTCTTTTGTACATAAAAATAAAACTGAATTTCGTGAAAAGAAAACATCAAATAAATATCAACATGCTAATACCTTAAATGCCACTATTAAAGTTTTTTGTGTATTTTGCAAAGGTAATGATCATTTATCTTCCGAGTGTAAAAATTTAGCTGATGATAAGAAAAGATTAATGTTACGTAAGGAGGGTAGATGTTACAAATGCTTTTTGAAATCGCATTTATCTTCGCAATGCCGCATAAAATTAAAGCCATGTCTAAATTGTAAAAGCACTGAACATAACAAATTATTTTGCTTTAAGAAAAGTTTGAAACCGGAAATTAATGAAAATCAAAATCAAACAGTTGTATCTAATTCTCATTGTAATTTTAGAAATTCTAAGCATGCTGTTTTATTGCAAACATGTTGTGTAACTGCTCAAGGTAATTCTAAATCAAAGGTAGTTCGATTATTACTTGATTCTGCAAGCGAAAAAAGCTTCATAACAAAAGCATTAGCTCGTGAATTAAATTTGCCTGTTTTAAGAAAAGAACATTTAACTGTATTCGCTTTTGGCATGGATCAAGGTCGCGAAGAAGAATATGATGTTTTTAAAATTAAATTGCGAAGTAAAATGAATTATCATCGTTTTATAGATGTTGAGGTGCTAGCTACCGATTTGATAAGTGCAACAACATTGAAGGTTCCCAATTCTGACCCTCTAGTTATAAAATACATTGAAAGTAAAAGATGGAGGTTAGCCGACCCTACGCCCGAGGAATCCGAAGTACAAATTTTACTTGGAGCTGATTATTTCTGGAATGTTCAGAGAGGTGTCGTTGAAGAAATTAATGACCATTTATATGTAGCTAATACACTTTTTGGGTACACAATAGTGGGAAAAATAAACTCTAAAGGTAACGAAACAGTTAATGCTCATCTTGTATCTGTTAATGAAATAGAAAATTTTGATTTGCAAAAGTTTTGGAAACTAGAGTCTTTGGGTATTTGTGATAGTAAAAATGAATTATTTTCACAAAAGGATTTAGATGCTCTTGATTTATTTAATGATAATTTAAATTTTGTAAATGGAAGATATGAAACTAAACTTTTGTGGAAAGTAAATAAAAATGAATTGGAATCCAATTTTGATGTAGCTAAACATAGACTTTGGGGATTAAAATCAAAATTGTGCAAAAATGAATGGTTACTTAAGGAATATGAGAAAATATTAAATGAACAATGTGGTTTGGGTATAATTGAAGAATGTGAGTTTAATAAAGATGAAATAAACACGTATTACATGCCTCACAGACCAGTAATAAGGGAAGATAAATCGACAACTAAAGTAAGAATTGTTTTTGATGCGTCATCCAAAGATAAGGGGGCAAAATCGTTAAACGAGTGCTTATTTCCTGGGCCCAATCTAAATCCTAACATATTGGACATTATTTTAAAATTCCGTCTCCACAAAATTGCTTTCTTGGCCGATATAGAAAAGGCATTCTTGCAAATCCAGATACAACAAGAAGATAGAAATTTTTTGAGGTTCCTGTGGTTTGACAATATCACTAGTAACAATCCCATTTTGAAGGTTTTTCGCATGACCCGTGTAACTTTTGGTGTAACAACTTCACCCTTTTTCCTTTCTGCAACCATCAAACATCACATTGAGGGGTATAAAGATTTTTTTGGAAAAATAGTTAATATGCTGGATACTTCCTTATACGTTGATGACCTGTTTCATGGAGCTGATTCAGTAAATGAAGCTTTTGTTTTATCAAACGGTGCAGAGAAGATATTGAGTGAGGCCAATATGAAACTCAGAAAATTTAAAACCAATTCTTCCGATTTAAAATTTTTATGGAAGGAACATGGAATAAACTTTGAGGAAGACACTCTTGAACAAAATCTTTCGAAGGTATTGGGAATTATATGGATAACAGAAAGTGACACCTTGAAAATAGACATACAACCACTTTTAGTAGAATTTGACCATAAAATTATTACCAAACGTATTGTTTTACAAACTGTGGCAAAAATTTATGATCCTATTGGACTCATTTCCCCTTTCGTGATAAGAATTAAATTTTTAATGCAAGAACTCTGGGAACATGGAATTGACTGGGATTCTACATTACCAGATTCTTTAAGTGGAAAATTCAGAAAATGGCATAATGAAATAAAAGACTTGGTAAATTTTGAAATTCTTAGAAAATATTTTGTAACTATCCCAAAATTAAATCCTGAAACCGCTCAACTTTTCATATTTTCTGATGCTAGTTTAAAGGGGTATGGGTCAGTGGCTTATTTACGTGATTCTTCTTCTTGTGAAACTTCATTTGTAATAGTAAAGTCGAGAGTAGCGCCTCTCAAGAAAATTACATTGCCGCGCATCGAACTTCTTGGAGCACTTACGGCTGCAAGATTAGCGAATTATTTAAAGGAAATATTTAAAATTGTGAATGAAAATATATTTTGTCTAAGTGACTCCCAAATTACCTTGCACTGGATTAAAGGAAGTGCTAACAACTGGAAGCCCTTTGTGGCAAACCGCGTACGCGAAATTCAGGAACTTGTTGCTCCTGTACAATGGAAATTTTGTAAAGGAAAGGAAAATCCTGCAGATGTTCTCTCTCGTGGTTGCTCTGCATCTGAATTGATTAATAACGAGGTATGGTTACATGGTCCTAGCTGGCTGAAGGAAGAATCGTTACCAGTATTTCCCCCTGAAACTCAACCTAATCTACCTGATGAAGAGGTCTTGCAAGAACAACGTAAAACGCTTGTTTGCTCCATATCCCAAAATATTCCAGAATTTGAGCTTTTATTTAAATTTTCATCCTGGTCTAAATTAAAACGAATTACGGCTTGGTGCCTCAGATTCATCAAAAATAGTACATGCCCATCTGAACGAGTCTATGGTTTTTTGACTGTTCCAGAACTTGAAAGGGCAACAAATGCTATTGTGAAATTAATTCAAAACCATGAATTCGGAGACGAACTGAAAATTCTAAAATCCAGAAAGATCCCAAATTCTAAAAGCAAACTCCTTCCTTTACATCCATTTCTTGACGAAAATGATATTCTTCGTGTTGGAGGTAGGCTAAAAAATGCAAACTTGTCTGAATATCAAAAACATCAAATCATTCTCCCTAAAAGGCATCATGTTACAGACTTGATAATAAAGTATTTTCATGAGAAACATCTTCATAGCGGGACTCAATTGACAATTTCAGCAATTCTACAAAAATTTTGGATAATTAATGCTAAAGAAGCTGTGAAAAGAGAAATAAGGAAATGTATGAAATGTTTCCGAAATTCATCACACCTTTCATCTCAGTTGATGGGAAATCTGCCATCAGCACGCGTGACACAAGCTCGAGTATTTTCAAGAGTAGGAGTCGACTTAGCCGGACCCTTTTTGATCAAACCTCGTAAGGGACGTGGTGTGAAACCCTTTAAACATTATGTTTGTCTGTATGTTTGTTTCGTAACAAAAGCTATCCATCTTGAGTTAGTCACTGATCTTACAACTGAAACCTTTCTAGCCTCATTGAAAAGATTCGTGGCTCGACGTGGAAAACCTCTAGAAATATTTTCCGACAGAGGTACAAATTTTGTAGGGGCAGACCGCGAAATAAAGAGAATGATGTCTCTAATTGCTTCTGATGAAAAATTGCACAAGTATCTTACTGACGAAATGATAGTATGGAAATTCAACCCACCTTCCGCCCCTCACTTTGGAGGCCTTTGGGAAGCGGGAATAAAACAAATGAAAAATCATTTGAAGAGAACAATTGGTGATCAGATTTTAACTTATGAAGAATTTTTGACCTTAATTGCACAAATTGAGTCATGCTTAAATTCAAGACCGCTTGTCGCTGAGTCTTCTGATCCAAATGACTTTACGGCTCTGACGCCAGGACATTTTATTATAGGAGCACCCTTGACCTCCTTACCTGAGCCTGATATCTCCTCTACCTATGTAACTCCTTTGGAATGTTGGAAATTGCTACAAAAGATTTTCCAAAGTTTTTGGAAAAGGTGGTCGTCAGACTATCTCTCACAATTGCAGCAACGTACAAAGTGGTTTAGAAGCAACCCGAACTTAAAAATCAATGACTTGGTGTTGATAAAGGAAGAAAACCAGCCCCCATTAAGGTGGAAATTGGGCAGAATAATTGAACTATTTCCTGGGGATGATAATATTGTTCGTGTTGTCAAATTAAAGACTTCTACTGGTGAACTGAAACGCCCTATCACAAAATTGTCTCCTCTACCGATGGACATTTAATATAATAGAATTTTACTTTATTTTAACTAACTTTATTATTATTATTTTTTTCTATGTCTAATTTTTGTAACTTTCTGAACTATTTTGTATATTAATGTCTTTTTCTATTTTTAGTTGTTCCAGATACTGTTTTTTATAGAAGTAGTAGGATTTAATTGCATTTCATTTTAGTTATACTTAACATTTAAGGTAATATTTTAAATTTGTATTTAATATTTGATTATTTAGTATGTGATAGTGGAAATTTGGTAAGTTATAATTGTTCGATGAACTCCGTTCATGGAGGCGGAGGATGTTACGGCGTAAATGCCCTCAAATTTATTTGTTTATAATTTAACTCTGTTTATCTTTCATATTGCGAAATATAATTATAAAACTGATTTCTTTTGACAGAAAAAATCTAATCTGTTTATCTAAATTGTTTATAACCCTGAATCAATATTTATGAGTAACATTATGATTTCAAGGTCATGTAATATAGATTTATTTACTTTATAATAATTTTGAATTGATGGTGATTTATTAGTTTTATAATTACTTGGATGTCATTTAAATGAATATTATAGCTATTTAGAAGATTTATAACTGCATATTGTAATTTTTATTTTGATGTTTATTTTATATAATATGTATCATTTTTAAAATGGTCAGTCTTGACTCTGTAACCAAGCAGAGAACATGTAACATGTCCTGACTCTGTAATCAGAGATGCCAATTGTTAAATCATGGCTCTGTTTAATACAGAGTGTATAGTGGAAGTCCTGACTCTGCAACCAAGCAGAGAACACATTTTTTTTTTTGTATTGGCTCTGTTAAATACGGAGAATTACTATTATGGAACAATTATTAACTTCTAATGATGAATAGAATTTACATACTATTTCAGTTTTATTTAATAAACTATTTAATCTAATTGCTCTCCCATCTCACTTGGATTTTGAAAATTTATTTGTCAGATGAATTTCGGCGCCAACAGAATGTCTCTATTTTCGAGATCCGTACGATTTTTGTCATAAACATCCGAGGAGTCGATTAATTATGACCGTAAAGAAGCCATTTGCGCAGTTGGTTTAAGAGAGTTTCAACGGTTGCACTACACTGTAAAAAAACCACTGTAAATTTGCCAGCACAAACTCGATCACAGTGAATGTGCTGTGTCTTTCTTTGGTTTCCGGACTATATAAACATGGAAAATACAGTAGTTGCGTAAAATGAACAGCATAATGTGCTGGCAATTTGGACGCCAGCACAAACTGCTGGCGTCCGAGTTGCCAGCACATTATGCTGTTCATTTTACGCAACTACTGTATTTTTCATATTTATATAGTCCGGAAACCAAAGAAAGACACAGCACATTCACTGTGATCGAGTTTGTGCGCGAGATGAACAGTACTTTGTACTGTAAAAATGTCGTTTTTTTTATAGTGTAGCTTCCTCTAAGTTCGAAAGCACGTCGTGACTATTTTGTTTTAAACTTATGGAACAGAACTATTTTTATCGATTTCAACATTAAATAGTGATACAAAAATTCTTAGATTTATAAACTCCTGGCTTCAACATGTTTATCAGACATTTCTCTATAAAACTATCAGTTTTAATTTTCCTTATACGCGATAGTTTTGCATGTTAAGCCGAAAAAGGGAAAAGGTCACAATAAATTTATTTACGGTAGGAGTGTAAACTACTGTTTTTAGAATAAACCCACGACTAAGGGCTTTCTTTCAGAAAATAAAATTTATGGTGAATCATTTTACGCAATAATGACTACTATGCTGTGAGCTAATAACAAAATGTCACTTCTAAATTAAAATCAGCACGTAAGATAATTTTACAGAATTAGGACAGTGTAACTTTGTGTAACTAGTAGCTATGCAATCATGCTATTCTTGCAATCGTGAGTGCAAAGGGCAACTTGTTATGTTTTTAACACCAACATAGTTGAAAAGTGTTTTTGAATTCGGTTTGTCTGTCTGTCCGCCGTTCTCTAACTCACTTAAATATAGTCAGATTGCCATGAAACTGATATATGTTATTGGTGTGTTATGGTGGCATGTTCGGTATTTAAAATGAATAGTGTAGCATGAACGGTACGTTTACAGGGACACACAAAAGAATTCCGTTACATGACGGTCTATGGGGAAAACCGTTTTCCGTGTATTTTAATGATATTACACTATTTTAAATATATTTAAATTTGTATATATCACTGTACAACAAAGCGTTTACTGTAGAAAATGGTGTATCTATAATTTCTCGTTCCTTTACAGGGACACACTAAAGTATTTGGCTGCAGTACTGCCTATGAAGAATAGTTGCTGGAAATGCGTTTTCAGTTGTAATACGCATTTTAAAATTTAACTACGTTTTTGCATATTACTTTGTGTGTATAAAATCTATAGATCCTATACAGGGCTACACAAACGATCTCAAGAGCATTTCCGTTTATGGACGGAAATTGCGGAATGGGAAATTTCAACTGTGCTGTGCGTTTAGTTAAATTAACTTTTAGAATGCTATGTATAATATAAATGTAAATCTATAGATCCTACACAGGGCTGCAGAAAAGAATTCGGATATTTTTCGTACTATTCGTGGTAAATGCAGAAATTGTGTTTTCAAACGCGTTATGCATTTTCTAAATTGTTTATTTAGACATCCTATTTCTCCATAATAAACTATGAAATATTGTTACAGTATTCTAAATGTGTTGGAAAGTGTTTCATAATCTATACTGGACGCATGATTTTTCGTTCTTGTTTAAGGCTGTTCTGAACTGCTCTGTTCAACAAGCGCAAAACCTTTTGACGCATTTACAAATTCATTTTTTAACGGAAAGATATAACATTGGAAGGCCTGACTATGGAAGCGATTTGGAATCGAACTGTGTTTTCCCTTTTTTTATCAATAAATTACTTATTGAATTGTAAGTGATTTTGATTACGTGACAAACACGTTTTTCACGCTTTTTGAGTGGTTAATCTTCTTTCGCACGGAAATTCGGTTCAAAACGCCCACCTTGACACTGTTTTCTGAAAAATCTATTGCGTTTGCAAAAAAAAAACCGGAAAAAACAGTTTGATAATATAGTTTCTGAACAACAACACCTTCTAGTTTCATGCATTTCCGAACAAAAATAAATTAAACCTTATGTCATAAAGTTGTCCTTGTAGATTTGAGAATACCCTTAACTTTATTAGCGAGATTTGTAAATTTCATAACTTGAGAGACAGAAAAATATTGATTTCTTTAAATTATTTGCTGAAGATATTTTTACGACCACTGCATTAAAAAGCAATTCATTCATTTTACATGATGCAAAACATGATACAAAAGAAATTATTATTGAAGCACTGCTGTCATGAGGTTTTTTGAATTGTTTGTTTTATAAACTTATTTTTTTAACAACACTACTCATTTTATTTAAAATAGTTTGAACTCTTAAACTGAAATGCTGACAATGATCGATTACATATACTTTTAAAAATTCGTTTCAGGTACATGCCACTAATTAAAAGAAAATTAGGGTAATTGCCTTATAATTAAGTATGAAAATAAAGTTGAGCTAACGAAGCGTCCAATAATAATGTAAATATTTTTGTAGGGTGCTTCCTACTGCTAAAATAATAATGGGCATTAATAGTAATAATAAGTAAATTAAAATATAATCTGTGCATCAAAATACAGATTTATATTTCCTTAATTTTTCCTGTCGTGCATACTCCATATCCACGTTTTATGTAAGGTACTTTTCTCTGAATTGATTACATTAATACGTTTGTATTTTCAAAAGAATAAAATATCAAAATAAACACACACATACAACCAAGTTAATGCATTTGTAAATATATATATATATATATATATATATATATTTATTTATATTTAAAAATATATAAGATACCATTAATAATAAGAAATAATATTTGAAAAAGAATTTTTGACAATTCAGAATGAAAATACATCATAATAGACTTACATTTATAATTACTTGCGCTTTTGCAGCATAATAATTTGAATGCTAATATAAAACCATTATAAACCAATATAAATTATCATCAACAATTGTGGATATACAAATTATAAATGGATTTTTATGGAAATAAAAAATGATGGATTAACCTTTATAAAATTCTTTGAAACAGATACATAATAATCCTCATAATAAGTGAGACAAGGAACTGAAAATATAGTAAACACTGGAAAAATGGAAATATTTGTGGAATCAAATATATATTTATAATATCTTTGAAAATAAAAAGACCACTATATATATCTCAGTGCCATTTTCTTAAAAAAAAAAAAAAAAAAAAAAAAAAAAAAAAAAAAATTCATATAATTCTGTAAAATAATTTATAAGAAAGTATTTGTCAGTTACGAATGCATGCCTTTTTCCTTCATGAGGATTAATAGTTTTGCTTGTTGCTTTTCACATTTAATACACATTCCTTGAGCATTTTCTCATCGAAATATTTATTTTCAAAAGTGATTTCATTTCTCATCAATCATTTTTACGCAACTGGTATAGTTTATAATATACTTTCCTAAACGGTACGTGACATGATGGGATGAATTCAGATCAAGTTGTTTAAGATTATTTATGTTTATGTCATTTTTCAAGGTTAAATTTATAAGCCATACCTATGCATCCTGCATGCAGAGTGTCAAGAAAAGTGTTGGATAATTTTTATTACTTGATGTACGATCTTAAAAAATATTTTCGTACCGTAAGAAAACCGAAAACAAATGGAATACAATATTAGAAAAGAAATGCTAAATTGTATCTAGTTAAATTGTAAAGAAAAAATTGTAAATATTTGCTTAAAGTGTTTTCGTGTTTCACTGTCTATTGATAACCAAATAATGTTAGACTTTCCAGCCCATAGAGTTAGTAGAAAAATACAGAGGAAATGTGCTGCATTAGTGTGAAACCAAATATGCAATCCTAAAACCGGCTACAATTGTGCTCACATTTAGAATCTTGCTTTGACACGCCTGACATTTAAAGTTCGCCAATAAAATAATTCAGCCCTTTTCCCATGTACATGTTACGTTTGGGCTAAATGAGGGCATTTAAATTCGAGCGATATCAGACTTCATAAAGCAAACCGTTTTCACAATATACTGCATCTCTATTATCCTGTATATTCCAGCCATACGTATGTCGCCCAGTCCTCCATTTTCAAAGACCGAAATTGATTATGCGAGCCCATCTATTATATATATATAATCCAAACGGAAATTTCGTTCCGAACGCCGAGATTTCGAGTTCTACCGCATGGATTTTTACGGAACTTATACCGTTAGATAGGTATCGTTCCAGGGAAGGTTTTAAGCTATAACACATCATTCTACCTAGATTAGTTAAGAATTATTACGGAAAATTCTATTATTTTGGACTTTGTTACTTCATATTTCCTTAAATATCTGGGCTCCTATTGGTCGTAGAGCTTAGATCTCGCGCCAAAAGTAGCTCCGAAGCACCCAAGCAAACTTTTACCCGCGATTATTTTGACGTCTTCCGATTTCCTCTAACTCTATTAGATGCCCGCGTAGAAGCCCCTTTAAAATATTTTTCGTAGTAATTTCAGCAATTATCTTAAATTATTGGTTAAGACCGCCACCCTCCCGATTCATGTATCTACGGAAAGGTTGCATGAAGGAGTTTCGTTCAGATACGCTTTCGTTAAGAATAGAGTGCGCTCCCTGGTGGTGGAATGTGGAACTAACATAACGCGATATTGTTAAAATTAGGAAATCTAACAATGCGATCTGTTTTAAACTTTGAGATAGTTCATAACACATAATCTATTATCTATTCTATTATATATATATATAATCTATTATCTATTCTATTATATATATATAAAAAAATCCAAACGGAAATTTCGTTCCGAACGCCTAGATCTCGAGTTCTACTGCATGGATTTTTACGGAACCTATACCGTTAGATAGGTATTGTTTCAGGGAAGGTTTTAATCTATAACACATTATTCTACCTATATTAGTTTTAGAATTATGACGGAAAAATCAGTTATTTTGGGCGATAAGGTTACCATTTTATTTCTTGGCGAAATTCATCGTTGATAAAAAAAAAAAAAAAAAAAAATGAAACGTCTATTAAACCTCGAAAAATAAAAGAAAAACTGTTACTAATTTTATTTAAATGAAAAAAAAAAGAAAAAAAGAAGAAGAAAATCCGTTTTAATGAGTGATAATATTAAAAAACGGAAACATTTAATCAAAACCTGAAAGAAATATTTGTAATGCTTAAAAATTAATTTAATAAGAAATATTACACTTGATACGCAATATTTGGCTCTTTATCGCTTGCGTTAGATATGGAAACGAATCTGAAAATTTGATTAGATGAAATTTTAACGACATTTTCTTTCTGTTCTGTTCTTTTCTTTTTTTTATATCTAATTGTCCCATCACGTGACTTATAGAAGAAACAAGCAGATGTAATTGTGAGTCACATGTGTAATTACTATTTGTTTCTTTACAATTTTTTATTTTTCTTTTGTCGCCAAACAATGTGATTTTAAGCCAAAAATGCATAAGCGTGACATTAGCTTGAGGATGTTCTCACAAATGGTGTTTTTTTAGGTGAAAGAGATCATTTTTTGAGTACATTTTCATATTCAATTGTAACTTATATAGATATCAGTTAATATTTTAAAAATGGAATCGAATACTTAAATTTCAGTGTGAATTTCTGCCACACATACATATTGTAAAATAATTTCATACTTTTTAAAATGTTTTTCGCCGTAATTCCGAAAGCATGTGATATTTATAAACTCGAACTCAGATCAACGAATATTACCCATTTTATTTAAGCAAATATTATCTGTTTTCTCAAGTCATATCGCCAATTTCATTTATAGGAAAATTCACAGATTCGAAATCTAGGAAATAAAGATAATTTTTAAGGAAATTTATGTTTTAATACGTTATTACTATGGAAAAATTCAACATTTTGAAAAAAAAAAATTACAAGTCTTTTGTAATTCGTCATTTCTTTTTCGTCTTTCTTCGTACTTTCTCCTCTGTTATGTAATATTTCAAATGATATTGGACTAATTTTCGATCATCGATTCACCGCAAAATCGCATATCTAATATAGTATATAAAATAAAGTCTGGATTAGGGGGCTAATTAACGCACAGCGCAAACTACTGAACCTAAAATCTTGAAAATCGTGGTAAAAATACTTCTTATGACATAAACTTCTGCTAATAAAGGATTTTCTAAAGTGTCACCCCTAATGGTTTTTGCACGGGGAGGGAAAAAAATCGAATATCAAAATTATACGTCAAATGATACATATTTTAATGTAGTTTTGTATGCTGAATCGAATGCTACCAAATAAATTTTTATAAGTCCAACAGTTCATGACACATTTCATATTTTTCTAATTTGGCGGTGTCTTTGGCATCTAAACCTCAAAATATCTATCATTACATCCGTTACTCTAGCAACGGAAAAAATTCAAATCAACCCTTTTGGCTAAAAAATAAAAACGGCTCTATGAGTTTGAAATAAAAATGCAAGCATCTTAATTTTTTTTAAAAAATAGTGATTTTATGTAAAATAAAAGGGAAAAAATTACTGAGAATTTAGCGTTATAAAAGAAAAATGGAAAAGGTACTACTTAGATATTCCGTCGACCAAAAATCTATCGTCAAACTATAAGATTAAATGCCAATAATGGTTGATCGTAAATATCAAATTCACTTGAATTTAAACAAACTGCACGTGTTTACGTCATCAAGTGATTTTAATTTCGACGTTTTATTTGTTTTGTTATTAATGTTATACTAATTTATTTGTTATTTCGTTATTTAAAATAAAGATTATGTCAATTTATATAATTTGGCGAATGGTTTGGCGATTTATATAATTTGGCGAAATTGGTCGACGGGATAGCAAGTAGTACCAATGAAAATATTTAAGTATGAAAGCAATGTTTGTAACGACTTAAAAATTATTTTCATATGTATAAACTCGGTTTATGGCGTCAGATGCCGTCATCCGAAGAATCTACAAGAGTCTTTTTTTATTTTTTCCGGTCATAGGTTCCTCAATGAAAGAAATTGGAATTGGAATAATATTGTGCGATTTATAAATTGCTCCTCGATAAGAAAAAAAAATGGGTACATTTATAACAACCGTGCGCACATCTCGCTGATAGCATTTTTAAAATTCCCAGTAGCAGTAGTTACATTTTGCGTATGTAAATTAAAAATATTTTTTTGCTTTTAATTATGGCATTATTTTTTGTTAATGTTTATATTTTCAGTTTTTTAAATGAAATTAGTATAAGGGATGCATTTCAAATTAAATGAGTGAAAGGTTTGTGTTTTAAATGAAAATAATAAAATAAGAATATGCTATGAAAACAATCTTTATTGATTTATTACCTGCGCCCGGCTGACATAAAAGTATCACAAAAGCCACATATTCACTTTTCTTTGAGTAGTTGCTCATGAGAATTCAAGTTAACCTTCCGTAATCGGATACTTCACATATTGGTGTATTAGCTTTAATGTTGAAAGCATCGTTTTTGTTTGAAGCGAAAACTTTACTATGAATTCTATTACACAAAATCGCATCATCATCATCTACTATATATTTACAACGGAAATTTGTATTTCATTCCGATTGTTTATAATACTTTCGTAGGATATACCACAATTAGTTAGGTAATAATTTTGGAAAGGTTTTAGTGTATACATATTGTTCAACAGTACTTAGTTATAGAGCAACAGTAAAAGTTCAAAAATTAAATGAACCTGATTATGAAAGTTTAGCCTTTTTAAAAAAATCTACAGAACATATTTTGTTACAAATGACACTGTTGCATGACTTTTAGGAATGGTGTTAGTATATACGATTTCATTATATGTTGATTAGTTAGAGGTATTAATTCCTGTTGTCATAACGGTCTCATTACCCGACCATAAGTGCGCTGTTTATAATCAACTAAAACAATTACTTCTTAATTGCTAAATTTTGTCCAACGCTTAAGATAACATTATATCGCAATGGCGTTCGCATCGTTTTCAGTAATGTGCAAGGTCAAGCTGAAGATCCATATTGTTTAAAATACAAGTTCAAATTCACCATTTATTTTAATCCAAGGTTCATTTGGAAATATTGACCAGCGCAGCGGGCATAGCCTGCTAGTTTATCTATAAAGTGAGAAATAAAAGAAATATCAGATCATTTAAGAATTACATTTGTTTTTATTATACGAATTGAATATTTCCAACTGAGCGAAAAAATATTCAATTCGTATGATAACTTTACCAATCACTTTGATTGTGTTAAAATAATAGTTCATCTACGTATCCATCTTTTATATAGAGTTCCTTTACCTGCGGTTTATTCCGTGGAGCTGTCTACATGACAGACCAGATGTTCCTACCAGTAAGGTTATCTGAGCGAAATATGCTGGCTGGTTGTCGGCCCAGTTATCTTAAACGGTAAAGCAATGGCCTTGTAAGCCAAGGATCTGGGTTCGAATCCCAGCCTGGGCATTTTTTCGCTCAGTTGGAAATATTAAATTCGTATGATAACTTTACAAATCAGTTTGATTGTGTTAAAATAATAGTATTGCTTTTATTATTTGTTTTTCGACTCATGTTACTCATCTTGAATTGGTTTCAGAATTGTTGATTTCAACGTTATGGCTGCTCTGAAAAGATTTATTGTCAATAGAATCAAGCCAGCTGAGTTAATCATGGTTGGTGCAACAAATTTTAAGGGTGCAAGTAAGGAATTGCGAGAGTTATACAGTTCTGTATCCTCTATTAATATGAAGCACTAAAGAATTATTTGGCCAACGAAAGCATCATCTGGAAATTTAATTCGATTTCCACTCTACATTTTGGTGGACTTTGGGAGGCGAACATAAAGTCTGTGAAATATCAGCTGCGTAGAGCAACGGGGATTCGCTATTTACATCTGAAAAACTCCCTACAGTATTGTCACAAATTGAAATCTGTGAAATATCAGCTGTGTACAACAACGGGGATTCGCTATTTACATCTGAAGAACTCTCTACAGTATTGTCACAAGTTGAAATCTGTGAAATATCATCTGCATAGAACAACGAGGATTCGCTATTTACATCTGAAAAACTCCCTACAGTATTGTCACAAATTGAAATCTGTGAAATATCAGCTGCGTAGAACAACGGGGATTCGCTATTTACACCTGAAGAACTCTCTACAGTATTGTCACAAATTGAAATCTGTGAAATATCATCTGCGTAGAACAACGGGGATTCGCTATTTACATCTGAAGAACTCTCTACAGTATCCTTCTATATATAAAAAAAAGTTTTGATTTGGAAATGGACCAATAAAAAATCTGCGTAGATACCGTGAAATGCATCTGATTGGTCAGAGCTTTATGAAGCTATAAGGAAGGTTACCAATGAGGGACCCGTCTCTCTGTCGCCAAAAGTGACGCCAACTTGGCACTATTTCCAGTATTTCGCCAAAATTAAGGGTACTTTTCCGTTATACGGACAGCATGCCAAAATGTATATTAATGCGCCAATTATTTCAGCCCTCATCGTGAAAAGGATTTTTCTTGTAAACCATGCGAAACATTGTGATTTGTTATTTATGAAACGTGAATTACGTGAATGATTATTATTTAACCTTAATCTTGGAAAGCTTTTTAATTTGCTATTATTCGAAATAAAAATGCTTTTTTTTTTTGTAAAATTATAATTTACTTTTACTGCTGACGCTGAGATGGATTTTACCATTTGTCAATTACCAGATGATGAGAAAGTTGCGATAAAACTGTTCCAGAAATTTGGAATTCTGCATAATAAAAGTTGTGTTCAAACAACCATGAAATGAAATTATGGATGAGTTCTGGAAATCCGAAATGGAGATGTAGCTTACGATCATGCGAAGAAAGCGTATGAATACGACAAAAAACATGGTTTGAAAGATCGCGGTTGTCTTTTCTTAATGCTTTGAGGTTTATATATTTATGGTGCCAAGAGTTGACATCGATTGAGCTTTGTGGGCTGCAACTTGATATGAACCATAACACAACAGTGGACTGGAATAGTTATTTTAGATAAGTTTGTGCAAATGCTTTATGTTCACGACCAAATAGAAAAATCGGTGGACCTAATAAAATGATAGAAGTAGATGAAAGTCTTTGTACCAGAAGTTAAAGCAACGTACGGAGTGTTCTTCCTCCTCAATGGGTGTTAGATGGTTTATGCCGTGAAACACGGGAATGTTTCCTTACTCCTATTTCCGATCGCACAGCTGAAACTTTAATGGCGACAATAGAAAACAATGTAGCTGATGGAAGTATTATTTATACAGATTACTGGAAAGGATATAAAACAGATGAACTGCGAAGTGCTGGTTATGATCATTTCACAGTAAATCACAAATACAATTTTGTCGACCCTAATACTGGATGTCATACTCAAAATGTTGAGAGATTATGGGGCATCGCAAAATGGCGAAACAAAAGATATCGGGGAACAGTTCGACATCATTTAGAGTCGTATCTCATAGAGCTTATGTGGCGACGTCTTCATTCAAAAAATGAAATGTTTACTGCAATGCTAAAAGATATGGCACAGATGTCATATTCGCCCCATATTGGCGCGATTTTTTCCTGACGCCAATGTCATATACGCAACGGGACTTAACTGGCGCCAAAGTGTCGTTATTTTGCTTGATGTGGTAACCCGGATTATGTTGTGGCACAGGTGTCATATACCCCATATTGGCGCGATTTTTTTCCGATGCCAATTTGGCGAAAATATCAACAGCATAAACAGCAACATCCGGGTTACCATATCAAGCAAAATAACGACACTTTGGCGCCAGTTAATACCCGTTGCGTATATGACATTGGCGTCAGAAAAAAAATCGCACCAATATAGGGCGTATATGACATCTGTACCTATGTTGTTTATGCTGTTGATGTTTTCGCCAAATTGGCAACCGAAAAAAAAATCGCGCCAATATGGGGCGAATATGACATCTGTGCCAAAGAGATTTGTAATTTTATGGCAGCAGTTTAATATGATTTTTTTATTTTATTACTTTATTGTATAACAGTTATTTGTTCACTTATTTTAATTATATATTTGTGATTTAATAAAATAGTTCGTAAAATTCTGTAATTTTCAAATGTTATATTTTTAAAATGCTCACTTTACTATCGACAATGTTTTTCTTTTATTTTTCAAATGTTTCAATTCACGTGATTTTCATTTTGCGCCAACTATTGCGCTTGGCGACAATGTTGTCCGTATAACGGTAAAGTACCAAAAAGCATAGCCTACTATGATATATACGGCCCACGCATTTCGCCAAAAACCGTCGAAAAAGTGAAGTCGGATTCAGCTTCAAACTCTGAACCAAAACATCACAACGTGCTCTTTTTTGTTTACATTTATACCCTGCCCAGACAGCGGCGGCTTGTTTCTCATCGTCGAAGTTTCAGAATTATTGATCGTATTTTCAGAATAATAAATTAAATACTTATATTCTTCAATTTCCTTCGATTTAAAAGGATATTTTGCACAGCTTGTAGTATTTTAGTGTTCACATACTTTTAAGATTAGCTAAATTATTTATTGTTTACTTGATCGTTTGGTTCATTCTGTTATTCTTTTTTGAATCTCCCGTATTTACATAAAAATAGCTTGTGTTTCATATACACGTTTTTAAATTAAAATTTGGTTTTTATCAAACTACAGTTCTCATAACTGGCTTGAAGCAGTTATTTTTGACGAATTTATTGCTACCCGTAAAATGTTTGTGATTGATATCGTCCGAACTAAATAATAATAATAATAGTAAAAAAAAAAAAAGTCGATCTTCCTTAAACATTAAATATTACTATTTTTAATCATAGAAAGAAATGGTGATCGCAGATTTAAATATCGTTGCAATAGTTTATGTTATCCAAGCAATTTTGATTAAATCATGTAAGTGTATTTGTTACTTAATAAATTATATTTATTAATTATTACAAGGAATTTTATCAGTACTTTAATATATTTAAAAGAAATTCCATTAGTTCTATTGTTTCAGCAGTGAAGATAGCAAATAAATTTGTGACATTGATGTTTTTAGACTATGCATGTTTTTATTTATTGGGGTGAATCGTAGAATACTCTACTTTTCCCCAACCTGGCGATAAATGCGCCAAAGTAGCAACCTTGGTGTTTAGTATTAACTTGGTATTAAGTAGCAACCTTGGAAGTATTCTCCGGTCGCACCATTTATTATTCCGATAATTGTTAAAATGATAATGTTTTTTTATTATTATTATTTTTTTTTTTATTTGATGATTAGAGTTAATATTTTTATTAAACTCTTTTGAAACATATCTATACGGAAAAAAAGTAAACACATTGGAATTCTCTGAACCCTGCCCAGTGCGGTTTGATTGGTTCTCGTCATTGAAGTTACGGTCTGAGTCAAATTTCTGTTTTGGGCAGCGTATCAGAGTCCTCTGGCGAGCAACTTCATACATTAAACGCAAATCGGTCTGCCGGTAGTAGTATCTAAGTATGTCTTGCAAAAAGTAATGCTTTGGAAATGGAACAAGGAAAATCTGCGTAGATACCGTGAAATGCAACTGATTGGTCAGAGCTTTATGACGCTATAAGGGAGGTTACCAAAGGGTAACCCGTCTCTCTGTCACCAAAAGTGACGCCAACTTAGCGCTATTTCCAGTATTTCGCCAAATTTCCATAGACTCCCATTGAAATACAATAGGGTTTACTTGCATGCAGGAAATCAACAAATTTAGATATTTCAATTCAACAAAAACTAATATTAGCTTATGAATAGAGCTTAATTGAACCATTTACATTATTTTTAAGCACAAACAATAATCTGGGGTTGGCTAGAAAATAGGAATTGCTTCGCTATACCGAATGGAATAGCTAAGCGATTACGCGGGGGGGGGGGGGGGGGGGGTTGGTGAGCGTAGCGAGCAAGGGGGGCGGTGCCCCCCTAGTTGTCATAAATTAAAGCGTGTTTAAACTCAAGACCTTTATTTCCACTGTTCTATGTATTTATATATCTAAATAATCTACAAGTCCTGACACAAGGACATTCTTTGACTGGTGTTTCCTTGACAGCTATTCCAAAACTTGATGTAACAGATGTTCCACTTTTAAGACTTTGCCTTGGCAATTAATACAGTGAGTATTCTAGCCGGAGGCGGTGGAATGCAGGGTATTTGTCTCAACTCCAGAAACGTCCCAAGCCGCTGCATTCGACAGCAAATTTAAAGATCGCCGATTTCATACTCTTTAAAAATGAACTTCTTCTTGCTCTTCGATGGAAACTGGGAAGAATTATTCAAACATTTTCTGTTAGCGATGGTCATGTAAGAGACGCTCGTAAAGGTTGCTGCAGGAGAAATTAAAGATCCTATTCATAAACTTTATCCTCTACGATTTGAATAACATTTGACAGAGAACTTTTTTATTTGTGTACATTCGAGATTACAAGGAGAAGGAATAAGGGGTATTATATAAATAGTTTTTTTGACCTGCGATGGTGTGATATTATCTCAAGGCTGAGTTACTGCAACATCTATGGCAGAGTCATTTTTCTGAAAATGGCAACGGTTTGTTTTTGTAACCGTTTATTATTATGTTCTAAAGTTTGTACAACCAAGATGATTCCATTAAAGTGCCATACAGTTCATTTTTTAATACGTGTTCGGTTTCATTATGAATCTGTATTTAATTTAACCCTTTCAATGGGAATTAATTGTGTTTCTGTAATTCTGAAGTCACAATAGAATTTTCGAAAAATTTATTTGAAGATAATGAAATGCAATTTTACACTTTTATTTCAACAAAGTTATAAAAGTATTTTTTTTTAATTCTGGTAGAAATCTTCGTTAAAATTATGTGGAATAAAATATATATTACAGCCCTTCAATAGTTTCACATATGCAGTCAGCTCTAAACATGGTTATAATTTCACCTTTACCCCATCTCCTTTAAACCTCCAACACTTCTTTTATAATAATAACTAGTTGGATGTGCCAATCCCAAAACTTTCTTCTATCTTATACATCTCAATATTTCAAAACCTAGTTACATATGTTAATACTTCAATATTATTAGTTCAATACTATACCAACTTTGATTTTCATCTTAAATTTCTGCTCAAGTCAAGTAAACGGACTAAAAACGAGTTAATCTATATCATGATATTTGTTAAAATTATTAATTTTTCCTTATTCTGTCGTTATCAGCTGTTTGCGAAAAGCCGGCATAGCAGGAAGCGAGTTCCCGCCGATACACAATAGAACTACGAAAAATCAAGAAAAGTATACAAAAATCGCTAGCACGGAGCCCCTTTACCGCGCAATATTTCCAAATTCAAGGAGAACCTGTTGGCCAAAGCCAAAAACAAGCACAGACATTTTGGTTCAATTGTATGCATAATTTTATACGCTGTTCGATGGTACAATAATGAAAATGGCACAGAGATGGGAATTATAGCGCCCCCTTCTTTCGGAATTTTTTCAAGTTCAGGGAGGACTTGTTTGCCATAGCCAGAAACATGCACAAAAAATTTGGTTCAATTATATGGATAACTTCATACACTTTTCGATGGTACAATAATGAAAATGGTACAGACATCGCAATTATAGTGCCCCCTTCCGGCAGAATTTTTCCAAATTCAGGGAGGACCTTCGTGACATGACCAAAAATAAACACATAAAATTTGGTTCAATTCTATGCATAACTTCATACACTTTTCGGCGGTACAATATTCAAAATGGCACAAAAATTGTACAAAAATCGCTATTACAGTGCCCTCTACGAGCGATTTTTTTACAAATTAAGGGAGGACCTCCTTGCCATAGCCAAGAACTTAATTTTTTTTTTTTTTTGGTTCAATTCTATGCATAACTTCATACACTTTTCGATGGTGCAATATTCAAAATCGCACAAAAATCGCTATTACAGCGCCCCCTTACGGCGAATTTTTTGCAAATTCATGGAGGACTTGCTTGCCATAGCCAAGAACTTAAAGATTTTTTTTAGTTCAATTCTATGCATAACTTCATACACTTTTCGATGGTGCAATATTCAAAATTGCACAAAAATCGCTATTACAGCGCCCCCTAACGGCGAATTTTTTTGCAAATTCATGGAGGACCTGCTTGCCATATCCAAAAACTTAAAATAAAAATTTGGTTTAATTCTATGCATAACTTCATACACTTTTGGGCGGTACAATATTTAAAATCTCACAAAAATCGCTATTACAGCGCCCCCTACCGGCGAATTTTTTCCAAATTCAGGGAGGACCTGCTTGCCATAGCCCAAAACTTAAAATAAAAATTTGGTTTAATTCTATGCATAACTTCATACACTTTTGGACGATACAATATTCAAAATCGCACAAAAATCGCTATTACAGCACCCCCTACCGGCGGTTTTTTTTCCAAATTCAGGGAGGACCTGCTTGCCATAGCCAAAAACTTAAAATAAAAATATGGTTCAATTCTATGCATAACTTCATACACTTTTCGATGGTACAATATTCAAAATCGCACAAAAAACGCATTTACAGTGCCCCCTACCGGCGAATTTTTTCCAAATTCAGGGAGTACCTGCTTGTCATATCCGAAAACTTAAACTAAAAATTTGGTTCAATTCCATGCATAACTCCATACACTTTTGGACGGTACAATATTCAAAATCGCACAAAAATCGCTATTACAGCGCCCCCTACCGGCGAATTTTTTCCAAATTCAGGGAGGACCTGCTTGCCATAGCCAAAAACTTAAAATAAAAATTTGGTTGAATTCTATGCATAACTCCATACACTTTTGGATGGTACAATATTCAAAATCGCACAAAAATTGTTATATCAGCGCCCCCTACCGGCGAATTTTTTCCAAATTCCGGGAGGACCTGCTTGCCATAGCCAAAAACTTATAATAAAATTTTGGTTTAATTCTATTCATAACTTCATACACTTTTTGATGGTACAATGGCGACAGACAGACGGACAGACGGACAGACGGACAGACGGACGGACGGACGGACGGACGGACGGACAGACGGACACACAGGCAGACAGACATTTTCTATAAACATGTTTTTTGGAATCTCTGACCCCTAAAACATGCAAATCCGTCGAAAACCGGAAGTCGAAAAAATTTCGATTACAATACTTTCTTCCATTGAAGATAGAAGAAAGTAAAAATTAGATGTCAGCTAAAAAATTTCAGGAAAAAATGAAATCTTTCACAATGTTTAATAATTTTCTTTTTTTAAATAAACTGCATTAGTTTCAAAAGGTCATGCTTTTAAAAGCTTCATACAATTCTTTATGTCTTAAAGTATTCTTTGAATCTTTTATGAGAAAGTTTGAAAATGTTTAAATGAATACTTAATACAGTTCTATGAATAAAATCTATCTCGAAAGTTTTAAAATAGAATTTTTATTTTAGGGGACCAGAAATGTTTAAAGCTGGGAAATTTTCCAAAGTTTGATTGTATGGATTAGGAATGGAATCATGCAGTTAATTTGATTATTATTATTTTGAATTTATTTATTTATGTTTTATAGAAATTAAACAATTTTTCAGTACTGCACGTCAAAATTAATCTGGCAAAAGTAGCTTTGCACGAATTTTATTTTTTGTTCACCATCTGTTAGTCTTTAAATCTGCTTTATACTGGTAATTACGTTGTTACTTTCTTCTATCTTCAATAGAAGAAAGTATTGTAATCGAAATTTTTTTCGACTTCCGGTTTTCGACGGATTTACATGTTTTAGGGGTCAGAGATTCCAAAAAACATGTTTATAGAAAATGTCTGTCTGTCTGTGTGTCCGTCCGTCCGTCTGTCCGTCCGTCCGTCTGTCCGTCTGTCCGTCCGTCCGTCTGTCCGTCTGTCCGTCTGTCTGTCGCCATTGTACCATCAAAAAGTGTATGAAGTTATGTATAGAATTAAACCAAAATTTTATTATAAGTTTTTGGCTATGGCAAGCAGGTCCTCCCGGAATTTGGAAAAAATTCGCCGGTAGGGGGCGCTGATATAACAATTTTTGTGCGATTTTGAATATTGTACCATCCTAAAGTGTATGGAGTTATGCATAGAATTGAACCAAATTTTTAGTTTAAGTTTTTGGCTATGGCAAGCAGGTCCTCCCTGAATTTGGAAAAAATTCGCCGGTAGGGGGCGCTGTAATAGCGATTTTTGTGCGATTTTGAATATTGTACTGTCCAAAAGTGTATGAAGTTATGCATAGAATTAAACCAAATTTTTATTTTAAGTTTTTGGATATGACAAGCAGGTCCTCCCTGAATTTGGAAAAAATTCGCCGGTAGGGGGCGCTGTAAATGCGTTTTTTGTGCGATTTTGAATATTGTACCATCGAAAAGGGTATGAAGTTATGCATAGAATTGAACCAAATTTTTATTTTAAGTTTTTGGCTATGGAAAGCAGGTAATCCCTGAAATTGGAAAAAATTCGCCGGTAGGGGGCGCTGTAATAGCGATTTTTGTGCGATTTTGAATATTGTACTGTCGAAAAGTGTATGAAGTTATGCATAGAATTAAACCAAATTTTTAGTTTAAGTTTTTTGATATGGCAAGCAGGTCCTCCCTGAATTTGGAAAAAATTCGCCGGTAGGGGGCGCTGTAATAGCGATTTTGAATATTGCACCATCGAAAAGTGTATGAAGTTATGCATAGAATTGAACCAAAAAAAATTTTAAGTTCTTGGCTATGGCAAGGAGGTCCTCCCTTAATTTGTAAAAAAATCGCTCGTAGAGGGCGCTGTAATAGCGATTTTTGTACAATTTTTGTGCCATTTTGAATATTGTACCGCCAAAAAGTGTATGAAGTTATGCATAGAATTGAACCAAATTTTATGTGTTTATTTTTGGTCATGTCGCGAAGGTCCTCCCTGAATTTGGAAAAATTCTGCCGGAAGGGGGCACTATAATTGCGATGTCTGTACCATTTTCATTATTGTACCATCGAAAAGTGTATGAAGTTAACCGTATAATTGAACCAAATTTTTTCTGCATGTTCCTGGCTATGGCAAACAAGTCCTCCCTGAACTTGAAAAAATTCCGAAAGAAGGGGGCGCTATAATTCCGATCTCTGTGCCATTTTCATTACTGTACCATCGAACAGCGTATAAAATTATGCATACAATTGAACCAAAATGTTTGTGCTTGTTTTTGGCTTTGGCCAACAGGTTCTCCTTGAATTTGGAAATATTGCGCGGTAAAGGGGCTCCGTGCTGGCGATTTTTGTATACTTTTCTTGATTTTTCGTAGTTCTATTGTGCATCGGCGGCTCATGCAGCGGCGGGAACTCGCTTCCTGCTATGCCGGCTTTTCGCAAACAGCTGATAACGACAGAATAAGGAAAAATTAATAATTTTAACAAATATTATGATATAGATTAACTCGTTTTTAGTCCGTTTAATTGACTTGAGCAGAAATTTAAGATGAAAATCAAAGTTGGTATAGTATTGAACTAATAATATTGAAGTATTAACATGTGTAACTAGGTTTTGAAATATTAAGATGTATAAGATTGAAGAAAGTTTTGGGATTGGCACATCCAACTAGTTTTTTGATTAAAAAGCAAACGAAAAAAAAATCCATAAAAATGGTCATATCTTTTGTAATACAGTAGTACTCCGACTTACGTCCCCTCAACTTACGTCACCCTCTGGCCTGAAAGAAATTGCCCTTTATTCTTCGCAGAGACTAACGAAACGTCTGAAAATTGAGATTCTGTATCTCTCCTAATAGATGAAATTATTGAAAATGAAAGGGAACTCAACTTAAAGATGGATGCTGAAGATGTTGTTGAACTCACAAATTCCTCTGATCCGGAATTAACAAACGACGTATTTATTGAATTAAAGGAACAAAGTACTGTCAAATATATAGATGAAGATTTTGAACCAACGGAAAAGATTATGACGATTGCAAAATTAACCGAAGGACTAAACTTACCAAAGCTGGAATGACGGTTCTTGAAGATATTGGTTCGGAGTAGTATTCAGAGAGTAGCAACGATTAGAAAAAGCTTAGAAAACTCACTCTGCTGTGACAAATCGCCTCGAAGGTAAAAACAAGTAAGAAAAATCATGCGTTAAGCATAGATTATGAAACACTTTCCAACACTTCTTGAATGTTTTAACAAAACTTCGTTATTTAGAGAAATAAAGTATATAAGAGAACTAACTAAACATTTTAGAAAACGCATAAATAATTTAAAAACTGATTTCAGCAGTTATCTTCCATAGCAAATATGTATTCCAATTCTTTTGAACATCCATGTATTTGATCTGTAGGTTGATATAGATACTATATAATGGAGAAATTTAGTTTAGTAATGTAACGGAAAACTTTTGACTGTCCCTGTAAATGAACTAAACGTACTATAAACTTCATTTGAAATAGGGTTCGTGCTATGATAGAGGTTACTAACATATAAAAATTTCAGAACGATCCGAGTATATTTACGGGAGTTAGAGCGCGGACAGACGGACAGACAAACCGAAGTCTTAAACACTTTTCAACTTTGTTGGAAAGTGTTAAAAAATGTCGCTTCAAACTTCATTGCAAGATTTTTTTTTCACTTGGTCAAAGTCTCAAATGGGACGGCTAGAAGAACAATAAATTGTAAAAAATTAAAAACATTGAGTTATACAAATTCTTGTATTGCAAACGCATTTCTTTGGAAATGTTAAGTGTATGTAACATAATACCTATATAAAACAGAATATGGTGATTAGATTTTGTTGAATTTTTGTTAGTTATCCTTTTTTGCTCATCTAAATATACCTCGACTTCCGTCGCTAGTCTCGGAACGAATTGCTGACGTAAGTCGAGGTATTACTGTAATTTAAAAAAACGTGATTCGTTTGTTTTTCTTTTATAATTGAGAAACAACGCAATTAGCAGTGTAAATAAAGAATAAAGATTCAAAGCAGTGAAACAAAAAATCAAAATAGTTGCAAAGCTGCTTTGTAAGTTTAATTTTGCCGTACAATACAGGGTGTCCATAAAAGAACGTCCCAGTTTCAGCGGTATAATATAACCGTTTAATTTAGACTTTTTACAACTATTCCATTCAATGGAAGGTAAACTAACCTACTTTTTCTCACAAAGGTTCAATACGTGCACCTTTAGTTAGACGGCACACATCCCACCTAAAGTCCAATTCTTCCCACACTTCCGTTCCGGAGTCCACACAAGCCCGGAGTATCGGAAGTAATAGCCTCTTCCATTCTGTGTCTCATCCAGGGTTCTCGCTGCCGCTCGCCGTTGCGCCAAATCCCGACAAAATGCTTCATTTGGCGAGTAAACGAACAATCAGACTCGCCAAATTGCGAGTGCTCAATTTCTACTCTTTTTGTGTGTGTGTGTGTGTGTGCCAATACAGTCGAGATTCTTATCCGCGTTACTGAACGATTGATATCGCTTTTCATGTTCAATCGCACCGTGCCATTTACGTTACTCTATTTATTGCAATACTTACTCAACGCAAATTGAGTTTAGGAGCAGCCAAACATACGGAAAGGATTATGCGACAGGTGTTTCCCTATTGTGAGTTTTAATCACTACTCATGCGCCGGCGTTGCGTTGGTAAAAGCACAAACAAAATTACTCACATCAGTTGCCAAATAGAGAAAGATTTTGCTGGGATGCGGGGTTGAAATTAGCCATTTACCATACTATTTATGAGTTTTATGCAAAGTATCATTCACCGATCAATTTTTTTTTTCAGTTTCAGCCAAAATCTCACAGCAATTTTCAATGCATATTTTCCCAACGGTAAATCAAAGATAGCTGTTTTAAATTTTTATTTAGACTACAAAAAGAATGTCTGAAACATTTACACATTTAGGAGACATTTAGAATGTATTCTAAATGTCTAATATATAAATCGCCATAAAAAATGACGAATTTACAGTAATTTCTTAATAGTTTCTATAGCGGATATTTGAATTTTTATTCTATAAGCAATTACAAAAATTCGGGTTATTTTGGAGCATGTACAAAAAAAAAGGATTCAATAAGGGGTTAAAAACAGATCTTTCAGTGTTTTACGCCGAATCTATTTTTCTAACCTTTTTTTTTTTTTTTTTTTTTTAATTGGCTGTTTTTAATTTCTTATTCGCCAAATCGCTAATGTTGGTCAAGAGCCAGAGATTTTCTTATTCCGATTCAATATGCCTTTTTTTTTTACTCACAGGCAAACAATTTGTAATTTTTAATTGTAAATAGTTTCTATCAGTTTATTTAAAGAATGTAAAATTACAGAGTTATTGCCCCGTACTACCTTTGTGATTTTCTTGAAAACATAAATCTTTACAGTAATCAAGTGGATGAAATGTAGGGCAATAATGGAGCTTTTAGGTAGCTTTCTTTACAAAAAAGCTACCTATTGCAGCCGTTCGGAGGAAAGCGATTTCAAAAAATTTTGGTATATTTTCATCGATCATGACCCCCAGACCCCGAAACCACCCTCCGTTCAAAATTGATATATATATATATATATATATCTGACCTATGTCACACTGTAACTCCCGTAATTATGAACCGATTTGGATGTAATTCGGTGTGTACATAGTACATACCAATGTCTCGACCGAGTTCGTTGGCCAGCTTCATCCGCCGTTTTGTTTCAAAATGGCGGCCATTTAAAATTTTAAAAAAAATTTAAAACTTGAAATGTGGTACCAAAAAATTAAAAATGGAAAAATATTTTTTTCTTATGTATTTGACCTTTATACAAAGATTCCGGAGCAGTTTTTGTTTCCTCTATATCTTAAAAAATGGCTGAGTTATAGCATTTTGAATTTCTAGCGTGGCTGACAATTTGAAACGTCCTGAATTTTGTCACGCGATAAAAGTCGTATTTATGAACCGATTTGGATGCAATTCGGTGTGTACATAGTACATACCAATCTCTCGACCGAGTTCGTTGGCCAGCTTCATCCGCCATTTTGTTTCAAAATGGCGGCCATTTAAAATTTTAAAAAAAATTTAAAACTTGAAATGTGGTACCAAAAAATTAAAAATGGAAAAATATTTTTTTCTTATGTATTTGACCTTTATACAAAGATTTCGGAGCAGTTTTTGTTTCGTCTATATCTTAAAAAATGGCTGAGTTATAGCACTTTGAATTTCTAGCGTGGCTGACATTTTGAAACGTCCTGAACTTTGTCACGCGATAAAAGGCGTATTTATGAACCGATTTGGATGTAACTTCGTTTATACATAGTACATACCAATGTCTCGACCGGGTTCTTTGGCCAGCTTCATCCGCCATTTTGTTTAAAAATGGCGGCCATTTAAATTTTTAAGAAAAATTTAAATTTGAAATGTGGTACCAAAAAATTGAAAATTGAAAAAATATTTTCTTCTTATGTGTTTGACCTTGATAAAAAGATTCGGGAGCAGTTTTTGTTTCGTCTATATCTTAAGAAATGGCTGAGTTATAGGATTTTGAATTTCTAGCGTGGCTGACATTTTGAAACGTCCTGATTTTTCTCACGTAATAACAGGCGTATTTATGAACCGACGTAGATGTACCTTGGTGTGTACATAGTACATACAAATATCTCGACCGAGTTCGTTGGCCAGCTTCATCCGCCATCTTGTTTCAAAATGGCGGCCATTTAAAAAAATAAAAAAATAAAAAAATTTAAATGAGATACCAAAAAATTGGAAAATGAAAAAGATTTTTTTTGTATGTGTTTGACCTTAATACAAAGATTCCGGAACAGTTTTTCTTTCGTCTGTATCTAAAAAAAATGGCTGAGTAATAGCATTTTGAATTTCTCTTGTGGCTGACATTTTAAAACGACCTGATTTTTGTCACGCGATAACAGGCGTATTTATGAACCTATTTGGATGTAACTTGGTCTGTACATAGTACATACCAGTGTCTCGACCGAGTTCGTTGGCCAGATTCATTCGCCATCTTGTTTCAAAAGGGTTGCCATTTAAAAAAAATTAAATTTAAAATTCAAAATGGGGTATTAAAAAATTGGAAAATGAAAAACATTTTTTTTATGTGTTTGGCCTTGATACAAAGATTCCGGAGCAGTTTTTGTTTCTGAAAATTTGTTCTTTTGTTTATATCTTAAAAAATGGTTGATTTATAGCACTTTGAATTTCTAGCATGGCTAACATTTTGAAACGATCTTGTATTTGTCACGCGATAACACACGTATTCGCCTGTTTCGATGTAAGAAGGCATGTGGATAGTATACATCAACACCTCGACCAAGTTCGCTGGCCAGATTCATCAGCCTTCTTGTTTCAAAATGGCGGCCATTAAATTAATATATATATATATATTTAAAGTGAGGTGCAAAAAAATTAGAAATTGAAAAAGGTTTCTTTCTTAAGTATTTGACCTTGATATAAGGATTCAGGAGCATTTTTTGTTTGTCTTTACCTTAAAAAATGGCTCAGATATAGCAGTTTCAATTTCTATTGTGGGTGACATTTTGAAAAATCTGATTTTTTGCATGCGACAGCACTCCTATATATTAACCGATTCCGATGTGAGTGAGCATGTGCACAGCAATTACTAAGGTCTCGACCAAGTTCACTGGTTAGCCTCATCCACCATGTTGTCTTAAAATGACAGGCACTTTAAGAAATCGCCGAATTTGGCAGCCAAATATAAGTTACTTTAAAGAAAAGCAGCTTGGATAAAGCTGACTAATTTCGCGAAATTCTCATTCATTATATTGATAAAAATTGGTATTGAATCTCCTATATTCGGTTTCCACTAAATTGAGCTTCGTGTGTTTGAATGATGTAAGTTGGCTTTTTTTAAATAAGGATTATGAAAGCTACCTCTTCCTCCCGGCACTGGCCGGAAGGACTTTTTTGTATTAAGGTTGCCAGTTTGGTTTACTTTTTTTTATATGCTTTCTTTTATCTTACAATAATGTTTATTTGTATGTCACAGATACATCTTGTGACTCATTTTTCACCCACTTCTTTGTTGATATAGAGTTTGGACATTTGGAATATAAATTCCTGGACGTAATACATGGACTGGACATTGATTTTTTTTAAAATTCGATCCCCAGGGGAGAAACGGGGAGGCTACGGTCAATTTCCTATGAAGAAATTACTATCAGCTTCAACAATGAGTATTTGTGGAAAAGTAGTAGTGGCTTGGTTACAACAATAGCGCAAAAGTTTGGCCAGCTTGGCGAAATATCGCCAAATTTGGCGACAAAATTAAGTTGCAACCTATGGAACCAAAGGATGATAGCTGGCTAATTTGGAGAAATTCCCATTTAAATCAATTTATTCATATTTCTACTTTTTGGGAATTTTAATGAAAGCATGTTCTTAAAAAAGAAAAATACATTTATAATTTTTATTCAGAAATTTCGAATTCATACAGCAACTTCTGAAAGAAAAATCTTTCTTTATGCAATCACGAAATGCCTGTCATTAAATGAAGCAAAAATTTTCGGAATTTCTGATATGAATTTTGAATTTCTGAATAAAAAATGAGACCAAATTAACAACCTACATCGTTTCTACTTTTTTTGCTTGTTGTATAAATAAACGTAAGAAATTGTTATAAAATATAAACTTCGTGATTTAAAGAGTTTTATCAAATTCTTTGAAGTGTTTTCTGACTCTTTTATGTGAGAGAATAAAAATTTGGTAATAAATGCAATTTGCAACAAAAATTGTTTTCAACTAACTTTTAAAATTTGAAACAGCACTTTCCATTTTAACAGAAAACATTTAGAAATGTACAAACGGCAACTTACAATATTTTGAGCTGATAAAAATATTTAATTTTCTTCTTCTGATTCATTGAATTTTTTGGCAGTACAGACAAGCGTGTTCAAATTTTAAACATAAAAGTTTTCTTACAATTTATTTAGACATTATAAAAAGATAGAATACTCATTCTATTTCGTCTACCCTTTGTTAAACCGATAAGACTTTCCAGTAATAAATGAACTGGCTGATGTGAAATTTTATTATTATTATTATTTTTTTTTTTTTACGCATTCTTTCAACACTTGTGTATTCATCCCAAATTTCTCTGATTTTTTTTTTTTTTTAAACCGCAATTTATGTTTAAGAAGACTATATTTTGAAAACTAGGAATAAGAAATGCTGTATGATATCTTTAACTGATAAAAATATGACTTTTTCCTTGCAATGTATAGGTAACAACATTAAATTATTTTATAATAATATCTGTAAGTTTATTTAAAAATTTCACACCAGTCAATTAAACAGAAGAAATAAATGAAGTGTAAGTTGAATAACGAAGCCAATTTTATATATTATCCCACTGTTCCAGTCATTTGCAAAAGTAAAAGTACATAATTTACAAAACAATGAGCTTTGTGCGTAATAAACTTTTATACTATTGTTTATGGATTAAAGAGTTTTTTAATAACATATCTCAAAGCATGAAAATGTGAATTAAATAATAAAGATAGTTTATAACATAGACATGCTTTCGGCAGTTAATAATTACAGTCTTAACCTTCCGTCTACCAGACGGGTCCATTGGACCCGACATGTACATTCAAAATATTTATTCAAACCAGAAATTTCTTCAAAACAAACTAAATGTATAAATCAGACAATAATAAGTTAAATAAACAAATTAAATAGTTTTAAGTAAAAATTCTGGTGTAGAATGTTTTTATAAAACTTGAGTAAAATTTCCGGTAGTTCTAGGGTTAAATAAAAACTACAATTTTTATTTAAGAAGAAATATTAGGAACAGCAAGAGGAAGAATTTTAGCTCATCAAAATATTTAACATTCTTATTGTGCATCATTGCATTTGTTCTTAAGGAAAAAAAAAACAAGAGATTTTATATTTTAAACACGAAAGATTTATTATAATCTATTAAAAATTGTAAAACGAAAAAAAAAAAATGATGATTTTATTCTGTTTGTATTTGCTAAAAGTATAAATATTTATAGCAATTAATTAAGCTAATGAAATGACATGAAAACAAGTATCTCATCTTTACGCATTTTTTACAACTTACATTCTTCTAAAGTTGAAATAAAAAATGCAATTTTTGTATAAAACGGTAATATTTACAGAAACACGATTAATAACGTCTGTTCAACATTTTAAACACATCGAAATATTTAATTCTCTTCTTGTAATTTATTACTTTTTTGTTACATTTGTCCATAAATAATTTTTAACAGTTTATGCAAATATTATTAAAGAACAATGTTATTGATACGGCGTAAACTTTTTGCTTTGCTGAAACGTAAATTTTCACGTTAATCAATTATAGAGAAAACAAAGTTGAATAATGAAGGCATTTTTTTATGTTTCCGTTATTCTTGTCTTATTGTTATGTAATTGGTATAAAGTATGAACTTGTGTCCTTTAAGAAGTTTGAAAATAAGTTTGATGTTATAAAATGTTTTATGCCTTTTTTCTATGAAAGCATAAAAACGTGGAAGTAAATAAGAAGTGCCGTGACACTAAAACGCTCTCAAAAGTTTTAAAATAAAAGGTTTTTTTTCAGCAGAAAATATCTAGAAAAGTGCAATCATGAATTTATTTCTCTTATTTTTAGCCGATCGATTTACAGAACTTTTTTATCGTGACTAATTGTGTCTGATTTTAAGTGTAAACAAAATATTTTATCTTTTGAACGTGAAAAGTTTCTCACAAATTGTTTAAACTGTGAGCAGAAATTGAAATGAAATTGTGAAGAGAAATAATTGTAGATTTTGCTCCGTTTGTACTTTTTTAAAAACATAAATATTTAGAGCATGGATTATGTAGATGCAATCAAGTATGATCCTTTTCTGTACATCTTCAAAAATACTTCATCTACTTTTAAATGATGTATAGAAAATTTGCTTAGTGTGGCATCTACATATTAAAACGAACCCAAAATTTATTTTTTAAAAATAGGAATACACAATTTTAACAAGATATTTCAAATCTTCGGTTCAAACTATACCTAGACAGCAAATTTAAAATCATTCGAATGACACGTTTTTGAATTATAAACATTCAAAATTTTGTGCTTCTAATATTGAATTACATTTTCATATTTTTATTAGTTTCTCCTGAAATTATACTCGTAATGTGCTAATTTTTTGTGTAGTAATAATACTAAAATACCCAAACAAAAATACATTGAATTTGCAATTTTTATAATTTTATGACATGAATTATGAAATTAACATTTGAAAAAATTATGAAATGCAATCGACAATTTTTTTGGTGGATTTAGATTTATTAAGTCCTGCTTTATGGAAATCCAAAATTTCCCATTTTTCTTCCGAGTAGCTTTCAAATTATGCTTAAAAAACGGCAAAATGATGCTTTAAGGGACCGTCTATGATAGAAGTGACTAAATATTTTGAAATTTCTTATGCTATCCTATAATCTAAGAATCTTCAATGACTGCTTGAGTAGGGCTTAAGATGCCTTGATCAAGAAGGGGGCTCTCTCGGTCAACAATCGAGTGTAGAACTTCAATTTGGATGCATCCCCTAAAATAAGCTCGTCTTAAAATAATTAATTTCTCGGAAACTCATCGTACGAATTTTATAAAAATTTGTTTTTAGGCTAATTGAAGGGTGTAGAGTTCATTTATGCAGTCAAAATTGTGTACTGCTATGCAAAGTTATGGTTCATTTTAATATGTAGATGCCCCCCTAAGCATATTTTATATGCATAATTTAAAAGTAGACTTTATTAACAATTGTGTGGTACCAGTAACTTTCTTCTACGATAATTTTTTGCAGAGTTAGTAAGGGGTGTTAATTTATTATTTTCTTTCCACCACTGTACATTGCCTCTAATTTACTCTCCGAACGAAAAAAAATAACAATTTTTATTTATGAAGAGAATAAAACAATTCAAAGAAGGGATTTATAATGTGTTTAACTGATCAAAGTATTTGATTTTCTTATTGTGATTTACTACTTTTTATACGTGTACACAAGACTTTTGCACTATTTAACAGTCAAAAATCCCTGTCGGCTCGGCCTACAGGCGCAGGTAGATTTCGAAGTTAAGTGCTAATTTCAACAACAAAAACTACATCATGATTAGAGATAAACCCACTTTAACAAATTTATCTGACTGCTTTTGACGAGTTTTTATTTCATTTTTATATAAGAGCTGGTTTTATCAGAATCATGTTAATTCTGTATAAAAAAAAGTTTTCCATGCTCCCCAACTCGAAATTTTCTGGCATGTTTTTAGATTCATTTTTAAACGAAAAATTATGAAACTGGCTGACGTGATTTTTGAAGAGATTTTTAAGCGACCTCTGTTTTTATTTTTCGTTCAATTAATTAAAACTTGATTTATAAACAATTATTTTCTCAGTAGGACAATATTTTTCGTTTCTAACACAATCGCTTCGGGAAATTCTGTTCAAAATTCCCACTTTGACATCATTTTTAAAAATATATTCTGCCTCTATAAAAAAAATCGACCATTACGGTAGTACATTATATAGTTTTTGAATAAGAGAATCTACCAATTGGATGCGTTTGAGAGCAAAAATGAATTTGAAAATGCGTCAGAAAATAAGCAGTTTGGATTTGAATACACCCTTAATGCTATGATTTTTTTTCTTCAACCGCTATGTATTTTTAATTTATTTTTGCTGTAAGAATTGGTCCTATCAAAACTTGTCGATATAAATGTTGTAGATAATATTAAGACGATATATAATAAATTCATGTGGATTTTATATCTTGTGAATTGACGAAGTTATGGATTTTTTTTCTTCTTTAACCCCCTTTTTGGTATCGTTTTTAATTATTTTTTTTTTTAGTACGAATTGGTCCTATCAAAAACTTGTCAATATAAAAGTTGTAGATAGTATTAAGAATATTTATAATAAATTTAATTGGATTTGATATCTTGAGAGTTGGCGAAATTATGAATTTATTTCTCCCTAAAACCCTGTTTTTTGTGCCCCTTGAAGCCATTTTTTATTTTATCAAAAATCTGTGATACATAAATTTTTGGCCCTATTTTTAGAAGCAATAAAAACTTCAAACTGATTTGATATGTACAAAAATTAAGAAGTTATGGTGTTTTTTCGGTTTTCACAAAAACCATCCCTATTTCCATCCCCTTGGTCTGATTTTGTCCATTAACGAACTTGACCGAGATTTTACGCCCCTTGATTTTATATATCAGTTTGGAAGAGATCTGAGCAGAATTGCGGAAGTTATCGTGTCCAAAAAAAAAGTGATATAGATAGATAGATAGATAGATAGATAAAGTTTTTTACTGAGGGTGGTTTTGGTTTCTAGAGGTCATGATCGGTGCAGATCTACAAAAAATTTTCAGAAATTCCAACATAGTAGCGATTGCAATAGGTAGTACACTGCTCAAAACAATTAAAGGATATTGCAGTTTTAGGTGAATTTTGTATCTGGTAAACTGTTTAGCTGATTGATACATGGTCGACAGACATAGTAGGTTATATGAGAATAAATTACACATGTTTGGCAGAAAAAAATGCATTTTATTGTGCATTTGTGTACTAAAGGAAAAAAACACAATTTGTGCATATGAGAAAAAAAGAATAAGAAAAGGTGTTTTCTTCAAAGAAAATCATTTTCAGTAGGGCGTATGGTTTCCACGGGCGGCCAGCAACGTTGAACACCTTTGAGGCATGGACTCAATGAGGATATTAATGACGAGTTGGGGTATTCTGCCCCACTCTTCCAGAAGAGCTCTATCCAGTTCTTGGAGAGTTTGTGGGGGTTGTTGGCGGCCAGAAACTCGTCTTCCTAGAGCGTCCTAAACGTGCTCGATTGGATTCATATCTGGAGAACACGCTGGCCATTCCATTCGAACGATTCCTTCCTCGAAAAGGAAATCCTCCACCAGGTTTGCACGATGTGGCCTGCAGTTATCGTCCATTAAAATGAAGTTATCTCCGATTGCTGCAGCGTAAGGGAGTACAATAGGTCTGAGGATCTCATCCCTATATCGGCAACCAGTCAGAGCTCCATCTCGAATGATGTAGAGGTCAGTGCGCCCGTCAATGGAGATGCCACCATACACCAACACTCCTCCACCGCCAAATCTGACACTTTCGTGCACAAACGCAGGATTATTCCTACTGCCACGGTCCCTCTAGATGAAAATACGCCTATTATCCGGATGCACAGAAAAACGGGACTCGTCAGAAAACAGAATATTGCTCCATTCATTTCTCCTCCAGTTGACATGCTCGGTTGCCCACTCCCTGCGGTCGCGACGATGCCTTGATGTTAATCTAACACATACCATCGGTCGGCGAGCATACAGACCTACAGCATGGAGCCGGTTCGGACAGTCTGAGTTGAAATCGTGGTGCCTGTAGCCGAGCGAAGGTGTTGTTGGAGAAGAGTAGCGTTCATGGTTAGGTGTCTCCGAGCTGTTAACGCTAAATACCTATCTTCATTGGGCGTTGTTGCCCGTCTACGACCTTGCCCTGGTCTTCGGCCTGCACATCCGCTCTCCAAAAAACGGTTCCAGATCCTGGAAATTACACTTTGTGACACTCCAATGGCTTGCGCTACTTCGGCTTGAGTTTGGCCCCCTTCTAACCTACCAACAATTCTCAAAGCTTCTGAATCTGTCAAATGACTTCGCTGAGACATCGTACTCATCGAAACAAAGCAATCACTGAATGCCGATCATCCTTGTGTTCATTCTCTTTTATCCAGTTGAAAGTCAAATTTCATTCGCTGCCGCTGAAGCGACGTTTTTGACGTCGAACTCAAAATTTGCATACTCCACAGTTTGAAAACCAGAAAAATTTGCATTTGTGATTCTCTTCTTCTATTTTCGGCAAAAAAAATTTCGTTTATATCTTTATTTTATATAAAACTTCAAATATCCTTTAATTGTTTTGAGCAGTGTATTTCATACGAAATCATTGATCCTATACTTCGTTCTATATTTTACTGAAAGTATAAATCCTCACATCAATCAATTTAATGGTAGTAATAAAGTTATTTCTTCTTTTTTATAACCGATTACACAAATAAATATGCAAAAATGTTATAAAGCATGAACTTCGCATTTAGTTTTACAAAATATTTCATGTTGTAAAAGTGTACTGGGCTCTTTTTTATATTTAAGCTCAAAAATGCGAAAGTAAATAATGATTGACATGAAACGCTCTGATAAGTTTATATAGAGAGATTTTTATTTGAGAAAAAAATATTTAGAAAAACATAAGTGTATTCTTATTGTAATTTATTTCATTTGTTTTTAAGTAAAAACACGACACTTATCTCATAAACAATCTGTAGGAAGATTTCTCATAATTTATTTAAATATATTAAAACAATAGTTCTTTTTTTTTTCTGGGATGAGATATTTTATATACCACATACATTTTTACACAACTATGTACAGTACAGTTGTGGAAAAAAGAAGTAAATTCTAATAGAAAAAAATTAAAAGTGCGAAACGATTGGAAATAAAGCCTACTTTTAAATGATGTATGTATAATTTGCTTAGGGGGGGGGGGGGGGAGGAAGGTAAAATATACAAATTAAAACCAGACCAAACTTTGTTATTTCAATGGCAACACGCAATTCTGACAATATATTTTTAATCGTCGGTTCAAACTATGCCTAGAAATGAAATTTCAAGTCAAATGGATGGTAAGTTTTTTATATATAAACGTTCAAAATTTACAGCTTCTAATATTAAATTACATTTTCATATTTTAATTAATAGCTTCTGAAATTGTAATCCAAATGCGATATTTTTTTTGTTTAATTATAATACTAAAACTCCAAACATAAATACATTGAATTTTTAATTTTAAAAATTTTATAATATGAACTATGAATTATGAATTATGAAATTGATATTAAAAAAATATCAATAGTAACCTACAATTCTTTTGATAGATTTATGTTTATTATCTCCTGCTTTAGGCAAATTCTCCATTTCAAATTTTTCTGCCAAGTAGTTTTCGAATTATCAGCAAAAAACATCAAAATGGCCGTTTAAGGACCCGTCTATGATGTCCATAAAAGCATAATTTGAAAATATATATATTTTACTCATTTTAATAAAAAATATGGGATGACAATAGTCGAAACATATTAAGCCAGTGAAATGGTCCCATTGGCAAGAAATAATAATACATTAATGGAAGTGACATAGTCATTCTGTAGCATTTCAACAATCGAGTGCAGAACTTCAATTTGGATACAGCTCCTAAAATGTTCCCATTTTAAAATATTTAATTTCTCGGAAATTAATCACACGAATTTCATGAAAATTTGGATTTAAGCTAATTGAAGGATGTAGAAGTGTATGGTATCAAACTTGAGTATTGCTATTAAAAAAAATGCAATTTAACAAATTACAACGACCATTTGGAAAATGATTTTTTCAAAGACTAAAATTTAAGGCATAAAAAATCGCACGGAGTTGATCATACATTACGTACGTCATGAATTAAACATTAATAGTGTTATTACACGTAAAAATTGCAAGATTTCCTGAAACACGTATTACCCACCTGAAACTTACGTATTATCCAAGCATTTCATTGGGTGTTCGGGAAAACGCTTTTCCATCGTCCAAGAAATCTGGCGGCCAATTTTAAATGAAATTTATTACTTAAACTTCTAAAAATCCCACAATATTACTTTTTATATCGTCGTATAGAGAAAAAATGTACTTTTAAATGCAATTTGTTTGAAAGCTGTATCTCAATTTGTTTCTGAGGTTTTTTTTTTTTTTTTTTTTTGTAGTTTTTATTACTTTTTTGTCATAGTGGCAACACTCTGCTGTCCATCTCTGTTCAAAGTAAAGGAAAATACAGATTACTGTATAGACCAATCAGAAAACGAATAAAATGATGATTAAACCAATAAAAACCTTCAGATATGCTTTTGATTTCCTACCCTGACGAGGACAATAATCATTTTTCCAAATGGTTAATAAAAATAAAAAAGTTTGGGTTTATTTTAATATGTAGATGGCCCCCGTAGGCAAATTTACCATACATCATTTAAAAGTAGACTTAATTCCTAATCGTTTGGTATCAGTATCTTTCTTCTACAATAATTTGTTGCAGAGTTAGTAAGGGGTGTTTACTTTTTTTTTTTCCACGACTTTACAAGAAGTTTTGAACAAAATTTTATTTCGTGACTTTGGCGAAAGGAAAAGGGGTAGGAACTTGCATTTCCTTATTTTCAAATAAAATTTTTGGAAATTCTGTGAGAATTCGACATTACACAAATGCTATTATTTGTCCCTGAGAGTTTGAAAGACTTTCATTCTATTTTCTATGCCTATTTTCTATGGGGGTCAGGGACACATTTTAAAATAATTTTCCTTTACTGAGTTAAAATTTTGAATTTTTTTGTGATGATTAACCATATCATTTGTAAACAAAATCACATGATAAAACTTCTCGTAATTAAAAAAAAAAAAAAAAAAAAAAAAATCAAAATTCAAATTTATTTAAAAAGTGGGGTACTTTAAAATCGTTATAACTCGAAATATTATTTATGGAACTTCAATTTTTTTTCATTTAATTAAACAAAAATACGTAAATTTAAATTTCGATTCAACATTTTTTAAAATATTAATTTAAAAGAAATGTAAAAATATTTAAAGAAAAAAAAATTAACTTAAAAAAATCATATTTTCAAAAGTAAATACTTTTTTTAATTTGATGAATCAAAAAAGTGAAACAATTGAGAAAGACATGTTCAAAGTTTGAAACATATATCTTTGACTGTTTTTGACTTATAACAATTTAAATACCAGGAATTGTGAAAAAAAAACCTTTCATGAACAAAAATGCATTTTCACAAGAAGTCGTTCCCATGGCAACAATTGGTTGAAAGCTAAATTTTGAAAGCAAACCAAAGCGAAAAAATTAATCTTTTCTGTTCTAATTAACAATAAAGATGATTTAAAAAACATGATAAAAACAGGATTTAAACGTTATTTTAAGCAGAAAAAAACAGAGAAATTTTTAATGCAATAAATGTTTTTTAGAAAATTTGACGATTTTTTGTGTCCCGGACACCCTTAAAGTAGTACTATATGAATCGTCTATATGAAAACGAAAAAATGTGAAATTAAATATGCAGATTATGTCACGAAATCGCTCGCTAAAGCATACCTGGCAACCTTTACGTTTTTTTCTTTCCAAAAAAATTTAAGAGAAATTTTTCTTTTTTTAATAAGCAAATTTTGGCAGAATTCTAAGAAACAATAAAGCAAAATTTAGTATTAAAATTTTATGGTAAGGAAAAAGTGTAAAAATTGGTAGTTATGCTAAAGTTTAAGAGTAGAAATTTTTATTTAGCCCTTCCATGGCCTAAAAATTCTGTTTCCGTGATAATGAATTCAAACTAGAATTTGTAAAACTTTTCTTTAAATAAGAAAATGCATTTTTGCAGCTTTATTTTAATACCAAAGCTATGAAAATAAAATTGTATATATATAAAAAAAAAATCTGATACAAATCTTGATTAAAATTGAGTGACATAAAATATATCCAACCGCCGCTCTTGAAGGGATGAAGAAGAAAATATTTAGAAAAGCGAAGTAAGAACATTTTACGATATTTTAAGACGATCGAAATATTGATATTGTGATTTACTGCATTTGTTTTTAAGTACAGCAAAAGTTTTATCTTTTAAACAATGAAGAATTCTCCTAAGTTATTCAAACATTTTTAAAGAATAGAATTATTGATTCCACTCTGCTTGCGTTTTTTTTTAAACATACATTTTTGCAGCAATCAATTAAATGAAATCAACAATTCTTTGCTTCTTCTTTCCAACGCTTGTGCATTTTTCCAAAAACGTTTCGGAAAGTTAAAAGTAAGAAGAAACGACCAAGATACATTTTTAACTGATCAAGATATTTGATTTTGTTATTGTGATTTATTATTTTTGTACGGTTATGCAAAAGTTTTGTAACAATTTATCCCCGATCTTGATAAATTATTATTGAAACATTATTGAAAAGAGAATTGTTATTCCTACCTCCTTGTGTACTTTTATATCATAACTCTTTACAGCAATCAATCAAGTAGATGAAATCAAGCGTAAGAATACATTTTTTCAGCATTTCAACATTCTTCTCAAAATATCCTTGAAAGTTGAAAAGAAAAAAGTTTCTGTAATATGAAAATGTTTGAAATATAAAAAGAGATTCTTTACAATATTTTTCTTTAATCAAATATTTCCTTGAGATTTATTGCGAATTTTTAGATATAAGCGAAGTTTTGTAGTATTTATACATAACATGTCAGTATCAATTTATTTAAACAATATACAGAGACAAAATTATTGATCTTACTTCCCTTACTCTTTGTTTAAAGGAAACATGGAACATAAATCCAGGGTTGCCACAGGCGAATATTTTTTAATTCTACTTAGCACCACTTTTTCAAAAGAAAAATCTATCACATACGCTGTGACCACATTTGCAAGAGAAATATATTACAAAATGTATATTTTAAAAATAGTGCTGCGAGCAGAATATAAAAATAGTCGCCCGTGGCAGCCCTGTAAATTGGTTCAAATTTTCGAGGTTTGAATTGAGTTATGAATCGGTAAGGCAGAAAAGAAAGTATATGATGAAATATTAAATCAATATGATTATGATGATGGAAGGTTTTAAAATAATATATTTAAGGATTGTGGGTGTGTATATAGTTTTTTCGCCTTTTCGAAAAAATCTATTTTAGGTAAACAGTTGAAACTTTCGAAAATTGTGTAATTAACTCTATTTGAGAATAATAAAAAGCGATTTTCATTTTGGCTTAAAAAAATAAAATGAAAAATATTTTACTAAAAAATTTTGAAAAGGATTTTCATTCATTCTTCTTTCTTTAATAGAAGAAAGTAGTGTTATTTAAATTTTTTTCCACTTCAGGTTTTCGACAGATTTACTAAATGCTTTAGGGTCAGAAATTCTGAAAAGCATGTTTTTACAAAATGTCAGTTTATCTGTGTGTGCCCTTTGCTGTATCATCGAAAAGTGCACGACGTTATGCATCGAATTTAACCAAATTTCATACATATGTTTTTTGTCTGTGGCCAGTAAGTTTCACTTGAGCCTGGGGATATTCCACCGAAAGGGGGGTACTGTGATAGCGGTTTTCGTGCCAAATTTCCTTATTTTATATAAAATGTAATATATATATATATACACTGGTTATCAAAAATTAAGGAAAAGTCACAAAATGCTAATTTTTAAATACGCGAATTCTCAAAAGGAAGTAATATAATTTGAATAATTACTATCTCTGCAGAACAGCTAGTCCATATAACATCTCATTCAAGTCACACATAGTCACAAGAGTCACAGTCACTACGGCGAAACAAAAAATAGGAAATTCCATACGTCTGAGTCTCAAATGACTACTATATGTGACTCCACTGACAGGTCACTGTGACTGCTGCTTTGTGACGAGTCACCAGGTGACTTTGCAATGTCGTTTCATTGAGACTCTCGTGTGACTCTCATCTGGAGATTCAATTTCATAGTGATTGTGCACGTTGCATTATGATAAATCACCAAATAATGTCACATTAAAGTCACATGGTGACTTTCTGTCACATGGTGACTTTCTGTCACATGACTTTGTCAAATGGTAACAGAAACCCTACTGTAAAGTCACCAATGTGAAAAGTGGTGAAAAGTCACCATGTCACTTTAATTTGACATTATTTGGTGATTTATCATAATGCAACGTTCACAATGACTTTGAAATTGAGTCTCCAGATGAGAGTCACACGAGAGTCTCGATGAAATGACATTGTAAAGTCACCTGGTGACTCGCCACAAAGCAGCAGTCACAGTGACCTATCAGTGGAGTCACATATAGTAGTCATTTGAGACTCATAAAAGAGAGGTATGGAATTTCCTATTTTTTGCTTCGCCGTAGTGACTGTGACTCTTGTGACCATGTGTGACCTGAATGAGATGTTATATGGACTAACTGTTCTGCAGGAATAGTAATTATTGCCGAAACGTCAGTGAAGGCTTACTGTGGAGACACGAAAAGTTTTGATTTCCGTTTGTCTGTCTGTCTGTTCCGCGATAACTGCCGCAAAAAGCACCCGATCAGCTTGAAATTAATTGGACATATTTGTGAGATACCCGGACGTAGCTGTATAGTTTTTGGTTAAATTTGGTTCATTCGTTCGGAAAATATGGAAGATTTTATTTTTCTTTATAATGCTTTTCTACGGCAAGTCAGACGATTTTCAAATTTCGATTTGTTGAAAGAAAATGGCACGTTTGATTAATGGATTTAAATGTCAAATTATGGATACTAAAATTCCAAATAAGGGTTTTAAATTATTCCTATTATATTGAAGTTTTAGCAATATATCTATCAGATTTTTTTATTTACGTGTATAATGTTTTGAGGACATTTATACATGTATTCCAATAATATAAAGAATTTTTAAATTAATTTCTTGTTTTACATGATACATATTTCTTTTTTTTCCTTTTCTTCGTTGCCTAGCGACTGTTATTCGTAGTCTATCATTGCGTCAAATATGAATGAAGTTAGTAAATTACGTTAATTTTGTTGCAATTACTATTAAAAGGCTATCACAAAAACTATTTTATCGCGCCAAATCGATGCAATTTATGCAATCAACAGTGGGCACGATAATGAATTACTTTCCAGTAGATTTATAGATCTCCAGATATGCATATTTTGGGGGGGCTTTTAATATGTTATTGCTATTGCAGGGATTATGAGGTTTAAACTAATGTTTAACCATGCTATAAGTGAAAAAAAAGTACAGTTAAAGGCATGTAAATCCTTTTTAACACTTTCCAACATGGATGAAAAGTATTTGTGACTTCAGTTTTTCTATCTGTCGCCTGCCGTGTTTCTCTACGTGCTCTAACTCGCGTAAATATAGTCGGGATTACATGTAATTGATATACGTTATTGAGATTTGCCAAAGTATGTTTGGTATTAAAAATGAAGAGTGTAGCATTCATAGCTTAATTACAGGGGCTCTCAAAACTATTCCGTTACATTATAGTCTTTGGGAAAAATCGTCTGCGGTGTATCTATATTATAAAGGACAAACATATCTGTGCGTAACGCATACGTTATTCTGCGAATGGCAACACTTTGAAATTTGAAATGAAATTTCGCTTTTGCAATTTTCTCTACTGCAAATTTTTAAACTTCTAAACATCCCGCATTTTAAATGTTTACACCGTCGCATGCAGAAAAAATGCACTTTTAAATGCAATTTGTTTGAAAGCTGTATCTCAATTTATTTCTGAGATATTAATTTTTTTATAGTTTTTAATACCAATTTTCTAATCGTGGCAAATGAAGTACTTCATTTCTATTAAAAGTAGATTAGTTATTTTTATTGATTATATTCTTACTGATGCCATTTTCTCATTGCAATTAAAAATATCATTTTTAAAAATTTGAACAGAAAATGACGTTATGCTTTAAAAAAGACACAATTTCCCTGATGAAGCTCTTATATTTCACTATTTTTTCATTTTGCTGATATTGAGTTTGAGACAATAGGCAAAATATTTCAGCGACTGAAAATGACGTCATATTTAAAAATAAACGATAATTTTATTTGATAAAACGAGATATTTCCCCTTGAATACGTCTAAAAGTTATAAATTTCTGGAATTTTTACGCGCAGGTACAGATATTATACTAAGACTTCAAATCACAAGTAGGAATTTTAACATGGAAAGTTGTCATAGTTGACAAACGTGACTTCAAGCTTGAAAAAATATTTATTAATAACCTATTGCGCATTAAAATGTTTTTAAATGGTTAATATGGATATGAAACGTGGAAAATGACTTGATTCGGTTTAGAAGTAAAGGTAGAAAATTCTATGATTATGTCAAGGTGAAATCATTTATGCGGATTTTTCATTCCGTAACCAAGCATCAATTAATAACTTAATCAAAATTACTTATCTTGATTATATGTTACTGATTACGTATATGAATAAAGTTTAATTTTTCAATAATTTTAACAGTTGAAGTTTATGAAAAAAGTATTTTGTTAATCTTAGGTTAAAATAGGTCTTTGGAGAGTTAAATTAACAAGAGTAAGATGGATTTTTTATTGTAATTATTGCTATCGATGTATTATAAATTTGATGCAACAGTTCCTTTATAAAAATTTTCTTTCGTCGAAATTCGACGGGATTCACCTCGTATATATAAAATCCTAATGAGACGAATCTATGAAACGGCTGAAATGTAACGAATTTATGAAACGATTCTTTGAAACGACTGATTAAACAACTGATTATGTTTCACGGCTATTTCTCCTAAAATATGGAATACTTTGCGATGAAATTAACACCAAAAATCCGTATTGATATGCAGATCTCAAAACTGGTAAGAGAATTTTTAAATTCGAATTAGTTTTTAAAATACTAATTTTTTTCTAATTTTAAATACATTTTCTAATGATAGCAACTCAAATTTTAATCAGAACAGATATTTTTTTTTACATATTTCAGAAAAGGTTATTTTAAACTAATTTGGCGACCAGTTTGGACTCCCTTAAATATATGCTAAGAAATGTATCATGCTACTTTTATTCATAATTCAATTTACTTGAACAATCTTTCGCCAAATCGAAAGATTCCGATTGGCGCTAAAATGGCATTATTTTGATTCATATAGTAACCCGGCTATTGTTGTTTATTTAATAATAAATGTTTACTTACTTTTATTACTTTTTTAAAATTATGTAAATTATTTTGTTCTATAGTTATTAATTTTTTTTGTTTGTTTGTTATTTCCTTTTGAAAATAATAGAAAATAATTAAAAAATAAGGTACTAGTTAGTTATTCCGTCGACCAATTTCGCCAAATTGTTCAAATTGACAAAATTTTTATTTTAAATAACGAAAGAACAAATAAATCAGTATAACATAAATAAATATACAAATAAAACGTCGAAATAAAAATCACTTGGTGACGTAAACATGTGGAACTTACTTAAAGTCAAGTGAATGTGACATTTACGATCAACCATTATTGACATTTAATCTTATAGTTTGGATTTTTTATTCTAATTATTTTTTGTCGATGTATTATAAATTTGATGCAACACTTCCTTTGTAAACATTTTCTTTCGTCGAAATTCGACGGGTTCCAACTCGTTTTAATAATGTTACACAATTTTAAACGTAATGAAATTTATATACTTTATTAAGGTGCACTAGAGCCTGGTTACTATAAAATATGTTATGTGTACCACTTACAGCATGCGTACAGGGAACTCAAAAGTATTCATAATATCTTTGAAGAAAATCCTTTTGTGGCGTTTTTTAATGATGTTACTCTGTTACAAAATAATAAAATTGATATGTATTTTTGAAACATTTTTGTAGTATATGGGGTGCAAAGCATATGTTTTTTTTTGTCACACAAAAGTGGTCGATTAAAATGTAGTCTACGGGGTAAAAAAAGCTCTTCACAGCTTATTTTAACACATTAGCGATGGGAAACCAGAATTCTCGTTTTTATTCAGAATACATCATTGGCTAAGGGAGGGACTTCTACCTTACAGAAAAGACATTTATATTGTGTTGTCCATATTTTTTATAGATTCTAAGACATTATATATTACATCCGTACATTGAAAGATATTTACTGCTGCATAAACATGAAAAACATATCTCAGAAACCAATTTCCGTGACACTTTCAGAAGACGGAGGAGCGTCTACTGCACTGTAAAAAAAATTCCGCAACGTTCCTGGGAAAAAATGGGCAGCTGAGTTGCCCATTATTTCCAAGAAACATTTCTTGAAAATGACTGGTACTTTACTGTATATGTTAAAAACTTTCTACAGAAATGCCAGTAAGTTTCCTGCGAAATACCAGGAATATTTCTGTTGACAGCAAAACATTACTGACATATTCAAGACTGGAGTAGCACAAGAGCGAAAAATGTCCAGACCAGGGATCGAACCTGGATACTTGGCGTGCCGTGCCAATGCCTTACCTGTTAGGCTATCCGGACCGATACCTGGCTGACATAATTCACTCTGGATGTTCGTTCCCTTCATTATGACATTACTGACATTTCACAGCATGCGGGATCCGCAGACGATTTTTAAATTTCCAGTTGGCAATGTTCGCTTTATTATCATTATTTGTTAGAATGAAAAAATATTTTGAAATTGACATCAAAATTATTATTTATAATTTACACGAAAAAATAAATTTTCAGTTAAAATTCAATAAAGTAAATATATATGTGATATATTGTTTCTGAACTTTGCTTAAAATATAAAAATATATAAATGTAAATAATAATTAGAAAAAAAATCTAGACATAAAATATTTTGGATTTTCGTCAGTGATTATGTTAGTTTACAAGTTAGATAAAATACATATAAATTTTCATGAAAAAAAAACCTAAACGTAATTGTATATTTTTTCCGAAAAAAAAAAAAAAAATTCAAATTTGCAGCAATTCAAAGTGTCAAATATATGTCAAATTTAAATCAAATTGTAATAAAGTGTTAAAATATAAAATTAATTAAAAAAGAAAAAAAAAGTCAAGAGGTAGCATCGAACCCGGGCCGTACGGGTGGCGTGCAAGCTTTCTGCGTCCGCACCACGAAAGACACGTTGAGGGCTGCAAACTAATGGGTATTTGAAACGTATGCTAAAACTCGGCATCTAATTTCTGAAAATCTAAGGCCCATTTGAAGAAATCCTTTCACAAGAATAATTAGAGATAAGAACTCTAAAACATACTTTAAATTAATCAAAATAGGTGAGAATCATATTTGATTGTCCCCTGGTTAATGCAGATCCAAATAATAGGTGTATTTTTTTTTACACAGTCTGCTCGTTAAAGATTTCACAGACAAGTACGAGAGATAATCTCTTAGTGATGTCACAGAGGTATTGTATTTTCATCTGAATTATCTTGACAATAGAGACGTAAAGGATTATGTCGTCTATTGATTTATTTGCATTCCATATTGATTTTTTTTTACATTCATTTAAGGAATTCGTTTTCGACACTCGCGCGCGAGCAACGGATTATAGGAAAAAAAAATAATAAATGGCGGCCGCAGCGTTTTGCTGTTTCCAACTTTTGTTCAGGAACGTTTCAGATAAGAAAACCAGAATTTCACAGGAAACAGCTAAATTATTCTGAAAACCTGATAAAAGGCGAAACGTTCCTGGATTTTACATGGAAAGTTACCATTTTTTTTTACAGTGTGTTTTTAAACCCAGATTTAATTAAATTGCCTGTCGTCAGTGTGTTAATTGTGTTGCACTAATTCAAACTTTATGAAATTAAATTACATTACTGCGGTTGACTACAAGAAGCTTGAATATGATTTGTATCGTATTTATCGTTAATTATAGGGTCACATAAAAAATTTCGGATACAGTTCTGGTCTATTAGAGATGATTGCTGAAGAGCATTTCCGATTATGGTGTGCGTTTTAACGTTAAGTAAATTTGTGCTTAATAAGTAGTGCTTAAATATTGTATAGACCATGTACAGGGATACACAAATGAATTCGTAAGTATAAATGAAAATGAGCGCGAATTGCTTCAGTGTTTTTTTTTTTTTTTTTTTTTTTTTTTTTTTAAGTTATGTATTTCCCAGCCCAATTATATTTAGTATACTAACAAATGTTTGCAGAATTTAAATAGAACCATATGCAGGACTCCGCAGAAACTGGATATATGGTGCACACTATGCATACTAATCCCCGAAAATGTGATATGAGCAGTTTTAAGAGGGTTTTTTGTCTGCATTAAATTTAAATGTTATAGACGACGCGTAAAAATCTTCACGTAATATACAGGGCTGTAGAAAAAAATTCATGTACGTTTCCGTCTATTGGTAGAATTTACTAAAGGACATTAACACAATTAATTGATAATTACAAATGTAAATTAAATTACACTACGAAGGGGTTCAGGGGGGCTCTGCCCCCCTGAAGAAATCTACTTTATTATCTAAAAATTACCAGAATAAGTAGCTCATGAGATTTTCAGAATACCATTACATAACAAGGGGTTTAATTTAACGCTTCTAATGTCAGAAACCTTCGAAATATTTTTTCGTTTTATAAATGTTTATGTAATTTGAAAACTTTAAATTTCGTTTTTTGTAGAAAGATTAATATTACTCAAAGAGTGCTAAACACAATGAATTGTAGAGCTGACGTTGAGGCTCCTGATCTGCAGATTTGCTAGTTCGAATTATATTACTTCCTTTCGAGTATTCCCGTATTTAAAAATTGGCTTTTGTGACTTTTCCTTAATTTTTGATAACCAGTGTATATAAAGTGTAATATATATATAAAGTGTATAATAATTGCCGAAACGTCAGTGAAGGCTTACTGTGGAGACACGAAAAGTTTTGGTTTCCGTTAGTCTGTCTGTCTGTTAGTCTGTCTGTCTGTTCCGCGATAACTGCCGTAAAAAGCTTCCGATTATCTTAAAATTAAGGATGCATGTTGGTGAAATCCCCGAATTTAGCTGTATAGTTTTTGGTTAAATTTGGTTCATTCGTTCGGAATATATAGAACATTTTATTTTGCGACTTAATGCTTTCCTATAGCAATTCAGACGATTTTTCCATTTTTATTTGTTGAAAAGAAATGGCTCATATGATTAAAGGATTTAATTGCTAAATTAAGGATGAGGAAATTTCCTAATTAGAACCATACATTATTCATAGTATTTTGAAATTTTGTGTATACATTTGTCAGAGTTTTTAAATTCGGTGTATATCTTATGGAGGGATTTTATATATGTGTTTCAATAATATAAAATATTTTTTTTAATATAAATTTTCTTTTTAAGCACATATTTAATTGTTTTTATTATCTTTTAACTGTTACCTAGCAGCGAACTACACCTAAAAATATCGTAAATGTGAAAGTATGTGTAATTGTTTGAAGTTAAATCAAAGTCAAAAGGGACGAATTAATGCCTTTGTGTCTTTACATATAGAAGGAATTTACCACAGAAATAAAGAAAGACTATGTTCTATTTATTTTGTTCAAATATTTTTCTTTTAAATTAAAAAGTTCATTATTTTTATAAGGAATAAATCGACATTTTGCTATGAAATTCAACAATCATTTTTCTTTTTTTTTTGCCGTTGCCACAAAAATTCAATCCCGGAATAAAAATTTATCCAAAACAATTAATTTTGATTTGAAAGATTTTTATGTGCGAGAGGAAAATGAAATAAAAAATAGACATGAATACGCCTTCATATTAGAAATAAAGTGAAAATACGAAAAGAAGGTGAATTTGATCTCATATATCAAAAATAAAACGAATACGCTTTGAGGTTGAAATAAAAGGGGTTTGTGTTATGATATTAATTCTTATTATTAAAAAAAAAATGTTACTAATATTTCATGGTTTATCGTCTGCACAAAGTTAACAGATCTTAACAATTCTTAATCGAAAATTCCAATGAGGAAAAAAAAAACTTTTGAAGAGCAAATATATAGTAAATATCAAAATTATGCACCGCAAAATTATCGCTGTCGAAAATGACGTCATTGTATCGGGAAATAAATATTTTCATCCTTAAAAACCAAGCATTAACTAGATTGCCTGAAAAAATGTTTTTTGACGGGTGTTACTTCTTAATGCCGCCTCATTTCAGAAAATATGAACGAAAATTATTTTATTTTTAAAGGAAATTACATTTTCATTCATAAAACCTAAACGTTTAATATAATTGCGTCAATGTAAATTATTTTCTGTGTTACCAGTATTGAAAAATAAGGCTCGGAAGTGTAAAAAGAAATCTAAGATTTGCGCTAACCATTAGCGCAATCAATAAAAAGTTACGTATGTAAATTAATAAGACCACGGGGGGTTCAGGGGGGCTCCGCCCCCCCTGAAGAAATCTACTTTATTATTTAAAAAATATACCAGAATTAACAGCTCATGAAAATTTCGAAATATCCTTCCATAACGTTTTTAATTTAATGCTTCTAATGTCTGACAACTTCGTATTTTTTATTCTTATAAATAATTACATAATTTGAAACCTTTAAATTGCGGTTTGCAGGAAACTGAATATTACCAAAGTGAGTCTAAAAACAATGACTTGCAGAGCTGACGTTGAGGCTCCTGATCTGCAGATTTACTAGTAATAAAGTGTAGGAAGTTAGGCATATAATTCAATCAAACTTCATATATATGTTTTTGACTATGGCCGTCAGGTCCAACTGGAACATGGGGATATGCCCCCCGAAGAGGCCGCTTTAATAGCGATATTTGTATGATTTTTCGTTTGTATCATCTGAAAATGTATGAAGTTATGGACAGAACTGAACCAAACTTGAAATATATGCTTTTGACTATGGCTGCCAGGTGCCAGATGAAAATGGGGATATTCTCCCGGAAAGGAGTTGCGATCTCTGTGCCCTTTTCTCGACTTTTTGAAGTTTAAGTGAAGAATTTATTAATATTTTTTGACAAAAATTTATATTTACATGTAATGTAATAAGCCAAGATTTGTATAGAATTTTGGAGAAAATCGGCCGGAAAGTGGAGCTGTGATAAAGGCTTTTGTTCGATTTTCCGAATGGTCACGGTAACTAATGTAAACAAATCATACTGAATCACCCAATCTAAGTTTAAATTGCATATTTGAAATAATCAAAATATTTCACTTTTTTTTATCTATTACTCTTTGATTAGACTTTATTACGAAATTTTTTCTCTCTCTCCCCCCCCCCCCACCCACAAGATTTTGAAACATTTATAGACAAAAAAAACAATAAATAAAAAAATTTAGGAGGTCGAAGAAAGTTTTGGAATTAGCACATCCGACTATTTTTTTTTTTCATTCTTCAGAAGAATACTACATAAAATGAAAGAAAGTATGATAAATTATTTTAAATAAAAATATATATAGAATAAAATCTTGCTGGGGATGAAACAGTTTTAAAGAAACGGTATAAATACTTATTTTGGAAAAATTATATCCTAACAAGTAGTTCGTTATTTAAAAAAAAAAAAAAACATTCGATATAAAATTAACTGTTCTAAATTAACAGTGAATGTGATTCATTTTTAAAATTTGATATTTGTGATCTAACCACAGAAGCTTTATTTTTACAACGACACAACTATATAGAAACCTATCAGATGAATATGAGAAATTTTGGAAGTAAGTTCACATTTGAGAGCTTAACTTAGCTCTATCCGCAGAATTTTTAGTAATGCAGATGGAATCGGGCCAAGTAGATCTGTGTACTTCCTTGAAGTGTTAATATGTAGAGATTGTCCGGCAAAGGTATCTTCTTGCCGCGTAAAGTCATCAACTATACGGGACCGCCCTGTCCCAGCTGCGGGCACAGGAAAAGGATTTGCTCTTCGCAGTGTGCGAGCAAATAATCCTTGAAAGACCTAAATTCTATTCGTATATATCTAAGGCAGACTTTTAGGTAGCTTTCTTTACAAAAAAGCTACCTATTGCAGCCGTTCGGAGGAAAGCGATTTCAAAAAATTTTGGTATATTTTCATCGATCATGACCCCCAGACCCCGAAACCACCCTCCGTTCAAAATTGATATATATATATATATATATATATATATATATATATATATATATATATATATATATATATATATATATATATATATCTGACCTATGTCACACTGTAACTCCCGTAATTATGAACCGATTCCGATGTAATTCGGTGTGCGCATAGTACATACCAATGTCTCGACCGAGTTCGTTGGCCAGCTTCATCCGCCGTTTTGTTTCAAAATGGCGGCCATTTAAAATTTTTAAAAAAACTTAAAACTTGAAATGTGGTACCAAAAAATTAAAAATGGAAAAATATTTTTCTCTTATGTATTTGACCTTTATACAAAGATTCCGGAGCAGTTTTTGTTTCGTCTATATCTTAAAAAATGGCTGAGTTATAGCATTTTGAATTTCTGCGTGGCTGACATTTTGAAACGTCCTGAATTTTGTCACGCGATAAAAGGCGTATTTATGAACCGATTCGGATGTAATTCGGTGTGTACATAGTACATACCAATCTCTCGACCGAGTTCGTTGGCCAGCTTCATCCGCCATTTTGTTTCAAAATGGCGGCCATTTAAAAATTTTTTAAAAATTTAAAATTTGAAATGTGGTACCAAAAAATTGAAAATGGAAAAATATTTTTTTCTTATGTATTTGACCTTTATACAAAGATTTCGGAGCAGTTTTTGTTTCGTCTATATCTTAAAAAATGGCTGAGTTATAGCATTTTGAATTTCTAGCGTGGCTGACATTTTGAAGCGTCCTGAATTTTGTCACTCGATAAATGGCGTATTTATGAACCGATTTGGATGTAACTTCGTTTATACATAGTACATACCAATGTCTCGACCGGGTTCGTTGGCCAGCTTCACCCGCCATCTTGTTTAAAAATGGCGGCCATTTAAATTTTTAAGAAAAATTTAAGTTTGAAATGTGGTACCAAAAATTGAAAATTGAAAAAATATTTTCTTCTAATGTGTTTGACCTTGATAAAAAGATTCGGAAGCAGTTTTTGTTTCGTCTATATCTTAAGAAATGGCTGAGTTATAGCATTTTGAATTTCTAGCGTGGCTGACATTTTGAAACGTCCTGATTTTTCTCACGTAATAACAGGCGTATTTATGGACCGACTTGGATGTACCTTGGTGTGTACATAGTACATACAAATATCTCGACCGAGTTCGTTGGCCAGCTTCATCCGCCATCTTGTTTCAAAATGGCTGCCATTTAAAAAAAATAAAAAATAAAGAAAATTAAATGAGATACCAAAATATTGGAAAATGAAAAAGATTTTTTTTTGTATGTGTTTGATCTTAATACAAAGATTCCGGAACAGTTTTTCTTTCGTCTATATAAAAAAAAATGGCTGAGTAATATCATTTTGAATTTCTCTTGTGGCTGACATTTTAAAACGACCTGATTTTTGTCACGCGATAACATGCGTATTTATGAACCTATTTGGATGTAACTTGGTCTGTACGTAGTACATACCAATGTCTCGACCGAGTTCGTTGGCCAGCTTCATCCGCCATTTTGTTTCAAAATGGCGGCCATTTAAAAATTTTTTAAAAATTTAAAATTTGAAATGTGGTACCAAAAAATTGAAAATGGAAAAATATTTTTTTCTTATGTATTTGACCTTTATACAAAGATTTCGGAGCAGTTTTTGTTTCGTCTATATCTTAAAAAATGGCTGAGTTATAGCATTTTGAATTTCTAGCGTGGCTGACATTTTGAAGCGTCCTGAATTTTGTCACTCGATAAATGGCGTATTTATGAACCGATTTGGATGTAACTTCGTTTATACATAGTACATACCAATGTCTCGACCGGGTTCGTTGGCCAGCTTCACCCGCCATCTTGTTTAAAAATGGCGGCCATTTAAATTTTTAAGAAAAATTTAAGTTTGAAATGTGGTACCAAAAATTGAAAATTGAAAAAATATTTTCTTCTTATGTGTTTGACCTTGATAAAAAGATTCGGAAGCAGTTTTTGTTTCGTCTATATCTTAAGAAATGGCTGAGTTATAGCATTTTGAATTTCTAGCGTGGCTGACATTTTGAAACGTCCTGATTTTTCTCACGTAATAACAGGCGTATTTATGGACCGACTTGGATGTACCTTGGTGTGTACATAGTACATACAAATATCTCGACCGAGTTCGTTGGCCAGCTTCATCCGCCATCTTGTTTCAAAATGGCTGCCATTTAAAAAAAATAAAAAATAAAGAAAATTAAATGAGATACCAAAATATTGGAAAATGAAAAAGATTTTTTTTTGTATGTGTTTGATCTTAATACAAAGATTCCGGAACAGTTTTTCTTTCGTCTATATAAAAAAAAATGGCTGAGTAATATCATTTTGAATTTCTCTTGTGGCTGATATTTTAAAACGACCTGATTTTTGTCACGCGATAACAGGCGTATTTATGAACCTATTTGGATGTAACTTGGTCTGTACGTAGTACATACCAATGTCTCGACCGAGTTCGTTGGCCACCTTCATTCGCCATCTTGTTTCAAAAGGGTTGCCATTTAAAAAAAATTAAATTTAAAATTCAAAATGAGGTATTAAAAAATTGGAAAATGAAAAAGATTTTTTTTATGTGTTTGGCCTTGATACAAAGATACCGGAGCAGTTTTTGTTTCTGAAAATTTGTTCTTTTGTTGATATCTTAAAAAATGGTTGATTTATAGCACTTTGAATTTCTAGCATGGCTAACATTTTGAAACGATCTTGTATTTGTCACGCGATAACACACGTATTCGCCTATTTCGATGTAAGAAGGCATGTGGATAGTATACATCAACACCTCGACCAAGTTCGCTGGCCAGATTCATCAGCCATCTTGCTTCAAAATGGCGGCCATTAAATTAAAATATATATATATATTTAAAGTGAGGTGCAAAAAAATTAGAAATTGAAAAAGGTTTCTTTCTTAAGTATTTGATCTTGATATAAGGAATCAGGAGCATTTTTTGTTTGTCTTTACCTTAAAAAATGGCTCAGATATAGCAGTTTCAATTTCTATTGTGGGTGACATTTTGAAAAATCTGATTTTTTGCATGCGACAGCACTCCTATGTATTAACCGATTCCGATGTGAGTGAGCATGTGCACAGCAATTACTAAGGTCTCAACCAAGTTCACTGGTTAGCCTCATCCACCATGTTGTTTTAAAATGACAGGTACTTTAAGAAATTGCCGAATTTGGCAGCCAAATATAAGTTACTTTAAAGAAAAGCAGCTTGGATAAAGCTGACTAATTTCGCGAAATTCTCATTCATTATATTGATAAAAATTAGTATTGAATCTCCTATATCCGGTTTCCACTAAGTTGAGCTTCGTGTGTTTGCATGATATAAGTTGGCTTTTTTAAAATAAGGATTATGAAAGCTACCTCTTCCTCCCGGCACTGGCCGGAAGGACTTTTTTTATAACCGTCGCTCTTGGAGAGCTTGAAGAGGTACTTCAAGTATCTATATATATATATATATATATTACGCTATCGTACGTGGCACAGAAATCGCGATTATTTGTTAATTGTTTAAAGGCAACGCCCAAATGAAACGCATCTCATTGGTTATTGAACAGCATTTAATGCTTCACCATACCTATAAGGGAGGTTACCATAGGGGGATCCTGTTCTATTGCCAAACACCGCCAAGTTTGTCCCCAACTCGTTTGGCGACCAAAATTAGCCGCCAAAAGGGACGCCAACTTGGCGATATCTCTAATATTTCGCCAAATCCCCATATACTTCCATTGTAAACCAATAGGGTTTACTTTATTACAGAAAATCAACAAATTGAGATATTTTAATGCAACAAAAAGTAAGGGATTATATTAATTATATTTAAGGGAGTCCAAGTAAATTAAATTATAAATAAAAGTAACATGATACATTGCTTAGCATGCTTTCCCAAACATAAATTTTAAGGGAGACCAAACTGGTCACCAAGGGTGGCTAGTTGTAAGAATTATTATATCCCAGCTGTCTAAGAAACTGTCAAAGTTAAGATTTAGCTTAAAATATGTTTTTCATGCTGTCAGATAAAAAGTTCTGAAATAGAATTTATTGCAAGTTTAATTAGCATGTTAAAGATTTTATGATATACAAATGTATCGTCTTGTATTCGAGGGGGTGGGGGGATATATAGGTTTAACATTTGCATCTATTGGCCGAGAGCTATTCATTAGATCCAGGACTTTACAATATTCTTCTTTAAAGGAGTCGCAAATAAGGAGCATTTCAAAATTTCGTGAAAAAATTTAGATACTATAAATAATATAATAGTAATAATAATAATAATAATACCGTGAAATATCTTTCTTCATTAAATTTGGAACAAAACACCTTTTCATAAAAATTTTCATTTTTTGACTTGAACCATTTTATTTTTTGATTATTTAAACAACCATTTATGTATTATGGTTGAAGAAAATCCCCTTTGTATAATGTTCGTGCAATAAAGCATAATAATTTAAAATTTTTAATAGTGAAAAATTATTCTTTATGTTCTCCTTTTCAAAAGTTGCTCTTTCAAACGATTGTTATTCTTTTTTTATGTAGTAAAAGGCTTTAAGGTTTAATTTAAAAAAATGTCGAAGACTGAAAGTAAATAAAAATAAAAAATACTACGCAAAAATAAATCTTTTATCAAACCTTTAAACCAATTTTTATTAAAAAGGAAGATAAAAAAAATCTGTAAAATTCAAACAAGAAACTTGTGTATAGTTAGTTATAGGATATTTAAATATTTGACTTACTTATTAATCATGCTTTTTAACATTTGTTTACAAAATAGTTTTCAAATATTCCAAATAAAGAAATTTTTTTCAACTTAATGGAGCATTATGTAAGATATGAACTTTTGATATTTTAAGTACTGAAAAAAAAACTGAAAAATTTAGAAACTGAAAAAAAAGGTAAAAGAAAAAAATACCATGAAATAACTTTCTTCATTATACTTTGAAAGAACAGTATTTCATAAAAATTTTATTTTTGGTTTCGAGGAATTTTAATTTTTTGATTAAATGAACAATCATTCATTTTTTTAAGCTTGGAGATAATCTTTTTTTCTTTTGATGTAATACTGCTTATTAAATTACAAATTTTAATTTGGAAAATATTTTTCTTTGAAACATTCTCCTTTATAAAAGTTTTTAAATTGAGCGATTATTATTTATTTTTTGCAGTAAAATGTTTTATAATTTTACATATATTGAAAAAGACAAACACTAAAAATAAATAATAATAATTTTTACTACGCCAAAATAAAACAAGAATGAAAAATCATACGTTAAGCGTAGTTTATGAAACACTTTCCAACACTTCCTGAATGCTTTAACAAAACTTCGTTATTTAGGGAAATAAGGTATGTAAGATAACTAAGTAAACATTTTAGAAAACGCAACTAAGTAAACATTTTAGAAAACGCATAAAACATTCGAAAAACTGATTTCAGCAGTTGCCGTCCCTAGCAAATATTTATTTCAATTCTTTTGAGCAGCCCTGTATTTGATCTGCAGGTTGATATATATACTATATAATAGGGAAATTTAGTTTAGCAAGAAAATGCATAACAGGTTAAAATTTCTCTTTCAGCAATTTATACTAATAGATGGAAACACTTGTATAGTTTTGTACAACCCTGTAGTTAACCTAGTACTTTTATTACACGCCACTATTTAGCTAAAATTTAATTCAAACTAAAACACTCTTAAAGCTACTGTAGTCACATTTCCAGAATTTATCATTTATAGACGGCCATGTATCCAATACTTTGCGTGACCCTGTATATCATTTTATCTGTATTCTACAAACATTTCTTGGTGCAGTTCAGCGTAAAAATGCATAACTCATTTAAAAAACACTTTTAAGCAATTAGCACTCGTACCCAGTAACCATTACGAATTCTTTTGTGTAGCCCTGTATATGAATTATAGCATTTATACACACCATATACTATGCATAAATATAGTGAAACATAAAAGCGCATAACATAATTAAAAATGCATTTCCAGCAATCATCGCTACTTATAGAACTTCGGATAGAATAGGGTAAAGTTCCCATATTTCGTCCCCTCTACTAATTTTGTCCCCCTTAACTTCTCCGCTTCTGCGAAAGTGTCGCCACTTATGACGCAAGGCACAGGGGACGGACGGCTCAGGATTGAAAGTTTCGTTCGCCAAGACGTGTCATTAATTAAAGACTGCGAATTTCCTATTTTTAGAAGACCATAGTTCTTATTACGTCGTTTGTAGAACGTTATTTACTATACTGTAAGTATTTATTTCTTATCCATTGCATGTATTTTACGTTGGTAAGATGCTGACAGTAGTATACAGTGAATTTTAGGACGCTGAGTTCATCTTACGGGAACTGAAGCTCCGTCATATTGGGAAGTAGCGTGGTCCAATTTCGTCCCACTTGCAGTTCTTATTTTCGCCCCGGGGACGAAATTATAGGGATGCTTTTTCATGACATTTTTTTAAATTTTTTTCCTCATGTTTGGATGGCTAATGTTTCGTTATGTTATTCTTCCACTGATAATTAGTACATTTCTTTGTGCCTTACTTTAATGTAAATTAAATTACCTACTCATTCAGAAATAAATTTCATTTAGTTATAAGTTAAGCCGCGGCATATAGGATTTTTTGGGGGGACGAATTTGGGACCATTTTTTTTTTCCTTTGCATTTTTTAGATACTTTTGAAAAAACAATTTTTCGCATTGTTAAAAATTTTTTGTACGATATTTGCCCATGTTTCTATGTGCGTGGGTAGTTAGTCTATCTAAAATCCAAATTTGGTAGCTTTTCACTGAAAATTACAACTTCCAAGGGCCTAAAAGGGACTGGGGGACGATAATAGGGCACCTTACTAGTAATATAGCACCTGAAATATTTTGTGCGTCCCTGTAAATGCTATGCACTTCGTATTATACATGAAATAGGTTATAGTAAACCTCAGCGATGTATATCAATTTCATTATACATGAAACAATTTAACATAATTAAAATACGCCGCAAACAATTCCCTTCACCCCTATATCATTATGTAACGGAAAAATTTTGTGTGGCGCAGTAAATATGAATAAATACTATTCTTTGTACCGCATATTCTATAGAATCATATTTTAGTGCACTTCATAAATGCATATCAATTTTCTTATGTTTGAAAAAGTGTAACATCATTAAAAATCATTTTAAACGATTTGTTTCCATAGGCCGTAATATAACGGCAAACTTTTGACTGTCCCCGAAAATGAACTAAACATGCTAGAAACTTCATTTGAAATAGGGAATGTGCTATGGTAAACGTCAATAACATCTAAAAATTTCAGGGCAATCCGAGTATATTTACGGGAGTTAGAACATGGACAGACGGACAGACAAACCGAAGTCATAAACACTTTTCAACCTTGTTGGAAAGTGTTAAAAAATGCATTATCAAAATTTTAAAGCAATTTCATTTAAATAAGAAATTAAAAGAAAAAATACAAAAATCTGTAAAATTCAAGCAAGAAACTTCCGTAACGTAGTTATAAGTTATTAAATTAGTTGACATTCTTATTTATCTTGCTGTTTAAAATTTGCTTAGACAACAGTTTTCAAATGTTTAAAATAAAGAATTTTTAATTTAACTTATTGGAGCTTTTGTAAGGAACGAAATTTTTGATTTCTTTTTTAACTTTGTTAAAATAATATATTTTCATTTAAGAGAGAGGAATCAATTGAAATATTGATAGAAATTTTATTTATTATTTCGTTGACGGAGCACAATGTATTAATAATATAAAATGAAATTTAATAAAATAAAATATATTCTTATTGCAATTTTAGTTGCAATTTCATTTTCATGTCGCAGAATTCGCAGAGCGCGGCGTTTCCGGGCGTCCCTACCTGCGTGCGTTGTTTGTGCCGAGACCGAAGCCAAGCAGAAGCCAAGAAGAAAAGTAAACTAGTCATATGTACCAATCCCAAAACTTTCTTCTATCTCATACATGTTAATACTTCAAAATTCGCTATCACACTGCCAAAATTACATGGCAATATAAATTATTTAAAAACAACGTTTAAACATTTAATAAAATAAGTTGATTTGATCATACATATACGTTTCGTGAGTACTAGGACTCACATCCTCAGTGTAAAAAACTTTAAAAACAATATCCCCCCAACTACATGAACGGTGAAAACCCAAATGTCAAAACAAAATACCTAAAGACCATTAAGTTCCAACAGCCAATGAAATTAATGCGGAAGTGAAGTGTCGTAACACAACAAACGTGTTTTGTTCAATCAAACACCTGATGCCTTGATTGTATTTATCAAATTTTTTGAGCACAGCAGTTCTTTCAACGATGCAGAAATTATGAAACTCCACATCATACGAAATTACTTCCTAAACAAAAGAGGAGATAAAACTACAAAAAATAAACTGATATTCAAAATTTGTTTAAGATGGCTTCCAGGAGTAGGCCTAAAATATAGGCCAAAAGAGCACGGTTTCATTTTATAGTCATTTACTTAAGTTGTGCTTTACATTATTGAGTTTTTTTAAATTCTAATGAAGCTATTTAAACAATAAAAAATCGTGCTTTACTGTCACTTTTTGTTTAATTCTAACTTCTACACGTTTTTCCTGATATTTATCCTATAATCCGGAAATTTTCTTAATGCGGCACGCTTCAAGTCCCGAACGTGCCGGATTAGAGGATATTTACTGTACTTTTAACACTGACGTAAGTTGGAAAGGAACAACAAAAATCTTTTTAGCTTAAAGGTGGGAAGATGTATAAGCCTTATTGCATTTGTAGAATATAATGCAAAAAGCACATTTGTGACAGAAATTTCACGCCTTTGATAAATTACAATACAGTGAAACCTCTCTGTGCGACCATTTCCATTAAGCGACCACCTTCCTGAACGACCATTTTTTCATGGAACGAAATTTATTCCCATAGGCTCAATACTAATTTTACCTCCATTCAGAGACCATCCCAGTTGAACTTCCTTCATGAGCGACCCATTTCTTTGAAGAAAATGAAACAAATTCCGTTTTTTCCCGGGTCGCTTGAAAAAAAGGTTTTATTAGTAAAATAATTCCGGACAGTGCATTATTCATCAAACTTCGAAACAAAGTTTAGATTTTTTTTTTTAAATTATTATTATTTCGGTAACTTTTATGTGTTTAAATCCCTTCGTGCCTTTTTAGGCAATGAATTTAACACTGATGACAAATTAAGAATGACGGTCAATAAACTCCCTTGCCCTATTTTGTTAGGTAACTCTCAAAGAAATAGATAAATTAATGAAATCGTCATTATTTGTTTCCATCCAAAAATAAAAATGCATTTATTTACTGGATTTCGAAAGGTCTTAGAAATAAAGGTTATGAAAGACAAAACCGTAAATCAAAGCAAACCTCAATGTATTCATTTTTTAAAAATCTGCAGTAATTAACTTATGCAATTAACATTTGCTTTGATACTTAAATTTTTATATTTTTTCCTAATGTGAAAAATGAATTTTAGTAACGTTAATTGTTACATTTTGTCAACGATTAAAATCTAGATTTAAACATGACCTCTATTAAGAGACCACCTCTTGGAGCGACCATTTTTAGTGGAACGGAACGTGGTCGCTTTAGAGAGGTTTTACTGCATATGAAATGAATCGTTATGGTTAAAATTAGGTTAAGCTTCTTCAGTGTAGATAGAGTTCACTTTAAAATAATAAGAGACGCGCGTGCGTGTGGGAGGGGGCGGAGGCATCGTGATTTTATAGATGCTTCGGTGGGGTGTGAACAATAAATGTTGGGAATCATTGGTACAGATGAATGTAAAATGTTTCAGGCAATTTATTTAAACTTTGTACATAAATAGAATTATTGATTTTACTCTATCTTCTTTTTGTTTAACGTTTAAATCTTGACGAATCTTTACAGAAAATGTTTAAATATTTACAGAATCAATTAAGTAGTATAAATCGAGTGTAGATATTTTTCGTGCATCATTTCAATACTTGTACCATTCACCCAAAAATGCTGTCGAAAGTTAAAAAATAAAAATAATTAATTGACAAATATCTCTCTATTCTAAAAAAAAAAAGTAACTAATGCTGCTGTAAATGATTTTTTTTTTTCTGTGACCGGGTCTTTCTTTGTTAATTTTAAGAAAACTACTGCATACAAACGATGTTATCTACGCCTTTGCAACTTACTGTGGAACTTACGCTTTGCGACTTGCAATTTGTGATGCCAATAGCGATGTGATTTGCGATGTGATCTGCGATTTGCGACTTTCAAATGCTGATTCGCATGCAATTGTTAAACCAATTTTTCCAATGAAATGACTTTTGCAAATTTCTCGTTATTAAATTATTCGTTGAATACTTAACATTTTGCCTTTAACTTAACAAATGTATGTTCTTTAACCCTTTCGGCCCTGGCGGTAACAATTGTGTTCCTTACTTTTAAAATTGTTCTCAAATCCAAAAGGGCAACTTTCTGACATAAGTTTTAATTTATTTTTGCTCGAAAATACACGAAACTAGCTGGTGTTGTTGTTCAGAAACTATGTTATTGAGCTGTTTTTTTTCATTTTTTTGCAAACGCAATAGATCTTTCAGAAAACAGTGTCAAAGTGGACGTTTTAAACCGAATTTCCGCGCGAAGGAAAAAAGAGCACTGAAGAGCGGGCGAAAAACGTGTTTGTCACGTGATCAAAATCACTTATAACTCAAGAGGTAATTGATTGATCAAAAAATAGAAAAAACAGTTCAATTTCAAAACGCTTCCATGGCCAGGCTTTCAAATTTTATGCCTTTCTGTTAAAAAATGAATTTGTAAATGTGTCAAAATGTTTTGCGCTTATTGAGCAGAGCAGTTAAGAACAGCCTTAAACTATAAATAATACCTTGCAGATACGTAAAAACCTCATAATCACATATGTGCATTCTATATTTTGACTTTTTTAGCGGACAAGTAGCGCCATCTAGTTTTGAAATAGTAAAAAAACAAGAAAAGTTGACAAAAGTGTTATTTTTTTGGACTTTAAGAAAAAAGTCATTGCCGAAAGGGTTTAAACTTAAATTAGAGACTATTTTTCCGAATGAATAATTTGTGATAAACAATAAAAAATACTACTGTCGAACCTCGTTAACGCGAACACGCTTAACGTGAATTACTTTTAACATGAACAGTTCCCACTGTCCCTGTCAAAATGAATACGGATTCTAGTGTTTTTTCTCCTTTTAAGATGAATATGTTTAACGTGAAATTTCGCTTAATATGAACACTTCTCGATATCCCCATGAGAGATTTTGATGCTTAATGTGAACGAAAATTCCTAGTGAGTGTGAAAGCTTCCTTTTCCCTAGGGAACAAGAATAGTCCTAGGGAATAGGACTTTTTTTTTTTTTTTTTAACACCATTACTTCTAACAGTTTTCTATTAACGTATGGAAAAATATATAACTAATAGTTTAATTATTAAACAGAAATAAGTCCCAATTCTAAAACAAAGTTTTCCCCCATTAGACCCTATGTGAAATGCACATTTGTCCTGTATCCTTCTTTACCTCTGCATTTAAGCTTATTACCATTTAACTGTTTATCTCTGGTGCGAAATATTGATTAAAATTAAATAATTAAAATTAAAACATTGTCGTTTAACTGTTTATCTCTGGTGCGAAATAATGATTAAAATTAAATAATTAAAATTAAAACAGTGTTTAAAAGCTTCATAATAAAAGGTATTATTATTAAAAACTGATTTAATAGTTGATCAAAACAAATATTTATTAAAAATAATAAAACGCATCTTGATGCTTAAATATATCTTGTTTCTTGCTTTGTAAATAGCTAATGAAAAAAAGTGGTTCACTGCATGTTCTTGTGTAACACTGGAATTGACATTTACTTATAAACCTTGACTGTTATATTTTACGAGAAAACCCTGTTGTCCCGTTAGCTCCCAAGTCCCATTAGCCCCAGTCTCCCCTATATCTATTTTTCTCAATATTTTTTATCTGAATTTTTTGTTACTGATAGTATGAACTACGGATAACATGAACAAAAAAATTCAATTCTCCTTCAGGTTCATGTTAACGAGGTTTCACTGTAGTATGTTTTTATGTCTGTTAAATCCAGTTGTAATACGACATTTTCCAAACGTCTTCAAAATTCTTCCTTCGATTATTGTCATATGCAAAGAATGCGAAATAACTACATTCGTCGGGTTTCAGAACCTAACATATTCGTTAAATTTCAGTAAAACCTAACCTCTGTGATTTGGTTAGTTACTTTTAATTTTATTAGCGTAAAAGGGATTTTTACCACAAACTGAAAAAAAATTCAGGACTGAAAGGGTTAAAAGTAAGAAAAACATTCTTATACCGGGTAAGTCAAAATTAATATAGCGATTACAAGCGGCTATAACTATTTAATGGAAAAGAATTTATCGATAAGATTGACACAGAATGTAGACGGAACTTCAAAATTTTGTATACATACGTCATAGATGTTCTAGCTGACTTCCCTTGGTCACACGGACAACATTTAGGTGGTAGTCCATTTCACGCCATACATTCTGATGCATTTGTTCAATCACCGACGCAAGCGCATTGCAAATGCGCACTTTGAGTTCTTTAATTATTTTGGGCATGGGAGGCATCCAGTCTTTCACCTAACACCATAGAAAGAAAATCGGCCATTTTTACCGTCATAATTGCCCATTTTTACTAATGAGACGGCCGCAATGAAGAGGTTTCTTGTCATTGCAAAGTTTCAAATCGCGCATGCGTAGGCTTCCGCTTCACTGCACCTGCGCCTAACGTAAAAAATTTGAAGCTCCGTCTGCATTCTGTGTTAATCTTATTGATAAATTATTTTCCATTAAATAGTTATAGCCGTTTGTGATCGCTATATTCATTTTGACTTACCCTGTATTTTTGGAACTCTAATGCTTGTGAGTCAAAAAACATTATAATTATTTTTTTCTTTTACGAAATTGCTATTTTTAAATTTGTTATTATAGTAACTTTTATCTATCTTTAAGCAATAAAATATTTTATATTTTTATATAACATTTTTTATATAATTGAGACATATACTCGAACTTAAATATGAATTAAATTTATTACCAAAAACGAAGTTCTAGCGAAAAGTTTAAAACTAATTTCTCTTTCCAAAAGATAAAATAAGAATAAATAAATAAAAATAAGTTTTTTAAAAAATGTGAAGAAGCAGTTCTGTGGCATATATGTAGCTTAATAAAGTGTTTGACTTTCATGTTTTTTTAAAAATTTATTTAAAAATTTCTTAAACTATACTTTTGAAGTATTTATAATCTAGAATTCTTAATAAAGCATGATATAAAAAGTAGTTTTTGATATTTTCTTTAGGGTTTGTTAGATGCATATATTTTTGACAAATTGATTTAATATGATGAATTCGGTTGAAATAAGCATAGCAATTTGTCTGAGCGTAAAGTAATGTAAAATAAAATTTATTTATTTCGCGCCAAATAAAAATATTTCAATCAATAAAGGAATATAATAATGTAAACATTGGTAGTTTCTAAATAATTTATAGAGTTAAAAAATAAATTGTCTCACTGTGTGATTCTATGCAAGCATCAGGGGAGTTGTCCCTTTTGTTCGTTTGTTTGTTTGTTTGTTTATTAGTTTGTTGCCCTGTTCCGCTTTTTGTGAAAGTGTTTACCTGGCAACACTAGTTTGGAAATTTCAAAATTAGTTATGTATTTTTGACAACAAACAAAACAAGACTTCACTTTTTCTATATTGTACTTTATCCAGATTCATTTGATTTCAGTATTTTTTACAACCAGTAGCAATAGTCGGTGAGTTCATTTTAATTAACTTTTGAAACAATTAAATTTTTTATTTGGCTTTTAATTTTCTTGCACAAAATAGATGAAAAGAACGTATTAAAAATCATTTTCTTTCCATATGAGATGAATTTGATTTGATAATTTTATCTAGAAAATATGGATGACAACACTTTTGCTTGCGCTACAGATGAAATCATCATTAGAAACAGGTAATTTGTCGGTAAAATTGTTTAACCCCTTGAGGGGCGGTGTGATATATTATATCCCACCTAAGTTTAATTAAGATTCGCACTAGAAAATTTGAATTAAGTTTTACTTTTATAGCTTCGTGGAAAAAAGTTGGAATATTACTTTTACATATTTTGAAATAAAATTTTTCCAAATTTCAGCTGGGAATTAAGCATTAAACAAACGTAATTGCTTGCCCCTCAAAGGGTTAAACATAACAGTTACAAATATGCGTTATTTGATTCCATGCTTATATACATTTTAGATACGTACAGTCGTGGAAAAATAAAGTAAACACCCCTACTAACTCCTCAACAAATTATCGTAGTAGAAAGTTACTTGTACCGAACGATTGGAAATAAAGCCTACTTTCAAATGATGTATATAAAATTTGCTTAGGGGGCCATCTAAATATTAAAACGAACCATAACTTTGTTTTTTTCAATAGCAGTACACAATTCTGACAGCATAAATGAACTCAAAAACCTTCAATTAGTCTAAAAACAAATTTTTATGTAATTCGTACCATAAGTTTCCGAGAAATTAATTATTTTAAAACGAGCGTATTTTAAGGGCTGTATCCAACTTGAAGTTCGGTACTCGATTGTTAACCCAGAGAGCTCCCTTCTTGATCAAGACACCTTAAGCAGTCAATTAAACCTGTTAGATTACAGGATAGCATAAGAAATTTCAAAATTTTTAGTCACTTCTATCATACCGCTTAAATCATCATTTTGCCGTTTTCTAAGCATAATTTGAAAACTACTTGGGAGAAAAATTTGAAATTTTGGATTTCGATAAAACAGGACTTAATAAATCTGAATCCATCAAAAAAATTGTAGGTTGCAATTCATAATTTTTTCGAATATTAATTTCATAATTCATAATTCATATCAGAAAATTATAAAAATTGCAAATTTAACGTATTTATGTTTGGGTATGTTAGTATTATTGCTACACAAAAAATTAAAACATTAGGATCATAATTTCAGAAGTTATAAATAAAAATATGAAAATGTAATTTAACATTAGAAGCAGTAAATTTTGAATGTTTATATTTCAAAAACTTCCCATTCAAATGAAATTTAGTGTCTAGGCATTGTTTGAACCAAAGATTTGAAATATATCGTTAAAATTGGGTTATTGCCATTGAAAAAAATGAAGTTTGGATTCGTTTTAATATGTAGATGCCCCCCTAAGCGAATTTTATATACGTCATTTAAAAGTACACTTTATTTCCAATCGTTCGGTACCAGTAACTTTTGTCTACGATAATTTGTTGAGGAGTTAGTAGGGGGTGTTTACTTTTTTTCCCCACGACTGTACGTGTACATCTATCGTATGTACTCAATTACAGCTTACATATACATACTAACTTGCAACAATTTTCAATATATACAATATATATAACAATCTTTTTTTTCCAATATATGAAAGTAATTTGGCGAACGAAAAATTCTCCTTATTTCTGATTAGAATGAAACTTAAAAAATTGGTATCGTTTGATATTTTCCCCAGATAAATAGTACACGGAAATGAATTAACCACATTGGAAGAATGACTATGGTAATATTTTCTTCCTTTACCGATCCGATTTCTTATATTTATAAATTACACGACATTTTTCAGTGGATGAAAACATAAAAAATAACTGTATTGCTTTAAAAAATATAAAATTTAAGCAAGGCGTTCTGCATTAAATATTTAGTGCGTTAAAATATTTTATTTTCTTTCTTTCTTCCTTTCCCCAATTTTTTTTTTTTGTTTTTCTTTTCTGTTCTTTTTCTTTTCTTTTCTTTTTTTTCTTATTTGTGCAATTACAGTAGAACCCCGCTAATCTGAACTAATTGGGACTGGTGGCTGTTCGGATTACAAAAAATTCGGATTACCCGAAATTCCGATAAAAATAGAAAAGAAAAATACGTGTGCTAAAAATGTAAGTTATAAGTACTCAGCAGCAATACTAGCCCTTGAATTCAGTTGTATACAGATGAAGAAATCATCTATTTACTTCAGAATGTGCCACAAGATGACTCTGATCTAGTTTCTACCATAGAGAAGAGATAAGGCCTTATCTCGTCTCTATGGTAGAGACTGGTGAGCCAAAGAATGTTCTCATTTCCCATTCTGATCTGCAAATACGCTAGAAATATCAGTGCGATATATAGAGCAGAGTGAAAATGTGACATCAACAGACATTATGTTTATGAGACTTTGGCAATATTACTTCTACGTCGAGAATAACATCACTTCGTCAGCCAAATCTGACAAATTTCATCACCCCAAACGATCGTTAATGTAAATGTGTATGCGATGTGTTAATGTCATGTGTTTTTATTAAATGTAAATATGATCCTTGAATTATTGCATTAATTTCTTCAATGTGTACAAAATTATGCATGCTGAAAAAATACTTTTTGGTTTTAGTACAATATTTCAATCTTTTCGGTTAATCTGTTAAAGTATAATTTTCGAAAATAAAATCGGTTCGGATTAACCGGAATTTCGTATTAGCGGGGTTCTACTGTAATTGTTAAAAGACTCGAAATATAGAGTTTTTAAGTTAACTTACTCAAACAGGCACTACGGTAAGAGGTTCTGGGGGAGCGTGTGTGGAGTGTGCGGTATTTATTGGCCACAATTCAACTACACACTAGGATGAGATGTTAAAGATGTTTTATGGCTGTACCTCAGCAAATTAACACCGAAAATCAGCCAAATATTTAAGCGTAAACAAACACAATCGTCATATTAAAAAAAAAGTCACATGTAAAGGTTCATTAATTGAAAATAAAAGTATGTTTACTCATATCCATTCGCTGCTGTTTTTGTTTCTATTCTACTCATGAGTCTCACAAGTAAGAAAAAACTAGCAGATGCAATTCTAACAAGAAAGAAGAAAAATCATGCGTGAAGCATAGATTATGTAACGCTTTCCAACGCATTCAGAATAATGTAACACAGCTACACCATTTATTAAGTTGAAATAGGATGTTTAATTCAATCATATGGAAAAGCATAATACAATTGAGAACCTAATTTCAGCTATTCCGATCTACAGTTGGAAAATTATCCGAATACTTTGAGCAGCCCTGTATAGGATATAGAGATTTGTATCTATTAACTACATGCATGCAAAATTCTAGTTCAGTTAGGGAATAGATATCTCAGTTGAAAATTCCACTTCAGCAATTTCCACTAATAAGGAGAATGGTACGTGAATTCTTTTGTGTAGCCCTGTATACAAGTTATAGAATTTATATACAATGAGTAAAGTGCAAAAAATAAGTTAAATTTAAAAGCACATACCGCAATTGAAAACGCACTTCCAGCCATTATGGTTCAAAGACAGTACTGTAACCGATTTCTTTTGTGTGATCCTGTAAATGAACGACAAATGCTATGAATGCCCTATTCTATGGTAATCATCTTGTAGTGAAATTCAGTGATTTATATTAGTTTCAATGCATTTGAAATAGCGTAATGTCATTTAAATACTCTGCAAACGATTTTTCCTACATACCATAATGTAATGGAATTCTTTTGGAATTGATAGAATTTTATACTTCATATACAATACCGAACATGCCATGGTAAGCATCATTAACGTATCTCAATTGCATGAAAATTCCAGTATATGTACGTGTGTTAGAGTGTTGACAGACGGACAGATGGACAGACAAACCAAATTCATAAATATTTTTCATCTTTGTTGGAAAGCATTAAAAAGGAGGAGGGCTACGCCAGATACTTGTAATTCTTCAAGAAGTATGCGTCTAGTATAAAAGTCTGGGATCCATTGTTTCCAGTTTGATAATACAGTAGAACCTCTTTTATCCGAAACTCTTTTAACCGAAACTCTCGGTTAACCGAAATCCATTTTAAAGATTATTATTTTCTTTTTTTTTTTTACAATCACTTTCCTTGTGTGCAAGCGGTCCTTTCCGAACCAGGAGTACAGATAAATATTTTGGATTACCTTTCTTAAAACTCCTTCGAATTTAACTTGAGCTCACTTCGGATAAGCTTCGGAGTGAACTAGGACACATTAAGAGGCAAAAGAACCGGTGTGAATGTGATGTAGCAGACAAAGAAAACGAATAAATTAGCAATTCTGAAGCTTTGGAATGTTTTGCAAAAGGTTTGGCATGGCTAGAACAGCAGAAAGACTTTGATACTACTGACCTAATAGTAAGATACTTAATTTCAAAATTTAAATTAAGGTAATTTATTCTTGTTTTTATTTTGCTATTGCTTTATTTTTATTAAGACCTTGTTACCATAATAAGAAGTACCTCATGTATTTGTCCTTAATCTTAAATTTGAAGCATTCTCGATTATCCGAAAATTTCGATTTTCCGAAAGAGGTCTGTCCCAATTACTTCGGATAATCGAGGTTCTACTGTAGAATGTAATATAAAAGCATCGATTTAAGGCGCTGGCTGAAATAAATCAGTTAGAATAATAATAGCAGTTCCGTTTATTATTTTGCTCATTGAGTGTAATATATTATAAAACAATATTGAGTTTTTTCTTCAAAATAAAAAGATTATATAAGGGAATGATGAGTATAAACATCGATTTATAAAAAATTTCAAAACGGTTCTTTTCTGAAGAAATGAAGCACTACTTCTAAAATAATATATGTTATTGATATTAGCTTAAGAAAACATATTAAAGTTTTGTACCGGTAAAAAAATGATCAATAAATAATTTTTTGAAAAGGAACATTATAGTTCTTTTCATATATAAATATAAAATTAATAATATAAACAAATATCAATGAATAATTAATAAGTTGAAACGGGAATCTAAAAGTATGTTCGAATTTATGTTTAAAAGCCTTAATATATTCTGCTAATTTTTGTTACTAACTCTATTAGCCCTTAATACGTTCATGTTAGTTTCGAAGAAAAAAATTGTACTAATTAAGTACCAAATTTCCTCCCAGTAGTTAAAATGGCTCATAAAATACGGGAAAAAACCCCGCTAATTTCCGAAAAAAAAAATATTTCTTTCCATAATTGCTTTTTATCATTTTTTTTTTCCCCAGCGCTCGTAGGTATTAATAATTCTGCCTCTGAAAGGGGGAAAAGTAAATTATTCCCTTATTTAAAAGATTCTTTCAAAAAATCAATAATTTTTTAAATTGCAATTTAAAAAATATAAATACATTTTGCTGTAAACATCAATAAATCTAAATTGTTCTTTAACAAAAAAAAATTTTAAGGTGTTCTCGGGGTACCTCTTGGACTTGTATTTAATTCTGCAGCAGTGGGATTTCCAAGTCCTAATAGATTTCCATATAATAGGTTTTTACTTTTTTTTTTTTTTTTTTTTTTTTACGTATAAAGAAGCGTTTTATAACATTTAGACATAAATTCGTTTTCAGAATGTACTAAAACATCTAAAAAAAAAAAATTATAATTGTTGATCTTGTCAACTCTTTCACTTTGCTGAAAGCATAAATCTTCACATAAGTCAATCACATGGAAAAAAGCCAATCAATGAAGTGGGAGTTGAAAAAAGAAGCCATTTTTTATAAATTGTTCAAGAATTCTAGTCGGATGCAGAAATTGTATGATGCTAAATGTACAAAAGTTTGATAAGCTATGCATTTACTGATTAAAAGACATATATACTACTCTTTATGCTTGAGAATGTTTTATGCTTCTTTTACGTGGAACCATAAAAATGTGAAAGTAAATAAGAAATGCAGTTTATGAGACGAAAATTCTCTCAAAAGTTTAAAAATAGCACGTTTTACGAAAACAGAAAATATTTATTAAAGAACATGCAATAACATCTTTACCATATTTTTAGACAATCAGAACATTGAACTTCTTTATTATGATTTGCAACATTTGTTTGTAACTAAAAACAAAAGTTTTTATAGTTTAAATATAACAGAATTCTTTCAATTTTTTTCAATATTGTAAAAGAATAAAGTTATACCTTCTACCTTCTAGACTGTTAAAGATATTGTAAAAAATTACCTCTGTAAAAAGACTACAGCTATTTTCTGACAAATAAGAACGCTGCATAAACGCCTATGGAGTGTTCTCATTGGTCAGAAAGTAGGTAGTTTTAAACCCCTTGGGAAGGAGCGACTGGTATTCGTGCCGCGTAAGGTGCTCAGAATCGGAGATTATTCTCACCAGTAAATTTTTATTGTAAATTTCGCCTTATTTAATCAGAGCATTTTCCCGATTCAATTAGGCAAAAATTTCTGTTTTTAAAAACCACTGATTAAAGGTTAAAAATTCTGTAAAAGACGTTCGTCCCGAAGGGGTTAAAAACAGATTTTTCACGATATTTTTAAGTGTGTACTCGTAATCTCTTTTTAACAGAAATGTTTACAGCAATCAATAAGTGGAGTAAAGCAAGTGGAATCAATTATTTTTGCATTTCTTTCCACCACTTGTACATTTTCTTTGAAACGCCATCAACTATTAAAAAAAGTCCTTCCGGCCAGTGCCGGGAGGAAGAGGTAGCTTTCATATTCCTTATTTTTAAAAAGCAAGCTTATATTATTCAAACACACGAAGCTCAATTTAGTGGAAACCGATTATAGGAGATTCAATCCTAATCTTTATCAATATTAAATCATTATGAATGAGAATTTCGCGAAATTAGTCAGCTTTATCCAAGCTGCTTTTATTTAAAGTAACTTATATTTGGTTGCCAAATTCGGCAATATTTTGAAGTTCCTGCCATTTTAAGACAACATGGTGGATGAGGCTAAAGAGTGAACTTGGTCGAGATCTTAGTAATTCCTGTGCACATGCTCACTCACATCGGAATCGGTTGATATATACAAGTTCTCTCGCAGGCAAAAAAACAGATTTTTCAAAATGTCACCCACATTAGAAATTCAAACTGCTATATCTGAGCCATTTTCTAAGATAAAGACAAAACAAAAAATGCTCCGGAATCCTTATATCATGGTCAAATACTTAAGAAAGAAACCCTTTTCAATTTCTAATTCTTTTGCACCTTACTTTAAATATAATTTTTTATTTAATTTTATGGCCTCCATTTTGAAACAAGATGGCTGATGAAGCTGGCCAGCGAACTTGGTCGAGACATTACGATATACTATCCACATGCCTTCTTACATCGAAATAGGTTAATGAATACGCGTGTTATCACGTGACAAATATCAGATCGTTTCAAAATGTCGGCAATGCTAGAAATTCAAAGTGCTATAATTCAACCATTTTTTAAGATATATATGAAACAAAAACTGCTCCGGAATCTTTGTATCAAGGTCAAACACATAAAAAAAATCTTTTTCGTTTTTCAATTTTTTGATAACTCATTTAAAATTTAATTTTTTTAAAAAATGGCAGCCCTTTTGAAACAAGATGGCGAATGAAGCTGACCAACGAACTCGGTCGAGACATTGGTATGTACTATGTACACACCAAGTTACATCCAAATCGGTTCATAAATACGCCTGTTATCACGTGACAAAAATCAGGTTGTTTCAAAATGTCAGCCACAACAGAATTTCAAAATGCTATAACTCAGCCATTTTTTAGATATAGAAGAAACAAAAACTGTTCCGGAATCTTTGTATTGAGGTCAAACACATACAAAAAAATCTTTTTCATTTTCCAATTTTTTTGGTACTTCATTTTAAATTTAAAATTTTTAAAAAATTTTTAAATGGCCGCCATTTTGAAACAAGATGGCGGATGAAGCTGGCGAGCGAACTCGGTCGAGAAATTGGTACGTATTATGTATACACCAAGGTACATCCAAATCGGTTCATAAATACGCCTGTTATCGCGTGACAAAAATCAGGTCGTTTCAAAATGTCAGCCCCGCTAGAAATTCAAAGTGCTATAAATCAGCCATTTTTTAAGATATAGACGAAACAAAAACTGCTCCAGAATCTTTGTATCAACGTCAAACACATATAAAAAAAATATTTTTGAATTTTCAATTTTTTGGTACCACATTTCAAATTTGAATTTTTAAAAAAAATTTTAAAAGGCCGCCATTTTGAAACAAGATGGCGGATGAAGCTGGCCAACGAACTCGGTCGAGACATTGGTACGTATTATGTATACACCAAGGTACATCCAAATCGATTCATAAATACGCTTGTTATCGTGTGACAAAAATCAAGTCGTTTCAAGATATCAGTCAAGCTGGAAATTCAAAAGCTTTTTGTAATGAAAGCTACCTAATAGTAATTTTTTTTCAGAAGGAACAAAATTAGATAATTAGAAAGAATTTCCTTACAATAGTTTAACTCATCAAAATATTCGACAGTTTTCTACACTTTGCCATTAACAGAACCTGATTATATATTTAAATATAGTTGAAGAACAAAATTATTGATTTTACCTGTTTTGTACTTTCTATTATATAAACCTTTACAGTGATCAATTATGGGGCTAAAATCAATTGTTTTATGTTCTTTTTGTGCATTTTCTGAACGTTTTAAAAGGATATATACATATAAAATTGTTGAAAACATACTGAATTTTTATGAAGTCAGGAGTGTGTTTAGAAAGAATTTGGAATCTTTAAAGGACTCTTCACCAAATTTTCATGTTAAAACAGGACTCTTTATAGATCTAAAAAGATCTATAGATTTATAGAGATCTAAATAGATCTAAAGATCTAAATAGATCTATATTATCCTAAAAAGGTACCCTAAATAAAATTCCTTGTCTTAAAAACGGGCTTTCACTGAATTTTTCCCCTGTAAAAAACAACTCTTGCCTAATTAAATAATAATAAAAAAGATTGAACTGTTAAAATATAGTTTAAATGGCAAAAGCATCTATTGCAGTGATTCCCAACGTGGGGCGTAGGCCCCACAGGCTAGCCATTTCATTTTTAGGGGACAGTTACAAGTTTGTACTAAGCCCGTTCTCTGTAAATTCTATGTCTTATTTTCAAAAATTAATGTTACAGACTAAAAATAAGAATAAATATGAACAAAACTGAAAAAAAAAAATTATTTTATTGAATTTAATAAAAAAGGTGGAAAATCGAACCTATAACAGAATAATTATATGAAAAATCCCTTATTTACAGTCATCAATCATCCGATTTTTGAGAAGCTTTATAATGCTTACAGACCTGGAGCCGGCAGCAGAGCCAATCACCTCATCGAGTTTACGGCTATAAATTCCAGAATTAGTTAAAACTTGATTGGCATATTAAAACGCAATCGGTCTGCCAAGTCCTATCTTGGTGGAAAACACCTGAAAACCCGGTTTTAGTGGTTGACTCGTAGGTTTACCATTGCGTTTTCCTGCACCCAAAAGTACTAAAATATGGAGGACTGGATGCAGGAAAGTACAATGGTAAACCTACGAGTCAACCGCTAAAACCGGGTTTTCAGGTGTTTTCCACCAAGATAGGACTTGGCAGACCGATTGCGTTTTAATATGCCAATCAAGTTTTAACTAATTCTGGAATTTATAGCCGTAAACTCGATGAGGTGATTGGCTCTGCTGCCGGCTCCAGGTCTATTGTGAGTATTATTGTACTTTAAAATTTTTCATATCGTATATTTTCCGCTATTTATTAAATAATACTGGTGTTTTCATTCGTTCTGCTATATGTCACAGGAAGAAACTTTTATACGTTAAACTACTTAAGCATGCATCTCACACAAACTGCCTTGATCACATTTAATTTAAAAAATATATGAAAAAGTTGAATGAAGTACTACAAACTTTTTAAAATACATAAGTGCCAAATGTGCATCCAGGGGCGCGCCATCAGTCTCCTGCACCTGTGTGTAGAATTTCAGTTGAAATCAGCAGTCAATTTCTTCCACTCCCCATATCCCTAAACTATTCCCCACAACCCTCCTCCCTCCCCCCCCCCCCAAAAAAAGCTTTATATGTTTTTTTTTTTTTTTTTCAATTAGTATAACCCAGCAAAGAAAGAAACAGTGAGCCATCATCTGGAAAAAAGATGGCAGCCAGCACTGCCATCAGCGGTAAAGTGCAATAGTGCCATTACTTAAACCAATAAAAAAGTGTCCGTGCGGAATGCAGTTGGCCCATAAGTGATGGCCAACAGCAGGGCAGCATTGGTATGCCATCACATTACTTCAATCCGGCACTTTTCCTGCAGTGCTAGCACGTATCCCACTGCTATTTCTTTGCTGGCCCATCACTTTCCCTTACAAAAAATTCTTATAGAATTCTATAAAAAAAAAAAACCAAAGTAATACTTCTCTTTTTTCACCCAGAGCTATAGAAATACCTGTAGATGTGTCTATAATAGAAATGTCTGTAGAAAAATTTTAACTTGCAGCTGTTTCCATGTGACGACCCTCCCAAGTACTAACCGCGTTCGATGCTGTTTGGTTTTTCGTGATCGGACATGAACAAGTACTTTCAGCGTATGCTACGAACGCTCGTGGCTTTGCAAGCTCTCATTACACTATTTCTTTTTTCTTTTTTTTTTTTGTGATATATGTTCCCAATCATTAAACTGCTATAGAAATTATTGTATTGTATAGAAACCCTATATATTTTATACGCTTTTTTTTATTATTGATTCTGAACTGTGTAAATTAAGAAAACCGAAATCCTTTGCAACTTGGTAAAACCAGATTTAAGGGGAGAAAAAAAAGTGTGTTGAAATAAAGAATTTATTTATTTATTCATTTACTTATTTATTTTGTTGGTGGCAGTTGTGCTATATTATTTACAGTTTAAAATAAAAAATAGCTTCACAGCTTAAATTGTGTTAAGATATTCATTTCAGATTTGTGTTTAAATACTCAATGTCTTCGATATTCGCAACGCCACCTAGCGTAAGGGTTCCCAGCAATAATACTGCAAAAGTTCGTGCACTTCCATGTAGTGGTGGGCCAGCACATGAGGTAAAACGGAAGCCCAGCAGAATTTTATCTGATGATTTCCAACAGCAAAGTTGACTGAAGCTGTCCAGCAGTGGTCATGCAGTGGTAGACCATTAGCCAGCACTTCTCCATCATTGCCAGCACCTATCTTGCGGCTGGCCAGCAATTTTCTCTTTGCTGGGAAATGTCTACCTGCCACGCTAACCTTTCGGAGTATTCTCCTGGTCAAATAAACGAATTTTGAACCAGAAAACTTATTTAATGAAATACGACTTGTTCCTATAGGAATCTTTTTTATTTCATTTATCAAATTAAATTTCTGGTTCAAAATATTTTTGTTTGACCTTAAAAGTAAAGAATATTGGCAGCTATGTAAATAACTGACATCTTTAAAAAGTGGGTGCTTCAGCTGCTTGCACCCCCCCCCCCTTCCCCACAATGGCTTTTACCATCCCGGAATTTTTAAGAGTTCATCTTTATTTATATTTATTCAGGAGTGCAGTGGAGGGCATTCGGAGGTATACGCCGCATGCCTTCTGGATTTTTTAAAGAAGCTCCGTGTACCTTCTGTTTCTCAAATAAAGCTATAGCGTGTACTCAAGGCATGGCGTTCATGACTTTAGCGTAATATCCTCAGCCTATAGTGCATACCCTCTGGGGTTTTTTTTACGACTACAACACCATACTTAAAACAGTTCAACTAAACTTTAATTTGGAAATATAAGTGTGTTGAATTAATCAGTGGTAGTACTATGACAGAAAGAAAGGGGTGCTCGTAATACGGACAATATACATAAAAGCAGAAAAATATTTTCAAAAATTTATGGTTTGCGTAATATACCGGAGCGCTTTATACGGACAATATACATAAAAGCAGAAAAATATTTTTCCAAATTATGGTTTGCGTAATATACCGGAGCGCGTTATATTACTTTTATTTAAGTTGAAATAATGTAACATCAATTAAGATGCGCTTTAAACAATTACCACATGTAGATCATAGTGAGGGGTGCATTCGTAAATGCCCCAGTCCCTGAACTTTTGATTTTTTATTAGGAAATATAGAACCGCTATGCTTGCTATATAACAATTGTTATGAAAAATCACGTTCATTCCGACGTTTACATTGCTAAGAAGCAAAATGTATCTGTAATATTTCACATGATTAACCATTCCTTCTTCGTCGGATTTTTCTATTTTTTGAATTTCCAATTATAAAAAAATTGTAACGTATCTTTTTGGCAGCTTCTGCGCATGTCCAGAGGGCGCTACGGGCGTGGTTCCTTGCGCACGGAATAATTTTATAACTTTAATTCGTAATTATGAGCTAGCCAAGGTGCATACCGGGTCACATCTGTTGACCGGAAAAAATGAATACACCCAAACACGGTGTTAATTTTATTAAAATGTGAAGCTTCTGGTTGTTTATTGGTGCCGTGTCGTGTATATGTACATATATGTTCGTGGAGTCCTAAAATAAAAACTATTTTGTGCTTACAACAAATATCTTCATTTCTGTGAAAGTGCGTCATTCCATTACAAAATAACTTTTTATTGGTGAAAATTAATATACGTTCTATCATGAATACGAAAACGCAAAATATTTTAGTCAATAAGCAACCCAGCAAAAAAAGAAACAGTGGGCCATCAGCTTGAAAAAAGATGGCAGCCAGCACTGCCATCAGCGTAAAGTGCAATGGTGCCATTACTTAAGCCAGTACAAAAGTGTCCGTGCGGAATGCAGCTGGCCCATCAGTGATGGCCAACAGCAGGCTAGCATTGGTATGCCATCACATTACTTCAATCCGGCACTTTTTCTACAGTGCTTCCATGGTGTGGTGGGCCAGCGTATGAGATAAAACGAAGGCCGATTAGAATTTTATCTGATGATTTCCAACAGCAGAGTTGACTGAAGCTGTCCAGCAGTCATCATGCAACGGTAGACCATTAGCCAGCCCTTCTCCATCAATGCCAGCACCTATCTTGCTGCGGGTCAGCAATTTCCACTTTGGTGGGAAGTAAGCAGCTTTTTTCTTGACCTCGTATGGTCAAGACATGTAATATCCCAGTCACTGATATTGGGAACCACTGATCTATTATCAACATACATATATTTAATAAAACATACATACACACATAAATAACGCCTGCATTAAACTGTTAAAAGGTATATACGAATATTATACAGACGTACATACAATGAATACAATAAACACAACAAGAGAGAAAATCTAGCCAGAGTGAGGAATTGAACAACAACATCAGTTAGAGCAACAACCTGGTACGCTGTGGATCCAGGTTCAATTCCCGGCTCTGGCTAATTTTTTAATCTTGTTGGGTTTATTGTATGTATGTCTGTATAATATTTGTATATACCTTTTAACAGTTTAATGCATACGTTGTTTTATTATATATTGTAGATTTACGGAACAGTAAAATCTATTATTCATTGTGGTCCCGTCATAAAAGGCTGTTTGATAAATGGCTGATGACTTTCAATAAGGTTTATTAGTGAAAACTTGCAGACCGGGGTATCGTTCAGAGTGGCTCAGTGGGGAGAGCAACAGCCTGGTACGCTGTCGACATAGGTTCGATTCCGGCTCTGGGTAACTTTTCATTCTTGTTGGGTTTAATGTATGTGTCTCTGTATAATATTTGTATATACATATATTTATTAAGTACTTTGCTAAACTCGTCTGAATAGGCACCTGAATACAACGATAATTGGATATTACCAAAATTATTATTAATTTTTTTTTATATTTTTAAGACATTTAAAAATGTTTACATTTTCTCAAAAATAGGACCGTATAGAAAACTATAGAAAAACTTTGTGAAAAGACTGAGAAATTATCAGCTATTTTATCGAAAACAAATTTCGAACCATGGTAGTCAAAAAAAATCCTGTAGAAAACATTAAAATTTTTTAATAACTAAATTGCTACAAGTGCCTTGTTTTAAATAAGAATAAATTGACTATTTAAAACGACCATTCATTTAAAAAAATATCTTTTGATATAAAATTAACTATTCTATATAAATAATGCGTGTGAATGCAATATTTGCTTTGAGTGGAATCGCTTAGAATGAGCTTTTTATAAATTTCAAGCACAAAATCCTCGACCATTAAAAAATTGTTGTGAAATATCCCTACTATATGTATTAGCATTTCAAACAACAATATAAAGCCTTTCAGAAAAGTTTTTTTCTGATTGGATACTTACAATTTTTGTTTATTTTACAATTTTCATTTTTTATATGTTCATAATGAATCTAATTTTAAAGCCTTTTTATAACTATGAAACACTAAAATTTATCAACTGACAAATTTTAATTATGAAATTTTTATCTAGAAAATACTTTCATTTCCCAAATTTGTTAATTTAAAGAGTTTTAGCATTCTTTATGTAGTAAAACATATTTTATATATATAAAACGAAAAAGTTTAAAAAAAGATAAATAAAATTTATATACATAAATAAAGGTATTGCAAAAAGTTAAAAATGAATTTCGCTTAAAAAAGGAAAAAAAAGAACAACATTAAAGCGAGAAATTCTAAAGTGTATTTGCAGCTGATTAAAATATTTTACTTTATTTTGTTTGCTGTTTAAAATTTCTTAGACAGTAGTTTCGGAAAATCATATTAGTATTTTATTTTAACTTATTGGAGCATTATGTAAAATTGGAACTTTAGATATTTTCTTGGAAGTAATAAATTTAGCGCACCGATTTAATAGGTTGAAATCATTTTTTCACTCAGATGGAATATTTTCAAACTGTGGAATAAAATATTTCAAATAATGATAACGCAATTTGTTTATTATTTCAGTCACTGAGCATAATATATTTCATTGAAAAGTAAAATTTAGTTGTTTTGCGGAGTACAAATAGTTATTCTAATTGAATAAAGAATATATTGAATCTTTGTTCGATTAGATAATATTAAATCTTTGTTCGTTAAGAAAAATATTATAAATTATCGATTAGAATAACTAATCGATAATTTATAATATTTTTCTTTACTAGCGGAAATTATATGTCAAACGAGGCAAATGTGGTGCGTTCGCACTATAGCTAGTTTTATAAATATTCAGATCTTGGTGCAATAGCCGTTGCACTCTTATGCAAAAATACATGAATACAAAATTTAATACGCTTTTGTATACTAAATTCAGTACTACGGAAATAATAGGACTCCATCTTAAGTACGTCGTCATTACCATGGCAACCTAGAATCATGACTTATTCTGGGATAGCATTGAAATCTTTACCTATGATAGGATTTAATGGAATGAAGAAAACTTTTACTAATTTCCTTTTATGTTTGCATTCGATTTTCATAAAATCTGTTATGACTCCACAAAATTGTGAAACGATTCTATATATTAAATTTCAAACCATTCGGTTGAGTAGTTTTTGCGCTGTTATAGGCGGACGGACCAGACGACGCCTATAGGTGCTACGTATTTATAGAATTACGAACACACCTAAAAAGGTTAATGCAAATTCTTATTGCTATAAATGTTTCCCCATCCTTTTAAATATTTAAATATAAAATTTCTTCTTATTTCGTTCATTAGTTTATGTAGAGAATCTTCAAAGTATTATAGATAAGAATAAAAACAAAAAGTACTTCCCTAATTGCAGATTTTATTTTCGTGAAAAATTACTGTAAAAATTTCAATGATATCCGTACTTTAGAGTATACCGGCTGTCAAGACGGAATATCCATTTAGTACAAAACTTCAATGAAAGTTATTGTTTAAAAAATCCCCTTTTTTTTCTATACATCCTTGGAGAGTATATTTGTACCAGTAGGCATTTTCTCGCTAGACTGTCAACAGTCAAACAAATTTTTCCTTTTTTTTATTATGGTATTTTATTGTTTTTTACAGATAGAGTCAATAATAATAAATGTTCGACCTAATGTTTGATTTCGCTTTCGTTTTCGGTCTCTGTCGGTCGAAAATCTGTGTTTTGATGAATATTCGGTTTCCGTGAAAAAACAGTCGGACATTCGGCTCTCACCGAAACTGCAAGCGGGTGTCGTAAAGAGGCTCCTTTCACCGCATGTACTGCCTTAGGGTATTTTTCATTCATACCATCTTCTTTTAACACTTTCCACATTCGGTTTGTTTGTCCGTCTGTCCACGATCTAATTGCAGTAAATAGACTCGGATTTTCATGCAATTGATAAAGGTTATTTAAGGGTCACCAAAGCATATTTGGTATTGTATAGGAAGCATGTAGGATTGATAGTTCATTGACAGGGGCACTCAAAAATATTCCATTACACTATGGTATACGGGGAAAATTCGTTTGCAGAGTATTTTAATGACATGACACTATTTCAAATGTATTGAAACTGATATAAATCACTGAATTTCACTACGATCACGTTAGAACAGGGTATTCATAGCATTATTTATTCATTTACAGGGACACACAAAAGAAATCGGTTACAGTTCTGTCTTTGAGTAACAATGCCTGGAGCGTACGGTTTAAAATTCGGTATGCGCTTTTAAATGTAATTAATTTTTTGCACGTTACTCGTTATATACAAATTATATATGTCATATACAAGGCTGCACAAAAGTATTCACGTACCATTCTCCTTATTTGAGGAAATTGCTGAATCGGAATTTTCAACTGAAGTATATGTATTTCTTAAGTGAACTAAATTTTGGTATGCATGTAGTTAATAGATACAAATCTATATACCATATACAGTGCTGCTGAAAAAAATCGGATACATTTCCAATTTTAGATAAGAACAGCTGCTTTTAAGTTTTAAAATGTGTTATGCGTTTCCATAAGGTTGAATTAGACGCAATATTTTAATTTTTTAAACGGTGCAGTTCTATCACATTATTCTGAATGTGTTGGAAAGTGCTTCATAATCTATGCTTGACGCATGATTTTTTTCTTTCTTGTTTCATTATTCGAACAATATTTAGGACAATAAAACGGTCAGTAATAACAATAACTAATCGTTCTTTATAATAATAAAACTCAAAACAAGCTATGTATGACTAAACTATATTGACGAATGTTCAAGAAAATCTGAGTGCCAAACATTTCTGAAAATTCATATTTAATTTGCAATCCTTTTTATATTTGCATTTACTTTTATAGGAAAACAGAATTTTTTTCAATGAACGACCCTGTAGCTTTATGAAACTTTAGATGGCGTGATAAAGTTATAGATATTAGCTTTCATTAAAGAAAGGGAAAAAATCTTTTGTTTCTATATAAAAGTTTACTTAATTATAGTTTGTAATCAAACTACTTATTACTGATTATATATATATATATATTTTCCTTCCTCCATAATTGTATTACACCAGGAGACGTCTGCACAAACCATCATCTCATCGAATTCACGGCTGAAATTTTAGGATAAGTTAAAACTCGATTAGCATATTAAAATGAAACGTCTCTGCCAAGTCATATTTTGGTAGAAACCATGTGCAAATAAAATTTTAGTGTAATAAAACACACATACTACAATATATATTAAAACACACATACACACATAAATAACGCCTGCATTCAACAGTTAAAGGTATATATAAATATTATACAGACATACATACAATAAATACAATAAACCCAACTGGAGTGAAAAATTAGCCAGAGCCAGGAATCGACCCAGAGCTCTGACCCAAGACTGCTGCTCTGCAGATGTAGCTCAGTGGTTAGAGCAGCAGTCTTGTATACTGTGGTCCCGGGTTCGATTCCTGGCTCTGGCTAATTTTTCACTCCAGTTGGGTTTATTGTATTTATTGTATGTATGTCTGTATAATATTTATATATACCTTTAAAATTTTAGTGGCTTATTGGTATGTTTATTATTCTGCTTTCCTGCACCCAAACATATGAAAACATGGAGGACTGGATGAAGGGAAACAAAATGGTAAATCGAATACAAATCAACCTTTAAAATCGGGTCAGACATGTCAAGCCAATACCAGGCTTCCGGTGCTCCTACAGCGAGTAAAACCTCGTCATGTAATCTCCAACAAAATTTTGTGTCGCAAAAATTCACTGTAGCAATACTTCATAACTGTGATTTGCATATGATGTAGGGAAAGAGGTACAATGTGCTGATTTTCCATTGGTTTGGGCCTAAACCCCACCTTCTGCTAGTGAGCTCATGCTGGGTGTTGAAGAGACTATGTCAGGTCGTTCAGCCATGTAGGTGGTTTCAAACAAGATATGACTTGGCAGACCAGTTGAATTTTATATGCTAATCGAGTTTTAACTAATCCTAACATTTCATCCGTGAACTCGATGAGGTGATGTTTTCTGCAGACGCCCCCAGTCTATATGTAAGACTTCCCAACATAGAATAATCGGGCTATAGCTACGTTTCATAATGCAAAACTTGTAACTTTAAAAAATGACGTAGCTTGTCCTTTTTCACATTGTTATCACACGCTCTTTGAGAACACAATAAGCGAAAATACGTAGTAACGGTCTTTCTTTTTTTAAACGCTGCAAATTAGTGGGCCGATTGTCACTACTAAATTTTAATAACATTCATCGTATTATTTAGTGAACTTGGAACGAGTTTATCATTTAGAGTACCTGGAGCTGTGTGCTCCCCAGTGTTGAATTCAGGCACTTTTCTCCGGGAGGGATTTCTGTGGCTCAGGGGATGGGGAACATTATACAGTTCCGGCGGGGATATTGCCTTTTTTTATCATTGAAAATGTAGGAAACAGTTCTAAGAAACTATTGTTTTCATCAACGCTTTTACTTGTGAGATATGCTAATAGATGTCGCTACTTGCTGATCAGTGTTTCATCAGACTTCAAGAAAGTGAAATTTTAATACGACTTTGATTTAAATGCGATAGATGGCAGCACCACAAGCGTCAGAGACTGATTCTCTTCATGAACTGGTCTATGAAACAAAAGACGAAATCGCATGCTCATCAAATTTACATTGTGTCTTACACTTTGAATTAAAACTTTTCATTAACTTTTTAAAGACCCTTCAGATGGGCGTCGACTTCTAAACCGTGAGGACTTTTTTCGATTCGGTCCAAAAATTCAACTGAGAAGCTTCATTCACAGCTCTCAGAATATTAACGACCTTATAGGATATTCACATATGTTCATTTAAATGTACATAGTTTTTCTTATAATCCAGAGTGATATTTACTAATAAATGTATTTTAATTCCCTCATTAAAGCACCTGTAATCAAGAATACTGATTCTTACCATTCCAACCATCCAAGACAAACAAACTCCATTAATAAAATTAATATTTCAGCAATCTTATAATAAGAAGCATCTGGTCACTGAAAAATTGGAATAACGATGCTCAGAACTAGGCTGAATTTTATTTTCTCTTACCTGATTATTGATGAATAAATATATGGTCTCGTATAAAGTACTCACCTAAGCCTTTCGAAAACACATCACAATCTAAAATTTCACGGCGGGAAAGTCCCTTCCCAGGGACATCCACCTGAATTCAACATCGGTGCTCTTTAGATTTATTACCGTTGCCGAAGTTCAGAAAAGCAGTTACACTGGAAAAGTTAAATGAGCCCCCCAAGAATAGCAAAATGGAAAAAATAAACAACAAAAATACCTCTTTCTGCCAGAAATAAATAAAATACACATTAACTTACATTAATCTTAGGGAAATAAAAGATATACAAATAAACTTGCAAAATATTTACAGTTAAAAGTGCTAAACACAGTGCTAAATAGTTCAAGAATTTAATGGGTCTCCTAGTAGACGTCCACTTTATACCCAGTCTAAGGCTGAGTGTCTATCAAAGCATGAACATGTACGGGAAAAAAAGTCGAACTGCAGAGAAAAATTTGCCCTTGAGAGGAAAAGTAAAACAGTAAAAGGGAGGAGAAATTTGATTGGCGAGATTTATAAGCACCGCCCTCTCAAGGTCTAGCAGTAGAACGAAAGAGACCTTCGGAAAAATTTAATGAAAAAAGAAGGTCGAGATAAATGAATTTGGCCAAGATTTAAAAAGAAAGATATATATAAGCACTAGTTTAGCCAGATGGTTACAGGAAAGACACAAGATCCCATAAAGAAGGCACTTAGCAAAATAACTAAAGTTTAATGTGCATAAATATATTTTTAAAAATAACAAAAATTAAACACTATTAACAACATTATCGCTAATATTAGTAGAATTTGACATCATTTCACTAAAAAAAATAATAGTTTTGAGAAAATATCTTTTTTGGCAGAAAGATAGAGGTTTTGGAGGAATCAGAAGTTTTTCGGTAACTTTAGAAAAATGAAAGAATGTCTGTCTGTCCGTGTGTCCGTCTGTCCGTGTGTCTGTCGCCATTGTACCATCAAAAAGTGTATGAAGTTATGCATAGAATTGAACCAAATTTTTATGTTAAGTTTTTGGCTATGGCAAGCAGATCCTCCCTGAATTTGGAAAAAAATCGCCGGTAGGGGGCGCTGTAATAGCGATTTTTGTGCGATTTTGAATATTGTACCATCCAAAATTATATGAAGTTATGGATAGAATTGAACCAAATTTTTATTTTAAGTTTTTGGATATAGCAGGTGGGTCCTCAATGAATGTGGAAAAAATGCGCCGGTAGGGGGCGCTGTAACAGCGATTTTTGTGCGATTTTGAATATTATACCATCGAAAAGTGTATGAGGATGCAGAGAATTGAGCCAAATTTTTTGTGTTTCTTTTTGTTCATGGCATGAAGGTCCTCCCTGAATTTGAAAAAATTCCGCTGGAAGGGTGCGCTATAATTACGATGTCTGTACCATTTTCTTTATTGTACAATCGAAAATTGTATAAAATTATGCATACAATTGAACCAAATTTTTTGTGCATGTTTTTGGCTTTGGCCAACAGGTCCCCTTGAATTTGGAAATATCGCGCGGTAATGGGGCTCTGTGATGGCGATTTTTGTATACTTTTCTTTATTTTTCGTAGTTCTATTGTCCATCGGCGGCTCGTTCAAAGGCGAGAACTCACTTCCTGCTAAGCCGGCTATTCAAAAACATTTGATAACAACAGAATAAGGGAAAACTATTAATTTTAACAAATATCAAGATATAGATTAACTCGTTTTTAGTTCATTTAATTGACTGAAGCAGAAATTTAAGATGAAAATCAAAGTTGGTATAGTAATGAACTAATAATATTGAAGTATTAACATGTGTAACTAGTTTTTGAAATATTAAGATGTATAAGATAGAAGAAAGTTTTGGGATTGGCACATCCAACTAGTTTCTTTTTGCGATTTCGATAATTATAGGAATTGTTAGTAAATTAATTTAATTCGTAGAGATGTTCAATAGGGAGGAGGGGGGAGCTATGATTAGCGCTTAATTTAGGTTTATTGCGAATTTGGACTTTCATCGTTTTAGCCACTTGTGGATTCTTTCCACTTGAATGTCTGTTAATTATCAGTAGTATTACTTTTGCAGTATCGATGACTGTTTTAACACAGAGTTTTGAATATGAGAAAAGTATTGCTGAAAACTTACTTTTATGGTATGATAAATATACAGAAGAACAGAAATTTATGTTCGAGGTCCCCCCCCCCCCCCTTTTTTTTCCGAGACAGAATTTTAAAAACGTTATGGCGTATATAATACACGTTTCCTAACATGTTTCGTTTCCTCAATCAAAAAAAAAAAAAAAAAAAAAAAAGGATGCACATATTATACGCCTTACAGGTATTATACATGAGTAAATATGGTACTTTTTAAATAATAATGCCTATAGAAAATCATCTGAAATGATAAATACTTTTTTCAAAAAAAAAAAAAAAAAAATCAACTTACAAAACGGATTTTTAATAAAGCATAGTCTGCAAATATTATGGGTCCCCCCATCCCCCCCCCCCCCCCCCCCGAGGTATCAGTCTGAAACGGCAATGCCAGTTTCACCTCCTGTTTTATTCAAAATTTCCGAATTAATACCAGATATTCCGAATCATTTTTTTTTTTTTTTTTTTTTGCTTTATTTAATGACAGACATTTCGTGTTTGCATAAAGTAAAAATTCATCTTTCGTAATTTCTAACTGAAAAAGAACTCCCAAGTAAGTAGCACTGTCTCAAATCAACTTGATATGCTTTAAAAACCAAAACTTTTTCAATATTTTATCTCAAAACTTTTCCTCTACTATAAACATTTTTCTTCTACAAAAATATAATGCGACTATGTTTTATATTTAGAATTTAATAAAAAAAATTAAATTAAAATTATTTATAAGGCAGCAAATAATAAATTTAAGGCGTCATTCGTCAATTAAATTAAATTACTTTATCTTTGGTATTAAATAATATCATTTTTAGCTGAGTCTCGAATGTGTGAATTGACGTCTAAGTTTGCCGTTATCCCAAATTAAATTTCTGCATCGCAAATTAACTGATTATCTGACATCAGCATCCAGAGTTATCCATCGTTAATTCAATTGACTTCCATGTAGCAACGAGAGAATCGATGAGAATTTATTCATGTACGGCGCTTGTCTATTGTACTTTCGGTTTATAGAATCTCGTTTTAATACATGTTTAGCCGTGTAATGAGTAACTTTTATTGAAAATTTGCTGAAATCATAAGATTGAATCAAATAATTCTGTATAATGTGTTGAGTTATACCTTTTAATCTATTTTTTAATGTTAATATTTTTCTTCAGCGCAACCACAATATCTTTTTAAAAACTTACAAAAAATATACACTTTAAAAGTGACATCAATTGAATCTATTGACTTGAACTATTGAATCTATTGAATCTGTTTCAGGAATGAATCCATTGAATCTATTTTAAGTATGAATTTATTGAATGTGTTTTAAGAATGGACTATTGAATCTATTTTAAGAATGAATCTATTGGATGTATTTTAAGGATGAATTTATTGAATGTGTTTTAAGTATGAATCTATTGAATCTGTTTGAAGAATGAATCTATTTTAAGAATGAATCTATTGAATCTGTTTTAAGATCGAATCTATTGAATGTGTCTTAGGAATAAATCCATTGAATCAGTTTTAAGAATAAATCTATTGAATCTATATTTTAAGAATAAATTTATCGAATGTGTTTTAAGAATGAATCTATCGAATCTATATTTTAAGAATGAATTTATCGAATGTGTTTTAAGAATGAATCTATTGAATCAGTTAGTATGAACCTATTGAATATGTTTTAAGAATGAACTATTGAATCTATATTTTAAGCATGAATTTATTAAATGTGTTTTAAGCATGAATTTATTTAATGTGTTTTAAGTATGAATGCATTGAATCTGTTTTAAGATCGAATCTATTGAATGTGTTTTAAAATGAAACCTATTGAATCTGTTTTAAGAATGAATCTATTGAATCAGTTTTAAGTATGAACCTATTGAATATGTTTTAAGAATGAACTATTGAATCTGTTATAAGAATGAATCTATTGAATCTATATTTTAAGCATGAATTTATTAAATGTGTTTTAAGCATGAATTTATTGAATGTGTTTTAAGTATGAATGTATTGAATCTGTTTTAAGAATGAATCTATTGAATCTGTTTTAAGATCGAATCTATTGAATGTGTTTTAAGAATGAAACCTATTGAATCTGTTTTAAGAATGAATCCATTGAATCTGTTTTAAGGATGAATCTATGTAATCTGTTTTAGGATCGAATCTATCGAATCTGTTTTAGGGTCGAATCTATTGAATTAAGTTTCAGAAATCTCCTTTTATATTTCAAAGTCTTTCTAGGTAATTGTCAACTAACACATAAAACTACTTTATAAGTTCAGGAAAATGTATTTTCTATGCGCAATTATTTTGTAAGTTTATAACAGAAATACTAAATTTTTATAGATCAATAACATGATACTACTTTTTACTAATGTTATTGTATAAGACATAGGGTAATTGATAACAGAAAAATAATACAATTTCAAAAATGAATTATAACAGCATAATTTCACAAGTTTTATTTAAAATATAAAGTAACAATTCAATATTTTTATAAATAAATTTATATCACTCTAAAATAGTTCTTCGTAACGGATTCTTCTTTTGTTTGCTATTGATTTTGTTATGTAATATATTATGCAAAAATAATTTCCGTGAAATACGTTATGTAATGTAAAGTTTTTTCAAGCAATCAGGAAATGGAGAATTGGGATAAAAGGAATATAAGAATTTATAAACTGTTTTTTAATAAAGAAGGGAGGAGAAAAATTGTGTTCATTGACATTATCTTGGCTTAATTATAAATTACTTTGATGAAATTTTAATACCAAAATTTTTCGTTTACTTAATCAGGGATTGCACAATTCTACCGCAAATTTTAATTAGATTTTTTCTTTTCGCCTTATTTCACTGCAGAAAAATATAGCAAATTCTGTAAATAAACAAGGTGGTTACGAATTCTGTGTTTTGAAAATTAATTATAAATCTTGTTATCATTAATAATTGGCCCAGACTCCTCTGAAATTCCCAGGAATGTTTGAACCTTGGCTAATCCACAAGAATTTTTTACAAGATTAGTTTATTTTCTTTTTTCTTTCGTAATACTAATTAATCTTTAACTTTACACACTGTTAAAAGTTTAATACATTACACTGTAAAAAAAAAAAAATGTGCTGAGCCGAACCAGCTTTCGGTGCAGCAGTAGCTGCCACCATTATGATGGGGAAATATTCCAACATCAACCGCTTATGGCTCAACCGAAACTCCAAATGTTGGAACGGAATTTCACCATTTTGTATATTTGGAGCTACTGCATCATCAAATGTTGGTGCAACCCAGCAGAAAACTTTTAACAGTATATTATATCTTTTAATATAATTTTTTTAGCGTTGGTAGTTCTGTATAGCAAATACACAACTCCTGTACATAAAAAAAGGTATGTGAAAGTGAACAGCAAGATGAAAAATAGTTCGCATAAAATTGCTGTTGAATTCATTTATCCATATGAAATGTAAATTTTCAACTGGGCGAAAAATGTCCGGACCAGGATTCGAACCAGGGATCTCTTGGCTGAAGCTGCCAATGCGCTACCATCTGAGCTATCCCGGACGAAACAGAAGGACCTATTTCACCCAGCTAATCACCAGAAACATCAGATTCGTCCGGAATAGCGCAGAGGTTTTATTTATCAATCAATTAGAATAATTGTGTTAAAATTAATGTAGTGTCATTTATCCAGTCAAAGTTTCAGGATATCTCACTCCAGCGGATTGTAGTACATAACGTTAACTCTCTCAGACTGATTTCCTTTTTCAATGTGTGTGTGTGTGGGCGCGGGGGGAGGTAATTTTAGGTTTAAATAAACGGTCAATTGGGAAATTTACTAGGGAACAATGGGTTCCGTACAACAAAGACTTTCTACAAAGTTTAAATTTGGCATTGTGCAAGCGCGCCTCGAAGGGAGATCGCAAAGATGCAACGCTGCCTTGGTCTGTGCCTTTGTTTTCTAGATAGGTTTTTAATTAATATCTTGGCTAATTACCAACAAAGTTTTCCGAAAATCCTTAACAATAATTCTTGGACGATTCCACGTCGATATTTACCACTAGCGCCCGCAAATTAAAATGTATGAGTAACAAAAAAATGCGATTTTCTTAAAAACCGTGTGACCTAGGATAATCGCTAGAGTTTTTCAGCAAGCTATAGATAAACTTCTACTACCCCTAATTTTTTCCTAATTTTAGTTACACTAGATTCGGAAATAAGAGGGGGGGGGGCATATTTTTACAGTACATTTTCGACGATACCTCTGAAAATATATAATACCTAAAATTAAAACAAAGATATTTTTGAGTTCGGTGTTACGAAATCTTTCGAACGCTATCCAACACATTTACACAATTTTTTTAAGTAACTGAATTAGCCCCCCTAAATTTTTCCTAAAAATTTTGTGAATGGCTAATGATATACATAAATATGTGGATCAACAGCTTTTATAACTCTCGAAGTTTGAACTTTCCACGTTTCATAGTTTTCTAGAAAAACAGCTGACACAGACGGGACAGACAGACACACTAAGATCAGATCTTATAATGGTTCAGTTTTCACTTTTAAAGTACGGAAACCTAAAAATTAAAATTACTGTAGCACCTTTTTTACCCGAAAGTCTCGGTTAACCGAAATCTTTTTATTATTATTATTATTATTATTATTATTATTATTATCGCATTCCTTGTGTGCAAAATATATTTTTAAAGCTTTTTTTTTACTATAAAAGACCGTATTCACATGAAAAGTGAAGCTTGGGAATTGTTACAGCAGCATATGCTCATTCAAAGTTGGAGAAAACTTGTTCCACGTTTAGTAACTGAAACGAACGAAAGCTTTACGGATGAAAAAGAGAATAATGCTGCCGATTTAGAACCAGTATTTAACAAAATATCTGGTCGTGATGGCCGTGATATTGCAGGGATAAACGATTGGCTAAATTGTGACTCAAATGATCCCGGATTTCACATGTTGAGCGATGAAGAAATTACTGGCGATATCCGAGGTACATGTGCTGATCAAATCGAAGAAGAGGACAACGGTGTGGGCGAAGAAAACGAACAAATTAGCAATTCTGAAGCTTTTGAATGTTTTGCAAAATGTTTGGCATGGCTGGAGCAGCAGAAAGATTATTGTGATACGGGTGGACTAATAATATTTAAAAACTCCGTGACTGAACTGCAAATCAAAGACAATCGAAACTGCGACAAACAAAACTTTGTTTCAAACCCATGTAAAATATGTAAAAGGTACTTAATTTAAAAATTAAAATTCATGTAATTTATTCTTGTTTCTATTTTGCTATTGCTTTATTTTTATGAAGCACTTGTTGCCATGATAAGAAATAGCGCATATATTTGTCGTTAATCTTAAAATTGAAGCATTCTGGATCATCCGAAAATTTCGATTTTCCGTAGGAGGGTCGGTCCGAATTACGTCGGATAATCGAGGTTCTAGTGTATTAGCTATCCAAATCATAAAAGTTATGGTTTGCCGAAATTTAGCGAATATGTCATTTAATAAAATTTAACGAATACTAGAGGAAAACACCGGGCATACCGGCTTACAGAATATAGGTGAAAACCATTCTATATATTATTCCTGGTGTTAACATCCTTTTCTCTTTGGAGTTAATAAAAAATTAATGAAAAACGTATCAGCAGATAATCGTAAGAATTGTGGAGAGAAAGCCTCGCACGGACCTACAGTTTTTATATAAATTTTTTAATTAATAACTCTAGTAGATTTTTTACATTTAATATATATATTCTAGAATGCGCATTAACAATTCCAAAAATCATATTTACATGAAAAACAGCAACAATGCGCTCAAATAAAGTTATGAAACGTATTAACAGCAATATTTTCATATTGGCCTCATGTTAACAGCCGATGAAATTGCCAAAGTTAACCATTTACAGTCAGCCTTTTTTATTCTATTCATTTCGGTAGTTTCAGCGCGAAATGCAAGTCTTAAATTTGTGTTTTATTTACATTTTACTAGCTGAAGTCTCCGGCGTTGTTCGAACGTTTAAGAATGTTTATTTTGAAAAATCAACGATTGGGTGCTAATTCACACAATTTTTTTTCCCATTTAATCCGGACGACAGATTACTTACATACTTAGTAAATATAATCTGTGATCTGGATTGAAACCGAGATTAAAACCTTTTAATGAAAAGTTGTTTCCCAGTATTTTGTTATAACAATAATATTTTCACGATTAAAGAAAAATGGCAAGTACAACAATTCTATGAATTTTATTAAAAAAAAAAAATCTGAATGGTTATTTTAGTTCTTTACTAACAATCAGATCTAGAGACCTAAATCTTTGTCGAAATTCTAATATACATCTCGCATACACACACGTACATATACAGTGAACTCTCTCTATCTGAACACTCTCTAATGTGAACACCCTGGTATTATGAACACATTCTGACGATCCCGGCGAAGCTCCATAGACTTAACAAAAGATGAACTCTCTATATTCTGAACACCCTCTAATCTGAACACCCCGCTATTATGAACGCTACTTTTGGTCCCCATTTTACCCCACCTCTCTATAAACTGAACATGTGTTTGCAGTCAGAATCTGGGGGAATTCCCCCATCATAGAAATTCGAAAAAAAAAAATAGTTGCAGAAGAATAAAAAGGTTCAATGAAATCGTCGAAAGAAAGACATTTGTGTCAGTTTTACGGTTGCGAAGGTCAAACCACTTGTGATCGAAAAAAGTGAAAAACCACAATGCTTCAAAAATGTGAAGATCACATCATTGCCTGTACACTATAAATCGAATTGAAAAGCCTGGATGACAGTCACGATTTTCTCACAATGGTTGGAGGGCATTAACGAGATGATGAAGAGAGAAGGAAGAAAATTTCTTCTTTTTGTGGATAATGCCAGATCACATACAAAATGCAGCTGAGCAACGTGAGCCCGAAGTTCCTGCTACCGAACTGTACTTCTATAATCCAACCACTTGATCAAGGATTAATCAAGACCTTTATAGCTCACTACCGCATCCATTTTCTGGAGAAAATGTCCCTGGGGGTGGAGGAGGCAACCGAACTAACAAAGAAGATCAACGTCATGGATGCTGCCCATTGGATATTAACGGCTTAAAATGAAGTAGCCCCCTACACCATCCACAGATGCTTCTGCGAAGCTGGATTGCCGTGTGAGAATCAGCAATCCACAATAGAGGACCAATAAGCAACAGCTGTGAGTGACCTTTTGTTCAATTCTCCAGGTGCTTCATACTGAAATTGAACCTGCAGCTTATCTCGAAGACGACGGAAGACTTCCGGTTTGCGACAACAACATCGTTGATGAGGAAGAGGACAGTGGGACAGTGAAGAAGGCAGAACCATAATTCACCAATGAAACAAGAAGTACGATTATCTTCAAACAATACGGCGAAGGAATTCAAGACCTGTTGAAGTATGCGACTGAACATCACCCGGAAGCCTTTCAACTTCTTAAACAACTAGATAACATCTGCACTGCACAAGCATACACATTGCAAAAACAGACTAAAATTACTCATTTTTTTAAAGAATGTACCAATTATGTTTTCAAGTAATGTATTGTATATATGCAATTGTATTTTTTGTAAACCATTTTTAATACAATAAACAAATGAGATGGTAGAGTACACGTCCCACTGAATTTAGTTAGACATTGCACCAGCCGCCAAATCTACACCCATGTTCAAAATTAAAAAAATTTGCATATTTTTTCGAATTTCATGAAAAATACCGAAAGAAAGGTGAAACTATTGCTTCGAAACAGTGTTGTAACTCTTTATTGGGGAATACGTAAGCGTACACGTGTGTATGGGCGGAGCAAGTAGAGAGACAGGCTTTATAAGTGAACGTGGTAATTTTCGCGTTTTGTTCGCTGGCATATGTCCCTGGATATTAACGGCTTGGAATGAAGTAGCCCCCTACACCATCCACAGATGCTTCTGCGAAGCTGGATTCCCGTGTGAGAATCAGCAATCCACAATAGAGGACCAAAAAGCAACCACCGAATACCTTGGTCTTTTGCAACATTCCACGTAATTCAAAAGCAAACAGAAAGAATGAGTAACCACCAACGTTTGGGTGGTGGAGTGAGGAGGTGAATCGCGGGGAGAATGGAAACAGGGTAGTCTCAAGTGAAATTTCCTAGTGACTTCAATGTAATGCCCAGTGTTGTGTCGACCTTTTGGAAACAGTTTAAGGATACTGGATCCTTAGAGAGAAAGCTTAAGCAAGGTCGTCCAAGAGCCACGTCGTCTAAACCTTTAAGACCCGATGTATTTGTAAACAAAGCTAGTCATGCCTGTAGAAAGTAAAACATGGACTGCAACCGCTACCTGTTGATAAAATATGATACTTTACTCTATCTGCAAACCATAACCATCGTTTGATTCGAGTTTTTATTACATACGACTCGGAAACAAAAATTTAAATGAATGTCTATCCAGCACGATCGTGCGGATTGGGTCTTAAAGGGCTAATGAAAATCACTATTTGTCCGCTACAGGAGTGCAACAGTTTCTCAGCCCTCTCATGACCTTTATGCGTCCACGTGAAGCCGAGTTTAAAGGATTACTGTTTGCAGAAAGCTACATGACAGAGGGCTATTTACAATAAGAACTGCTATTTGCGTCCTGCTCACTTCTGCACGCAAGAGAACCCGTTTAGCTTGGTGTAGAGATCTTCGACTTTGGACCAGGTATCAATGGGGAATGTTTCATTCACTAATGAGTCTCGGTTAACCCTAAACCCTAATTCTCGATGTATTTTCATCTGGATAAAACCAGGGATCCTTTCAACGTACGAGAAAGAGACAACTATGGCAGGGGAGGTTTGATGGTCAGGCCAGGCATCATGTCTGACGGGCGCACATCCCTACCTTTGCTTGGCAAAGGCTCTGTGACTGGTGTGAGGTTTAGGGATTACATATCTTGGACTTTTACGTTCGGCTTTTAAGGAATGCAGTTGGCTCTGATTTAATTTTAATGGACGCGAGCCCAGATAGAGCTCATCTAGTCGACGAATTTCTGGAAACTGAGGACGTTCGCCTGATGGATTGGCCCGTCAGATCTCCGGACTTAAACCCTATAAGTATGTCTAGAACGCTCTGGGGAGGATAACTAGAACTCGCTTTCCATTTCCCAGAACTACCAAGAGCCTGAAAACAGCATTGCTGGAGGAGCGAGACTAACTGCCACAGATTCTCATAAACTGCATGACTTCCAGTATGAATTCCTTATGAGAGCTGTATAACTGTAAGAGAGGACCATACTCCCTATTAACCCATTTTCTAGGTCAATATTGAAAGCTCTGTTTTATATCACCTGACGCTGATGAGTCTTACGCACGATCATGTGTGTGTATTATAACTGATGAATGTTTTTTTTTTCATTATATTAACCTATGTACATACCTAATTTAATTAAAATCTGTCCAGTAGTTCTGGAGATAATCGACCAAATCTGAAAATTCTCTTAACTTTGAACATGAGTATAAATTCAGCATCTCCATCTCAGTAACTGGCATGGCTAACCAGGCTAAGTATTCTATACAGTACAGTCTATAAACTCAATACATGGTACTCGTTTTCAAACTCCCTCTATATTGAGCACCCCCGTAATCTGAACATTTTTGGTCGGTCCGATGAGTGTTCAGAATAGAGAGAGTCCACTGTATAAATTATTTCGACTCCGGATTAATTTAGTTGCCTTGGTCTTGTTTTAATCCAGATGTACGTAACATTTCACATTTCTGGCCTCCAAACTGTGGATTTGTACAGATTTACAGACGGACAAATACAATTTTTTATATATTGGATTGTTTTATTTATTTGTTGATGAATGTTTTAATTTCATTATGCATCATAAGCTGAAAACAAATCATGAGCTATTTATATTAAACTAGGGGTCTCAGCCCCTGCTCTCCAACGCTCGCCAACCCCGTGAATTGCTACGCAATTCACATTGGGATCGCGTAGCGATCCCAGCTCGCTTTGCTCGCTCGCTACTATTTGTGTCAACTCTAGCCAGAATGAAAGCTATCATAAATCATTATAATGTATTAAATTTACAAATATTTTAATGTATGGAAAACTTTGTTGAAAATGTAAATAAAAATGTATTTAAAACCTTGGAAACAGAATTAATTTTAAACCTTAGTGAAAACACAATAAAAAATATTTTTAGTTGGGCCGCTATGCGATCAAGCAACATATGAAATTTACAAATATTTTTAATATATAAAAAGTCATGCAAAACTTTGTCGAAAACGTAAATAAAAATTCATTTAGGTGGTGCTGCCAATGGGTATAAAATATTTTAACATTATAACATTTACAAATTTTTGAAATGAAAAATAATTCATAAAAAAGTAATAGAAAATTTTGTTGAAAATATAAATAAAAATGCATTTATCAAAAGTTTGGCCCTGCGACTTGTTGATCATCATTGAGAAAGCTAAGCGAACTGGAAATTGACGCCGTTTAAATTTAAATGGCATGTTACTGTCAGATGGGATCCTTCTCCTTTCATTTTGCCTATAGTATTGAAAATCCCGGCTTAAATTCCTTTAAAACTATAATAAGAAGCTATAAAAGATACTACGTATCACGAAACTGTAAACAAAATGTTTTCGCCTATGTCTAAATACGATCTTAGATCAAACAGCTGATTCGCTGAATTCCTCACGTCACCGTGAAACGGAACAATAGCAATTGTCATTCATGCATCGCTCAAACGGTTTGTGTTAAGAGAGATTGTCTGGATTTTGATTTGCTGAGTTGGTTGGGACATGTGACCACAACTTAACCACTGAGAATCGTCGCTGTGGCTGTTGCCAAATAGCAAGCTACAAATACAGCCTTTTTTTCGCGCTACGTAAGAGAAATATATATATAGATTATGTGCAAACGGGTTTGTCTTTTATATTCGTCTGGACGCGATGGAGATAGATTAAAAAAAAAAATCATGCTTGAAAATTATTTTTAAACAATAAAAATTGCGTAAATAGCGATACAGTTTTTAAATAAATTGCATTTAAAGTACATTTTCTACCCTGTTCGACCATGTAAAAATTGAAAATGTACGATATTTAGAAGTATAAAAATTTTAAATAAAAATTACTGAAAGTTAAATTTAATCGTCTGCTGTTGCCACCGTCAAAATGACGTCAGCATTACGCATCGCCACGTTTGTCCTTAATAATATAGATAGTTATTTTGCGATTTATTAATATGGCAATAGGCTAAATAAGAATTTTTAAAACAATTTTGGAAAGTGTTAAATTAGAACAATAGTAAATAGACTTAACAACTTTTCAGTGATTAGTGTGTGCTTTTTTATCATAAGATTTTGATTCGAAAAAGTATCATCTATTTTAAAATTAACGAATGAAACGTATCTTTAAAATAACAGAATCACCAACGCTGCAAAGCGTTTACAGCAAACACGTTTTTATTTTTGTTTTATTATTAAATGCTGAAAGAAAAATGAAGTGATAATAAAATATGTTTAAGCATAAACTATCATCGAACTAATTTAATATTTGCTTAAAGTGGATAAAAATACATTGGCACAGATGTCATATTCGCCCCATATTGGCGCGATTTTTTTCCGACGGCGATTTGGCGAAAATATCAACAGCATAAACAACAACATCCGGGTTACCATATCAAGCAAAATAACGACACTTTGGCGCCTCTTAAGTATACATTGCGTATATGACATTGGCGTCAGAAAAAACTCGCGCCAATATGGGGCGAATATGACATCTGTGCCAATACATTTAAAAGGCAAAACATACCTTTATTTACTCAGATTCGACAGGTTTCATTGCTCTGATGGCAACATTAGCAAGAATTAAAATGATAGAAAATATTTTCTCAAAAAAAAATAATAAATAAATAAAAAATAAATTGAAAACCAGTAAAGAAAAATCACGCGAACTCAAGCATAATGAAATTAACTGCAATATTAACAAGTTGGAAATCGCACATCAAACGTGTCAAGTGAGGTGCGATCCCACTGTTACTAGCTTTATAAATATTTTCTGCACCGCATAGTGTACTGAATGTATATTTTACTGCACTTCATAAGTGCATATCCATTTCATTCTGTTCGAAAGGCTGTAACATCATTAAAATGCACTTGAAATATTTTTTTCCCATTGGCCCTAATGTAATGGGAAATATTTGACTGTCCCTGTGATTTAACTATACATCCGATTTTCCTAAAATTTGAAATGACTCGACCAAATTTTGCAACAATTATATATTTAAATTTTCAGACCATTCGGTTGGGTAGTTTTTGCTCTGTGCGGACGGACAGGCGGACAGACAGATAGACGGACCGAACGACGACTATAGGTGCTAAGTATTTACATAATTACGAACGAACCTAAAAATGGATATTTGTGAGCGTGAATTATTTTATATTATTGTTTCATTATTCTGTATTATTATCTCTTTCCAAATTTTAGGAAGCTTCATGGAGGCTGAATCATTCCATATATTCTCACTGCGTCAGAAAATCCCTATTGATTCTCGGATAATGGATGGCAAATAAAATCTTGATGGATAAATTATTCAACTTGCTAAATGGTATATACAACAATTCACAAACATTGTGACATTTCAAAAAGATTAAAATGAATTATAAATCTAAGTTTCGAATCGCTTCCGCGATCCTCATCGGGATAAAATAATGTTAAACGAGCCTAAAAGTTGAAAAACGGAAACAAATGTGGTCTCAGACTTTTGCGTCCGTTAAGTTATTCTACTATTTTTTACCCGACTGCCAAGAAGGGTTATGTGTTTCACGCGTATCTGGGTATGTGGATTTCTTTATACCCTCGAAACATACCATCGGCTGAATGGATTTTAATGAATGAGGTCTCAATCGATTCGTGTTAACCGTCCGAGGGTTATAGGCTAGCTTTTGTTTTTATAAATTCAAAATGGCAAACGTAAAATACAAAATGGCTGTAGAGACGAAGAAAACATTTTACACACCCTATTTTGTGGCATATCATTGGGTAGGTCTTTCAAAATGAAGACGATGTTTCATTGACTATTTTACAGTCAGAAGCTCCGTTTAAATATTACACAACCTGGAAGTTGTGTAGGTAGGATCTCTAGATTTACTGCAACTCTAACCTTCATAGGCATCTATAGGCCTCATCAAAACAGTGTTTATAGACAAGAACTAATAATTAAACACAACTTAAAAATCTTCAATACAAGTAAATAAAAAAATACAACATGTGGCCAGAAAGTTCGGTGAATGAATTTTTATTTCAAATATAGTATTGTACAGCATCAAATACAATTTATTGTCCTTCAAAATAATCTCTATGGATGGTAATGCACTGTTGGGAACGAGTATATTAGTGCTGGAAACTCCTGCATAACAGTTCTTTCAGAATGGCTTTCAGCTCGGCCGTCACGGCGGAGTCCGTCGTCGCCTTTAAAAAACCAAGGTACGGTCAGAAAAATCGTGCATAAAGACAATATTTTCGCATTCTTTGACACTAATGGTCTTATTAACAAAGAATTCCTCCCTGAGAGGACCACATTGAATGCTGTTGCCCACGCTGATGTTCTGAAGTGTTTACTGCAATGGATCCGTCGCGTTCGCCGTGAGTACGCCACGCAAGGCTCCTGGACTCTTCTCCACGATAATGCCCGGTCACACTCTGCCTTGGTTGTAAGGCAGTTTCTGGCCGCGAATGGAGATGTGACGCTTGTTCACCCCCCTTATTCACCAGATTTGGCATCTGCAGACTTCTTCCTCTTCCCCAGATTGAAGTCAGCCCTGAAGGGAAAGAGATTTACAGACATTACCGACATTCAATGCAACGTGACGGCCGAGCTGAAAGCCATTCCAAAAGAACTGTTTTACAGAACTTGCCAGGACTTATATAGTACTTATTCCCAACAGTGCATTACCATCCATGGGGATTATTTTGAAGGACAGTCAATTGTATTTGATGCTGCACAATACTATATTTGAAATAAAAATTCATTCACCGAACTTTCTGGCCACAGGTTGTAGATAAGTAATATAAAAAAATAGTTCCACATTGATGAGAAATAAATTAATTAGTTCGCTTTTTACGCAGTCGGGTTTTTTGATTTTTTAAATTTAATTTTTACCTGTTAAATTAATCTGTAAAGGTTCTTTTTTATATAGTCTGGTTAAAGCTGTAGTTTTCTTGTTGTATTTGATGTCTGTTATGTGTTCTTAGATCCTAATTTTAAGCTTTTTGTTTTTTAAATGTTTTTGCGAAAATATTTGCATCGTTTTAATTCTTGAATCGTTTTGTTCGAATGATTAAAAAACTGAGTTAATAAAAGTATTTTTTGCCTTTTAAATGTATTTTTATCACTTTAAGCAAATATTAAATTAGTTTATGCTTTCAAGTGATTTTTATATATATTTTATAAACTATCATAACTACTTGTAGATGACAACAAAAATAGTTGTTAAGAAAACAGAAAATCATTTAATTGACCGGTATTTTTAAGTCCCGCTTATTCCAAATGGGTTAACAATAAGGAAGATACTCTAACGATATAATTTCCGTAAACATTCATCGTAAACACTAAACTTTATGTGAAATGGGATGATATTACAAAACGTGTACTGAAGTACACCGTAATTTAGATCAAACATCGTATGTATTATCAGCCACTCTCGCGTCTATGTCTGTTACGTTTTAATGCTGATGATAGCCATTTCTAAATTATTTAGCTTTTAATTTTTTACGTGATTCAGTTTTCATGGAAGGTTTTCCACTTGTTTTTCCTCTTTAAAACTCGCATTTTGTAAAATCATTAGCATCTCATAACGAAAAATATTCTTAATGAAAAATATGGGATTTTAAAAAGCAGGATAGTTATTAATACATGGAAATTATTCCAGAAAGAAACATTTGCCTTGCATACAATATTTGGCACCGAATCTTTTTCACTATGTTGGCCTTTGCGCCTTTTGAGCAATTACTTTGAAATTTGATTTTCATTTGATATAGCAGTATAGTTCCTGAGAAATAAATAATGAATTAATAACTAATTCACTGTTTGATTTTTATTTATATATATATATAGAAAATAAGTATGAATAATGCGTCAGATGAAAGTTTTATTCTATTGTTATTTAGGAACGATCAAAAACATAAATTTACTAGCAAAACCTGCGACTTATCACGTACTTGTTTAAATATGCCAGGCGGTATTTGTGTGTGTATTTTTTATTATAGGGCATTAGACTGCTACGCATAATTCAAAAATTATAAATTAACCCACATTTTGAGTAAACTTCACTCTTATACTTACAAGGAGAGGGCCAACCTTGGTAATTACAGATTTTGATTATTTTATTATATGTTGTAGGGTAGAGACACCTTAATCTCAGGTTCAACGGATTTTATACAACGCTCCTTAGTTCTTGAGAGAAAAAAAAGGGGGGGGGGGTGGTCTAATATTGCAAATCAACTTAAATACTTACTTTGTAAAGAAAGTGCAAAAGTAGTCGTAGCACAATTGGTCCGGCGTTGGCTCGTTATTCCGCAGTCTCGGGTTCGATACCCGTGCGCTTTTCATTTGTTTTTCTCATTTTTTGTTTTTAAAATGTACTGTAATTATAACTTAATAATCTCATTGTCAATTAAAAATTATAATATTGTATATCAATTATAATTTTAACCTATTTAATTTTTTACTTTCAACTAAAAAGTTGTATAAAAGATCATTAAACTGTTAATTTTTTTAAAAATCACTTTTAAAATGTATTTTATAAAGTCTTTATCGATACAATGATATTGAACATTTGTGTCAATTCGTGATTTTAAAGAAAAATCATTTATGTATTGCCTTAACAAGGGAAGTGAATACGATGATAATATTACTCTGTTTTTTAAGTAACAAGCACAATTATATTAAAAATTAGCATCAGATTTAAATTACAAGATTTTTTGCATATTAAAGATTTTTAAATTCTTAATATGTATGCTTGCGTTATGAATTATGTTGTTTTCCCCTTTGTCTTCTTTCTGCCTTTATTTTTATTTTATTTGAATATGTTTTATTTTATCATGAGTATATGGCGTCACAGGAGATTTTGTAACGATTTTGGAATTTTTATTATTCAATAATAAATCCAATTTCTTTTTAAATTGCTTTAAAGGATGAGAAATAAAACTTGTATATATAAAAAAAAAGTTTTGTTTTGGAAATGGACCAATGAAAATCTGCGTAGATATTCCCGGGAAATCGGCATCCAATTTGAATGCTTAATCGTTTCTTCGTTAATATTAAAAAAACTGTTGCATAATAAATATAAGAAAATCGGTAGTATTATAGAGAAATGTTTGATAAACACGCTGATGCAGACAGTTTTCAAATCGAAGAATTATTTTAAGAGATATTTAATGCCAAAGTTGAACAAAATCGTTCCATTAAAAAAGTTTTATAGGAGCAAAAACTGTACACAGGACTTTAATCATTTTTAGATCATTTTATGCGACAGAATTTTACGGTGTGCAGACTGCATTTAGTATTTTAATTTGACTCATTTTTTGAGGTTTTATTTCTATTTTAAATTCAAATCTTCAGCATTTAGAGAGACATTTTTTACAAAATTTAGAAAGTTTTATTAATTTAAACTGTTGCCAACTGTATAAACAGCGCAAACAATAATGTTTGCTTCAAATTAAAAATTTATTTTACACGTGACTATTATAAACAGAAAATATAAAAAGCAGGAACTCATTGAAAATTACGTCATAAAAACTATACTTACACGTGGATTTTAAAAGAGAAAGAATATTGTAAAATAATAAATTCATCAACATGCGTTAGAAGTCTTAAATAGGAGAATTTACGTCACATACACTTATTACGTAAAATGAACAAAAAATAATATTGCAAAACAGTTTAAATTTAAAAATTGCGCGAGACATTTATTTGATATTTTAAGATGATCATAATATTTCATTTCTAACAAAAGTATTTTTACGTGAATATTAAAAAGAGAAAGAAAAGTTTGGTGAAAATTACGTCAGATTACAATTGTCAGATTCAAATTATAATTCAATCTTCCCAAATCTTTTTAAAGCCGATCAAATTAGCGTGCTGTTAGAGTCTGCGGTGTCTGAACGGGGGTTGACGAGCGTAGTTCGTAGGGGGCAGAGCCCCCTAGTGGTTTAAAAATAAAAAAATGATAAATTTAAATTTAAATATGTTACCATTATAATTAACGTACGATATTAAAAATTTTAATTGAGACAATTAAATTTAATTACATGTATATTTATAAAACAAAAAATAAGAAAAATAAATGTAACGCGTTCCGGTATTGAACCCGAGGCGGCGGAACAATGAGCAAGCGCCGTACCAACTGTGCTTCGACCAACGTACTCCTTTCGTTACAAAGTTGTGTTATAATATTAGACCCCCTTGTTTCTGAAGAACTAAGGAGCGTTGTATAAAATCCGTTAAGCCTGAGACTAAGGGGTCTCAACCCTACAACATATATTAAAATAAACAAAATCTGTGATTACCAAGGTTGGCCCTCTCCTTGTTAGTATACACACTTTGGTGAACATAAGACTTAAAAGAATGAGAAAAACTAAAATGTATTCCAAATAAATGGTAATTTAATTAATTATTTAATAGGGTTATCATCGAAAATGCAGTACAAAAATACGGATGCCCCCCCCCCCCGCCTCTATTTTCGAATCTACTGAAACTAAAATTATTAAAAAATTAGAGGTAGTAGACGTTAATTTAAACCTTGCAGGGAAATTATAGCGACTACCCTATGTCACATATTTTTTGAAAAAAGCGCATTTTCCGTTACACACAAATTTCGATTTGCGGGCATTCAGCAAAGGTATTGAGGAACGCCGGAGGTACCTATCTTAACAGAAGTATAAAAGCATTGTTGATAGTGATTTTCGAAAAAATTTGGGGGTGAATAGCCGAGATATTAACCCTTAAAGGCACGCGTGGCTTGGACATACATAATGACAGGGGCGGCGTACTCTATGTACCATCGGCTTTTAAAGCCTAGATAACAACTTTTAATGATATGTTTGTGTAATGCAATGTTGAGTAGCAATAAACGTCAGTTAAAAACAGACTAATTTAATTAATCGCATAAAACTATGGGAGTCGCGACTAGTTTGCATTGACTTGATCTTTCAATACGTATCCCGTGTCTTTAAATGTCAATTAAAAAGGTAGCTGGAAAAATTTGGCACGGGCCAAGGCGGCGTTGCAACTTTGCGACCTCCTTTGGAAGCGCGCGCTTAGCAAAATGCCATGTTTCTTTGAACATAGTTTTTTTTAGCTACACTGTAAAAAGAAAATATTATTACAACATTGAATTTAGTTTTATGAAATGCCGAATGAAGTTTAAATATACACTGCTTTTATTGTCAGTACCGAAATAAGTTCATCATAAACAGATTAAGATAAGATTAAAAAAAGAGTTATGTAGAATAGCAACATTTGGTATTATTTAGACTTCATTCATCTTTGAACTTTTATGTATACCCATTGATACTTTTATTGTATATACAGCTATACCGAACTCTACGTTGTATAGTTTTTTTCAAAGTCTTATTATTCTTTAGCAACGATTTTTCTTAATAATACAGTTATTTATTCATATATTTATTGTACGGAACCCTCAGAGTGCGATTAATACTCGCCCTTGACCGTTTATTGAGGCTGCGTTGTTTTAAATTTCGAGGTTTTTAAAAACTGTTTTGGGCGATCCTTTACGCTTTTAAAGTAAAGGTCAGGCCAAATTTTGAGTTTCTAGCCCTAGCAGCTCCAAATAAATCGTAATTTAGAAAATTCTCTGCTCATTTCTCCCTTTTAAATATCGATCTTTATACACCGTTCATAGGAAGTATTTACATGTTAAAAGTAACCACCCCACGAATTTTCAAATTTCTACCCCAAACAATATCACAGAAATCTCAATTTTAGAAATATTTTTGTTCCCTCACCACTTTGGGAGTTGTTGTACCGACATAAATTATAGCCCAATATTGGAGCAGAGATGGTCACTAGCATTTTGCAACCATTAATTTTTAAATCGGTTCGGTAGTTCCAAATATTAATTCTCACAATCAAACACACAAAGTTTATTTCTTTATAATATTAGTATAGATAAAAGTTTCGGCTTTATTAATTTCAGTACGCTACCTGTGAATAAGTTTCAAATGCATAAATTGCATTTTTGCGCCCCTTATGTAAAGATAACATATAAAATTTCAACTTAAAAATTGAAGTAATATTTATCAAATTACTTTTTTCATTCTTTACACCACTAAAAGAGTATCAAAGTTCTAAAACAATAGAAAAAAATATTTCAGTAAAATGCTAATTAGATTGTTCTGCACTTCACACTAACTAATAAAACTTTCAGCTCATTAATCTGAAACAAATAATTTATCCGAGAAAATCACTTAGCTGAAATTAAACTTCTGTTCAACAAATTTAGTGATTAAATGACTTAAGAACTCAATGAGTTCATTTAATTGACGCGTTAGTTTAATTGACTGTCTGTTAGAATGATGTTGTTGATAAGAATTTATTCGCATGTATTGTTCGGCAATGGTAGTTTCTAGTATAGAAACCTCATTTTAACCAACTGTTTGACGATATAACGAAATTTTTTTATTTCTGAAACATTGCATAAAATTTTCGAAAAGATTTAAATTCTTCAAACTGCAATTTTTCAATTTTCTGTAACAATTGATGTTCTGATTGATAATTCGGCTTTTAAATTAAAAAAAATGACTCTGCGAGAAATTTCATTAGAAAGAATTTAAGTTCTATCCTTTCAAAGTTGGCAAATGTTGGAAATTTTCATTCTAAGATAAACATGCCAGGTTTGAAAGATTTGTATGAATTACGAAACATACAAAAAAAGTAATTCTTAATGCAAATATTTGTAAAGCAGGCAATTTCCGTTATTTGATTAGGAAAACCCTGTAGCGTTTTTATCCCAATAAAAAAAAAGAGATGTCATTTTTTATATATTTTTTAGCCCAGCAGTCCTTTAAGAGGACGATGGAGTTTTAAAATTATTTTTCATTTCTTATGCTATTCTATTAGTTCCGTACAGTGTTGCCAGGAAAAGAAGAAATTTCATGTTGAACATTTTATAATATAACTTGCATGATTTAATCGGGAAACTTTTGCAATTAAATAAAATGACTGTTTCCCAATAAAAATTGTGGTAGTAATATAAATAATATTTTAGTTCAAACTTGGTCCTGTACCACGCACTACAAAAATTATGAAAAAAAAATCTATTTACTGTGAAAGATTTGAGAAAAAAAAATATTACTTTAAAAAAAAAAGAAACAAAATTCTGCATGTGCTCCAATTTTCAATTAATTTTTGCATTTTTTATTATAATGTTTAATTCCTTTTGTTTTTATCCTTACAAAACCTGACTTAAACAAGTCGGATGTGGCAAACCCAAAACTTTCTTCTATCTCATAAATGTTAATACTTCCTGAAAAATGTAGCATATCAGCGCCACCTATTAGATGATTTACACCAAAATCTAATCATCAACACTTATGTCAGCTTCTAACTGAATCTGAAGTTTGATGAAAATTCGTGAATTAGTTCTTGAGTTAGAGCTTTGCGAGAATCGTCCAAAAATGCAGCATAGCAGTGCCACCTGTTGGGCGATTTACACCAAAACCTAAACGGCACTAATTTATATATAAAGAACTAACTTAATCTGAAATTTGATGAAAATTTGTGCATTAGTTCTTGAGATATAGCTATTGCGATAAGTATGAATAATACAGCATAGCAGCGCCACCTGTTAGGCGGTTTTCACCAAAAAGTAATCAGCACCAAATTATATTAAGGACTAATTGAATCTAATATTTTATGAAAATCCTTGCACTATTACTTGAGATATAGCTATTGGCAGAAATCAATTTGTGACACTTTAGAAATAAGCGTGCGCTAAATTAAGTGATTTTAAAATAAAAAGTTACTGCCGAAAATAAATTGCAATGCAAAATTCTTATTAATAATGAAGAAAGATTGATTGTCTTTTTTAGACTCTAATAAATCCTTCTATATATATAAAAAAAGTTTTGATTTGGAAATGGACCAATGAACATCTGCGTAGATATTCCGGGTAGATCACATCCAATTTGAATGCTTAAGCATGGCCTTTCATCGTTAATATTAAAAAAAATGTTGCATACAAAAATATGAAAATCGGAGGTATTATAGAGAAATGTTTGGTAAATACGCTGATGCAGACAGTTTTCAAATCGAAGAATTATTTTAAGAGATATTTAATGCTAAAGTTGGACAACATCGTTCCATTAAAAAAGTTTTATTGGAGCAAAAACTATACATGAGAATTTAATCATTTTTAGATCATTTTATACGTTATAAGTTACCGATGTGCAGATTGCATTTAGTTTTCTTATTTGACTCATTTTTTGATGTTTTATTTCAATTTTTAATTCAAATTTTCAGCATTTCGAGAGATATTTTTTACAAATTTTAGAAAATGTTATTAATTTAAACTGTTGCCAGTTGCATAAACAGCGCAAACAATAATGTTTACTTCAAATTAAAAATTTATCTACACGTGACTATTACAAACAGAAAAAAAACTTTAAAATTAGAATTAAATGATTACATGTTAAAAGCAGGAAAATTACGTCATAAGAACCATAGGCACAGATGTCATATACGCGCATTTTGGCGCAATTTTTTTCCGCGCCAAAGTGTCGTTATTTTGCTTGATGTGGTAATCCGGATTATGTTGTTTATGCTGTTGATGGTTTCGCCAAATTGGAAACCGAAAAAAATCGCGCCAATATGGGGCGAATATGACATCTGTACCCATCTGGGTTACGATATCAAGCAAAATAACAACACTTTAGCACCAGTTAAGTACCCGTTGCGTATATGAAATTGGCGTCAGAAAAAATTTACGCCAATATATGCGCGTATATGACATCTGCGACGAACTATATTTGCACTTGAATTTTAAAAGAGAAACAAAATCTTAAAATTAAAAAAAATCATTATTATGCGTTAAAACTTGTAATTTGAGGAAATTACGTCATATTTAAAATGGCAAAAAATATAGCAAAACAATTTAAATTGAAAAATATATTTGTGCGAGATATTTTTTTCAACTATTATCGTGAATTCGAAGACAGCGCAAATAATATTTCCTTCCAACAACAAAAGTATTTTCACGTGAATATTAATAAGAGAAACAAAACTTTGGTGTAAATTACGTCAGATTTAAAACGATACATTTAAAATGAATTATTTAAAAGAACTATCTTATAGCGCTGTTAAAAAAATACCGGGAGACAATAACGCTGTTTACTTAATTCATTTTACATTAGCTTATTTTCAAATGTTTAACTATTTTTTTAATTAAATACGAAAACCACCGTTGTATCTCTTAACAGCAGCCGATTTGGTCTTAAAAATCCCCAATCCAAGAAAAACGAATGGAAACCCGTTTATAGAGAGATCGCTACTGTGTTTTTAAATTTTAATTCAATATTTTTAAAGCCGATCAAATTAGCGTGCTTTTTGGATTTTGGTGTGCCTGAACGGGGGTTGGCGAGCGTAGCTCGTAGGGGGCAGAGCCCCCTAGTGGTATAAAAATATATTTGATCATTTCACCAGGCGTGTGAATTCATTAATTTGTATTTTACAATCATGCTGTATATACGGCAGCTAAAACATGTAGAGTTTTATAATTAACATCGCATTTTTTATTTACGTGCCAATGTGCATACATTTTAATTTAATATACCTTATATACAATTCTTTTAAGTTCAATTTAAAACATTTTTAATCTATTACGTTTTTTTTAAAGAATATTTGAATTTGGCTAATCTTTACCTTTTTATCTGATGTTTTTTAAAATTAAATGTGTGAAAAACAAATGCCAAAATTCTCTTCAACCTTAATCACACAAGTCTTAAATATTATGTTGCCAAATGCAATGGATTTTTCCATTCCGATATTCGGAATTCTCACCAGACAGTTTAAATAGTTATTTTTAGGCATATAATAAAAAGCACTTTTAAGAGAAAAAAAAAATTACTGCTTAATCTTTTTGTTATGAACGCGAAATTTCTCTTTGAAAAAATGCGCAGATTTCGCAACACTGATTATTACTGAGTATTGCTGAGCCAGTGCAAAACAGATGTATAGAATTTATACTAGTAAATGGTACAGTCGTCCTTATAATATATTACAGTTGAAAAAATAAATAGACAATTCCAGAGCAACCAAGTTTTCGTAAGATTTTGAAATTTATGTTATTATCTTTTGTAGTCTTGTTAATCTGTAAATCTGTAATACAAGATTGCCACTAGCGACTATTTTTATATTCTACTCGCACCTCTATTTTTGAAAAGTACTCCTTAGTATATTTATGTAGGGAAGTTGAGGATGAATAGGACAAGGGATGGATGGGACATTCTCAATATTTTAAGCAATAAAAATTTCTTTTATTTGCTTTTTGTTCTTATATATGGCACTACCTTAGTGTGCTTTAGACCAAAAGCAAAACCATATGGCTAATTTTCATTTTTCTACAAAATTGCATTTCCTGAAACTCTGCTTAAAAGTTTTTTTTTTTTTTTTTTTTTTTTTTACATTTGAAGTTGGTCAAATATCTTATACAATACACTGTTAAAATACTATTCTTAAAAATAAGTAAATTGTACTAATTATTGAGCAATTCCCGATCTTAAAATAGCTCCGAGTACTTAACTCTTAAATTTGAAAAACGCATGTACTCATTTTTTTGAGTACATACAGGGAATCGAAAATAAGTATGTATAGAAACACACATACACTATAAGAAAAGAAAGCGAAATTACAGAGAACCGACAAATCACCATTTTTAATTACGGTAATTTTGAATTGCGAAGAACTACAATCTTTAGAGTAAAGAACAACGATTTTACTATTTTAATTCTTGCAATTTTGTGAATGAGCCGCCCCGTGATTTGAACCAGAGTCCTCTAGGTGGGAGATCAGTATTGTACTGACTGTGCTATAAGAGCAGTTACCAGCTGCCTCCACATGACACCTTTTATGAATCAGCGACGGAAGATCGCTAACAGCAGAGATGAATTTTCCCTTTCTTAAATATTTTAATTTCTAATAAAACAATTTTTAAACTAAATTTTCTTCTTTAACATTTCTAATGAAATTGTAAATAAATTTGAAAAGTGTGTATTATAAATTAAAAATTATAACAAAGATAGACATATCTTTAAATAAAAGCTTGGAAATCCCTACTGTCAATTCGGTATAAGAAAAGGGTTTATCAGAAAACTCAAATTTTTGAGCACATAGGATTTAAGCATGAATATTAAGACTTTAAAATGCAAAATATGTGCATTCATTTCTGCATACATTTATAAAATCAAGTATAAGTATACACAACTTCAAAATACCATGTACTCGTTTCTGAATTAATTGTACTTAAAAAAATCGAGTACAAAGAAATTTTCATTTTTAAGTAGATTAATGCTCCTTTTTGAAGCAATTGTACTTAAAAATATGAGTACATAGAAATGCTCATTTTTAAGTAGATTATTTTTAGCAATGTACTTCTTTTTGAAACAATTGTACTTAAAAAAAATACGAGTACATGGAAGTTCTCATTTTTAAGTAAATTTTTTTTGAGAGTATATAAACAATTAAGATATGCTCTAGTTATTTATTTAAAGGTTCAATATTGGTAATTAAAATAAATCAATATTATCCACAAAATAATATCTGAGGCAAAATGGCTGGCAATTGAATATATGCATCACAGGGATGATTGGGACATTTCAATGGCACTGTATCCTCCATTCCTAGAAATTTTGAAAAATTTATTTATTCACTAAATAATATTATATAGGTTGATAAATTAATAATTTATATTAATTATTAGTATTAAATAGTACTCGCATTGTATAGGTTCTTTATTATTAAAATTATATTGAATCTTAATTATTGTATTGTAATAAAGGTTAAATGGCTTATAAGAAAATTGCTATTGAAACGTTATCAAAATAGATAAAATTGTTAAAAATATTATATGTATATTGATCAAATGGGGTAAATTATATTACTTAAATAACATTTGCTTAAATAAATCCCCACTCCCCCTAACATAATTTCAGCTGTGCATGATATCTAAGATACATTTAATTATTATTATTTAATAAGTTGTGAATGAAAATTATTAGTTATGCCGTATTTCAAAGAAATTGTTCACCTTCATTTAAAATTTAAAATGTCGCGTAAGTTTTAAAAAGAAACAGATAGACAGCCGAAGTTTGCATTTCAACTTAAAACTGCAATAAAAGAAGTGATTACCAACGCTGAGATATAAAAGCCATATTATAAGATCATATATTACAAATATAATTGCATGTAAGTTTATAATTATAAATTTTAATTAGGTAACATTAATACATGGAGCAAAACATTTGTGTCCCATCCATCCCTAATAGTGTCTCATTCATCCCTGCTATGGGGATGATTGGGACAGAGAGGAACTTCTTTTCAATTTTATAATATTTTGCTGTATAATAATAATAATCTACAATAAACAATGTGCATAGATGTAGTCACATACCTAATGTATATATAATATTGATAATGATATATTGCATGATATATTGTAATGATATATTGTAATGATATATAATATTGATAATTACTTTAAAAAAAAGTATTTAAATTAAATAGCTTTGTGAAAATGTCCCATTCATCCCCCATCTCTCCTATCTGCAAGATTTTTGTTTTCAGAAAGAGGTGTGAGATAGAGAGAATTAAAAATTGTCGCCAGTGACAACCCTGGTAATAGCAATTTTTAGCGAAAGTATTAACGTTTTTCTATGCGGTAGAATATAGATTAAACAGAAATGTAATAAATAAATAAAGAAACTATTTACGAAATTTTAAAGTAAACTTACTAAAGTATAAAAACCCGCTGCAAAGCTCCCAGATCTTACATCTCGCCAGCAGCAGCATCTCGTTATGAGGACCATTATTATAAGCACGTGCTACAACAAAGAGGATCTCCTGATGATCCCTCTTTTCTCCAAATATTGTATCCCACAGATCACGAGGCAACAACTGACGACCACAATATTTTGGAAAGTATTTTAATGAAATCCGGAAGCGACACCTGCCGGCAGCAATCCGCAACAGGAAAACGGGAGAAACAATTCAACAGGCGATATATGCCGGAGCTTCAGCGAGAAGAAGGGATTAGGTGAGAAAGCGGAAAAGATTTAAGACGATGAAATGAGGTCTGTCAGAAGTCTGACACGTTCACAGATAATGCTCAACAGGATATTTAACCGGGTAATGGCAGATTCAATAACAGCTTCGTAAAATATATAATATTACCCTAAAAAAAAGTAGTTGTTAATGACATTTTAAAAAATGTACTTGTGATAAATTTAAAAGTGTACATTTGCCTTTATCAAATTAAAATAGAGTAACGATAAATGGTACTTACAAGGAAGGTCTCCATACGGGCATACTCAGAAAAATCTGAAAAAATTACAGAATGTTCTTCTCATATGGATATATATGGTTATAAAAAACTTTTGGCGGAACCCCGATACAGCGTCCGTAAAAAAATAATGAAATTTTCGTTTATTTGGCGATTTATCACCGGTTGGCAATGAAAAAAAAATACGCTTTTATGAAGGAAAAAACTTTTTATGTTGAATTTGTTTATATAAGTTTCATTTAAATAACTTTAGTTTAGTCATTTTTAATTTGTTTTAACTATAGTTTTGTCATTTTTAGTTTGTTTTAGCTATAGTTTGTCATATATATTTATATGTATTTAGAATAAAATTTAAATATCATATTTTACGATTTTAAACAAAATTTAAATTAATTTAAATTATTTCAAGCTCAAAAATAAGGCAGATAGAATACTGTCGATTTGATTTTGTTGCTATGGAAACGACTTCGTCTTCGATATGGAAATGTTAAATCAAATGTCAGCTGACTAGAACTTAAAATATATATTTGCAACTTGCAAAGCATAGAAAATATTTTTACAGTGATAAAATTAAATAACTACAGCAACAAGCAACATATATATGTAATATAAAAAATATATAATAACCTCTTTCATTGATTAAGTTTAAATTCATTAAAAACCGTGCATTCTAAAAAGCAACTAATAAACAATTTTCAGATGCATTAAAATCGTTTGCTTTGCTTTTGGCGTGGAAAAATCCTGCTCGCCAACTCGCGTGTCACTTTCGTATTTTCGCGCCAAATATTCGAAAGTATTTTATTTTTTTACAGACTTTCTACTGAAATTTCGCCGTTAAATTTGACTGATCCCTTATTACATACATGAGTAGTTTCACTAGCATTTTTTTCAACATATTCTGAGTATGCCCTGTACGGAGACCTTCCTTTAGTCTTACAAAATAGTACCATAAAAATAGAAGATCATTAGTACTTATAAACTGAATAATTAGTCATGGAGAAATAAAATACAATTATAGTTAAGCTGGTACTTTAAAATACCTTTTCGTTGAATACTTCCCTTAAAATACTCATATATCATATAGGAAAACATCAATATGTACAGAATGTGTCTGTGAAAGCGTTATAAAATTTAAAGGTGGTTGATCACACTACAACAAACAATTTCAGTAAAAGAAACTGGAATCGGATTCATTCATTCAAAAGTACAGTGAGTCTCACTCACTTGAGAACCCACATTTTTAGGTAGATTTCGTAAGAAATACTACCTATTACATTCTCCCCTATGTTGGAATTTCTGAAATTTTTTTCAGATCTAAGCCGACCATGACCCCTAGTAAACAAAACCACCCCCAGTTAAGAACGATATAATTTTGTGGGTGAAATTTCTGGAGTTAGGGCTTTATGTCTATAATTGAGGTATTATGCTCTAATCATTTTTCAATTTTTAATATATTGTGTGAGGTGTATCCAGGGGTGCAAGCGCTGCGCCAGAAATGGCTGATTGCTACCACTAAATTTTCACAGTATTCTTCACCTTATTCAATGACGAAATTTCTGAGATTTAATAAGGCGAAGAATACTGTTAAAATTTAGTGGTGAAAATCAGCAATTTTTGGCGCAGCGCTTGCATCCCTGGTGTATCTTTCTTTGGATCTATTGTTTTTTTTTTTTATCATTTATTTGTTTTGTTGATACGCTATTAGGAGCTAAATTTTGTCATTTTAGGCTTAATGCCGACAAAATTGGATGAAATAACGCATCTTCACTATGAATTAAATCTGCAAGCTCCTCTGATGATTCTGTGGGTTATTCATATTTCTCATTTTACATGCTGGTTTCCAATGTTCATTATCTTATTCATCTTTAGAATTTTTCCAAATTGTTCATATATTTGTGATTTCATCTTTATTATATATATATATATATCACTTTTTTATGGACACGATAACTTCCATAAGTCTGCATAAATGTCTTCCAAACTGATACATAAAATCAAGGGGCAGAAAATCTCGGTCAAGTTCGTTAATGGGCAAAATCAGACCAAGGGAGTGGAAATAGGGAGGGGTTGTGAAAACCGAAAAAGCACCAAAACTTCTTAATTATAATACATATCAAATCAGATTAAAATTATTGTTACTTCCAGGGAACGGGCCAAAAATTTAGGTATCACAGATTTTTGATAAAATTAAAAATGGGCGCAAGGGGGAAAAAAGGGGGTTTTAGGGAGAAAAAATTTCATAACTTCTTCAATTTTCAAGATATCAAATTCACTTAAACTTATTATAACTCTTCTTAATAATATCTTCAACTTTTATATTAATAAGTTTTTGATAGGATCAACTCTTACCGAAACAAACAAACAAACAAAAAACAAAAAAAACAAAAAAAAAACTATAAAACTATAAAACTCAAAAAAAGGGGGAGGGGTGTTGAAGAAGAAAAAAGTTCGTAACTTTGTCAATTCACGATATATAAATCCACTTAAATTTATTATAAATTTTCTTAATATTATCTACTACTTTTATGTGGACAAGTTTTTGATAGAACCAACTCTTACGGCAAAAACAAATTAAACAAAAATAGAGGTTTAGGAAAAATTATTTAATTTAGTATTAACTTGATTCTGATAAAACCAGCTGTTACAGAAAAATAAAATTAAAAACTCGTCAAAAGCGGCCTGATAAAATTGTTAAACTGGGTTTATCTCTAATCTTAATTTAGTTTTTGTTGGTGAAATTAGTACTTATGTTCGGTATCTCCCTTTGCCTGTAGGCCGAGTCGGCAGGGATTTTTTGTTCATAATACTAAAAATATTTTAACGAAAGGGTCTAGCAGGCTAAGAATAGCGAAATGGCCCCCTCGGCCGATGTTTGAAATAACATGTGTGGTAATAAGGCTCACCATGAGAATACAATATAGAGTGTTTTTAGCGCCTGACCTTGAACTGTCCTTGAGATAATCGGAGAATTATGCGCCGGCGCTACAATTTTTCAAATACGTTTATCTCAAACAGTGTAAAAGTTAGAAAAGTGAAACCAATGCCAATTATTAAAGAATATATTACTTCATATTATATATTTTTTTTCACATTTTTACACAAATTTCAACATAGAAAAATAAAAAAAAATATATTTTTTTAAACTTATTAATGTAGTAATTTTATATTTACACCAACCAAAAAATTAGAGAATAATGCTCAAAGTATGTATTTTTAAGAAAAAGAATTTCGTTAAAATCGAAGATGCGCTTTTTGATTATGAAAAATAAATAATGCTAGAAACTTGCTAAAATATTCGCAACTTTCCCTGTTTGCATTTACAGAAATACGCTACTATTAATGAATTGGTCGATTCCTGACATTTCCACTTGGGCAGAAGCGCAATACGCCAAAATAGAGAATGTTTACATATCTACCACTTCCCTATAGGTTTTTTTTGTGTTTGTAAACACGAAACAATTCTGTTATTTTGGCGTTCTGCGCATCCTTCTCGAGTAATAATATCAAGTCGATTGTGCAGGTGAAGTTGAATAGGGGCTGTAAATATATAAGGTTATCAACTTTTTGGCAATTTCAACCCCCCCACCCCCACCCAACCTTCCGATATCATGCGTTATCATTTCTAGAATCCCCCTCCCCCTAATAATATTGTCGAAAATAATATTGTCTAAAAATTCTTTTTATTTTTACAATTTTTTTCCCTCTTTTTCTTTTTATGCGTTTGCAATGATATACAAATATGGTTGTACATTTTTTATTTGCATATTTTACTAATTTAAATGACGAGAAGAAATTCATAAAATATCACTATTATATAAGAAATAACTTTAGATCAAATAACATTTTAAAGGAATAATTATTTAAAAGTTTTTAATAATAGTTCTTTGTTACATAATGCACTGAACAGTAATATTGTCTTCTTGCACTTCGCCCTTGCCGGGGCTAAACAGAACTGCATTTAAACAAAACAGTGGCCAACATTCTTCCCATCTTTTGCTAGCGAAAATAACAAATATCATTTTGAATCTGGTTTCTCTAACAACGAATTATCTACGCATATGGCAGGAGAGTATTAATGGTGAACGTTGGGTTATTTCATGTTTTGAAATGAAATGTTTTATAATCATTCAATGGTTTTAATAATAACTTTGTATTTTCAAAAAAAGAAGAAAACAGACTTAAAATAATTAAGATAACAGATGTAAAGTAAAAGATACGAAAAAAGTATACTTTGTTTTTTTCAAAAATGATAACGATATCAAATAACAACATCCCTCTCCCTACAGATATCTTCCGATGTCACGTACCAGGACCCCCCCCCCCCCACACACACATTCCCCCCTAAAGTGATACGTTATATATATATATACACTGTACGTGTACAGCCCTACAGCCTTCAAATGTGAAAAAATTCTTCAATGTGAAAATCATAGTGGGCAAATGTTATCATTTTATTTGTCAGTTCTTGATATTATTTCGCGAGAAGGATGCGGAATACGTCAAAATAACAAAATATTTACAAACACGAAACAAACCTATAGTGAAGTAGAATAAATGGAAACATTATCTTATTTTGGCGTACTGCATATCCTGCCCGAGTGGAAATGTCATGAATCGACCAATGCATTGATAGTAGCGTTTTCTCCAAATGCAAACAGGGAAAGTTACGAATATTTTAGCAAGTTGCTAACATTATTTTTGCTATAACTCAAAAAGCGCAAAAAACTCAAAAAGTTAATGAATCTCTGTCCTATCTATCTTTAACTTGAGTACGTCTATAAGAGTAATACAAAGAGAAAACTTATTTTATTAAATTTTAGTTACCCGCTATTTCTTGCTAGGCGGCGTTAATGAATCTGTCCTATCTAAGTTTAACTTGGAATGACGTAGAAAATACACATCTTTTAAAATTTAGTTCTGCAATCTCTCACCAAAGTCACTACTAGCGTAAAAAGAAACTTTCAAGTAGACATTAAGAAATTATACATTTGACAAAGGCAGAAGCTTATTCTGAAGATTTGAGAGAAATTCATTCACGGGAAAGAGTTTAACTCGTATTATTATGTAATTTCTAACCTATAATAACTAAAAAATAAAATTAATCTGAAAATGTAAAAGTTACCACATAAAACTATAAAATTTTCCGTGATGGGCTTAATCTAAAGCTTTGCGTGAAATGCAATCGTGGGAATTGAATTTAAATTGCATAGCTATGTAATTTACCACCGTGTGCACTAGTGACAGAAAAGCCTATATCACGTGAAACTTTTTACTAAAACGTAAATTTGCCCAATTTATTCTGAAGATCTCAGAGAAAATCGGTCGTGGGAAATGAGTTTAATCTGCGTCGTTATGCTATTTCCCACCAGAGACTGTACAGGCATAAAAAAAACCTATATAACCATTAACTTTTTTTTTTTATAAAAATAAAAAAATTCTACGGCAGAAGCTTATTCTGAAGATATGAACGCAGGGCTGCCACAGGCGATTATTTTTCTATTCTATTCACACCAGTATTTAAAAAAAAAAAATTGTAATATATTTTTCGCTTGCAAATGTTGTCAAACGGTATATCAAAGATTTTTTTTTTTTTTCTTTTTTTTGAGAAAGCGGTGCGAAGTAGAATTTAAAAATAGTCGCCTGTGGCAGCCCGGTGGACAAAATTCTTTCGTCGAAAGTGGGTTTAATTTGCGTAGTTATCCAATTTCCTTCTCGGGGCGATACAAGCGTTAAAAATTTCTTTGTCGTGAAATTTTTTATCAAAACCTACATTTCTCCACGACAGAAGCTTGTTCGGAAGATTAGAGGGAAATTCGTTTGTTAAGAGTGAGTTTAAATTGCTTGTGAAAAGTTAGATGAAGGCATTGGTATAGAGAGAGATACATAAAACACAATTGGAAAAGAAGTCAGAGAATAATAAATGTTATTGTTACTGCTATGTCAATTAAAAGATCCTGGAACAGCATTTAAGTTAAAAATTTACACGCTGAGTAACCTGTAGTAAAATAATAGCCGCGAACTTTCTACGTTATTGTGTAGCACTATATCCGACTAGTAAATTCGTCATTTTCAAACGCAGAAATTTTATGCATAAATAAGACGAATATTACTATTCAGATAAATCTGCAACAAACAAAAACTAACACATATCAGCTAAAACTAACATATATCAGTTAAATGAAGGCATAGATATACAGGGTGTATCTGAAATGCTTCAACAAACTTAGAGGGATGATAGTACTCATCAAGACAAACAAAAAATGCAATGAAACATGGGATCGCAATCCACTTATTGAGTCACAAATACACGGTGCTTCACCCTCACTGAAGTCGGTAATAATTTTGCGAAACATAAATATATTGCAATAAAAAGGTAACGATAGGTACCTTATTTTGAATGAAATTGGATAACATCACAAAAAAAGTGGTAGAAGTTTCCATTATACGCGCCAGCAGTATGCATTGGACGCTCCCCATTTTGGACTGGGATTATCAGTTCATACGGTACCATCGATTGTGTGAGTACCCTGTTTTTCCAGAACTTATTGTAATGTTATCATATTTCATACAAAATAAGGTACATTTCGTTACATATTTATTGCAATATTTTTATGTTGCGCAAAATTTTTACCGACAAGCCGACTTCAGTTAGGGTGAGACACCCTCTATTTGTGACTCAATAAGTGGTTTGCGACCCCATGTTCCACTGCATTTTTTGTACGTCTTGATGAGTACTATCATCCCCCTAAGTTTGTTGAAGCATTTCAGATGCACCCTGTATATATACTAGAGAGGTACAGTCGTAGAAAAAAAAAGTAAACACCCCCTACTAGCTCCTCAACAAATTATCGTAGAAGAAAGTTACTGGTACCGAACGATTGGAAATAAAGTCTACTTTTAAATGATCTATATAAAATTTGCTTAGGAGGCCATCTACATACTAAAACGAACCATAACTTTGTTTTTTCAATAGCAGTACACAGTTCTGACAGCATAAATGAACTCTACATCCTTCAATTAGTCTAAAAACAGATTTTTATGCAATTCGTATCATAAGTTTCTGAGAAATTAATTATTTTAAAACGAGCGTATTTTAAGGGCTGTATGCAAATTGAACTTCGGCACTGGATTGTTAACCGAGAGAGATCCCTTCTTGATCAAGGCACTTTAAGCAGTCAATAAACCTGTTAGATTATGGCATTAGCATAAGAAATTTCAAAATATCCAGACACTTCTATCATAGATCGCCCCTTAAACCACCATTTTGCCGTTTTTTAAGCATAATTTGAAAACTACTTGGAAGAAAAATGTGAAATTTTGGATTTCCATAAAGCAGGACTTAATAAATCTTAATCCAACAAAAAAAAAATTGTAGGTTGCAATTCACATTTTTTTCGAATATTAATTTCATAATTCATATTATAAAATTATAAAAATTGCAAATTCAACGTATTTATGTTTGGGTATATTAGCATTATTGCTACACAAAAAAATTAAAACATTAGGATAATAATTTCAGAAGTTATAAATAAAAACATGAAAATGTAATTTAACATTAGAAGCACTCAATTTTGAATGTTTATAATTTAAAAACTTATCATTCCAATGACTTGTAATTTGGTGTCTAGGCATAGTTTAAACCAACAATTTGAAATATGTCGTTAAAATTGGGTATTACCATTGAAAAAAAAGAAGTTTGGATTCGTTTTAATATGTAGATGGCCCCCTAAGCAAATTTTATATACGTCATTTAAAAGTAGACTTTATTTCCAATCGGTCGGTACCAGTAACTTTCGTCTACGATAATTTGTTGAGGAGTTAGTAGGGGGTGTTTACTTTTTTTTTTCCACGACTGTACATAAAATATCATTGGAATAGAAGTAAGAGAATAATAAAGGTTGTTATTGCTGCTATGTGAATTAAACGGTAAATAATAATATATAAAAGGTTCAGAAACAGTTAGTTATATAGCATTAAATTTTAAATGTACCTCCTTATAGTATAAATTAAGCAGAAAATTTGTAATAATAATATACTATATAACGTTCAGAAACAGTTAGTTACATAACATTAAATTTAAAATGTTTATAGCATAAATTAAGCAGAAAAATTTATTAACTTTTAACGACAACATTTCTAAAGTGAGCATACAATTTTATGATCTTTAATTTTCTGAAGTCAAAAGATTCCATTAATTTTTTACCTTTTAAAGCTGGAATGTCCGGATATGACATTTAAAATTTAAATAGTATGTTAAGGAAGAACGAAATAAATATTTCTTATGTCCTTAAATAGAAAAAAAAACTTCGGAATAAGTACATTGCTTTTTTTATTTTATTTTATGAAGAGTTTTTCAGTTATAGGTTCATAAAATGAAGAGATAAATAATTCTGAAACGACATTTTTTCGCATTAAAGAGAATTCAAATGTAATTTCCTTTTCCATCAATAAAAATATACTGTGCAATAGCTGAGCATAATATTTTAGGAAATAAAAATTTCTCCTCAAGAATATTTCTTATTGAAATACGTGTATTATTATCATGAAATGTGTCAGAAAACAAATGACTTGTCTATTCCTACGCAATTTTTAGGTGCGTTCGTAATTATATAAATACGTAGCACCTATAGTCGTCGTCTGGTCCATCCGTCTGTCTGTCCGTCTGTCCACATATAATAACGCTAAAACTACTCAACTGAATGGTTTGAAATTTAATATATAGAAATGTTACAGAAATGTGTCGAGCCATTTTTTAATCAATTGTTTTCAGAAATTTTGAAGAAGGAAGGAATTTTTATATTTTTATGGGGTTCTTTCTTAACTTGATTCTAATTAAAATAAGAAACTTCTTTTTTTTTATACTAAAGAATCAGGGTCCAAAAGCCACGTTTTTGGCCCATGAAACAGACTAAAACTCGATTCTGTTATACGGTCTTAATTCGTTCACTTTTTAATATTAGAAGGTATATAGTGTACGATTTCAACAATAGTTTTTGTATTTTGTTCGGATTTATATGACCTCAAAGTTCGTATAATTCGTAGTTTTGGTGAAAAATACGCAATTTCTGTTATTTTTACCTCAATTATTTATATGAGCGCAATCGTGCAGCACTTTCTTCTTGACATATGTTATAAAACACATCAAAATATACAAAATATAAAATAAAAATGTTGCAAAGCTCCTCTCGTAGTAAAATATTAAAAATAGTGAGCAAATTGACGGTAAAAATAGAAGAAATTGCGTATTTTTCATCAAAACTACGAATTATACGAACTTTGAGCTCGTGTAAGTCATATAAATCCGAACAAAATGTAAAAGCTATTGTTGAAATCGTACACTATATACCTTCTAATATTAAAAAGTGAAACAATTAAGTCAGTATAACAGAATCGAATTTTAGTCATATTTCATGGGCCAAAAACGCGGCTTATCGACCCTGATCCTTTCTGGTAAAAACTTAATTTAACTAGTATGTTGTGGCCATCACAAAACTTTCTTCTATATAAATCACATTAACAGCTCTAATTGATATCAAGTTATATCTGAATGTGAAGTTTGATGAAAATCCGTGCATTAGTTCTTGAGTACAATTATAGTGGAAATTCTGAAAAATGCAGCATAGCTGCGCCACCTGTTGAGCGATTTGCACCAAAACATAAACAGCACTAATTCATATCAAAGTACACCTGAATCTGAAATTCGTTGAAAATCCAAGAATTAGTTCTTGAGATAGAACTATTACGAAAATCGCAAAAAATACAGCATAGAAGCGCCACCTCATGAACAGTTTACACCAAAATGTATATAAAACGTGAATTCATGTCAAGGACTAATTGAATCTGAAGTTTGACGAAAATCCGTGCGTTAATTCTGGAGATTGAGCTATTGCGGAAAACGCGAAAAATGATGCATAGGAACGCCACCTGTTGAGCGATTTACACCAAACACTAATCAGCACCACTTTATATCAGGGAGTAACGGAATATACATTTTTATTAAATTCTGTGCATTAGTTCTTGAGATAGAGCAGCCACAAAATTTGTGTCACATACAGTCAGACATTTTGTAAGAACATGTTTTTTTTCGTAGTCTCTGACCCCTAAAATGTGTAAATCCGTCGAAAGCCGGAATTCTAAAATTTTCACGAATCCAATACTTTCTTCTTGTAAAGATAGAAGAAATTACAAAAAAACAACAAAAAAAAACCAATGGTTGGCTATTATGCTTTTGCGCATGTCCGAATGATTCATTGGAATAGCAAAATCATACATTCTACACATTACTAATTCCATAGTTTTAGCTAATTTTGTATTATTACTGAGGATTTCGGAATACGAAATTTTATTTTGTTATTTTTCTCAAACATAAAAGGACATACATTTATTTATTTCAAACATAAATTTATTCAAACATAAAAAGTTCCTAAAAACAGAGAGTTATGTAATTTTTAAACACTTTCCAACAAAGTTGAAAAATGTTTATCCATTCGGTTTGCCTGGCCGTCTCTCCCCGCTCTAACTCCTGCAAATAGACTCGGATTTTCATGCAATGGATAAGGGTCACCAAAGCATGTTTGGTAAGTTATAGTAAGTAAGTAGGATTAATAGTTCATTTACAGGGGCACCCAAAAGAGTTCCTTTACATTAGGGTATATGGGGGGAAAAGGGTTTGCAGTGTATTTTAATGGCATTAGGCTATTTCAAATGTATTGAAACTGATATAAATCACTGAATTTCACTACGATCACGTCAGAACAGGGCATTCATAGCATGTTTTATTCTTTTACAGGGACACACAAAAGAAATCGGTTAACTGTACAAGTACTGTCTTTGAGTATTGATTGCTGGAGTGTACGTTTTAAAATTCGATATGCGCTTTAAATTTAACTAACTTTTTTTCACGTTACTCGTTATATGTAAATTTTATACATCATGTACAGGGCTGCACAAAAGCATTCAAGTACCATTCTCCTAATTAGAGCAAAATACTGAAGGTGAATTTTCAACTGAATATATGTATTTCGTAAGTGAACTAAATTTTGGCATGCATGTAGGGGTTCTTGTACCTTTTAAACGCGTTGAAAATGAAGGAAAAACTTCAAAGTTTGAGTTAGTCTATCTTCAAAGCCTTTTTATGTATAAACATGAAATTTTGGGCATTGATTAAACAGATTGTGCTTTTTAATATGCTACCATTAGAAATTTATTAACCCTTTACAGAATTTGTGTATTGTTGAAATCAAAATAGCTCTTTTTTACCCCATAAGTCATTGCGCGCATGATATCTTGAGAAAGTATGTATGGATTCGCATGAAATTCGGTAAAGATACTAATCATATATGTGTGTTTAAAATGATCTACTCTTAGGCTAAAATTATTTCATTAACTATATTAATAAAATATTTTCGTAAAAAAAAAATAAAAATTTTGTATTTTTAATGAATAAAAATAGTCATAACTAAAATATTACCATTGTAAGTACTTAAAAGTAGATCATTTTAAACACACATATTTGTTTAGTATATTTACCAAATTTCATGACAACCCATACATACTTTCTCAAGATATCATGCGCGCAATGACTTATGGGGTAAAAAAAAGAGCTATTTTGATTTCAACAATACATAAATTCTGTAAAGGTTTAATAAATTTCTGTTGGTAGTATATAACAAAGCGCAATCTGTTTAATCAATATCCAAAATTTCATGTTTATACATGAAAAGGTTTTGAAGATAGACTAATTCAAACTTTGAAGTTTTTCGTTCATTTTCAACGCGTTTAAAAGGTACAAGACCCCTAATAGACACAAATCTATGTATCATATACAGGGTTGAGGAAAAAATTCGGATAATTTTCCAATTGCAGATGGGAACAGCTGAAATTGCGATTTGAATTGTGCTACGCGTTTCCCTAGGGTTGAATTAGACGTAATATTTTTTTATTTTTTAAACGGTGCAGTTATTTTTACATTATTCTGAAGATGTTGGAAAGTGTTTCGTAATCTATGCTGGACGCATAATTTTTTCTTTCTTGTTTTTTAAAATAAAAATGATCAGCGACTGCATTTTATCAGAGATTCTGCATGTTGAATTAATTACTTATGAAATAATTATAATGATATACAATTTAATACCAGTTTATTCCGCTATATTACATATTTTATCCTTTTTAATGATGCTCGTCTGAAAGGAGATATTTGCACTATTGATGCTAGGTTCATTATAAAATTTGTTTAAGAATTTTAATGGTTTGAAAGTTTTAAACTACTAAAAAAGTTTTAAAAACTTTAAATCTCTTATAATGGAGCTTCGTCTAAAATTTTAATAGATTAATTACACAAGAGTTCGGTGAATGAGAAATATTTATTTTGCGAAATAAGAGTAAAATAAAGCGGGAAATTTGAGTAATTTATTTGCAGAAAATTATGTAAGTAATGAATGTTTATTGCATTTGCAAAAATAATTTAATCTTTTATAATAATTAAATCACATAAATTCTTCTAAATAGATTTAAGTTTTTGGGCAATGCTGGTAAAGAAATAGGAAACTCCCATTATCAATTCTCTCGTAACTAATTTCTAATCAATTTAAATCAGATTCTTTTTTTAATTCCCACATCTTCTTATCAACTCATATTAAAACACCTTATTAAAGATAACTAAAAAACTAAAATTTAATATGGCATATATAAAAGACGTTTATGAGTCCAATTGAATAGAAAAATTCATAGGTTCACATGTTCATTATATGTTATATATTATTATTATATTCTTATATATTATAGTTCATTATATCATTAGTTCATTCATTGTTCATTAATTATTTATTGAATACTATTTTCATAATTGATATTTTATATCATAAAAATTTTTGCTTTTAAAAACATCAATTATAATAGATAAAAGAATTATATCATTGGAGTTTCAAAATTTTGGATAATTTTAATTTAAAATTTTTTATTTTATATCGATTGAGATTTGGTGTTCAGGTCAGGGTTGCCAATTTGGCCTCCAATTTTAATCCGAAACTTAAATTTCACACCCCAAATTTCGAAAAAATAATTTTTACTTTTTGTGCCAATGTACCAATACAGTGGCATTGAGTTCCTACAGGATTTGTTATGGCTTTCGTTGTTATGTAGTCGTAAAATGTCTCTCATTAAATAAATCATAAAACACTCTTCTTTATTTCTGGTATGAACTCGAAACTACTAAATAAAAACGGGGGTCAAACTTGCAACCCTGGTTCAGGCGTAAATTTGAACTCACTTTTGACAAAAGTGGTTTCAAAAGAGAGTACCAATACTGACTCCTGAACAGTTTCATTTTTTGGGCAAAAAACAACTCAAAACAGGGAAATAACACCACTTTTTAAGTACTAAAAATATCGGCCTTGTATAATGAAAAAACGTCTGCCAACTATTAAAGCAAGCAAACATTATAGTTACAAATTAGTGGTGTCACAAAACCTTTAGTATCGAAGTAAGCAAACTCTCGGGCAAAACTGTTAAGTTGTTAAAAATTTTAAAGTTTGTTCAAATATTAATAATATGCAGACGGCTCTCAGATCTTAATTCATTATCATTTAACAGTAGATGTTATTTCCAATCGATTCATCTATATCTTTGACCCTTTGACTAATGGTTGGTCCATATATGGCCAAGTGGCCAATTCTTTTATTCTATTCGTACCACTTTTTGAAAAAATATATCTGCCATACAGTTACATTAGGGTATATTTCAGAGTTCCAGCAAAATAACTTGTTTCGTTGCTCAGTGAAATTTCATTGGCTGAGTGCTTTTACAGCTCTCTGAGACATCCAGGTCCACTGGCGTCTCGATCCTTCCTCTTTGCTCGATCTTTTCTGGCAGTTTGATTCGTTGCGTTTCGCATCCTCATTGGTTGCTGAAGTTAGCCGACAAATCCTTGCCGGTTTCTATTCAAAATTCGATATTTTATCTGTAAACTTCTATTTTTAGTACCTTTTTCTAATCTGATCATAGTTTATTTCTGATTTACTTAATTTATATATGAAAAAAAAGAAAAAATGTATGGTTTTGGGGCCTTTTTCACCTTCCCCACTTACCTTGGCTTGCTATTCTATCATTCCAATGCTCAGGAATTCGTAAGGAATCCCACTATTGTAGTGATGGAACAGAGGCGCAGCAATTAGGATATTGTCACCACTAAATTTTAATAGAATTCTTCTGCTTGACAAATATGAGAAATTCTGTTCTAAAATTAGCAGAAGAATACTCATAAAATTTTGCGGTGCCAATTGATTCTCTGCTGCTACAGTGTTCTATAACTGCTATTGCTAAACATCTAAGCAATAAGAAAAATCGACTGATCAATTTCTATGGAAAGTAAACTAGAGCATTATGTCTGTAGTAGGCACTGCAAAACGTCTTACATCGGTCATTGGTCCAGCGTATGGGCCTGCATCTCCTAGATTGCTCTGCTGCTGTAGGACAGAGCTGCCATATTGGCCCTTTTTTGAAATTCAGAAATTCGCAATTAACACTGGAAATTCTGAATGAAGAACTTTTAATTTAGGTAATCACGAAATGTCTGAAATTAACTAAATGAAAGATCACTATCGAGAATTTCTGGTATGAAATCGAAATTACTGAATATAAAAAAAGGCCAAACTGGCAACCCTGCAGTAGGATGAATAAGACGTCGTGGGCCGATCTGACCGATCCTGAAACCGCAAGTAATGGTATGAGCAGTTCTTCCTCTACATCTCCTCCGTAGCTACCTCCCCAGGTCTTAGCACTTGGTAGCGTACTATGCCCAGAGATAGGTTTCCCAAACTTGTCGAGAATATTACTAATATGAATGTATGGGGAAAAGGAGGCGTTCAAAATCATTTCATAAAATTATCACTCAATTGTACGGAAATTTTGCACATATAATAATTCATATATTTTCTAAGTAAATGAATCAATTTTATTCAAAAATGTGTGTAATTAATTAAGTTATTAATTAAAATATGTTAATTAATCACTCTAATTAAAAATGCTCCATGCGCAATAAATTTGTCTTTAAGAACCTATTATTTTCTTAAATGATAGCTTTATAATATTGCAACAAAAGTTGGTATGCGTTTCAAAATTATACTGATAGATTGAGAAAAAATAATAAAAAACTTCCCATGTTTACACTTTGTCTTGAAATTTCATAGACAAAAGTTATATAACTGCCAACTTTTCTTTTCATATACAGGAATGCATACATATTCATACTAAGTTTTGAAATATAGCATATTGCAAACAATAATACTTAATATTATGAAAATTGGATAAAAAATAAGACGCATGGAACATTTTCAATATACTAACTCGACGAAAATTCTCATTTTGAGAAAACACGATTTAAAGTTTTATTTTTAGTGTAATTCAATTACGGTATACACATCTGAAATACTTGTAACTTCGCTGCAATCGTTGCAATTGCATGTGGTTTTTAAAAAATGATGCAGCTAAGATTGAAGTATAGTAGGTAGCTTTCTTTACAAAAAAGCTACCTATTGCAGGCGTTCGGAGGAAAGCGATTTCAAAAAATGTTGGTATATTTTCATCGATCATGACCCCCGGACCCCGAAACCACCCTCCGTTCAAAATTGATATATATATATATATATCTGACCTATGTCACACTGTAACTCCCGTAATTATGAACCGATTTCGATGTAATTCGGTGTGTACATAGTACATACCAATGTCTCGACCGAGTTCGTTGGCCAGCTTCATCCGTCGTTTTGTTTCAAAATGGCGGCCATTTAAAATTTTTAAAAAAATTTAAAACTTGAAATGTGGTACCAAAAAATTAAAAATGGAAAAATATTTTTTTCTTATGTATTTGACGTTTATACAAAGATTCCGGAGCAGTTTTTGTTTCGTCTATATCTTAAAAAAGTCCTTCCGGCCAGTGCCGGGAGGAAGAGGTAGCTTTCATAACCCTTATTTAAAAAAAGCCAACTTATATCATGCAAACAATCAGATTTTTCAAAATGTCACCCACAATAGAAATTGAAACTGCTATATCTGAGTCATTTTTTAAGGTAAAGACAAACAAAAAATGCTCCTGAATCCTTATATCAAGATCAAATACTGAAGAAAGAAACCTTTTCAATTTCTAATTTTTTTGCACCTCACTTTAAATACATATATATTTTTTAATTTAATGGCCACCATTTTGAAACAAGATGGCTGATGAATCTGGCCAGCGAACTTGGTCGAGGTGTTGATGTATACTATCCACATGTCTTCTTGCATCGAAATAGGCGAATACGTGTGTTATCGCGTGACAAATACAAGATCGTTTCAAAATGTTAGCCATGCTAGAAATTCAAAGTGCTATAAATCAACCATTTTTTAAGATATCAACAAAAGAACAAATTTTCAGAAACAAAAACTGCACCGGAATCTTTCTATCAAGGCCAAACACATAAAAAAAAATCTTTTTCATTTTCCAATTTTTTAATACCTCATTTTGAATTTTAAATTTAATTTTTTTTAAATGGCAACCCTTTTGAAACAAGATGGCGAATGAAGCTGGACAACGAACTCGGTCGAGACATTGGTATGTACTATGTACAGACCAAGTTACATCCAAATAGGTTCATAAATACGCAGGTTATCGCGTGACAAAAATCAGGTCGTTTTAAAATGTCAGCCACAAGAGAAATTCAAAATGCTATAACTCAGTCATTTGTTTAGATATAGACGAAACAAAAACTGTTCCGGAATCTTTGTATTAAGGTCAAACACATAAGAAGAAAATATTTTTTCAATTTTCAATTTTTGGTACCACATTTCAAATTTAAATTTTTCTTAAAAATTTAAATAGCCGCCATTTTAAAACAAGATGGCGGGTGAAGCTGGCCAACGAACCCGGTCGAGATATTGGTATGTACTATGTATAAACGAAGTTACATCCAAATCGGTTCATAAATACGCCTTTTATCGCGTGACAAAATTCAGGACGTTTCAAAATGTCAGCCACGCTAGAAATTCAAAATGCTATAACTCAGCCATTTTTTAAGATATAGACGAAACAAAAACTGCTCCGAAATCTTTGTATAAAGGTCAAATACATAAGAAAAAAATATTTTTCCATTTTCAATTTTTTGGTACCACATTTCAAATTTTAAATTTTTAAAAAAATTTTAAATGGCCGCCATTTTGAAACAAAATGGTGGATGCAGCTGGCCAACGAACTCGGTCGAGATATTGGTATGTACTATGTACACACCGAATTACATCCAAATCGGTTCATAAATACGCCTTTTATCGCGTGACAAAATTCAGGACGTTTCAAAATGTCAGCCACGCTAGAAATTCAAAATGCTATAACTCAGCCATTTTTTAAGATATAGACGAAACAAAAACTGCTCCGGAATCTTCGTATAAAGGTCAAATGCATAAGAAAAAAATATTTTTCCATTTTTAATTTTTTGGTACCACATTTTAAGTTTTAAATTTTTTTAAAAATTTTAAATGGCCGCCATTTTGAAACAAAACGGCAGATGAAGCTGGCCAACGAACTCGGTCGAGACATTGGTATGTACTATGTACACACCGAATTACATCGAAATCGGTTCATAATTACGGGAGTTACAGTGTGACATAGGTCAGATATATATATATCAATTTTGAACGGAGGGTGGTTTCGGGGTCTGGGGGTCATGATCGATGAAAATATACCAAAATTTTTTGAAATCGCTTTCCTCCGAACGGCTGCAATAGGTAGCTTTTTTGTAAAGAAAGCTACCTAAAATGGCTGAGTTATAGCATTTTGAATTTCTAGCGTGGCTGACATTTTGAAACGTCCTGAATTTTGTCACGCGATAAAAGGCGTATTTATGAACCGATTTGGATGTAATTCGGTGTGTACATAGTACATACCAATCTCTCGACCGAGTTCGTTGGCCAGCTTCATCCGCCATTTTGTTTCAAAATGGCGGCCATTTAAAATTTTTTTTAATTTAAAATTTGAAATGTGGTACCAAAAAATTGAAAATGGAAAAATATTTTTTTCTTATGTATTTGACCTGTATACAAAGATTTCGGAGCAGTTTTTGTTTCGTCTATATCTTAAAAAATGGCTGAGTTATAGCATTTTGAATTTCTAGCGTGGCTGACATTTTGAAACGTCCTGAATTTTGTCACGGGATAAAAGGCGTATTTATGAACCGATTTGGATGTAACTTCGTTTATACACAGTACATACCAATGTCTCGACCGGGTTCGTTGGCCAGCTTCACCCGCCATCTTGTTTAAAAATGGCGGTCATTTAAATTTTTAAGAAAAATTTAAACTTGAAATGTGGTACCAAAAATTGAAAATTCAAAAAATATTTTCTTCTTATGTGTTTGACCTTGATAAAAAGATTCGGGAGCAGTTTTTGTTTCGTCTATATCTTAAGAAATGGCTGAGTTATAGCATTTTGAATTTCTAGCGTGGCTGACATTTTGAAACGTCCTGATTTTTCTCACGTAATAACAGGCGTATTTATGAACCGACTTGGATGTACCTTGGTGTGTACATAGTACATACAAATATCTCGACCGAGTTCGTTGGCCAGCTTCATCCGCCATCTTGTTTCAAAATGGCGGCCATTTAAAAAAATAAAAAAATAAAAAAATTTAAATGAGATACCAAAAAATTGGAAAATGAAAAAGATTTTTTTTGTATGTGTTTGACCTTAATACAAAGATTCCGGAACAGTTTTTCTTTCGTCTATATCTAAAAAAAAAATCGCTGAGTAATAGCATTTTGAATTTCTCTTGTGGCTGACATTTTAAAACGACCTGATTTTTGTCACGCGATAACAGGCGTATTTATGAACCTATTTGGATGTAACTTGGTCTGTACATAGTACATACCAATGTCTCGACCGAGTTCGTTGGCCAGCTTCATTCGCCATCTTGTTTCAAAAGGGTTGCCATTTAAAAAAAATTAAATTTAAAATTCAAAATGAGGTATTAAAAAATTGGAAAATGAAAAAGATTTTTTTTATGTGTTTGGCCTTGATACAAAGATTCCGGAGCAGTTTTTGTTTCTGAAAATTTGTTCTTTTGTTGATATCTTAAAAAATGGTTGATTTATAGCACTTTGAATTTCTAGCATGGTTAACATTTTGAAACGATCTTGTATTTGTCACGCGATAACACACGTATTCGCCTATTTCGATGTAAGAAGGCATGTGGATAGTATACATCAACACCTCGACCAAGTTCGCTGGCCAGATTCATCAGCCATCTTGTTTCAAAATGGCGGCCATTAAATTAAAAAATATATATATATTTAAAGTGAGGTGCAAAAAAATTAGAAATTGAAAAAGGTTTCTTTCTTAAGTATTTGATCTTGATATAAGGATTCGGGAGCATTTTTTGTTTGTCTTTACCTTAAAAAATGGCTCAGATATAGCAGTTTCAATTTCTATTCTGGGTGACATTTTGAAAAATCTGATTTTTTGCATGCGACAGCACTCCTATATATTAACCGATTCCGATGTGAGTGAGCATGTGCACAGCAATTACTAAGGTCTCGACCAAGTTCACTGCTTAGCCTCATCCACCATGTTGTCTTAAAATGACAGGCACTTTAAGAAATTGCCGAATTTGGCAGCCAAATATAAGTTACTTTAAAGAAAAGCAGCTTGGATAAAGCTGTCTAATTTCGCGAAATTCTCATTCATTATATTGATAAAAATTAGTATTGAATCTCCTATATTCGGTTTCCACTAAATTGAGCTTCGTGTGTTTGCATGATATAAGTTGGCTTTTTTTAAATAAGGATTATGAAAGCTACCTCTTCCTCTCGGCACTGGCCGGAAGGACTTTTAATAAACTAAAAAAGAAAAAATGATTTTTTAGTCGATATTTACCCAACTGAAGGTCCATGCTCGCCTTTATAAAATCAACAGGTCCACCAATAGTAGTGATGATAAGAAATACACTGATGTGACCCTAGTTAGGTCTAAAAGGCGTAGCAATAAAGAGCTATATAATACTGCTAATCCCGAAAAAAAAAATCACAGGTTCACTTTTCTATCTAACTCTAATGACGAAAAAGTTACTGTCATACAATTTGATTTAGAGAAAGAAGAATCAATCATTTGTGAAGAAATCCCCTTGCCAGAATCAGCTCGAAAAAAAAAATACCCGAAAGAATTATGAATACTAATGTCCCCATATAATTGAACTCACCAACTAGCAGTCGGTAAATGACAAATTCAACTTTGAAGCCAAAATGGCTGGCAATTGTATTAGAATATTCCCAGCTAGTATTCGAGATAAAATTGCTATCCATGAATTTCTAAAAGAGAGAAATTCTACTACAGTGCTTAACAGTGCGACACTTTGAGGGGCTTCCGGGCTGAAGTCAACTTTACGTCCAGTCTACTAATAATTGTTTTGTTATAATGAGCCATTGGGAGAAAAAAGTCTAACTGAAGTAGAAAACTGCGTAATAAGATTTTATTATAAATAAAAGTTTAAAATTAAAAATTACTCTGTGAAAAAGGTGGTATTAAAGGATATAAAATTGTAAAAAAAACCTTATGCGTTTAGAAATAAGGGGAAAAATGAAAAAGTAAATAAAGATCTTAAAATAAATAAGTTTAGGAGATATAAGCACATTTAAGAAAAAATAAAACAGTCGGACAAAGCTGGTAAGGGCAGGCTGGTCAAGGGAGTGACAGATGTTATGTCACAGTATTTAAAGAATATTTTTTTTTTTTTTTTTTTTTTTTTTTTTGTTGTTGTTGTTGTTGTTGTTGTTACAAAGTAACAGTATAGAACTTAATTTGTTACATGTAACAGTATATATGATTTTTTTAATCTAAAAAAAAAGTAAGGAGAAGTAATAATGAAGTTTATTAAAGATAGACAAAAGAAATTCGAGAGACGATACGAAAACTTTTTTCCGAAAAGCCCGGGACTTATGTCCCACATCCCTTGAAACTAAAGCCATTGAAATGTTTTGTAGAATGTAAAAGAAAATAACTATTAACATTTTCTGGTGAGAATTCGGAAATTCTCAAAATTCTGAATTCTCGGAAATTCTGAATAAAAAATCCGTTAGATTTGGCAATACATCAGTATTGCCTAAGTATTGGCCCTTGCCTAAGTTTTAAGTTTACCTTGAAATGTTAACAGTGAGTACGATTTTACCCGATTTCTCGTTAGTAGAAAAGTTTTGGAGGTCTTGTATATCACAGTTGTCGAGGAATTAAACTCCAATGCCCCATGTACAATAGCAAGTGTGGCACGATAACAACCAAGTACAGTACCTATTATAATTCATATATTTGTTTATTTAAAATAGCGGTCTTCAATTTTTCATGCTCGAGGACCCTCGTATTTATAAATACTTAAAATTTCGTTTCACACCCATAATGCAATTAAATAGTTCAGACAAGAAATGCATACACTTGTAAGTTACGAGACCAGGAATCAAGGTCAAGGCCCTATTACCTTCAGGTAAATCTTTTACCAGAAATTTAGTATGGAAATTTCTACCTTATTTAAACGCAGAATTTCTCTCTATAATAAGGAGAAAATTTCTATAATAAAATTCTTGCGATAGTTTGCCATTAAGCTAATCCGGCTTGGCCAGTGGCCGATTGTATATAGGCGCTGCGGAATTACAGGGTTCTCATTTGTTTCTTGATTAATAAAAAAAACCATTCTATTTATTTGTATTTGTGTGCAAAATTTAATTTTAATCCCATAAATGCTACACAATTATTTGATTTTGGAATAAGTTCGGAGGGATAATCTATCAAAACTATAAAATTAATTTGTTTTAAGAAAGCCATAGACGTTAGCATTAGTGTGTTTACCACAGTAACATAACATATCTGTAAGCCATCGTGAAATTCAATTAGTGGTACTTTAATTTAACCCGGCAGTGGTCGAATGCCGGTCTTTTTGCGACCATATTAATTATCGTCCTCTAAAGCATATTCCCTTATAAATAAAATAGTGAAATTTTATGTAGCTGATCTTAAATGTTTCTCCAGTATCATAGTAAAGTTACCTGACATTCCAGCTTTTTTTCCAGTACTAGGGGGCTCTGCCCCATACGAGCTACGCTCGTCAACCCCCGTTCAGACACCGCTGACTCTAACAGCACGCTAATTTGATCGGCTTTAAAAAGATTTCTGAAGACTGAATTATAATTTGAATCTGACAATTATAATCTGACGTAATTTTCATCAAACGTTTCTTTCTTTTTCTAATATTCACGTAAAAATACTTTTGTTAGAAATAAATATTATGATCTTCTTAAAATATCAAATAAATGTCTCGCAATTTTTAAATTTAAACTGTTTTGCAATATTATTTTTTGTTCATTTTACGTAATAAGTGTAATGTGACGTAAATTCTCCTATTTAAGACTTCTAACGCATGTTAATGAATTTATTATTTTACAATATTCTTTCTCTTTTAAAATTCACGTGTAATTATAGTTTTTATGACGTAATTTTCAATGAGTTCCTGTTTTTTATATTTTCTTTTATAATAGTCACGTGTAAAATAAATTTTTAGTTTGAAGCAAACATTATTATTTGCGCTGTTTATACAGTTGGCAACAGTTTAAATTAACACAATTTTCTAAAATATCTAAAAAATCTCTCTCGAAATGCTGAAAATTTGAATTTAAAATTGAAATAAAACCTCAAAAAATGAGTCAAATTAAAAAACTAAATACAATCTGCACACCGGGAAATTCTGACGCATAAAATGATTAAATCCCTAGGTACAGTTTTTGCTCCTATAAAACGTTTTTAATGGAACGATTTTGTCCAACTTTGGCATTAAATATCTCTTAAAATAATTCTTCGATTTGAAAACTGTCTGCATCAGCGTGTTAATCAAACATCTCTTTATAATACTATCGATTTTCCTATTTTTGTATGCAACAGTCTTTTTAATATTAACGAAGAAAGGCCATACTGAAGCATTCAAATTGGATGCCGACGATCCGGGAATATCTACGCAGATTTTCATTGGTCCATTTTCAAATCAAAACTTTTTTTTAACATATAGAAGGATATATTGATAACAAAAGTAGAAATTCGTCGAAAAGACCAATACATAATCACTGTTTTCAGTTCATATTCATCCCTTCCAAATATTCCATAAATAACTGACTAATTTCAGTAAAGTGAAACTTTACAATTTCATTAAAGTATAATAACTGAATAACTATTGAAAACTGTTACATATTCTCATTTTGTCTGCTACCAAGAACCGACCTTAAAAAAACCAAACGCGACCAGTAGCGTTCTAAAAAAAAAAAAAAAAAAACACGCGACTACTCTCTGGTTAAAAAAAATGTTCTTCCACTTATGGTACGAAAGTAGCAAATTAATTTCGCTAGCATTTGAGTTGATGTGGTGAGAAATTATGTGGAACGATAGTTTTTCCAATGTTTCATACTTATTTTTTATTTAAAGAAGATATTTGTCTTAGCTACCAAATTGCACGCTTTTTTCTAATAAAGTTCAAAAACAATTTTATCATGAAATTTCACTTAATAAAGGAAATTAAATAAATGCCCACATTCTTTCTTAACCCTAGAACCGCCGGCTATTTTACTCAAGTTTTATAAAAAGAGTTTCACACCAGAATTTTTTCGTTTAAAACTATTTAACTTATTTAATTAGCATATTTTTGTGCAGCATACATTTAACATTTCTTATGAAGAAATTTCTGGTTCGAATCGACTATTATCAATTTGACAGGCGTCGAAATGACCCCTAATGGCGGTTCTAGTGTTAATATTCGAAATAACATGAGTTGAAGACTGCTAAATTAGAGACTAAATAACTGAAAAAAATGAAAACTGTTGCAGCTCAACTTATGTGGAAACTAATAATTGGAATTACGATCACCTTTCGTGTTACATCCTCTATAAACAAATTTCATGCTTTTATGTAATTATTGAACTTATATCGTGATCACCTATCGTTATCAATTATCTAAACTTGTTTCATGAAAGAACATCTTAAAAGAACTATTTATTAAGACGTTGAGCTGTTCGTTATGAAATAAATATCTGAATACAGACTTGTACAAATAAGTAATGCATAATCAGATTTACAGTCTTAGCTGTGGATAGTTGCAGATTTTTTTTTCACAACATTAACATAATACGTGACTACACAATAAACCTCTTAACTGGATCAATAAAACAGTTATTCCAATAAACGAAATAAAAAACAGTGATTTCTTTCTTAGAAAGTTTTCTTTCTTTTGTTTATTTAGCCTTATTTCTAATAGAATTGTTATCAATCAGATCATTTTTCTAGGATTGTTTCTTTGGGTAAAGTAATTAGTTATCTAAAGTAAGCCTGAGTTACGTTTTGATTATTAGATATTGCATAAGGCCTATAACTTGTTTAATTATTACTATCAAGTTTTCTTTAACTTTTTCATAAGTGTAAGATGCAAATAAGAATAATAAACATGAATATACTAATATTTCTTAAGCATTTTAAAGTTGCACTGAATTTTGATACATTATGTGGTGTGTGGAAAATTTAAATAAAATCAAATAGAGAGGTGGGCAAAAAAAAAAAAAAAAAAAAAACTCTTAGGAAATTGACGGGAATAAATTGTTATTGGCAGATGTGCATTTTCACTTGTAGTACACGTTTTCCAACCAGGGGCGGAGCCAGAACTTGCCCAACGTGGGGGGACATAGTATCCTCGACAGGGGGGCCGAACTAGAGTCTTTCGCAGGTCGGCTTGTACCCGAACCGAACCCGCCAAAACAAATTTCCTCGACCTGCAACCCGACCCGAACCCGACTATATTCCCGACATATTTCAATCCGCATCCGACCCGAACCCGAAACCAAGAAGACCCGAACCTGAAATGAAAGGAATGTAAATAAGGTTTTAATGCAATTATGAAAAGTATTCTACAGATATATCTCCAATACTAATTTTATGTTTTATATAGTAAAAGGACAAATCTGTATTCTTTATTCGAATATAGTAAAACCTCTGAATAGCAGACGCATCGTTGAATAGAGTCCTGCATCGAGTAGGGTTGTCCTTTTTTTTTTTTTTCGGGTCGGAATGACTCTAACTTTTTTTTACGATTTTTAACTTTTTTTACAGGACCTAATTTACGATTTAAAAAATGCAGATAGAGTTTTGAAAGAAGTACCTAACAATTCAACAATATTTTAACATTTTCACAAAAAGTGTGATCATAAGTATGTATCAGATGAAAATAAATACGTATTTGAATGTGAATGACTATATATTCAATTTATTGCATGAGAAATAAATTGGTAAGAAATGTGATAATAGATAATTTCTTTAAGAACCATTTTTCCTTCTTTCGAATTGTGAAAAATATTACCAACTTGTCGCTTTTAATATACACAATAACACATGCATCTTATTTGTGATAGTTTATGCTCACCTACACGTTACATGTGTGTAGATTGGTGGTAACCATTACTCAAAAACGAATAAGTGTACAAATATGCAAGTGTTAGGAATTGAAAAAGTGTTCACCAAATAGAGATGTCCGGTTTTCGGGAGTGTCCATTATGGAGGTCTTACTGTATATAGATTTTTAATCTGAGAAATATTTTGGATATTTTTTTGAATTACCTAATGAACCAGAACCCGACCCGCAAGAGTTAAGACCCAACCCGAACCTGAAACAATAAAAATCAACCCGACCCGCAGCGAAAAAGTATAAGTCAACATCAAACCGACCAGAATTCGACCCGTAACAAAAATATATCACCGACCCAAAACGAAGATCAGGTTGTGTGCAGGTAAAAACGGATATCCCGACCTGATGCAGAACTCTAGTAGAGGTCTGTATGGCCCAAAATTTCCAGGCCCCAGCCCGGCTCGAAAATACATGAAAATCCCAGTGATTTGAAGAGATTTTTCTCTTATTTAAAAAAATTTCTGTCTTTTCACCAACGAATTTTAGGAAATTTTGGGCTATAGGTTTGTGATTTTCACTTATTTTTCGATAAAAGGAATTTATAAATTTCGTTTCTAATGCGAAAAAGTACTAGGCAGCACAGCTTCCGGAACACCCATGTAATTTGACGAACATGCGGCTTTAGATGTGAGTATTTTTGGTAATTGGTGTGTTTTCAGTATTTTTTTTTTTTTTGGGGGGGGGGGGGATGGATAAATGAAAGAGCAAATTTTCATGTTTTAACGAAATATAATCAAGAGAAAAATTAGTTCAATTCACGGATTGTTTTGAGAGCGTAGAATTTTGCGCGGTTTGGGTTATACCCGACCCGAACCTGGAAATTCTATATCCATTCAGCCTGAACCAGTTTAAAAAAATGAGTCTACCCGAACGCCACAAACTTTGACCCAAAACCGACAGGCTTCAATCCAAACCCAATCCTACCACAAAATGACAAAAAAAAATATCCATATTGTAATGGAGTAATGGAAAAGTATCCTATAATTCTGTACCTTGGAACAAAAAGGGCCAATGTCCATTTTTCTCAAATGGCAGGAAACCCAATTTAAGTTTGAGGAATTTTAAGAATCTTGCTACGATTTCTGTACTATTATTTTTCAAAGTTGTACCTTTCAATTCAGTAACGTTTTTCTCGCTACAATCTAATGTTACATTTATTTATTTATTTATTTATTTATTTATTTTTTTTTTAGGTAGATTTCGTAAGAAATACTACCTATTGCAGTCGTTACCATGGTGCGACTTTTGAAAAATTCCTTCATAACTTTTCATTATAGGACCCCAGGAACTCAAAACCACCTCCACCTAAAAAGTTTATATATATATATATATATATATATATATATATGTGTGTGTGTGTGTGTGTATGTATGTACTAAATTTTGTCCGCACGATAAAAGTCGCAATTATGTACGGATTGTCCTCAAACTCGCCAACAACTTTGATATGGCTAATATCTCGGCGGGGATTGAAAATGGGCGAAATCGACCCAAGAGGGTGGAAATGGGGAGGGTTCAAAATTTTGAATACTGTCTTAACATGATTCTGATAAAACCAGCTCTTACACAACAATGGCAGGAAAAAAATAAAAGTATTTATTTATAGCAGTTGCCAACAATAATAAAAAGAAAACAATAAAATTCTCACCACAACAATTACTTTTCTTTTGCAAAATTTTCACGTGTAAAATTAAATAGTTTGACAAATTGAATATTACGTCATAAGTTTTCTAGAGCAACATTTCAGCATGAAAACTCAAAATAAAATAAATAGTTTGACGAATTAAAAAAATATGTACATTACGTCATATTGGAAATATAATGGACCTCAGCAGGTGAATATGTAACGCCATGTAAGTTTGAAGAAACGTATTAAAACATGATAAAAACCCAACTATGGAAATACTAACATATTTTAACACGTTAAGGTTCTCTGAATTTTTTGTAGCCATTTTTAAACCTATTCCATATACATGTGTGTGCGTATTCGTGTATAATATAATTTTCACAAAAAAGTTTAGCTCCCTACAGCTCACTCTTTGTGAAGAAACTGGGTTTTATCTCTAATCTTGATTTAAGTTTTGTTGGAGAATTTAGTACTTAACATCGAAATCTACCTCCGCCTGTAGGCCCGAGCCGGCAGGGATTTTTTTTTTTTTTACATTTTAAATTGGCCATTTTTACATAACAGTAATTAACATTGGCCTCGACAAAATATTTTTTTTTCAATGATCTAATATTGGGAGGAATTTGGCCCTTTTAACAATTACTTTATATCGCATCCTGAATTCATTCGTGCATTTAACTCAAATTTCTCAATTTTGGACATTGGCCCTTTTTGTTCCAAGGTACAGAATTATATCTCTAGTAACAATTATATTTTTTCTTGTAGAAAAATCAATATATCTTTATATTTACTCGTTGATATTGAAATAATATAGTTTTTCATTTTAAAATATATTTTGGAGAACCTTTTGAGAAATCAGGTAAAATCGAATCCATCCGCCAGAAACAATTACAGTTAACCTAACTCGAAAAATAGAAGTTATTCAGAACCTCTCTGAAAAAGTATTCTTTTTAACCGAATCCGACTCAAACCACCAGTCGGGTTGGGTTTAGTTTGTCCAACCCAATGCAGGATTCAACCCGAAATGCGATCCGAGCCCGACAAAAAAATTTCATCCTCCAAATTTCGACCTGCACCCGAAATACTCCAACCTCAACCAAACCCATGCCCTGAACGATGAAAACAAAATACATGTATAGTATATATATATAACATCAGGGGTCGATCCAGGCAAAATTTGGTGCCTATTTAAGAGCCTTTCACAAAAATCTATTTAATAAAATAGGCCCCTTCACAAAAATAAATTTAATAAAATGGGCCCCTTTCGTAACATTCTTTTCATAAACACTGTTTTAAAATGTGTAATTTTGTAAATAAAACCAGGTCATGAAAAACAAAAACTTTAGTAAGGGGATTTAAAGAAGTTTTTGTTAATAAATTCTTGGTTCGAATTTGAGTAACTGGATTTCAACTTTCGTTAATAAATGTTATTTTTCACAAAAATATTATAAAATTCACAAAAATAACTTTTACTTTTGACAAAATGGGCCCCGAGAATAAAAACCTACATCGACCCCTGAATACATATATATCCACATTGTAATGCAAATATCTAAAAGCAGGCTACAATTATAACTGTAGTATCAATTTTAACTTTTAAGTAAAAAAGTCAATATACATGTACTCGTGAATATTGAAATATATAGTTTTTCATCTTAAAATAATTTCTGTAGTTTCTTTTTCGAGATCGATTCATCTCGAATCAAGAACGGTAAATGTCAACACCCGACCCGAACCTGAAATAATTAATGTTAACCCGATTCGAATCCGACCCGCAACGACAAAAGATTAGGTCCAACCCGATTCGGTCCAAACCGCAAGTCGGGCCAGTTTAGTTTGCCCGACCCGATGCAGCACCATCCAGCCCGACCCCGAGAAAATAATTTGCGTCTTCCGTATTCTTAATTGAAACCGAAATACTTCAAACCAAGTCGATCGTACAATCAGTGAAAATCGATTCACAATTTAATGTAGTTATAAAAAATAGCATCGATCATAACTTCAGTGTAAGTTTTATCTTTTATGTTGAAAAATAAACATGTAAAGCAGGGGCGTCTCCATGGGGGGTATGGGGGGAGCCCCCCCCCCCCCCAATATATGTGAAGTTGGGAAATTTGAGCTTAGAGTTGGGAAATTCTAGATTTTTGAGGCATTTTCTTTTTTTAAAAGTAATAGTAAAAAAATTACGAAATTTTTATTGTTTTGGTGGCTGTCAAGTAAAAAGTGTTATATGAGCAAATGCGGATATATGAAGTCGTTAGTTCAGATAAATTTGTCACATTTTACTTTTATTTGTGTGCGGAAATATATAACAGTCCTGATCGTTTATATTCGTATGTGTTTATAAAATTTTAAATCAAAAGTCCAGTGTTCTGTGCTTAAAGCTATTCTAAAAAGTTACTATAAATCTCAGCACGAAGAAACCCTTCATAATAGGAAAAGAGTTTTCGTGCAAAATTTTGGGCATCTAAAAATCCATTCGAGGATAAAAAAAGTAAAAAATGAACGATTTTAATTTGGAATAGAAATATGACCATGAAAGCAGTCCATCAACTGAAGAAAAAATCGCATGCACTGTAACACTGACACGTTGCACTTGAATAAAATTTTGAAGAAATAAAGATATCCTTACAGACAAGCTCACAAACAATTATGAATATTAGGATGTGACTGGAGAAGCTGAGTTCCGAAAGCACCGTAGAAAAACGGTTTCACCAAAGGCAATAGATAAAAATAATAGCACCGCAATGGACATTGATACACATAAGTTTTACAGTAAAGAATTATAAGAAATACAAGAAAATTTCGGGAATTTAGTAATGGGCTTAAATGACAATGTTCCCTATATCAAGAGAATATTGCAGCAATGCATTCCATATTTATATTACAATTGTGCAAGGGAAAAGTTAATAATGTTTCCACCTGGATATGAGAAATCGGTTGTACATGACTTGCAGAGTCAAATATAGAAATAAACCAAATCCCAACTCACTTAACAAACCTTTTACTCATGCCATGAAATTCAAAGACTATTTGGGTCACGCCGTCAAACTATATACTCGTACCTTAACATTCACAGCAGCTTATCTTTATGGCGTTGCATCTAATGAAAGAATCTTTAGTCAAGTAAAAATTTAAAAAATATATATTGCAAGCTACAAAGAGGGATGACAGACTTGACAGCCTAATGCTTTTAAAATATGAAAGTGAAATATGGAATTTTATTAAACTAAGCGATGTTATTAGCAGGTGGGCTTCTTTGAAGACCACAAGAATTAATATTAAGTGAAAACTAGTCGGATGTGCCAATCCCAAAATTTTCTTCTACTCCATACATGTTAATGCCTCAAAATTTGCAATCACAATGCCAAAATGAAATGACAATTCTTTGCCTATAATAACAAACTCTAAAGGTATAGATTTGTTTAATTGTGTGCATTTAAAAAGGAGATATAAGCATAGCATTTTTCAAACAAATCATTGAATTTTGGCGCCCAGCCTCTTAGATGTATGCAACCAAAATTCCTTACTCAAAGTGCACAAAAGCGATAGCTTTCTTCAGTATAGACCCAAGCCTAATAAAGATCTATTTATGTGGAAGTGCTACTTATGTGGAATATGAAGTTTGACTAAACTTCGTGCATTAGTTTTTGAGATACAGCTATCGCAAAATCGTGAAAAAAATTGCATAGCAGCGCCACCTGCTATATGATATACATAAAAAGCTAATCTGCATCAAATTATGTCAAGATTTAACAGAATATGACGTTTTATCAATTTCCGTGCAATAGTTTTTGAAATATAATTATCTCTAAAATCATGTAAATCGGGAAAAATGCCGCATAGCAGTGCCACCTGTTGGACGATTTACACCCAAAACAAATCAGCACCAATTTTTATAAAGGTACAGTCAAACCTCGTTAACACGAACTGTTTCCAATTGCCTCGTCCAGTTGTATGTAATGTAGTTAAGTTCCGATAACACGAACTACTTTTAATACGAACAAAAAAAGTTTCCCCATGAGTGTTCGCGTTAACGAGGTTCGACTGTATAAGAGAATCTCTAAAGTTTTATTAAATTTCGTGTATTAGTTCTTGTGTTAGAGCGCCCACAAAATTTGTATCCCATATAGACAGACAGATATTTTCTAAAAGCAGCCGAATCGTGTTCAGGACTTGCTAAAACGTATAAATCAGTCTAAAACCGGAAATCGAATTTTTTCATGAATGCAATACTTTCTTCTTGTAAAGATAGAAGAAAGTAAAAAGCGTATTTATTTTTTTAGAAAACAAACCCATAATTAGTATTTTTATGTTTTCAGTTTCAGAACTTTTCTTTGGAAAGGAATTTTTTAAGCAAAAGTATCATTATAATTATTACGCACGTTGTGCATATCATTTTAGTCGAAAATTGGAGCAATTTGTTTCAAGTTGGGAAATTTTCGAATTCTCTCCCCCGAAAAAATATCTGTGGCTACGCCCCTGATGTAAAGGGTCGTCCATGTATGAAATATATAGATTTTTATCTGAAGGAATTTAGACATTTTTTCTTTAAAAAAGTCGGGTTCACCTGAACACAACCTGCAAGAATCAAAATTCAATAAGAAACTGACTCATACACAGCAGAATTAGTTTTGTCAATCCGACTTACAAGGAAAAAAAAATTAGCTTCAACTCGACCCAACCCGACCGGGCCGAAATTCAAAAGTCAAAATATTTTCCCCGACGATATTGAATTTTGACCCCGACGGGGGGGACGCCTCCCTCCCCGGACCCCGCTCTGACGCCGCCTTGTTTCCAACTGAATGATAATGTGATTTACCTGCATAACAAAAATATATATCATATAAAAACTACAAAATATTTCGAATAAATTATTAACTGCTGGCGGTAATTTCTGAAAGTGTGTTAGCAGCTCTATTATGCGTTTTATAAATATCGTTTATACAGATATGAGGCGTTGAGAACAAGAATGGACGAACCTGGCTAGCTGTGATTTCGAGAAAAATGCTCTCGAAAATTTGGAAAATATTTTTGTCAAACTCTTTTAAGGAGGTTAGTCTTTTAAAGAGGCTTTGGAATTTTCCTCCGTAATGTTAAGTCTATGGATTTTTGATGCATTCTTATATTTAAAATATCTTCTCGGGAAATTCCTTTTTTTAACATCTTTTTTCTGTGTACTCTTCTTAAAGGATGTTTCTTTTTTCTTAGTTTTCCAAATATTTCTAAAATCTAGGCTGAATTTAATATTTTATGTGTTAAAAGCGGGCGAACTGTGAATAAGATTTTAACACTTCCTATAAAATTAAGTGTATACTTTAGAAATATTTTGAGAACTAAGAAAAAAAAAAAAGAGACTTCTTTTAGGAAATGTACACAAAAAGTAAAAGTTAAAAATATTAATTTCCCGAGGAGATATTTTAAATATAGAAATGCATTAAATTCCCATAGATTTTACATTAGTGAGGGAAAATCGGCAGCTGTGTGACTAGCCCCCTTAAGTATATTTTTAAAGTAGCCAGAAGGGAGAAAGCTTCTTCAGGAAGCAAATGTTGGTTAAGTTGACAACGCCAAAGTGACCAAACCACTTGATACACTTTTGCACTGGCAACTGGAGATACAAGGTACGTTGGGCACCTATTAAAGTGGCTATATCACTTGAATAGTTTTGGAATTAATAAAATACATTATGCAGCGAATAGATAGCATAGCCGACAATGCTTTGACATTTCAAACTCATTTTTCACAAAACTCCACTCTGGTTCTCAACGCCCCATACAGGTGGCCAGAATGAAAATACCCCTACTTCCACCTCCCTATATATCGAACTACTTAGTGTAAAGGCTTGAAATTTTGTGTACCAACTACTCAAGACATGGGGAAACTGATAAGGCGAAAAAAAACCACAAACTTAGTTCCAGAAACACCGATAGATGGTGCTGTACAATTAGTCCTACGCTGAAAAGATGCATCCCTACACACTTTATTTGAACGCACCAAAGTTCACATGTCAAGGGCCCTATCGACGAACGGAACGTTGCTCAATATAGTTTCCTTCTTGAAGATGTACGTCTGTGGACAGCTTTTCAACTGCGAATCTTAACCGGTCAACTGAGATTCTTTGCACAAGTAGAGTGATACGTTTTTTCAGGTATGCCAAGATTACTAGGCGTCCTCGACAAACAAGATTTTTTAAGTGTCCCCAAAGCAAAAATTCACATGGATTAAGATCCGGAGAACAAGATGGCCAGGTTGTCGAAAACGCCCGACTGATTACTTTATCATTATTGAAACGTTGTAGAAGAAATAACATTCTCCCCAGTTTGTATTTTTTATACCCAGAACAAGGCTACGAATTACGGGTTTATGTGAAGTTTTATGCTCTCTGTGCGAAATTGCAGCTACAGTGGCAGTTTAAGCTTCTTTACTTTTTTCCCATAAGGGTAATAAAAATTTAAACTGAAAAAGTTCTTTTCGCATATATGCTTGGTTTTATTATTATTTTTCTCTCTTCTTTTCTTATTCTCTGCTGTACAGAGCCATCTGTCGGTATTTCTGGAACTAAATATTTTTTCTTAATCTGTTTCCTCATGTCTTGAAAACTATGTGCAACACTGAGTAATTCGATATATAGGGCTGTCAGACTCAGAGTAGGGGTGTTTTAATTCTGACCATCCGGTATATCTTTCCATTGTATTTAATGAGGAAATTTCGTACCAGTATTCTTGTTGTATTGGAAATTATTTAATAATATGTGCGCGTAATTTTAAGTTCTTATTTCAAATGATCTGGAAAATCTGTGTTTTTTTGGAAATAACGTTTTCTTTCACTAGATTCCAAGAAGAGCATATGTTAATGTTCAGTATAAAAAGAAACCCTGAACAAGTGAAATAAAATTAAAGAAATATTTTATTCATAGATTTTACCCACTTTCCAAAGTATTAAAAAAAATAATTCTATATAATTTGTGTATTTCTCTTAAAAACTGCAAACCACCTTCTTATATGATAATTCCTTCTTAAAAAAATAAAGTTAAAAATCTTTTGAATGGCATCCTAATTTTTATTCTCGATGTTAAGCCAGTATCATTTAATAAGTCAGCATAAAGCAAGACTAAGAATGATTTTATCCCCTGGTGAATAATTAGACCATTTATGCTTCTGATAAATAAGAGAAATATTTATTAAAGAAATAAAGACTTTTATACAAATATATATATATATATATATATATATATATATATATATATTTACTTGTATGCACCAAAAATTTTTTTTTCAGAATGGTAAAAACTATGGAAAAATGTACACAAAAGAGGAATACACTTTTACATGTATATTACATTTATTCTGTCACATTGAAGAGCAATTATGCCACTTTTAGTCTTATGTATTTAAAGGATTATATGTGACATATATGACGCCTAATTAGACGTACTTTATGAAAATTTGAGAATAAAGTAGACTGGTAGTAATCTGTTGTAAAAAAAAAAAAGTAAAAAAAGAACATAAAACTGCTTCAATGATAGATTTTAATTGGTCGCCAGAATGTTTAAGTTAAAGATATACTTTTAAATTATTTATTTTAAATAGTCTTCAAAATCCTTCCCAAGAACAACACTGTAAGTATAGAGAAATGTTTTTGCGAGTAGTAATTTTTCTGAGCGAAAATATGTCCAGGCTGGGACTCGAACCCAGAACCTTTGGCTTCAATTACCAGTGCTCTCCCAATTGAGATATCTGGACGGGATACCAGTCAGCACAATATTCGTTCAGATCAACCGAATGGTTGTGACATCTGGTCTGTTACTTGAAACAGCTCGGCAGAATAAACTGCAGGTAAGGGAACTGTAATAAAGTACAGATGACTAATTATACTTTAATTATTTTTAACAAAGTCAACTGACAGGTAAAAAAAAATTAGAAGAGTTAGTAACTAGAAGTAATAATTAAAAGTAATTGTAAGAGCATTGGCCATTCAAGCCAAATTTTCTAGGTTGGGGTCCCAGACTGGATACATTTTCGCTCAGATTGAAAAATTTCTACTAGTATAAATTATTCGCCAATCAGTTGATTTTTTAAAATTAATTAAAGTTAAATGTTTCTAGTTCTAGTAAAAGTTATGCGAAAATACAATATAACCCTTTTGAAGTTCTTCACCATTCCAAGTAAACTTTCCTTCATCTTCAGAAACTTCAGAAACCAATTGGTTTCTGTGACTTAAAGTTTTCTCGTCAGCTATATTATTTCTCAATAACTATCTCCACAAATAGCAATTTAATCTTTCATTGCAAACACCTGATAAGCATGTTCAACGTGCACTCTGAAAAAAAAAAATTCTAAATCTACGAAAATGTGAAATAACCACGAAGGAAAATATACAATAGCCTATTCCGATTTATTCGCGTTTCCGAAAACCGTTCTCTTTAATTGGAAACCTCAGAAAGCAATATACTTATGAGGAAGCAACCCCACATACATTCAAGTTTTGGAGATAGCCGTAAAAGCATCAGGCCCATACACTACGTTCACAAGAACGCAATTTCTGAGTTCGGATACCGTATGTGAATCAAAGCTGCAAACATAGAAAGTCAAGAGTAATAATTAAATCATAGTGCTTTAAGTACTACAGCACTTGCTTTATTTGAAGGTTGATACATGCTCAACAAGCAGGGAGGTGTCCCTCATACATTACGAAATTTTGTAGTATCTTCTGTCCCAACATAGACGTATATTCGAGTTTTGTTGAATTGACATATATAAGATAAAAATCGCTAATATTTTAACAAAATAATAAAAAAAATGACACAAACTTGGCGAACATAGGAACAATCAATTGCCAAATTATTAACGACGGCAGTTACCGTCAATTTTGACCAATGGAAAAAGGTGAAATTAATATAATAGCATTTCATTACATATATCATCATTTAATACAAAATAAGTTTTGATTCAGTATAAAAATGACAGGTTATATTACCATATTGATTAATGGTCTGCTTTTCCAAAGGATAATTACTTTTTATAATATAACAGACAATGAAGATTTTATTTATATGATCTATTTTTATTAAGAAAATCCGAATTATCAATTTATTTATTATTATATATATGTGATGTCAAATCAAATATAGTTGTCTTAATTACTTGAAGAAAACTATATGTGATTTAACATCACAATATTTTGAAAATTTAAAGAAGCATTTATCAGAGCAAAGTTTCTTTAGCTGCCACGGATTTTCGGAAACATTTTCGAGTCATTTCTAAGATGTATTAATTTCTTTTATTCAATCAGAATATGGTTTTAGTATGCTATTATTTCTCTATTAAACAATTTCAGCTGCGTAGTTGAATATATACATGGAAGAGTATAAATAAATTCATTTTCATCTTTACTAATGCTGTTCATTTAGCATGTTTGTCTGTAAAATATGTTGGTTTAACATGAAAATGTTTACTGTAAAATGGATATAATCCGAAAACCCTATATTCCGGATTGAGAAAAGGATTAATATACTCTAAAAAGAACTCGGAAACGTTACCGAAAATCAGCGGCAGCAAAAGAAACTTTGTTTTTATAAATGCTTATTAACCCTTTATCTACTGACGGTACTTATATGTACCACTTACTTTAAACATTCATCCCATAATAAATATTGCTAATATTCTAATGGTACTTTGCAAAAACACTCTTTGAACTCCCCTTTTTCATCATACATGGCAGCAGTAGTTCTAGATTGGTTATTTTAGTGTGGAAAGAGGCTACCTTTGAAACAGTCGATGTGTTTTGTGCCGCCATTTTGTACAGATTGTCACACTTGTTTTTTTATTGCTGCAAAGATAGTAAAGGACATAAGATGAGTGTTAGATTTTTTTTATGTGTTCATTATGATCTTAGAATACAATTCGACTAGCTATTTTAAGTGAGCGGTGTATGTATTTGATTTAACAGTTGAATTACTTGACGGTACTTATAAGTACCGCTAGTACACTGGGTGTTGGAGAAAAAAATTTTGTTCACTTTTCATCTGTGTTGTTATCCATCGTTTTTATCTGCTTTATAATGTAATTACTAAATTGCAGTGTAGTAATGTTTTTTCTGGGTTTTTTTTATATATTTTTTTTATTTATTACTATTTTTCATAGGAAATCGAAAAAATTGTGGTACCGGCTCTTTTTTGTTAAGCTAGAAATGGCATACGTACATTCATATATTGAACAAGCACATGTGGATATGCGAGAAAACATATTTTCCCTGGAATATTAACGCCTCATAACTAAAGAACTGCTAACAAAATCGAAACCTAAAAAAGAAAGTTTTTTTTTAATACCATCAAATTTGAATTTTTAATTTTTACTCATTTTTCATGTGTAAAATAAAACTATGTCAATTTAATATTTTTTTTATTGTTAACTTATGGGTTCCTTGTTACTTAGCATTTTAAAGTGTATAAACTTCATTTTAAATATCATGTGAGTGTTTTGTTACGAGAATAGTTTAGGCATCGTGTACTGACGTTACTTTAAAGCACCACTTTAATTAATTACCTCTAACGAATTAAATTTCTCACGGATGAGTATTTTTTAAATGTATATCCTTTAATTTTCCTTCTAGTAACTGAAAAAAAAAAGTTACATGAAAAAAATTGCAGTAGATCATAATGCGGTAGATAAAGGGTTAAAGATTTGAAAATATATTGATATTTGAGGTTTCAAAAAAGAAAACAACGGTTTTTGGAGTGGTGGGTAACTCAAAAGGGGCAATTTTATATTTTCGTTCGTGATTATATATTAGTTTCCTAGATTAAGAAATATTTATATTTTTTAACAGTGTACGGAAACTTTTTTGAGAAAATTTGCTACGGTGCAAGTACTTTTGAAGCCCATTTCGAGAAAAATTTAAATTTTGTGACCTTGTTCGTAATCGGGATTCATTCCATAGATAACGTATAACACATTTCCGCCAAACGAAGGTAATAGTGACTCACGATGAATCTTCCATAATCGTAATCCACAACGCGACTATCGCTAGAACATTGATTTCAATTCCACGACCGGGTGCTTATGTTCTAAATCAAGCGACATGTTCCAGTCGATTAAATGTAACAGTGATTCACGAGGAATCTTCCATAATCGTAATCCACAACGCGACTATCGCTAGAACATCGATTTCTTTTCCACGATCAGGTGCTAATATCCTAAATGAAACGACATGTTCCAATCGATTGAAAGTAACAGTGACTCACGAGGAATCTTCCATAATCATAATCCACAACGCGAATATATCGCTTCAGCAACGGGTTTTTTCTACACCCGAGTAGCTTATATTCTAAATCAAACGACATTTTCCCGATGATTGAAAGCATTAGGTAACGTTGTTGCTTAATACAGCAAAATTAAATAAAAGAATAATGGTTATTAAATGTTATTAAATGCTATTTACTAAAATGTTGCGAAATTTTTAAAATCTGTAACTCACTCAAAAGTTAATGAAATATCTTATTCAGTTACATATATCATACTTCAAAATTGCAACACATTATTCAAATCATTCCTATCTCCCCATGCTGCTAAAATTGGTTTTATATCATTTCTCATACAAATTAATGGTCCTCAGCTTGATTAATTTTTTATCATAAATTTAACCCATTAAGCGCCAAGTCTCCCATTTTGGGAACCTTTGTTAAGATTTTTTTTCTCCACAAGTAATTAAGACACATACATTTTTTATTATTTTTATTGAATATTGAAGTACTTAGCATGGTTGGAATTTTTTTCAAAAAGTTTGTAATTTAAATTCTATTTTTTAAAATTTTTCAAATTTAAGGAAAATTGACTATATTTACTTCATAAGAAAAAAAATCACTAAAAATAATTAATTCGACGGCGAAAGTTTCGAAACATTGAATATGAAAAAAAAAATAGTTATTTTTTTAAATCATAACAAACATAGATCAAGAAAAATAATTTAAAAGGGTTTTACAGTTGTTTATTTAGAAAGGTCCCAAAATGGGAGACTTGGCCCTTTCTGACTAGCAAAATAAAGTCCTCACCCCTTTTCCATGAATACATCTGTTGACCTCTCTGCTGTTTATTCTTTACTGTTGAAGGTCAGGCTCTTTTGTTATTGAACATAGTAACCCCTCTTTTGTTGCTGAAGTCCAGGTGTTTTTATCAAAACAGTTGATTCTATTCATAACGTTCTGGAGAATGTTCTAGATAAACGTGTGATAAATTCTTGGTCAGCAGTCTAAGCTAGGCGCTCAGTAAGCAAGGTTCATTTTCAATAGAGAAATTTCTGTACTTTTATTTAAAGTGTAAAAATGGCGTCTAAGTTTTTAACTGTGCAGGAAGCCTTAGACTATATGGAAACATTAGATTCGGACGAATTCTCAGCAGATGAGTGTACAATCACTTGTTTGCCACCAAATCCTGATCAGATAACTGATGAGGAAAATTTTAATGAAAATTATTTAGATGAAGTAGAACCAGTGGATGTATGCGGAGAAGTCGAACTTAATATAAAACGTCGTGAAACACTAGATATTTCAAAGAAGAAAGTAACATATAAAAAGAGGAAGAGGTGTCCAGAAGAAAATTATTTTTCAAGTGATGAAGATGACTGCAACAAAAGTCAAAACCAACAAACAGAGTCCAAAAAATTGACAAAACGGAAAAAAAAGGTTAAAATAAATAAAGCTATTAGGACAAAGAAGGAGAAAGAGCCAAAAACGAAACCATATGTTTGGAAAAAAGTCGATAAATTAGATCCAATTAAGTCTGAAAAAACACCAATTTTAGAAGAGATCCATCCTGAGTTAGCAAGTAAAACTCCTTATGAATTATCCAAAATGTATTTTGATTCTGATATCATGAATCTTATTTTAGAAGAAACTTTAAGGTATGCTACGCAAAACAATAATTATACCTTTTCATTATCTGAAAAGTTATTGGAAGTATTTCTCGGAATTCTGTTGTTTAGCGGATATCATTCCTTGCCTGAAGAAGATTTATATTGGAGCAATTCAGAAGAATGTAATCTGCCTTTCATACAAAATGCCATGAGTAGACAGAGATTTAGAGATATAAAGAAGTATCTCCATTTATGTGATAATAATTCTATTGATGGCTCTGACAAGTTGGCCAAAGTTAGATGTTTTATAGAGTTGTTTGGAAAAAAACTGCAGCAATTCGGAACATTTTCTGAATCTTTAAGTATTGATGAGGAAATGATCCCTTATACAGGCAGACATTCTACCAAAATGTATATGCGTGGAAAACCAATAAAATTTGGTTACAAATTATGGATTCTTGCTTCTTCTCAAGGTTATCCATTCAATTTCCAAGTTCATGTGGGAAAAGAAACAGCAGCCGAAGACAAAACTCCCCTTGGAACAAGAGTTGTCTTGTATCTAATAGAATGTGTAGAAAACTGTAGAAGACACAAAGTGTATGTTGACAATTTTTTCAACTCTCTGCCATTGCTTGAAGAAATGCGAAGAAGGGAATTCCGTCTAACTGGAACGGTGAGAGAGAACCGACTGCAGAACTGTCCTTTACAAGATAGTAAAGTTTTGGTAAAAAAAGAAAGAGGGACATTTGACTACATTATAACAAAGGATTTAAGTGTAGTAAAATGGAAAGACAATAAAGTTGTATGCTTAGCATCGAATTTTGAATGTATGGAGCCTATGGGGCAAGCAAAGCGTTGGTGCCGAAAATCTAAAAAGAAGATTGATTTGCCTCAACCAGGAATAGTTGGATCTTACAATAAAAATATGGGCGGCGTAGATCTTCTTGATCGATTTTTGAGTAGTTACCGACCCAGAATAAAGGGTAAGAAATGGTGGTGGCCATTTTTCACCAACACACTGAACATGGCTGTGGTAGCGGCTTGGAGAATCCATCGTGAGATGAATGGACAAATGTCTCAGTTAACATTTTTACGAGACATTGTGATGGGTTTGATGAAATCAGACAGACTGCAATCGTTGCCAATACCTCAACTTGGACCACACACACCAGTGAACTGTAACATACGCTTTGATGGTGTAAATCATTTTATCACACAGGCAGGAAAGCAATCAAAATGTAAACTTTGTAAAAATAATACTCGTCTGTGGTGCGAGAAATGTAAGGTAATGCTCCACAAAAATTGCCTAATACCGTTTCATACAAAAATGTAAAAGAAAAAAGATATTAAAAAGGTAAGAACATTTACGAGTTCTTCATTTTATGGCTTGAATATATTTAATATGCAATTAAGGTATTGATAATTAACTTTATTTACCATATACAAATAAATTTGGGGATTTATAACTCGATTTCGAAATATTTTAAAACTAAACATTCAACTCTAAACATTGTGGTGGAGGTTTCTATTTTATCCCCATTAGGCGCCAAGTCTCCCATTTTGGGACTATATCATATCTTCTAACCAAATAAAGATTTTTTAAAAATTTAAACTGCATATGATTAGAGACGTATATTAAACCTAAAAAAATATAAAAATTATAATTTTTGGGATGCGGTTCATATAGCGGCGTTTAATGGGTTAAAGGTTCTAAAAATTCAATTAGTTCCTGTTTTGAAAAAAATTAGAATATTCCTAAATAGATTATACAATTTAAATAAAGAAAAAGAAGTCTCGAAATATCGATACCAGTTTCATTAAATGTAAATTTACGAAGTAGCTCTGCTGTCATAGACCAATATTTATGGTAAGTTTTCTGATGTTGAAACCTAAAATACTTTTTCCTACAGACAGGAGTTAATCGATACCCATATTTCATACCATTTGAAATATACATTGAGAAAAATTTAGCATTATATATATACATTTAAGTATTGCGCGGCAGCGCAATACTTATTTATTTCTAGTGTCACTTCTCAATGTTAATTTAACATGGAAAAGCCTATGGAGATCATAACTTTTTCATTTTTTCTTCCCACCTTTTTGTCCCTGATGCCACTCATTTTTTATTCTTTACTAATTCTAATGATATTATAAATTTAAAGTGTAAAAACGTTTGTCTGATGTCAAGTTCAAAACGAATGGTGAAATGCCTTTGCATATGGGTGAATTATAACCCAGAGAGAAACATGGGCAAATTTGTTTTTACATTATTCAAATATTTTTCTTAATAATTCCAATTTTCGCTTTTTTCATTGAAAATCAACGGACATTTTTCATAGAAAATGTAACATTTTTACTTCATTGTTGCAAAAATTTCAAAAGCCGTAATAATAATTTATTTCTTTTTAGTTGAAAGATTTTCACGTGAAATATTAAATTGAGCATAGTTATTTTTTTTTTTTTTCAAAAATTAAAAAGGTGAATATGGCGTCATAGTGGAAATAAAAAGGATATTTTCAGAATAAGTTTTTGCTTTGGTCAAGTTTATATTTTAGTAAAAAGTTTCTAATGGATAGCTATTTTTACGCAGATAGCGAACTTAGCAAGCATATTTTCAGAATAAGTTTTTGCTTTGGTCAAGTTTATATTTCAGTAAAAAGTTTCTAATGGATAGCTATTTTTACGCAGGTAGCGAACTTAGTGAAGAATTACATAACTTAAATTTTAAAATGTATTTTTTTTTCCGAGATGAGAACTATTTATACCCCAAATTAAACTTAGGTAATAATTTGCTGATGTGTTTACATCATCCCTTGGGGGAGAATATGGTCTAAAAATTTAAGAAAAACTTTTATTTTTTATTTTTTACTGTATCACAACTATAATATTGTTAAATATTAGCAGTAAAGATTCAAGACAATTTACATTTGCATTCATAGCGCTTCTGAGTGGGAAATAGGGTATTTAAATTTAAGTGAAGTTAATTTTTTATGTTTTGATTATAGATTTTTTACGTTCAGATTAGAAGTTTTTGTCCAAACTACCGCAACCTGCATTACTACAGTGGTGAAACATTTTGAATTACACATTGGTAAACTACATCCCACATAGTGATGCAATACCGCATACATCAAAGCAGGGTTTTGTTTTGACGTCAAAAACTGGTTTTTGACATGACAAGCGCCAAAAACTGGTTTAAACTCTCATAAACTTGTTTAAACCGTCGAAAACTGCCAAATACATGTAACACACTAAAACATTTTAACAACAATAGGTAAACATTAAATAAGTAAATGATTTATCTGATCATAATGAAGGGAACGAATATTTTTTCAACTGGATTTTATCATATTCAAAGCTGGAGTAGCACAGTTGAAGTTTATTCCAACAGAGCGAAAAATGTCCAGGCCAGGGATCGAACCTGGATACTTGGCGTGCCGTGCCAATGCCTTACGTGTTAGGCTATCCGGACCGATACCTGGCTGACATAATTCACTCTTATTAGTTGGACTTGGCTGCGAACTGCAGCGCTATTTCATTCATCCGAGCTATAACTATAGCATTTACATGATGAAACTACTTCAACACGGAAACTCCTGTATACCATGTAATTAGGTCATAATGAAGGGAACGAATATTTTTTCAACTGGATTTTATCATATTCAAAGCTGGAGTAGCACAGTTGAAGTTTATTCCAACAGAGCGAAAAATGTCCAGGCCAGGGATCGAACCTGGATACTTGGCGTGCCGTGCCAATGCCTTACCTGTTAGGCTATCCGGACCGATACCTGGCTGACATATCCATGAAGTATCCAGGTTCGATCCCTGGCCTGGACATTTTTCGCTCTGTTGGAATAAACTTCAACTGTGCTACTCCAGCTTTGAATATGATTTATCTGATCTTTTATTTAAATTTATTGTAATTTAATAATTTAAAAAAACTAAATTATTAATTGCAATAAAATATTTTTATTTTTTGAAATTTTCAATCAGAATAAAATCCTTTCGTACAATTAAACAATCCGGATCAATTTTACTCCGCAGCATGCGGCAGCACACAACGTGTTTAGCACATTTATTTACATCAAATGATTTCTGAGTTTAGAGTGTATGAAGCGTTAGAAAATAGTCTGTGTCTTAATTGATGCTAGTAGGACTTGATAGCAAAAGCATTGCTAGACATTTCCACCAAGAAATGGGGTCCTCCCTATTAGCACTGAAATAAGCTTCATACACAATCAGTATGGGTAAGCATCCATAAACTCTCTCTGTAGCTCAAGCGCGAGCTGAATCAACTGATACATCAGTCAACTCTTGCCCCTGATGGTTGGGATACAAAATATAAGCCAAACAATGATATGGTTTCTATTATGCACTTTTTCAATATATTATTTTTTAAGAGAATTTTCTTTTAGAAGACCGAGCCAATTTTGTTCTGTTTTAAAATCAAAAACATATTTTTATATATTTAAAGAAAGCATGTTTTAAAAAGATTTTGACTTTAAGCTTTTTTTTTTAATTACTTCTCTTATTTTGTAAACGTTTAAGATTAATAATCCAATTTCAATTTTGAATAGAAGGGTTATTGCCTAGACTAGAATAACATTCATGCACATTATTTTGTTACATATACAAAAAAATCTGCACTTTTCAAAGTCTTTTTCCTATAAAAAAAAAAAAACTAGCTAATGCTTTAAGCTCTCAAAAGTAAGAGAAATTAAAATGATTTTAAGTAAGAGAAAAAATATATTTTACTATGTACTAATTAATGATATACAGTAATAGTGAATTTAAAATATTACATGTAATGTTGTGATGTGTGACATTTAATGGAAATTTTTACAAATCAATTTAGTATTTGACATTTTTGACGAGGTTTTTGACATGACGGTTTAAACCATGGTTTAAACCCAACATAAACTGACACATGTTAAAAACCTGCCGACCCTGCATCAAAGCCTGATAATGATACTCTCTATTAATTTTGAAATGCGTTCATCTGAGTGCAGTAGTTATTAAAAAACTTGACATATTAAACAAAAACATAATTTGACGAACAAATTAAAAAAACAAAATTTATTTCCTACATTGTTTAAACCCGAGAAGGGACATATATTAAGATATTTCATTCAATTAGTTCCACATTTAATGTTAAATTTTTGTAACAAATTAGTTAAGCCAATTAAAGATTAAAAAATAAAAATAAAATTCATACAATATGATACTTAAAACACCCTAAAAAATTAGATTCCGTTTAAATGAAATCGAAATAAATCTTAGACATTTTTTAAGTTTTGTATTTTGCATGCATCTTATCATTTTATGCACAATTGTCATAAACATAATACAAAATCTGCAATACAAATATTTCCAATTAAAAATGCAAGAAGTCTAAGATTTATTTCGATTTCATTTGAACGGAATCTAATTTTTTAGGGTGTTTTAAGTATCATATTGTATGAATTTTATTTTCATTTTTTAATCTTCAATTAGCTTAACTAATTTGTTACAAAAATTTAACATTAAATGTAGAACTAATTGAATCTAATAACTTAATATCTGTCCCTTCTCGGGTTTAAACAATGTAGGAAATAAATTTTGTTTTTTTAATTTGTTCTTCAAATTATGTTTTTGTTTAATATTTTTATCAATATTGCAGTAGGAGATTCAACTTCGCGCTGATATTTATTCCAGATTGTTATTCATTTTAAATTGGATCATGCGACTACTCATATTTTATTTTTTATGTCTGGACTTTTCTGCCACATTTATTAGAGTAACTAGACATCAGAAAATTGATACAATGTATTCCACTTTAACCCCTTAAGGTGCAAGCAAAAATGTCTCTAAATATTGAATTCTCACCGGAAAAATCAAAAAAATTTATTTTTAAATAAGAAGAAACAATTTTTTAACGATTTCCCCCAAAGTTAAAAATATGAAATTTAGTTAAAATTTTCTAGTGAGAATCTTGTTTAAATTAGGTGGGATATATTTTATCCCACCGCCCTTTAAGGGGTTAACCATATTAATTTTTAAAAAACGTATCTTTATTTTTATTATTATTATTATTATTATTACCATTCAAAGTTATTTATGCGTTTTGACATCGATGATTGTTGAACATTGTCATTTTTAAATCAAACTATACATCTTCATATCTTTTATATGTTACAAGCTGACATACGCGATGTTGTCCCGAAATGGGATATCAACCTTACCTAAATTCACCGTTGAATTCAGACATTTTCCTTAGGAGGGATTTCTGTTGCTACGGGATGGATGGAAGGGGGGGGGGGGGAAGGGTGTTGAGATTGCACATCTAGATCATTAATAAACATAAAATCTCAAAACTTCCGGTGCAGGTTCATTTCTATATTCAGGTGGTGATTGCCTCCTAGGGCATGTGTCATTATCTAACGCATGTGTCGCATGACACTGTCTAAAATAACCTGCCGTTTCCCGACGTTACATTACATACTCTCAATCTTATTATGCAAGCCTTTTTTCCCAAACTAACTCCATGTGCGGAGTAATATAAAACAAAAATGACAGCGAGATATAGAAGTCTGCACGGGTCAGAATTTCCAGGTCTGGGCCCGGCTCGGCCCAAATAAAGCCTTTTTTTTTTTTTTTTTTTTTTTTTTTTTTTTTTTGTCCAGCCCGATTTGTTTAAATTTTCTCAGTTCACTGCCTGTACAAAAACCAGTGAAAACAGTCCCGTTTGGCCCGTAACAAAATTAAACAAATCAGGCCCGGTATGGTCCGAATAAATTTCTATGTGTTCGCAAGAGACAGAAAACGGAATGGCAACATTAATGAGTATTTTGACACTTAGACATTTCAACATTCAAATAAATATTCATTAAAAAAAATAATGTGGTTTTGAATAAAGGGAACAAAAAGAGTATTGAAAACATCATAGCTTTTGAAGCTGTATAATAAAAAGCATATTTTTGAAAATGTTTCTCTGTAATTCATTAAGGCTGTTCTCAAATAAAAAGGAGTTACTTTCTGACACATTTCTTAATCCATTTTTTGTTAGGAAGCGTATAACTACCTTAAGGTATATTTCCAATGTTCCGTTAACAAAAGTTTATTATAGCTATTACTATTTTTACAGAACAATTTGCCTGCCAGATACGTCATGGGAACAATTTGGCCCAGTTCTGACCCGGCTCGAAAAGAAATGTAACCCTGATACCAACCCGGCCCGAGTCTGCTAAAATTAATAAGCTCGGAAACAGACATGATTAACTGTCCGATGTCGAGCTCTACGCTGTACATGTATTGATGTTGTCCAACTAGCATCGCACATTTATACTTATTCTCGGCATAGTCATATCCATTGAAAATGGTTGATATTTTATTGGCTTCGTTTAAATTTTGATATCAGGCCGGTCGACCCGCGGTCCCGGTTAATTTTTTTACTCGGCCCGGCAGGTTTATTATGTTCGTCAACACGGCTCGTTAAAAAATTGTCCTATATCTGCCGTCCCGTTTGAAAGTTTGTGTTCATTTTGTCGGCCCGCGGGTCTTGGTAAGGGTCAGGGCCCGTGCAGACCTCTTCAGCGAGGTCACCTGCTTCGTCATGGAACTGATTTATGCGATAAAAGGGTTCCTTAGTAAAATTTGCTTGAAACTTTTTCTTTTACTTTCCACTGAGCTCCAGAGAAAGAATTGCTGGAATTGCTTTTTTGTATAACTAGGGGGCTCTGCCCCCTACGACCTACGCTCGTCAACCCCCGTTCAGACACCGCAGACTCTAAAAGTACGCTAATTTGATCGGCTTTAAAAAGATTTCGGAAGATTGAATTATAATTTAAAAAACAATGGCGATCTCTCTATAAACGGATTTCTATTCATTTCTCTTTGACTGGGGAATTTTAAGGCCAAATACGCTGCTGTACTACTTGATTAACCCGTCGACCAATTTCGCCAAATTATATAAATCGCCAAAATACTCGCCAAATTATACAAATTGACATCATTTTTATTTTAAATAACGAAAGAACAAATAAATTAGTGCAACATTAATAAAAATACAAATAAAACGTCGAAATAAAAATAACTTGATGACGTAGACACGTGTAACTTGCTTAAAGTCAAGTTAATGTGTCATTTACGATCAATCATTATTGGCATTTAATCTTATAGTTTGGCGAATGATAGATTTTTGGTCGACAGGATAACTAAGTAGGACCAAAAATACATATGTCAATCGCTGTTTTCGTCTTTGATTAAGTAAAATAAGATAAACATTTCAGAATAAGCTAATATAAAAGGAATTAAGTAAACAGAATCTTTGTCTCCCGGTATTTTTTAACAAAGCGAAAAGAAAGTCCTTTTAAATAAGACATTTTAAATTAATCGTTTTTAATCTGACGTAATTTTGACCAAACTATTCTTTCTCTTTTTAATATTCACGTGAAAATACTTGTGTTAGAAATGTAATATCATTTGCGCTTTCCTAACAAAAATAGTTGAAAAGTATCCTCTCAAAATATCAAATAAATGTCTAGCGCAATTTCTAAATTTAAACCGTTTTGCAATATTATTTTGTGTTCATTTTATGTAATAAATGTAATGTGACGCAAATATGACGTAATTTCTCCTATTTAAGACTTCTAACGCATGTTAATAAATTTATTATTTTACAAATTCCTTTCTCTCTTAAAATTCACGTGTAATTATAGTTTTTATGACGTAATTTTTAATAAGTTCATGCTTTTTGTACATAATTATTTAATTCCACTTCCAAATGTTTTATTTTCTATTTATAATAGTCACGTGTAAATAAATTTTTAATTTATTACACGTATAAATATTTTTTTTTGAAGCAAACATTATTGTTTTCGCTGTTTATACAGTTGGCAACAGTTTAAATTAATATCACATCCTAAAATCTGTAAAAAATATCTCTAGAAATGCTGAAAATTTGAATTTAAAATAGGAATAAAACTTCAAAAAATGAGCCAAATTAAAAAAAGAAATACAATCTGCACACCGGTAACTTCGAACGTATAAAATGATCTAAAAATGATTAAATTCCCATCAATAGTTTTTGCTCCTATAAAACTTTTTTAGCGGAACGATTTTGTCCACCTTTAGCATTAAATAATCTCTTAAAATAATTCTTCGATTTGAAAACTGTCTGCACCAGCGTGTTTATCAAACATTTCTGTATAATACTACCGATTTTCATATTTTTGTATGCATTATTTTTCTTAATATTAACGAAGAAAGACCTCCGGTCACAAAAAATTCAAAACCGGCGGCGGCGGCGGTGACAGCGGTTGTTACTTTTTTTTAGAATAGAGAGATTAATTTAAAGAAAAGTGTTTCATATTTTTTCCAATTTTTTTAACCGGTTCCCGAAAGTCAGCTCCATACAGGGGTTTAAAATCTAAAATTATATTGATAAAATATCAAATAGTTATTGGTTAATTTAAAAAAAAAAAAAAAAAAAAAAAAAAAAAAAAAAAAATCTTCTTATTTTTGGTATACGGAATATTTAAAAAAGGAACAGTAAAATAAAAAGTAATTCTTAAAATAATTAACAAAGAAAGATTTGTCGGTGACAACAGCATATAATGGTAACGTAAATTAGAATTCTTAACTATCTGTACTTTAATTTTATACCATTTGGTAGCTCTTTTTAAATTTATTTATCGAATCCATGCATTTAAACGAAAAATATCCTCATTGCAACAATTATCCTATTAAAATTCCCCAATTTCACTAAAATAAGAGTAATTTAGAGTTACAACTCATCACTCTTTCTCAATTCATTTGCAAAAGCAACGAAAGAAACAGGCTCATTAGCACGAACTGATAAACATATTTTTTTATTAGGTAAAACTACTTTTAATGCTTGTTCCCAGTGTGAAATCATTTATAACGCATGCCTGTGTGTGAAATAATTATAATGAGATTCAATTTACAATAACAAATTATTTTATCCCGTCTCTTCATTTATTATTTATGATGAAATAAAATCTCACGGTATTTATAATTTTAAAATGAGATTCAATATTGAAATACGTTTAAAGGTTTGAATGGTACGAAATTTTTAAAAGCTTAAATCTTTCATAACAAAGACAAAACGTTATTTGCATTTTTAAAGAGATTATAAGATTATCGCGTAAATTTAAAATACTTAACTGAGATTAATATGAAATAAATGTGAAATTTGCATATTTACGTGTATCATATATGCTCGCAATTAAATGTTGATTTATATCAGATCGTAATGTATTAAGCAGATTTAAATTTCAATAAATTAAAAAAGGCAACCGCTTAAAATCTTAATAACACAAAGCGTAAAAATTTATAAATACTAAAAGGAAAAAATATTATGTTGGAAACTGAGCGGAAAGTTTCGTAATTTAAATTCATTGCCAGATTAAGACATAAGTCTATTAAACCAAACTATTATTTTTCTAGAAGAAAGAACACTTAACAATTAATATATATATATATATATATATATATATATATATATATATTTTTAACGATAGACAAAAAGGTTGGATAATATGGATCTTTTACTTCAATTTTTTTATAAAAACATACAAAAATGTCATGATAATCGGTAATAGTTCATAGCAATAAGTATTTTCTCTATAAATAATTCAATGCGATTTACAATGTAAACCACCACCAGTAAAAAAAAAAAAATAAAAATAAAAATAAAAATAAATAAATTGGCTAAAGTATATTGATCACTGGTCAACAAATTTGAACTTTTGCTCTGTCCTAAAACAGAAATTAGTTGTTTTATATGCGGGTTTTTGTGCTGATTCCGAATCTAGTTTTGTAACATATTATTTAGAATCCGGGGTGGAAACTATTTTAGTTACAAATTAAAACTCGATAACTTTTCATCTACTAATAAATTTAATATTTACAACGTATTTACATGTTACTATTTACAAAATAACTCAGTTAATTTAAAATTATGGCTTAGCTCATATGCCTTGTCGGCAACAACTCTGTAAACATTCTTCTCATCTCATAAAGTCTAATTTACTCAGCTTGTCGGTTCTTTTGAACGAAAAAAAAGGAGAAAAAATATGATGGAGTGCGTATTGTTCGAGCGTTACACTCTTCCCCTCACACTGCATTACTGGTCCCTCAGATGCAGTGTGCATTTCCTCGGTGGATTCCTTCGGGATGCTTTCTGGTGCCTAAAATCCTCTATTGGTAACGGCAACAACAAAAATTACTGTAACAGACGCTGTTGCAGGAATTTTTGTTGTTGCCGTTACATAAAACGTTCTAGGAATCCCAGTTTCCTAGAAAAACTTTAGTAACTTTACAGATTTTTTTTTTTTTTTTTTTTTACAGTGTAGTTTCATTCATCCGAGCTATAATCCGAGCTATTTTCGCTCTGTTAGAATAAACTTCAACTGTGCTACTCCAGCCTTGAATATGATTTAATCAAGTCGGAAAAAATATTCGTTCTCTTCAATATATAACTTTTTTCTCAGTTATTGAATTTTAACTATTTCATTTTACAATTTGGAACAAATTTTACGCATTACGTATTTACGATCATCGCCTATACTTAAAGACATTTGTTAACCTGCATACATACATGCTTATACATATAAAAACAAACATACTTTTTTTAATTTTGTGATTACTTATGACGATATTGTAGCATCAATGTCGACTGACTCTGGTATACTACACTTGCATTAAGGGGACCGGGAAGCTTTATCTGGGCCATGTTAAAATACACCAACTTTATGTACCTTTTTCTGAGAAATGGTGAAAGATAGAGGTCTAGATTTTTTAGAGTAGTTTGAATAACATCCCAGCAAGCACAGAATTGACAGATTGATAAAAGAAAGATAACTTTCGACAAACACAAGAGGTAGTATTTTGATAACAGTCAATCGTAACATAACTGTGTCGATTCTGTCCTTTTCTCTTATATCTTTGGCGATACGAGAACGGGTTATCAATTTGTCGCCCAAGAACCGATACATCGGCGATATAATCGATACGTATTCGATACAAATTCGCATGAATTCTGATATGCTTGGCACAAAAAATGAAACAAAATGACACAATATTTCTTATAGATCAGTTTCAACTGACGTCACACCCTAGCAACTAGCTTAGCAACCATTTGACCCTTTTGTTTACCCTTCAAATTTGGCTGCTTTAGTTATTTATATATATTTTTTAATGGACTTCAGTATCTAAAATTTTAAATTTTTATTTTTATGAATACAATCATAAAATCTATCTGTCCATATGTTGTTCCAGAGAAAAAAAAAATAACTATTCATGAAACACAAAAAAATATTAAAATTTCTTCTCAGCTATTCAATGGCCAACTTGTTTTCGACCATAAAAAAAAATACGTTATTCATGCAAATTATTAATGCTGAAATTAGTATTATATTATTCTAATTTTTGCTCAATTATTCAATTACCAACTTGTTTTTGACCATAAAGAACATATTTTCTTTTAACTTTTCTAACTAATTATGAAGCATAAAAAGATATTTAATTTCTTACTCAATTCAATGGCTAACTTGCTTTTGACCATAAAATAGATTTATTAATGCTGAAATTAGCATTAAAAAAAGTTTATATTTTTACTTATTGGAGACACTATTCCTTTTTTCTTCTTATGGCATTTGCCTTGGAATTATATATAATAAAAGAAAAAAAACTTATTACTTGCAAAATTAAATATAATCAGGTGTTAATACAGGTTTTTTTTCCCCCTTGAATAATAAAAAAACTTTTGTTATGTAACATTTCATTCCAAAACTTCTATATATTATTTTATTCTTGAAGTTTTGTTTTCATTACATTGAATATTTCTGCAGCCCCAAAAAAAATTCAGTGACTAATTATATAAATGACGTGTTTTGTTTTTCAGATGCATAAACCATTTAAATAAACAAAAAGTATATGAATAAAATTGTGGCAATTCAAATTTAGTATAAGGAGGGGGGGGGGGGTGTCCACTATCTTAGTGGAGTAACTCATACTTCATAAACTTTTATATTAAGAGACTTAACTACAACAAATTGAAAATTTTGTATCAAATAGAGTTAAATTCAAAATTTGCATAACATGCCAACCAAAATTAACTCCATATCCATTCACACAAAACTTTACGTATCAAAATTGCAGTGCAGTAAACTATGCTGTTTTGCATGAATTAAATTTTCTAATACTTGAGGCAATCAATGAGGCTTCATGCACAATCAAGCATGAAAATAATAATAATAAATCATGCCCCCTCCCATTTTGTGATAAACCTTGAAATGTGCCTTCCTTTCAAACTGCACCTGGAATTAAGAGTTATGTAGCTGTTCCAAGCTATTTGTACACAATCCAAGTTTAGGCTGTAATTTTGTTATTTACCCATGTCTACGAAAAGAAAGTGAGTCTGTAGCCTTAAAAAGAAGAAAAAAAAATGGTTTTAGTCATTTTCCGGCATCATCTACAAAAGTAAGGCTCTTTTTTCTCTTTATGCTTCATCTGAAAATACCTGCCATCCTAGGATAGCTGAAATAAATATACACAGACAATTTAAAGCAATGCTAGTTTTTTCATTGTGCTATTTTATTTCTTAAACATAATTTCTGCTATATATATAAATATATATTTATTTTTTACTGAAGGATTTTATTTTTAACTTTTTAATGATTAGATACAATTATATTACAATTTGAATTAAACGAGAAAAACTAGAGTGTCAAGGTTACTTTTAAAATATGACTTTTCTTTTTGTAATATAACTCAATGAAACTTTTTTTTTTTTCACTTTGTACAGAAAGTTTAGAACTTTATATATTTAAAGGATACATTTATATAAAAAAAAAATTTTTTAAACATTTTTCCTTTTTGGCTTAAATATACTAAAATTTTAAGAGAATTTTATAAATTTTAATTTGATACCCAGCTTAACCAGTCTCGGTTAAAAAAATTAATTTAAAAATTTTTTAGATAGCATTTTTTTTCAAATTTTGCAAAAAATGTATGTTTGTTGTAATATTATAAGTTAAAATTTCTGAAATTTTTAGAGTGGGATATCAATTATTTGAATGGTAATTTTCAGTTTTTATTTCAAAACTCTTGATCTCATTGAGATACCACTCTAAAATTTTCAGAAATTTAAGCTTATAATATTACAACAAACATACATGTTTTTTCAAAATTTTTAAAAAACAGTATCTATTTTTTTTTTAATTTTTAAAAGATTTTTTTTTTACTGAGCATAGTCAACAGCATAGTATCAAATTAAACCTTATAAATTTCTCTTTAAAATGAGGGGTCATAAAATTCTGTATGCCTTATAGAACTTGAGAAATTCAAAATTGAAAATATTGTGCAACCCAAAAAACGATTTTTCAAAATTTAAATAATGAATTGTATGAAAATTTAACATAAGAAAATTATAAAATATATTCTCATTTATATCATCAGGGAGAATGATTCCTGAGAGTTTCATTGAAATCTGAAATGGTCAGGTTGAGTCACTGTTTGATTTCACATGGAATGATTCTACGGCATAAATTCTACTTAACTCTGTATAAATCGTAATATTGCATAACATTTTAAATTGTATCTAATAAAAATAACTTTTGATAATAAAATTAAAAAATAAAAATACAAGTACATGGTAATTTCTTTATTAACATTATTCATATTCACATTAGAATTTTCAATTGCAACATTTTTTTTTTTTTTTTTTTTTTTGAGATCCCAACTTTTAATCTGATCTGTTGCGTATTGCAGCTACTTGGCTACCCAGCTTTGTACCACGTTGATTGCAGCATCTTCATGCATCTTATTATGTCATACAGATATAGAAGCTAGAATATAAGAAAAATACAATTAATTGCATTAATATTACCAATACAAGTTACAGTTTTGATAAAAGGTTAAAAAAGATTTTATTTCAGAAACTGATTGCTTTTCTTTTCATTGTAAAAAGTGCTCATGCATGCATTTACAATGAATGATGATAGCACATTTAACCCATTCTAGGGTAATTCTGCTAATTAAAAATTTAAATGAGATGATCTATTAGAAATGGGAAGGCTAAGAAAAAAAGAATACCCAAGAAATTTAGGGAGAAAACTGCTTTTATATAAAAAAATCCCTTGGAAGGAGAAATTTTTTAAAAAAATAGAATACTTGAGAACTTTTCCAAATTGAAAACTTGAAATTTCATTTAAAAAAAACTACCGTATATACTCACATATAAGTCGAGGAATTTCTGACAATTTTCGGTAAGCAAAATTGGGGGGTTGACTTATACGCGAGTCAGTTAAAAAAGCAAAACAAAAAAAACTTCAAATACTGCAAAAATATGGCATTTTATGTGTATGAATAGAAAAATAATATATAAAATATACAAATAATAATAATTTATCATTTTTAAAAATTTCAATGATTTGATTTTGTTAACTTACTACCATTTTGCATTGGCAAGTGAAATCTTTGGTTTGATTTTGTGCAAAATTGAATCAAAAAGTTAGGGGGTCAACTTATACGCGGGTTTTTGATTTTTTCCAGAATTGGCATTCGAAAGTTAGGGGGTCGACTTATACGTGAGTATATACGGTATTTAAAATTTTATAACAGATACATTCTGATACTTTTCTTGACATTTTGTTTTATGTTCAATGCCTTACATGGAAAACATTGAAGAGAGAAGAAAAAAAGGGTGGGTACAGAGAAGTGAACATTTCAGGGTGAAGGTTGAGATATGAAATTCATTAAGTTATACCGACTGTCAAATCAAAATAAATATTTCAGAAAAAATTCCAAGCAATGTAACAATGTGCTAAATTTTTAAATAAGTGAATTGGGAGTGATAACAGTAAGAAGTGAAAATTAGATGAAATTTCTGAAGAAAACTACACCAGGAGTAGGATTTGCGAAAACAAATCATTTCACACACTTTTAAGGGGACAAAGCTTTCAATTATTTTTCTAAATCACAATAAAATTTATTGAATTCCATAACATTTTTGGTTGATACCAACGACTTTTCCAGGTACTGCAGTACTTTTTCGTAAAAAATTATGACATTTGATATTTTGTAACACAGTATTTGCTACATACAATCTATGCATATGATTTATGAACTTGACATCTTCAAATTCAAACAATCATTCAGATTAATAATTTTAACATTTTAATTAATATACAGTTAAGAATTTACTCATTGTGTAATGTGCCCAAAGGCCATTTTCAAAGTACTTTATATGCCCAGTGGTCCTTAGTGCTCTTTTTGACACATCCTTTTTTGCAAAATATGTTAATTAGGAGTAAGGTAAAAAATTTATGAATTTCATGAATTGGCAGAGGAAAAATATTGAAATTTGTCGATTGATCAAGGGCAAGGTGGGATGTGCAAAATTCGCCAGTCATTCAGGAAAATATCAAAATTTTACTGATTAAATTACTCTAAACAGCTACAACTGTACCCAGCAAAAAACGGAAAAAAATTCTAGCTGCCAACTCCTCCCCCCCCCCCCCCCAAACATACACTTCATTGTAAGTTCCCATGTTTTAAACTTAATCATCAAAGAAATGGGTGGTGCATCTGCATCCTATGCAGCTTCAGTTCTTTTAATCATAAATAACAACTTTTAAATGTTGTAAACTTTTGTTCAATGCATGCGCACAGAAAATTATAAACATTAAATTATTATACATAATAAAAAACTGACTTAACCATAATCAATATTATGCACAACCATAATTAATATTACATTATTACATACATGGCTTTGTATGCACCGATGCCTTTTAAAGCTTAAATATTAACTTTGGCGCTGAAGAATAGTGTCTGATGTCCAGAGTCGGAGTAAGACCCATTTTTAAACCAAAGAGTCGGAGTCGCTAAAAAACAAGCAGACTCAGGATTTTTTTGTTAGACATTTTAAAGAGTCGGAATTAATCAAGTTATCTGCGGCTTTAAATCTATAAAATGAATTATTATTGTTATTTAACGACTATATCAGGGTATTCAAGTTGAAGATGACCAATTTACTACAGTGTACAAAGTAGATACAGAATAAGTACAGCATACTACCCATGTACAGAGTAAACGAAAACTGTTTTAATTCATAGCTGTAGTAGATATTTTACATTTAGTATATAAGTACTTCCCTTATATTTTTGGGGTTTGCTGATAGAACCCAAGGCCCAGAAAACAAAGGCAATTTTTCAAACAGCCCATTGTAAGAAGAATTAAGACATTGCATATTAATGGGCCGGATCAGACAGATAAAAAAAAATTGAACAAGCTAACAAGACCAATGTAGCAAATTTGAAAGAATCAAACTACGTCTATAAAATAGGAACAATTTACAATGGGCATCATTGGGATGAGAATAAATACAAAGGCACGGCCGAAAATTTTAGGGAACAGGGCTTAAAATTTCCGGTCATGCAGATCTCTCACCGGAGGAAATGCGAAAATTATAAATTTGTACTATTTTTGGAGGCAAAAGAGCTAAGAACCCGGTATAGCATTGTAATAGAAGCCTTCTCTTCCCCCCCCCCCCCAAATATTTCTGGGTCTGTATGTCCAAAAGTCAAAAGATGACATAATTTTTTTTTTGAATCGGCGGTGCCCAAAACAATGATAAAATAGTGAAATTTGTCTTTCAGACTTTCATGTTTTGAATTTTAGATTTTTTAGGTCTGCAGAGGTTTAATAGGTCTTTAAGGGTTAATATCTCGGCTAATTAACGACAATTTTTTCAGAAAATCATTATTAACAATGCTTTTATAATTTTGCTATGATAGGTACCTTCAGTGCTCCTAAACAACTTTGCTGAATACCTGCAAAATCGAAATTTGTGGGCAAAGGAAAAATGTGCTTCCTGCAAAATCTATGCAACTTACTCTCCAGCCCTGCTGATGTCTAGTAAAATAGTATAAAAGTAATAGACATCGCATACAAAAGTTTAACCCTTTATGTACTGAATTATGAAAATTTTATCTTCTAAAGCATTTGTCGTGAATTATTTAAACTACATTAAAAGATTTACATAATCATTTAATAAATTTTAGAAGGATTAATTAAATTTGAATTTATAGAGATTTTGTGCAATATTTATAACCCCACTCAAAACTTATTTTAAATATTTTTCTTAGTATTTTGTAGAATTAGGAAATGTACAAATGGTATGTCCTTACAATAGAAATATTTCGGAATTGAAAAATTCACACCTCCTCCTCTCCCCCCAACGCCAAGAAAGCTGAAATGATGCAAAGGCAAAATAAATCACTTTTAAAAATATTTGTTTTGTGTAACCAATAATACTTTTGGAACAAGATAAAATAATGTATCTGTAACTCATTCTAAACTGTATATTAACTAATCGATGCATTAAATTAATTTTATAACAAGTAATTTTAATGGTACTTATAAGTACCATCAGTAGATAAAGGGTTAAGACAGAAAATAGAATAGATTACACAAAAGCACGGACAGACTATTCCATACATCAGTCACCAGTGGAAACTTATCAATAAAAACATTGAAACAAAGTAGAAAACATCGCAAACTTCAAATTAAACACTTTGTCATGTTAAGAACTTTGGGAAGAGAAGAAATTAAGTGTGAAGGTTAACCACATAACTATGGCAGAACTAACAACTGTATATCAATAAAAACCCCATGGTGCAACCAGTATGCCTCCTGCGTTTTTAAAGGTTGGGTAACTGATTATGGTAAAGGCACTGATTTCCATAAAGCACAATTTTTTTAATGAATTAATTCAGACAGGAAACTAACCAAAGGCACCACTTGAGGAGGGCTGGGGGGGGGGGGGAGGGCAACAGCCCCCTCCAAGATATTTCAGAAAATTTATCAACCATCAAACCAAACAAAAATTTTAAAAATGCTCAAACGCTAAAATAACTTACCAGATTTGATTTAAAAAACATATACATTAAATAAATGCTTTAAGCATATACATCAATAATTATAAAAAAAATTTCCTAAAGCTTTACTTTTCGAACTTTCTCAAAGTAAGACATATATATCATTGATGAGTACTTAGGTTAATTTTAAAAATACATGTGAGAAATTTTTTTTTATCAGTTGCTTCTCAGCTGTGTACAACTTGATGATAGGAAAACTCGTCCCCTGAGGGCTATTTCTCCCTTTAGTCTTTTTTTTTTTGGGGGGGGGGGGGGGGGGGATAATTCAATTTCCTAATAATTCGACTTTTTTTAGTTTTCATAATAATATGATACAATATAGTGTTACAATATAGTAACAGGAATAATTGCAATGTTATCAAATTATTAATTATTTGCTTTATTAAATCATATGGACAGTATTCTCGTGACGTCGCAGTGGGAATCATGGTGTAAAAATAATGGCTCGCACGTTTGTTTACCTCCGTCATTTGATGCAGCAGAAATACAGTAAATGCATGTGTAAAATACTGTAGATTTATTTTGTACGAATTATTTTCATTCATTACTTATATACATATTAATTAAAATCCATATATACAAATTAACTAAAAGTTAAAATCTTTATTTTATAAATAAAATGAAAAATATGCATGCCATTACTTTAAAATAGAGAAAAGAATTCATGTATAACCCAACATGTATAACACATGCATTTCATGTATGGGGCTAAGGAAGGAAATGATTTGCATCCCACAGATTTTAAGCTTGTTGATGGACTATCCTCTACTGTGTGTAATACTGCTTCTTCCACTGCAGGTATTCTGTGATATCTTCTAGTGCCTTTATCATGCCTGGAAGGGAAGCATAAAATGATCCACTCGCGTGCAACTCCTAATGAAGACTATCAAATGTTCGGAGATCCGGCAGAATCCTACCCGTGAATCATTCAATCTAAATCCTTTGAGAAGCCAATCCATTTCCTTGCGCAATGCCATAGATGAAATGCATGTCGGCAAGCTCTGCATTAGTTCACAAAATTTGCAAATTTCGTGACCTATTCATGACGTTCGTGGGCTGATTATCTCATGACTTATTGAATTTCATGATTTTTTTAGAGGTCATCTGACGAAATTTGCGATTTTTTTCCGCGATCGTTTCACGTAATTAACGTTTTTTTTCTGCCATCGTTATACGAAACTGATTTTTTTATAGCGGCCAGCGGTAGAATTGATTAAAAAAAGTCACTGGTCCGCAGACATCGTCACTGGCCCGCCCTACATAAAATTCTATGAAGTACCTTTAACCCTTTGAGTGACTTCCTTCTCCTCCTCCTGGAATATAAACCAAACATCCTTTCAGTTACCCAAAATTTTCGGCATAATAAAACGCAAAATTATAATTTGCTAAAAATTAAATAAACAGTACATGAACATAAATTATAAAATTATTAATTATGTATTTTATTTCTGATTATTTATTTCAATTGACTAAGTTTTAGTGCAATTTTTTATTTATTTAAATAAAATAAAATTCTGTGGTTTGTGTTTGGTTGCAGTTTTCTCAGGGACGGAAAAATTTACGTTTACCTGTCAGACAGGGAAAAAAGTTACTGGTCTTGCGGACCACTAAATTTTTTAAATTAGTGGTCCGATTGAATTTTTAGTGGTCTCGGACCAGCGGACCACCAAGGATTTCGAACGCTGATAGCGACCATTTTCGAAATTTACAATATTTTTCCGCGACCAACTGAAGAAATTCCATATTTGTTTCCACGATCTTTTGACAAAATTCGCGATTCTTTTGCCTGATCAGTTGTTGAAATTCCTGATTTTTTTTAACTACCATCGACTAATAATATTTGTGATTTTTCATTTGACAGTTAGACGAAATTTTGGATCTTATTTTGAAATTGTTTGCCGAAATGCTCCTCGATTTTATTGCTGGATTGTTTGACTAAATTTGTGATATTTTGTGCAATCTTTGGCCCAAAGTTGCAATTTTTTTCAAAATCCTTTTACGAAATCTTCATTTCTTTTCGCGATCTCTGATGAAATTAGCAATATTTTCCACAGTCGTTAGAAGAAATTAGTGATTTTTTTCTGCAAACATTTGGGGACTTCTCAAAATTTGCAAAATTCACGATTTTTTTTCTGCGATCCGTTGATGGATTGATTTTGAAGAATTCTAAATTTAAAAAAATCACAGACTTCTACGAAAAATAAAATTATGGGAATAATCACATGCCTGTGAAAGAAATTAAGGAGACAAAATCACGCAGAGCATTTTTTATTGTACGGGATTTTCCCATTTTCTGTATGATTTGTGCAGTTCTGCACATTGTGCAATTCTTCATGTTCCCTATTCCTCAAAGAAAAATTTTTTTTCTCCTCCGCCAGGAAAATCCTGAAGGCCCCTGTAGTAAAATCTGAAAAAAAAGTCGAAAGGGACTAGAAAAAATTCCACTTTAGACAGGTTGGCCGTCTTAGTAAATATAGTTGTGTGATATTTTTCATCGAAATTTGTTTTTCTTTTCCTTTGAAAAAGAATTTTGTTATAGACAGGTTTTGTTTTCACAAGTTTTACTTTAATACATCTCTTTCCAGAGCTATACTAGAGAGTGGATGATTTAACAGTTTTTGAGGATACCTGTAAAAATGGAACTTGTCTATAATAGAATCCTGTCTAAAAAGAAAAATTTTCGTATTCAATATTGAAATTTTACCTGCTAAGATGGAAACCTATTTAAAACGAAATAATTCATTGGTTCTTTATTTTCTGTATTCGAAGTTTTTAATGTTTCTGTAAGCATGATTCAGTTAACATTTCTCGCTTGGGGGAGGGGGCAAGTTGAGACCCCCAGATAACCCCAATATAACTTCTCTCAAAAAATCCTTTCCCCCCCCCCCCTGAAACTAACAAGGATAGTTTAGAATTATTAGTAGCATAGTTAACATAGCTTAAAAGAACTTGTCTTCTAATGAGATTTATCAAAATTATATAATTATGTAAAATAAAATAAAAACTTAACTATAATGCTTGGAAACATTCCGATTATGGGACTTACCAAACGTCTGAATAGTCAGAAATACTTGAAGTACACAGAAAGGCCTTCCTGAGTTAGTCTCTGAATTTCTCACCCAGACTATCTAAAAACAGAAATTAAAAAATAACACAATTTAATAGACATACGCAACAATAAAAAATGTAAATGTTTATTAACATCTTTATGAATAAAAAAAAATTATTCGGCATTATAAAGCATACCATTTATAGTATAAGATGTGTGATTATTAAGTAAGGCAGAGGTAACTATTTGAAAATAGTGTTATTCAAAATTAATGTTCATCTATCAATACATCTATTAAAAATTCATATATCCTATGCTTCTAAAGGGGTAGGCATATACACAGAACTTTTTGTTAAATTAAATTTAGACACATAAAATGCATTTTAAGTTTACATTTTTTTTTTTTTTTTTTTTTTTTTTTTTTTTATAAAAAAGGATTTTTTTTTTTTTAGATATTTCAAATACCTTATATATTCATTCTGAAATCAGTTGGTGAAATACAGTTCCACATGTATACATTACATGAATTTGAAACTAAAGAGTAGTAAGTCCCTTGATTCCCCAGTTCTTAAAATAAATTTTTAAAAATAAAAGAAAAAGTTGTGAAGCAATCAAAATTATATTTCAAACACTTCATACATTTAACTCATTTCCAAAGAAAATGTTAATACTCATAAAAATCTAAGTAGAATCAACATCATGTAAAGCAGAAATTGATATGTTGCACAATAAAAACAGTATTACAAATATCCCATATATCTCTTCGAAAGCTGAGAAATTAATCTTATGCAAAGTGCCGATAATTTTCAGGTTCATTGCTAAGATCCCAGAGAGTATTAGACTAATAAGAATACGGCCATTTATTTCTCAATCAGCCTGATAGATTTCATGTTTATTGCAAAGAAACTAGATAGCGTTAGGATAATTGAAAAATGTTTACTACTTGTTTCTCAAATCAACCTGATTTTTCCCAGGTTTATTGCAATGAGTTATTGCAGTTCAGGGTTGGTATGTTTTTGACATGCGACGGTTTAAACCGCTTTTATCCATGGTTAAAACCGTCGTGACAAAAACCTTTATGTCAAAAACCTAGTTTTAATAAAAAAACAAAAAAATTATTTAGCAGACTTAGATTGACTTTAATCAATAAATTTTAAAAGAAACTGCATAAATACATTAAAACTCTGGGGTATAAACTGCAGAAATACATTCTTGAAATTATCTGCACAGGACATGGTAAACTGCAAATAGATTGTTGCATTTTTTTTTTTTTAATTTAAATTGTGAATAAAAATTACCTAACTCTTATTTAATGATTCTGTTTATCATTAATGTATGCCTCTAAGATGAACAGTTAATAAATCGTTAATTATTTGTAATCATTAAAACTAGGTAGGTTTAATCTAAATTTTGCAGAGATAAATAAATTGTTTAGATTTTTTCATTTTTTTTTATGGCTAGAAGCCAGGGTTGCAAAAAAGCCGGCTAAAATTAAAAAAAGCCAGGCCGGTGGCTTTTATTGGTTTTAACCGGCTTTTTTTGGCCATAATTGGCTTTTATACAATAAAGCATTGTAATTATAAACTACACATTTTAAAGTGTTTTTAATTAGTTTTAATGACATTTAATTGATTTACAGTTTAATAAGTAACCCAATTTCTCAATAATGAGGACATAATATTGGAATAAAACTTAGATGATTTTGCTAGTGATTTGTATTCAGAATTGCAAATATGTCTGCTAAATTTTAAAAGGGCCATACCAACTGCCAATTTTTTTATTTTTACTGCTTTATAAAATTAAAGAGGACAATGGTTACTTAGTTATGTTTTATTACTTAATTTTAAGAGCTATTAATATACAAGTCTTATTTTATTTCTAGCAAATATTTAAAATTATACATAGTCATATTAATAAACACCACCATTTCTCACTATTAAAAACATTATGAATAGCATATGCATGAATATGCATAGCAACAAGCTTTTCAAAAATTTTTTTGAGAATTTTTTTTTTTCTTGTTTAAATGCTCTATTTTTTATGCATTTATGTACCACTCTCCTCAAATAAAACATCTTTTCTCATTCCTCGTTTCCATTTTGATGTGTTACATTTTGTCATTAAGGCTGTTAAATCCAAAAGGGCAACTTTCTGAAATAAGTTTTAATTTATTTTTGTCCAGAAATGCATGAAACTAGCAGATGTTGTTGTTCAGAAACTATGTAATTGCACTGTTTTTTGTGGGGTTTTTTTTTGCAAACGCAATAAATTTTTCAACCACTCAGAAAAGGGTGAAAAAACGTGTGTTACGTGATCAAAATCTCTTTATAGCTCAATAGGTAATTGATGGATCAAAAAATGGAAAACACAGTTCGATTCCAAATCGCTTTCATGTTTCATGGTCAGGCTTTCGAATTTTACATCTTTCCATTAAAAAATGAATTTGTAAATGTGTCAAAACATTTTGCGCTTGTTGAGCAGAGCAGTTAAGAACAGTTTTAATTAAATATAATCTTTAAAATGTGTAGTATATGTGGAGCTATATAATATAGAATTTCAAAACACCAGTTTGGAGCCTAACATATATCCTTTTCAATGTTTATATATATATATATATATATATATATTTTTTTTTTTTTTCCAGAGATAATGCATTCACAGTTGTCTTCTAGAAGTTATAAAGACTTATTTATTTGATAAAATTTAATAGAAGTCTATTATTTTTCTTAGTAGAAAATATTTATAAATATATTAAAAATTAATTGATCCAAATTTAAAACCAAAAAAAGCCGGCTGGCTTTTTTTGGCCTGGCTAAAAGCCAGCAACCCTGCTAGAAGCAGAAAGTAATCTATCCTAATGATATCTAATGAGCGTATTCACTTTCCTTAAGATAGAGCAAATTCAAAGATTCCCTCCCAATACAAAACAGTATTGCTATTGCTACAGAACCAATTTTTCTTGCTTTCCCCCTATTTCGTTTTTATGGATGGGGTTGCTTAAGGGGATACTTCACTAATATGAGAACACCAGCCTGCTAATGTTAATCCTACTGGAGAATTTTTTTTTTTAAATATCTTGTTTGAAATTTTATACTTTTAAATAATTTTTTTCAAAGTAAAAATGAAAACACCCGCTCAATAATGTCAATTCTATGGTAGAAATTTTGTTTAATATTTCAATATATATATTTTTTTAGGAAGGGGGGGGGGGGGGGGGAGGAGGGCTCTTTGGTAGTGAATTGATCAAAGGTCGTTTTTTAATTTTTCAATTTCGCTTGCTGTTTTATTATTATTATTATTATTAGGATAGTTTCATTTTTGGAACAGGTTTCGAACTAAGTTAACTATTTTTTTTTTCTTACTGGTATGGTAAATTGTCCACTTGTCCCTAATTTTAGGAGATATTCTGTAAATAAGATAATTTTATCAGTAAGAGGCAGTTGTCAGACACTAACAAAAATTAATTTTGGTATAAGAGGATTAAAATCTCATACTTTATCATATATTATAAATATGTAATAATGCTATAATTATATGTAATCTTAATCTATATATCATGTGTCTTAAAAGTAAATTTTTCAAAAGTTCTTATAGTATATTAAATTTCCGTAATTTATACACAGAACAAGAATAATTTCATCATTTTGGAAAGTAAATATTTTTCTTTTACATACTGGTTATGGTGAATTATTCATTTGTCTCTAATTTTAAAACAGATATAAATAAATAAAATCCTTAAATAAGATAATTTCATCAGGATGGAGGTGATTGTCAGTCAATAACAAACATTAATTCTGGGATAAAACATCATTAAATTGTTTTCTCATTTATAAAATCAGTTTTATTTTTATTGTTTTTCTGTATCTGCCCCCCCTCTCTATCTTATTTAATATATACCTATATATATATATTTTAAATAAGATACACAACCAAGTATGATAAAAAGGCACACTAAAAATCCACATAAAAATTTTTACAATTTTTGTCAAAAACAAAGAAAAAAATTATAATTTAATATTTTATTACAGTACAATAAATACTAAAACTAAAGTGTACTATCATTAAATAAAAGCAATGTTGTATCTTGATATACTAACAACAATTTTTTTGTTTGTTCTGAGCATATTTAAATATTGGTGTTTTTGATGGTTAAAAATGCTTAAAACGCGGTTTAAACCTATGTCATGTCAAAAACTGATTTTTGACGGCTTAAACCCAACCCTGCTACAGTTTCAGGCTAATAAAAAAATAACCAGACGTTTGTCTAAATATCTTGTTATATCTGAGCCGAACTTTAAAATTCCATTTGAAATCAACCCCAAAACGACAAAAAACATCGAATTGTAAACACAACAAAATAACTTCCATCACATAATCCAAGCCAAACCAGACAAACTAAAAAAAAAAAAAAAAAAGAAATTCTGATGTTGTCAATTTCAACATACTATTTCATGGAACATTTGAAAAATTTAAACCATTAAAAGTATAAAACAAAGTTAAAATATCTTTATAACTGTCAGGTTTTTCATTAAAAAAAGTAAAATCTTGAACGTTTAATGCTAAAATTCCAAATATTTATTGTTTGTACCCTTAAATGATTCAAATGTTGGATAAAAAAGTGTCTGTTAGATATATATATTTTTTTAATCACGTTTATGAGTAACCTATAGTGTGAAAAAGTGAGTTTTAAAAGATTTTTTAAACTCAATTTTAGTCAATGCAGTCTTTGAATAATTATGTGTATTGTGTACAGACAAATATTTTGTTTACATTAAATGATTATGACACTTTCTGTGTCATTTTACTTATTAATAGATGTGAAATAAACTAAATGTGGATCTTAATGGGAAAGAATTTTTACATGCATTTATGAGGAAATAAATAAGAAATTCTGATATCACCAATTTCAACATATTTCATAGAACGTTTGAAAAATTTTAAGACTTCGTTTATGACAATAAAAATTCAAACCATTAAAAATATAAAACAAAAATATCTTTATAAAAACTGTCAGGTTTTTCATAAAAAATACAAAATGTAAAATCTTGAACGCTGAATGCTAAAATTCCAAATATTGATTGTTTGTAGCCCTTAAATGATTCAAATGTTGGATAAAAAAGTGTCTGTTAGATATTTTTCTTTTATTATCACGTTTATGAGTAACCTTTAGTGTGAAAAGTAAAAGTTTTAAAAGATTTTTTAAACTCTATTTCAGTCAATGCCGTCTTTGAATAATTATGTGTACAGACAAATATTTTATTTACATAAATGATTATGACACTTTCTGTGTCATTTTACTTATTAATAGCTGTGTAATAAACCAAATATGGATCATAATGGGAAAGAATAATTTTTTACATGCATTTATGAGGAAAAAAAGTAAGAAATTCTGATATCGCCAATTTCAACATATTTCATAGAACGTTTGAAAAATTTTAAGACTTTTCGTTTATGACAACAAAAATTCAAACCATTAAAAATATAAAACAAAGTTAAAATATCTTTATAATAACTGCCAGGTTTTTCATAAAAAATACAAAAAGTAAAATCTTGAACGTTGAATGCTAAAATTCCAAATATTGATTGTTTGTAACCCTTAAATGATTCAAATGTTGGATAAAAAAGTGTCTTAGATATTTTTCTTTTATTATCACGTTTATGAGTAACCTTTAGTGTTCAGTCAATGCCGTCTGTGAATAATTATGTGTACAGACAAATATTTTGTTTACACTAAATGATTATGACACTTTCTGTGTCATTTTACTTATTAATAGCTGTGTAATAAACCAAATGTGGTACTTAATGGGAAAGAATAATTTTTTACATACATTTATGAGGAAATAGATAAGAAATTCTGATATCGCCAATTTCAACATATTTCATAGAACGTTTGAAAAATTTTAAGACTTTTTGTTTATGACAACAAAAATTCAAACCATTAAAAATATAAAACAAAAATATCTTTATAATAACTGTCAGGTTTTTCACAAAAAATACAAAAAGTAAAATCTTGAACGTTGAATGCTAAAATTCCAAATATTGATTGTTTGTAACCCCTTAAATGATTCAAATGTTGAATAAAAGTGTTAGTTTTTTTTTTTTTTTAATTATCACGTTTATGAGTAACCTATAGTGTGAAAAAGTGAAAGTTTTAAAAGATTTTTTAAACTCAATTTCAGTCAATGCCGTCTTTGAATAATTATGTGTACAGACAAATATTTTGTTTACATAAATGATTTTGACACTTTCTGTATCATTTTACTTATTAATAGCCGTGTAATAAACCAAATGTGGATCTTAATGGGAAAAATAATTTTTTACATGCATTTATGAGCAGTGACCCAGAGCCGAGCAATTTTTGATGCTCCAGCTCCGCTCCAAGATATACTGTGTCTCCGGCTCCAGCTCAGCTCCGGCTTCGCACTTTTGAGTTGCAGATTTTAATTTATACATTTAATTTTTTGCTCACAAATTCTTTCTTCCTTTACCTTCATTAAAGATCCGACAAAATGCATTTTTCTTCTCATCAAACTTGAAATGCTTGTTCAAAAAATATGACATATTTTAGCTTTTGCTTTGAAAATAGAAGGTTTGGTGGAATTATAAACACAAAAATCTGAAATATCTTCTACACTTTTCAAACAACCAAAATTGTACAACTATATGTAAACAACAGGCGGCCATATTTTTCAAATAGTGTTGTCAGTTAGCTCAAGTAGAAAGTAGAAGTAAAGTAGTAGTGTTACCATATTTTGAGAAGTTTTCCACCTCTAATAATAAAAAAAAAACCTAAAAAATACTATAATTAAAATACTGAATAATGATGTAATTAAAATATTTTAAGCCTGGAAGTTTAAAAGACTGAAAAAAAAAGATTTAAAAGAATATTAAAAACTAAAGGAGCCCTGGAGCAGGGGAAAAATTGGAGCTCCAGCTCCGGGTCTCTGTTTATGAAGAAAAAAAAATAAATTCTGATATCGCCAATTTTAACACATTTCATAGAACGTTTGAAAAATTTTAAGACTTTTTGTTTATGACAACAAAAATTCAAACCATTAAAAATATAAAACAAAGTTAAAATATCTTTATAATAACTATCAGGTTTTTCATAAAAAATACAAAAGTAAAATCTTGAACGTTGAATGCTAAAATTCCAAATATTGATTGATTGTAACCCTTAAATGATTCAAATGTTGGATGAAAAAGTGTCTGTCAGATACTTTTTTTTTTTATTATCACGTTTTTATCACCTTTAGTGTGAAAAAGTAAAAGTTTTAAAAGATTTTTTAAACTAGATTTCAGTTAATGCCGTCTTTGAATAATTATGTGTACAGACAAATATTTTGTTTACATAAATGATTATGACACTTTCTGTATCATTTTACTTATTAATAGCCGTGTAATAAACCAAATGTGAATCTTAATGGGAAAGAATAATTTTTTACATGCATTTATGAGCAGTGACGCAGAGCCGAGCAATTTTTGATGCTCCAGCTCCTTTCCAAGATAAAATACTGTGTCTCCGGCTCCAGCTCAGCTCTGGCTTCGCACTTTTGAGTTGCAGATTTTAATTTACACATTTAATTTTTTGCTCACAAATTCTTTCTTCCTTTACCTTCATTAAAGACCCGACAAAATGCATTTTTCTTCTCATCAAACTTGAAATGCTTGTTCAGAAAATATGACATATTTTAGCTTTTGCTTTGAAAATAGAAGGTTTGGTGGAATTTTAAACACAAAAATCTGAAATATCTCTACACTTTTCAAACAACCAAAATTGTACAACTACACATGTAAACAGGCGGCCATACTTTTCAAATAGTGTTGTCACTTAGCTCAAGTAGAAAATAGAAGTAAAGTAGTAGTGTTACCATATTTTGAGAAGTTTTCTACCTCTAATAAAAAAAATAAATAAAAAATGCTATAATTAAAATACTGAATATTGATGTAATTAAAATATTTTAAGCCTGGAAATTTAAAAGACTGAAAAAAAAAAAAGATTTAAAAGAATATTAAAAACTAAAGGAGCCCTGGAGCAGGGGAAAAATTAGAGCTCTAGCTCCGGGTCTCTGTTTATGAGGAAAAAATAAATTCTGATACTATTGCCAATTTCAACATATTTCATAGGACGTTTGAAAATTTTTAAGACTTTTCGTTTATGACAACAAAAATCCAAACCATTAAAAATGTAAAACAAAGTTAAAATGTTTTTATAATAACTGTCAGGTTTTTCATAAAAAATACAAAAAAAAAAAAAAAAAAGTAAAATCTTGAACGTTGAATGCTAAAATTCCAATATTGAATGTTTGTACCCTTAAATGATTCAAATCTTGGATAAAAAAGTGTCTATTAAATATTTTTTTTTATTATTATCACGTTTATGAGTAACCTATAGTGTGAAAAAAGGGAAAGTTTTAAAAGATTTTTTAAACTCGATTTCAGTTAATTTCGTCTTTGAATAATTTTGTGTACAGACAAACATTTTGTTTACATAAATGCTTATGACACTTTCTGTACTATTTTATTTATTAATAGCTGTGTAATAAACCAATTGTGGATCTTAATGGGAAAGAATAATATTTTACATGCTTTTATGCGGAAAAAAATAAGAAATTCTGATATTATCCCTAATTTCAACATATTTTTAAAATTTTGTAAAATGATAAATAGTACAAAAAATATTTAGTAGAGTTCCTACCTTGCATTACGTTGAATCAGCTTTCGGAAGTGGATTTATTTTCCTTCGAACGCATAGATGAACTGAAATACGCACGTTGTCTGACTGAAGCAAACATGGAGACGCCGAGTCGCCATTGAAGGTATTTTTCTCTTTACCGTTGCCACTCTTCATTTCGGTAAAGTGATAGACGAGTGAATGCCAGGAAAATAATACGAAATTGATGACGCGTTAAAAAATTATCATATCCATGGTCTGAAACTAATATAATGCAATTCATACATTAGTGGTGGTCAAACAACTATCATGTGTCTAATAGTTAATGGATAACAAGATTTGATACGATTGCTGCTTCGCGAAAAGCTATCGCCTGTCTATTGCTCTTTTGGCAACACGTACGCGATACAACTTTGTTTTGCCATTAAAAGCATGTTGCTTTGACATAAGAAAATCGATATACCTAACAAGAATGATAATTCTAATATCAGATGGTGAGGTTTTTGACAAATCTGTGTTTGCTGGGATGCTTTACGTATTTTAACTGACCATTTTCTTTCTAAGTCAAACTGAAAATTAATTATTAATTATTTATTGAAAGACATTTTTAAATTAGCATTTTCGGTAAGATTTCACTGCTTAAAGGCCCCACCAGTGGCTGAGAGGTTCTGCTCTCGAAGCTGGTAGACGGGAGGTGCTGGGTTCGAACCCAAACGCGCCCGTCGGCCTAACCGTTTCGGAGTTTTGGTGGTTTTCTTCGAAACCGTGGATTCCCATGCGTAAATACGGGCTAGGTTCCCTTAGAAAGACCCCCACGAAGGGCACTCCCCCCCCCCAGGGCCTATATCCCACGTGTTGATAATCGGCCGTCATAAGCACAAACCAAACCAAACCAATTCACTGCTTAAAATAAATGATTCTCAACAAATCTTTAAACCACTGTGTTAAAGTATGCACTATAACATAATGTAAGTATTTAGAAAAATCTGAGTTCTTAAGGTTAAACAGATGTTGAAAAAAAGGAACACAAACCTGAAAAATCGAAGTTTTGAGAAAAAGTCAATTTAAAATGTGAAGTAGTGTTACCAGTGGACTACTTTTTAAAATTCTGATTTATTGATTGGCACCATTTTTTTTTTAAATAGTAAAATTCGCCTTATTTAATAACATATTAACTAAGGCGAAAACAATGGGAATTTTACCACTTCAGAAAACTGGTGCCAATCAAGAAATTTGAATTTTAAAAAAGTAGCCCACTGCTGTGAAGTGCTCTTAGAAAGAATGAAAAAATCCAACACTTTTTTTAACACTTTCCAACAAAGTTGAAAAGTGTTTATGACTTCGGTTTGTCGGTCCGTCTGTCCTTCTGTCCGTCTGTCCGTCTGTCAGCGCTCTAACTCTCGTAAATATACTCGAATCGTTCTGAATTTTTTGGATGTTAGTGACCTCTACCATAGCACATTCCCTATTTCAAATGAAGTTTCTATCATGTTTAGTTCATTTGCAGGGACAGCCAAAAGTTTTCCGTTATATTATGGCCCATGGGAAAAAATCGTTTCAAAGGATTTTTAATGATGCTACATGCTTTCAAACATAATAAAATTGATATGCAGAGATCAAGTGCACTAAAATAAGCATTCTGTAGAATATGCGTGCAAAGAATACTTATTATTCATTTTTCAGGGCCACACAAAGAATTTAATTAGATAGTGGTATAGGGGTGGAGGGAATTGTTTGCGGCGAATTTTAATTATGTTAAATTATTTCATGTATAATGAAATGGATATACGTCGCTGAGGTTTACTATTACTTATTTCATGTATAATACGAAGTGCATAGTATTTACAGGGACACATAAAAAATTTCAGATACTATATTCTATCCGATTTACTGTACATTAACCATGATTGCAGGAAATGCACTTTTAATTCTGTTATGTGCTTTAATGTTTCACTATATTTATGCATAGTATATGTTGTGTATAAATGCTGTAATTCATATACAGGGCTACACAAAAGAATTCGTAATGGTTACTGGGTATGATTGCAAATTGCTTAAAGGTGGTTTTTAAATAAGCTATGCATTTTTACGCTGAACTGCATTTAGTTTACTAAGAAATGTTTGTAAAACATAGATAAAATGATATACAGGGTCACACAAAGAATTGGATGCATGGCCGTCAGTAAATGATAATTTCTGAAAATGTGATTTCAGGAGTTTTAAGAGTGTTTTATTTTGAATTAAACTTTAGCCAAATAGTGGCGTGTAATAAAGGTACTAGGTTAACTACAGGGTTGTACAAAAGTATACAAATATGTTTCCATCTATTAGTATAAATTGCTGAAAGAGAAATTTCAACCTGTTATGCGTTTTCTTGCTAAACTAAATGTCCACATTATATAGTATATATATCAACATACAGATCAAATACAGGGCTGTTCAAAAAATTGGAATACGTATTTGCTATGGATGTTAACTGCTGAAATCAGTTTTTCAAATGTTTTATGCGTTTTCTAAAATGTTTACTTAGTTCTCTTATATACCTTATTTCCCTAAATAACGAAGTTTTGTTAAAGCATTCAGGAAGTTTTGGAAAGGGTTTCATAATCTGTGCTTAACGCATGATTTTTCTTACTTGTTTTATATATAACCATATGTAATACATCGTTGAAAAGATAAAAGTTTAATGATATAAAAAAGTAAAAATCGATTTTTTGGTTGAATTTTGCTTACCCGGTACCCTTAATCGCTTTGCGAGCACTTCGTTTGATTTTTATCCACCACCATTTTTAATTACTAATTCGCTTAGAACCCTTTCACCGTCGGAAGGTTTTCCTGTATTTTTATAAGAATGTTTGTAAATCCCCAAAAATATATGTTTTTTAATCGTAATTTGATGTTATAATAACTTTCATATCACTTCTTTCTATATACGGATCAAAATGAAATTCTGCTTAAACTATTTTTGTCTACAGCCATTTTAACACGATTTCTAGAAACGGAAAAAGCCAGACCAGCCGATTAAAGGGTTAATAAGGCTAATAAAAATTTTTAAAGTTAATTTTAACTGTAATAAAAAATTAAAGAAGTTGAAATATGAATACGAATTTAAAGAGAAAGGAAATCTAAAATGAAAGTTTCATAAAGAACTGGTTCAGTACTGCATAGAAAGCAGTCTAAGTAGAAGGAAGTGGAGAAATCCACAGGATAAACAAACAACGGCACCAACAAGCTAAGGCACCAAAAACAATATATATATATATATATATATATATATATATATATTACTACAAACTAACATTTTACTACTAACATTACTAAAAACTAACGTTTTTATATAGTGTTTTAAATATAATTCGAAGGTGAAAAGTTCGACAAAATAAAACTAGTATGTTGTAGCCATCACAAAACTTTCTTCTATCGATATCTCATCAATTAAATCATTTTAAATAATACAAGAAATTACATAAAATTTAGCGCCAATTCATATCAAAGTACAATAGAACCCCGGTTATCCGAATCCCGGTCATCCGAAAATCGGCTTAAGCGAAAGACCTTAAAATTCCTTAAAGTCCTTTTTAAATGAGAAAAATTGTATTATCAACACTATTTTTACCGATGTCAAATGACGCCTTTCAACATATTTTGATTTATGATTACTATTTTATTTGTCAGTTTTAGATCAAAACAATTCCGAATCTTTTTAATACATTGAAGAGTTGTTTTAATACTTATTAGCTTTAAAAATTAGAAGCAAAATAAGTAAAAATCAAAACTTTGAAAGGTGTTATTGGACACTGGTAGAAATAGTCTTAAAAAAGCATGATCTTTATAAAATAAATAAACAGAGTCATCTTACTTATTTGGTCCATTACGTAATTTCGGGCACTTTATTAGATAGACACGTACGACACTTCCTTTTTTTTTAGAAAATAGGTTATGATTTTCTTTTGTTTTTAAACTTTGCATCGTTTCAATGCTGCTTTATCACGCCACCTTTTAAATAACAACACATCTCTTGCTGTTGCATCTTCTTGTACTTCATTATATCGAAGTGCCGCATCTAAGATTTTAGTAGCTTCACTGTGTGTAATCCTGACATAATCAATCTTTTCAAGCTCTTCTTCTTCAGTATAAACCTCCCGGTTATTCGAAAATTCCTATGGAAACCCGGTTATCCGAAAATTCCTATGGGACCCCGGTTAACCGAAAATGCTTTGGTTCCATGCTTTTCGGATAACCGGTGTTTTACTGTATATCGGATTTTGAAGTGTGATGAAAATTCGTGCATTAGTTCTTGAGATAGAGCTATAGCGGAAATTCTGAAAAATGTAGCATAGCAGCGCCACCTGTTGAGTGATTTCCACCAAAATATAAACAGCACTAATTGATATCAAGGTATACCTAAATCTGAAGTTTGTTGAAAATCCAAGCATTAGTTCTTGAGATAGGGCTATTGCGGAAATCACAAAAATGCAGCATAGCAGCGCCACCTGTTGAGAAATTTACACCAAAATGTATAAAACGTCGATTCCTGTCAAGGACTAACTGAATCTGAAGTTTGATGAAAATCCGTGCATTAGTTCTGGAGACTGAGCTCTTGTTGAAATCGTGAAGAATGCTGCGTAGCAGTGCCATCTGTTGAGCGATTTACACCAAAAACTAATCAGCACCCACTTATATCAGGGACTAACTGAATATAAATTATCATTAAATTCCGTTCATTAGTTCTTGAGATAGATCGCTCACAAAATTTGTGTCACACACAGACAGACATTTTGTAAAAACATGTTTTTCGGGTTCTCTGACCCATAAAACGTGTAAATCTGTTGAAAACCGGAATTCGAAAATTTTCATGAAACCAATACTTTCTTCTTATAAAGATAGAAGAAAGTAAAAACAGTACTAAACACTCTGTATGCAACAGTGCATACAGCTTTAAGGGGCTTCCCAGTTGTAGGCACCTTCACGCCCAGAAATTATATAAGTCACTGTGAGATGGAGCCATTGGGGAAAGTATAACTGTAGTTATGAATCAACGTAGAAAATTTAATAGTATTAAAGAAATAAAGTAAATAAAAATAGTCGATCATTTAATTTAAATTAAAAATTAATTTAAAATAATTAACAGGTAAACAGGTGAAGCGTTGAGGGTGTGCCAGTCGCAAAGCAACTCCACTCTCTGTGAATGAGTATTTGTGTAATACGTTTTATGATTCATCTAAGATATTATATCAAAAAAGCTATACAAAAACTGTTAGGTTGTAACAATACATATATATATATATACCGGGTGATTATAATTAAAGTTACGATTTCAAAAATCGATAATTTTAAAACTACTGATCAGAATGACTTGATATTTGAGCAGAACAATCGTGAGGCAATGAAATTTTGTTTGGCGAAGGAAAAAAATCAGTTCTAAAATGTGCCGATAGATGGCGCTGTCAAGGTTCACATTGTTTGGAGATATGCAAATTACTAATACGTGACATGCGCACCGCAGACATAGCTGCCATAAAAATGCAGAGCTCTAGCTCTTTGCCTGAATGCTTCATCATGACTCTGACTATGAAGGATTGCGCTCTGCTCTTGAAGCTTTTTTATAAGAACGATGGCTGTGCACTTACAGCTATTAGGAAGTTTCGGACATTAAAATCCATAAACAGGGGTTCTATAACCACAAATGGTCTGCGAAAAATGATTGCTAAATTCAAAGACACTGGATCATTTGACGTTAAACGGGGTAGAGGAAGGAAACCAGCTTCGGCTGCGGCAGTGGAAGGTGTGGCTGCAGCATTACAAGAACAGACAATAGTGAGGCTGGAATCAGCAGTGCACGGGGAATTGGCCGAATACTGGATATGCTGAGCAGCACGGTGCGTAAAGTCCTACGGAACATCTTGTGCTGTTATCCGTACAAGATGAATCCGTACAAGAACTCATGTGCAGGAGTCGCTACCTGCTGACCTGGAAGCACGTCAATCTTTTGCACAACAATTTCTTGCCCGGATGGAAGTGGACAACGGATGGCCATGGAACATTCTGTGGTCTGACGAAGCCCACTTTCATGTGCAAGGTTCTGTAAATACGCAAAATTGCAGGATATGTTGCGACCGAGAATCCGTCCCAGCTACAGCCATTACCTCTTCAGTCTGAAAAGGTCACTGTGTGGTGCGGAATAACGGCAGCGTTTATCGTCGGTCCGTTTTTCTTCGAGAAGATCACACCTGCGGGTCCCGTTACCTGCACGGTTACTGGCAAGCGGTGTGAAACATTTTTGCGTAACCATGTCCTTCCGGCACTTCAACAGAGTCAGTGGAGGGATCGCACAATATTCATGCAAGATGGCGCTCCTCCGCACATTGCTAGTCCTGTGAAGCAGCTACTGAGTGCTAATTTCGGAGATGATAGGATCATAAGCCGTCATTTTCCAACAACGAGGTCTCCACGCTCCCCCGACTTAAACATTACAGCGGGCGGATTCAGAATCTAGCCGACTTGAAGGCAAGCATCACACACCACACCCATTGCATCAGTACAGACACCCTCCGATTTGTTGTGGAGCATGCCGTTTTGCGCTTCCAATTAGTAGCGGAACAAGGCGGAGGCATATCGAACAACTTATGCCTTAATCATCAGTAAGGTGTTTGTTCCATGAAGCTCTTTTTTTTTTTTTTTTTTTTTTTTTGTCATTATCGCTGTTGTTGCTGTAAACACATATTCTTGTCTTTTCGCTAATAAATTGTTAGTAAATCCCTGAACTCCATTTTTTCCTTTTGGCTAACAACATTCCTGTGTTTAAAGATTACATTTTTGGTCTTTCCCCAGATATTACGCTGACAACGCCATCTATCAGCACATTTTAGAACTCTCTTTTTCCCTTCGCCAAACAAAATTTCATTGCCTCACGATTGTTCTGCTAAAATATCAAGTCATTCTGTCCAGTAGTTTTAAAATTATCGATTTTTGAAATCGTAACTTTAATTATAATCACCCGGTATATAACGAAACAAATTAATGGGTTAAGTCGAACAATCACGTCGTGCTTTTTACGACATATTAGTGGATTCGTACCACATTTTAATCAGCCATTGGTGAGGTTGTATAGCAGTCGTACCACTTAGCGCAATCATCGCTACTGGAGGAGTCAACTCTTTGGAAATTTAGCAGCTGTAGACCGATGATAAGATTGGTAGAGTCCAATCAAACATTCATTTATTCATGATGAAGAAAAGGCAGATTAGGCCGCATGAGTGGTGAAAAAAGGCTCATGAAGAAATCTAGGATTTTCCCAATAAGAACATAGAAACGTAGTCATCGGAAACTGTTTATTCCATCAGAACATACCAACATTAAACAATTCCCACAGGATGAGAAATCAGAGCCATCCTGCTTGAGCACGAACTAGTTATTCATATGAAAATCTACTTCTGAGCTCATGCTCGAGCTATTTATTAGAATGGGCAGAGGAAATCCGATTGAAATGGAAACTTCAGGCTAACCAAACAAATTCATGAACGAGACTCGAAGTGAAACTGCCATCCGTCACTCAGCCAATGGAGAGCGATCGAGAAACGTCACAGAAAAGAATCCTTGCGCTGCTAATGGAAGGATTTCGATGTGAATAAGCTGTCACCCAGCTAGCGGGAAAATGAGATGAAATAAAATAAAAATGTAAAATTGGCTTTTATAAACATTCGAAAAATAAAGTAACTGCGTTCAGAACGTTACAGTTTGGTAGACGATAAAAATTAATGAAGGGATTAAAAGTTTAGATTACGTTTTGGGGTAAAACTATTATTAAGATACGCGTTTTAAACTTATAGGAATTTAACTGGAAATAAATAATAGAGCGTTTTTTTAAAAAAGGGAAATAATGAATATGCCGGCAATTTAGAATAATTTAAATGAATAGTAAAAGTAAAAAATTTTTTATAACATATATGTATGTATATTAGGTTGTGTCGAAAAAATCGAAATATTTATAATCGAAACGTAATAGCGCGGGAAATTTGCCTTTTTTAAAAAAGAATAAATACGTAAAATGTTAGACTGGTTAATATCTTTTACCGCCGTAAGGGGGTCAAAGTTCAGAAAAATCGCAAAAAACATACTTTTTTGCAATTTTTTTAAAAATCTAATATACCAATTAAATTTCTAATAGAACGCAATAGCCACGCCAAGAGATTAGTAATGTAACAGTAAAATTTCCTTTTGGTGACATCATTTCTTTTACCACTGCTACAGGGCTAAAGTTTCTTAAAAATGTTAAATATTTAAATTTTTCGTTTCTCCATTTTCATAATTTTCATAATATTTCCAGATATTTGAGAATTTTTTAATAGGCTGGAAAAGGTATTTTCTGTTTTTAATTTCATGCAGATTGCTAGCCATGATCACTGTAATCTATTAAATGATAGAAGCAGTTGCAGCTGCTTGCACGTAAAATTATTTTCTCGCTGCTAAAAAGCCATATTTTGCTTGTTTCGTTTTTTTTTTTTTTTTTTTTTTTTTTTTTGTAATATACTCTTTTTGCTCCATACCTTGATGGCCCTAAAGATAGAAATCTCTGCCAGGTTAAAAACGGGGCAAAGTTTCATCTTCGCGAAGTCAAGGAAGACTATATCTCGTTGATACTAGAACCAGGCCTCTATTATTTTGGTCATTTGACCCCATCGTCTAGCAAGGCGACTTCTATATGCAATGGCATTATAGATTTTTTGAAGAAAAATGAAATATGAACTGTAAAAATAATTGCAATCGGATGTGGTGGAACTGCCCTTAAAGCTGGATGCAAAGGTGGTGTTATATCATTAGTACAGAACAAGTTAAAAAAAAAACATTTTACTGGCTTCCTTGCCCAAACTTCGACGAGCTTTCTCTGAGACATCTGTTCGAACATCTTGATGACAAAACACAGGTCCTCTGTCATATTGTAGCCCAACTGGTTGATCTCTTGCGATTTGTGAATCATTACAAATTGCAAAATTTAAGCCAATTTAATCTGATCACCTAGCTGTTTGTAAAGATGATTTGCCAAATGCCCAGAAGTATATGTCTGAAATATTGCAAGCTCTTTCAACAGGCGTGTGTTAAATTGACCTTTTTGCAGAGTCCGTAGACCAAAATTTCACGCAAGGTGTATCACTACTGCTAATCGAATTTTGAGACTTTACGTTGGAACAGAAAAACTCTCTTCTTAACTTGCCATACTGTATGTGTACATCCTGAAACTGTACTGCATCAGTTGGTTCACAATTAAAATGAATTCATCATGTTATTCAGATTCTGTGCACTATAGTTAGTAACCTCCGCATATTGTACTGAACGTATATTTTAATGCACTTCATAAGTGCATACCAATTTCATTCTGTTCGAAAGGCTGTAACATCATTAAAATGCACTTGAAATAATTTTTTGCCTTTCGCAGTAATGTAACGAAAAACTTTTGACTGCCCCTGTAATTAAACTGTACATCCGATTTTCATAAAATTTGAAATGACTCGACAAAATTTTGCAAAAATGCTATTTTTAAAATTTCAGACCATTCGGTTGGATAATTTTTACTCTGTTATATGCGGACGGACGGACAGACAGACTGACAGGCAGAGGGACCGAACGACGACTATAGGTGCTATGTATTTATATAATTACGAACGGACCTAAAAGCTAAGTGTAATAATTGATAGTCATGAATAAGCAACAAAATGAATTGATGTTCATTTACATTTTGTGTATCTAACAAAGGTGAAAACAAAAACAAAACAAAAAAAAAAAAAACAGGATTTCTTCGGTTTTACTTTTGAGTTTCAAAATTTTGGGATATAATTTTTCGCTTTATTTGATCTCAAATTTCTGTCCTTAAATAAAGCAAATAAGTTTTGAATCTTTTTTTTTTTTTTACATAAAAACTGAAAATATATATTTTGGAAAGAAGTCCTGCTCATCGATGAAATGATTTAAGGTACAACGGTGATGAATAACAAAGGTTTTGAAAGGAATATTTATGACATTTTTTGTCAAAGCAAAAATAAATTTGCCGCAACCGGTTCTACCTTACAGTAAAAAGATATTTATTTTAAAATTTATTCTTTTTAAGAATTGACATCACGTTTTCCTAAACAAAATTTTCATTCAATTTAGACTTCTCATAAGGAAATATTTTGCTTTTAAAAATGTCCACGTCCTTTTTTCAACTCGTTGAAGCAAATAATATAACGGAATAACACAATTGTTTGTACGTGTCATAAATTTAGTGTTATGGCAGGTTAAGTATCGCAAAGAAATTTTGTTTTTATCATTTCAATTCATTCTATAATTTAAGATTTTGACATGTTTCATGTGAAATACTGTCATGAAAAAGGTTCTATAGATAAAAGACTGTGATTTGATAATGATTATGATAATAATAATGCTGCTTCTGCTGCTGCTGCTGATTATTATTATTAACTGGCAAATATTAATAATAATAATTGGCAGGTCTTATTGGCAGATTTTATTTACTTTCTGAGCTCGTTAAATAAGTATTTTTTCACTTTTAAAAATCAATTGCATGAAGAGTACTCTGTATTTCCATACATTACGTATACACTAACTCATTTTTAGATGTGTTCATAATTATATAAATACGTAGTACTTACAGTCGTCTTCTGGTCCGTCCGTCTGTCTGTCTGTCCATCTGTCCGCCTATAAAAGCGCAAAAAGTACCCAACCGAAAGGTTTGAAATTTTATGTATAGAATTGTTGCATAATTTTGTCGAACCATTTCAAATTTTACGAAAATCGAGTCAAAACTTAAAAAGATATTCATAAAAGTTTTCTTCATTCTGTTAAATTCTATCGTACGTCATTAATTCAATGATATCCCATGATAAGTAATAAATCTAGGTTGCCATGATAATTAGATGACGTCCTATTATTTTCGTATTACTGAATTTAATATATATAATCGTAATAAATTTTGAGCTTACTAGATGCTGTATATTCCTGCGGCTGCCATCTTGGATGTTTTGAGATTTCTTGGCTATTTTTTGTCGGCGATGTTTTGCATTTTATTTTCGTTAAGCCTAACATGAGCATAAATCGCTGCTTGGCGACATTTACTACTTGGCGGAAAAGGGGTTTCACGCCAAGAAAAAATCCAAGATGGCGACCACGGAAATACAGTAAATTCTGTCCAAGGCGGACTCTGTGCAAGCCGGAAATCTGCCTACCGCGGAAAATTTTTCTAGTCCCGGCGAACCCATAGAAAATAACATTAATTCTTGTTGCATAAGCCGGAATCTGTCTAACGCGGAAACGGAAATTTTTTTAAGGTCCCACCAAAGCCAAAATTTTGTATAAGGCGGAAAAAAGGATATTTTAAGCATGAAAAGCATTCCATTCATGAAACTTTAAAACTGATATACACACGTCATATACTCAATGCGGAGAATTTAAATTAAATTCCGTAATAGTTAAAAAAAGTTAATTTAAATAACTAGAAATTGTTTGAATTTTAAGGAATTCTTGCATTTAAAAAATGAAATAATCATTTTTCCTATATAATTTTGCATGTAAAAATTATTATTATTAGAAGGATGCAAATTTATGAAAATAAGTATTTTCTAAAGTGCAATATATTATGCTTTACGCTTGTACTCAAATTCAAAGTGATAGTTTACTGCCTCATTCCCTAAGTTATTTTGTCTATGTGTGTGTATATTTGAATGTAACCTTCAAATTTGCAGGTATTACAGCAGTATTAAAAAATTGAATAGCATTTCTCATTCATCTGTAAAGACTTTCAGAATTTCAGTTTTCAACCAATTTTCGAGTCAGAACAATCAATGAAAGATCGTTATCGTTGAGCAGTTTATTACAACTCAAAATCCAACCTTTTTTATCGAAAACATAAAATGCTAATCGATTGACGTATGCTTCATTCCAATAAATCGCGTTTTCATTAAACCCGATCATTGCACGTGTTATTTGTTATCTTGTCTAAGGATATCAGTATAAGTGCATCGTAAAAATGTCTTCAAGATCTAAACTCATTACTCCATCGCTGCAGGATAAAGTCGAAGTTTACCAAACTAAAAGAAAAATAATTATTCTGTAGGAGATCTTTGTATTAGGTTTAATTATGGTAAAGCTCAAATTCATGATGCTTAAAAAGAAGGAGTTGAAAACATCCAATAGAAAGAGGAAACATGCTGTGAAAGATGAAGACATTAATGCATTGACTTTTGAATGTTTTTCGATTGCTAGAGTGAAAAGTTTGCTCATATTTGGACTAAATTGCGAAAAAAATGGTAAAATGGATTTTAAAGCTTCGAGTAAATAGTTAATGAGTTTCCATAATCTACACAACATTGCCATGAAGCATGCTTGCTGACACCCGAAAGATATCCCACAACATGAAATTCGGGAATGGGAGGGAAACTTTCACCTACTGATTGAAAGATATCAAGAGAAGGACATATATATCATTGCGATGAGACTGTACTATTTCATCGTATGTGCCAAACAAGCCCCTTGTAAAAAGATGAAGCTAATGCCGCTGAGGTAAAACCTCCAACGAGCGTGTCACTGTTTTGTTTTTGCGAATTTGTAGGGCAGTTTAAAAAATTTAATGATTGGGAAATTGAAAACGACGTTATGTTTCAAGAATGTAAATATTGTTAAACTGCCTGTGACTTGGAGATCTCAGAAAAATACTGGTTCTCGATTGTTTTAATGGAGGGGTGGCTGAAGGAGTTCAATAGACGAATGATAGAAGAAACTAAAAAAATAAAATTTGCTCCTCGATAATGCACCTTATCATGCCGACGTCAAACTGTTGAATATAAATTTACAATTTCTTCCGTCAGATACTACTGCAGTGACAGAATCAATGGATCAATGAGTTATTAATATGATGCTGTTATTTATTATTCGATTATTGCGTCTTTTGATGACTGTTCATCAGCCAACCACCTGACAAAAAAAACATCAGTGTTTCCGATGCTGTTAAACGAATTGCCGAACTTTGACCAGAAAGGCCGCCTGAAAAGGCTAACCGTTGTCTTAGGAAAGCAAATGAGGATGACCACGCTTTTGAAAACATTGAAGACAGCGATGAAATGCAAGCAGGACCTCTTGAGAAAAAGTAGGTACCTCGAAATAATTTTTCTTGTTCAGAGAAATAAAAAATAATAATACCGATAATAAGAGACTTGCGCGTTAGTACAGAATGCATGGTGAACCGAAAGAAAAAACAGACATCGATAAAATATTATTTTTTTTATTTTTTAAACTACTATGCGAAATATGAAGTATGTAATTGTATTGATTAAATTAAATGATTTTCATCAAATTTCAGAATTAGAGCAATTTCCTGTTGGTAATATTTATTTTTGTGTTCAAATAATGTGTTTCGAAATCAGTAAAAACAACAAATTTAATAATAATCTAATTTCATGAAAGATTTTATTTTAAAGAACATTACTAAAAGCTACGAACGTAAAAAAATATATGATTTGTGCATTTTTCGGAAGTGGGGGGGACTCTTTTGTATAAGCCGGAATATTGTCTACCACGGAAAATTTTCTCAGTCCCGACCGATTCCGCCTTAGACAGAGTTTACTGTAAATGACATCTGTTCCAAATTTTGTATTCATGCATAAAAGTGCAAGAGCTATTGCACCAAGATCTGAATATTTCTAAAGCCAGTTATAGCACGAACGCACCTCATCTGCTACGTTTGGCGTACAATTTCCGACTTGTTTACTTATATGCATCTTTCATACTTAAATCCATCTTCTATCTTACAACCATTTTATAATACAGATACATACTTACGTTCAACAAGTTTTAATACGGACAGAATCTTTTTCAGCAAAATGAAAGTAACGGTGATTAATGCGAAATCGTCTATAATCCTGTTTCAACTAAAACTTGATAAATCTATTAGATTAATGCAAAAGTTATGGCGTACCCTTCTCGCACGCTGTCATGTTCCAAATGATTTGTGATCACAAGTTAACTAACACAATAATTCTAATCTACAACGTAAGGGAAATCAGCAATGAAGAGGTAACCGAATAGGATGACGCTACTTTATTTGAAATATTAATACGTTAAGCGCCACGTCAGTCACCGATGCTTGACAGTGAACTTTCCGTTTAAAACGCATCATTCACCGGTGACTGACGTCTAAAATATGATACAAAACTAAAAAAAATGTATATTGTTTTAAGTAATTACTGAACATTTATTTAAAATTTACCTACCTTTTATTTATTACAGGATTATTCTTTCTTAAAAATTACTTTAAACATTGTAAATTTTTCAGCGCTTCAGTGTCAGTCATCGTGGCACTCAACGTGTTAAAAAAGCTGAAAGGTTATAAAAACCCAACTCAACCCATTATGAACACAGAATAAACATGTCCTGCTGTCTTATAAATGGCTACACACTATGCACTAAGAGCGATATTCCTCTTTCTGCCATGTTTGGTGTAGGATGTCCGTATTAACGTCTACAATTGCTTCTGTGACTGTCTGATGGTCGCACATGATAGTGGCGTGCTGTTGTAACGTGTCCGGAAGTTCCTCTGCACCTGGGTGTCAGATTTTGTCTCGATCAACCATTCCACACAATGTGTCATCTACTGGGGAGTCGCCATTTTCGTCAATTAACTAACCTACAAAACAGAAAGAACAAAACTTTTTGTGTGTGTGAACATTATGCCGCAAGTTGTACCTTTCTAACTATCCCCATTTCTGAAATATAATATACGTGATCAAATTTGTGAAGATCATTTTAGAACACCTTGTATATTTTTTCCTCGTGATCGCTTATTCTATATACATCACAAAATAATGCATAGACACTAAGTTTCATAACACTTAGACAAGTTTATAAAGTTTATGGGGTTTCACGAAAACTCAACAATAAAGTGAATTTTTTCGCAGACAATGTATTCTGTCATATCTAATACAATTCCGTCTTCACTCGCATCGATTTCCTATTGTGCTAACAAGCTTTTACTGGATTGCAAAAGTATGTAGCATTCTTTCAGCGTCATGATAGAAGATTGAATAAATCCCTACAAATGTAATATATTATTTGGATATTTTTATTTAATTGTCCAATTTTTTGTTCGATCTATAAATAACATTCTTATCTATTAATTTTTTTCATATTGAGCATTTGAACAGGTAAAGAGTAACGTAAAGTATTTTCTTACACTAGGACTTCCCTCAGAGGGATTAGTCTGAGCGATATTACTGTGAACATAGATTTAATAATAACATGTGGAAGAAAAGAAAATGAGATGTTATCTTTAATTGTCTATATACTGTAATAAACTGAAAAGATGAAAATAAACGAATCGTACAATTACAAAATCTTATATATAAATTCGTATACACTGTTTAAAAAAATGGGAAATCAAACCATTCAAGACAGCCATGCATGGATATAAAATTGAAAGTACGCAATATATTAAAAGTAAAATAGAAAATGAAACACTAAATTACTTATATCGGAATTTTAACTGTATTAAATGATGTCAAGAGCATAATCAGACGCTCCGCACCAATTTGAGTAACTTTAAATGACAAATATATGATGTTTAAAAAGAATGGACTATACTTTATATGGTGTGTGCTCCCCCGGAATAGTTAATATTGTACAATATCTGTTTTCCACAGATGCAATGAGGTTGTCGATAACATTTAAGGAATTCTCTCCTCAAAATCTAATATAATATCAAAGTACCGAATGCATCAACAGTGGCATGCAATGCTTCGTTAGAGTGTGTTTTAGATATGCTCGATCGGATTTAAATGATGAGTGTATGCTGGCCACTACATACGCTGTATTTTTTTTTTCAAACATATTCTGCACAAGTTGAGCTGTATTTAGCAAGTATTAAATAAAAGAAATCGGCAATGATTACAACATGAAGTATGACACAAGATCTGAATATATCGTCTGCATAACTTTTGAGCTGTCAAAGTGTCATTTGAAGTTATTTACAAATCCATACATATTTATTCAGGAAATCATGCAAGCTAACATACGCCAATATGATCCCGATTATAAAATTTCACCAGAATAAGTTAATATATAAAAAAGCTACTAATGATAATTGAGAATATGACCTTATGATAAAATGTCTAGAAAAATGAATCGGATAAAAAATTCATATCACATTTAAAACGGCACTTCCCTCTGTTAGTGGCCTTGGCGAGAGAGAGAAAAGCCTAGAGAAGGAACACTTTAACAAGTACTTTCGGGCAACCTACTCACTGTTTCATACAGGTCTTTATTTAATATTTACACAATTTATTTAATGCTAGGTGGGTATCTATCTGTTTTGTTGCATTTAAGTTGCATGTTTTGCGGAGGAAATGCAGCATTATGAAATATTTAAAGTTGCTGTACCTAATAATTCCAAATTAATGGTAATTGAGATCGCTTTCCGTTAATTTCATCTTTTTAAATTTTAAATTTTTTAGAAACCATTCATAGAGACAATTGCATATTTTAAAACTAACCCGAAGCAAAATTTCAAGATTTTGGGCTCAGCAGTAACACAGAAATAGAAAATTTTTGAAAGTTTTTTGTTTTTGCACTGTTTTATATAGCGACATTTTTAGAAATTGTTCTATTGCGAGAATTTACGTCATGATAAATACAGCCATGTCAATTTTCATGTTTATATTCCTAACAATTCCATGTACTTCGTTACTTAGATCATCTTTAGATCTTTTTCCGCTTTGTTTAGTCTTTCTATTTTTTAGAATTCTTTCTACAACGAGCATTTACATCTTATTAATTACTACCATGCCAAAGTTCTAGTTTCTAACCCCAACAGTATCCCAAAAATTTCAATATTCCAAATAAATCATAGTTTAGAAACTTTCTAGAAATTTTTACCTTTATCCGTCAAACTGAACCTTTTAGAGAGCGTTCATTACGAGTATTTACATCTTAAAAGTAACTACCGCACCAAATTTAAAGTTTCTAACCCAATCAATATCACAGAAATCGCAATTTTAGAACTTTTTTGCTCCTGCAGCGATGTAGGTTCTTGCACTGACATAAAATAGTCTTTTTATCGGAGCAGAGATGGCCACCAACATTTTTTTAAGTTGGCTATTTAGTTTCAGAGAACACCTCACAAACGTACAAGCATTAATAATATTATATACTTTATAATATTATAACGCTTTATAATATTAGCAATAGATGTACAGATACAAAAGCCATTTATCTGTTACAAACTAAAGTGCCGGCGTTGCCCAGAATTTGAAGGATGTTTGTTCTGAAAAATCAATTTCAAAATTTAACATACAACACAAAACAAACATTAAAAAAAGCAGTCGAAATGTTCTATGAATGAATCATATGAAAACGCTACATAAAAATGTATAAATGTATATAACAGACGCAAAAGAATACAGCTATAAATGAACTCATTTCAATTTATAATTGGAGCAATAATGTTAAAATAGGCCAATATTTCCCTAATCGTGTTTTTATCATGCTTCAATATATTTTTCACACTCATATGACGTTATACTATATCCACCACGTCCTTTATATTTCCAATATGACGTAATATTTTCCTCTTTCACGTGGAAACGTTGAAATAGAAAAATTATGAAGTTATATTCACTTTCATTTAAATTCGTCAAACCATTTATTTCATTTTCATATTTCACGTGAATATCTTGCAATAGAAAAGTTATGACGTAATATTCACCTTTTTTAAAAATTCGTCAAACTATTTATTTCATTTTCATTTTTCACGTGGAACTCTTGCAGTAGAAAATTAATTGTTGTAGTAATAATTTTATTGTGTTTTTTAATTGTTGGCAACTGCTATAGCAAAAAATGTTTAAATTTGATAAGAAATTGCTGTTAAATTGGTGGTTTTTTATTAATTAAAAATTAACTATAAATTATTTCGATTCCGGATTACTTTAGTTGCCTCGGCCATGTTTTAATACACATGTACGTATCTTTTCACAATTTTGGCTTCCAAATTGTGGATTGTTATAGAATTACAAACAGACAGATAGACAAGTTTTCATTTTTATATATCTCTCTATTCTAAAAAAAGTAACTAACGCTGTCACTGCCGCCGCCGCCGGTTTTGAATTTTTTGTGACCGGAGGTCTTTCTTCGTTAATATTAAGAAAACTATTGCATACAAAAAATATGAAAATCGGTGGTATTATAGCGAAATGTTTGATCAACACGCTAATGCATACAGTTTTCCAATCGAAGAATTATTTTAAGAGATATTTAATGCTAAAGTTGGACAAAATCGTTCCATTAAAAAATTTTTATAGGAGCAAAAGCTATATACATGTGAATTTAATCATTTTTAGATCATTTTATTCAATAGAAAATCTCGGTGTGCAGATTTCATTAATTTTTTTAATTTGACTCATTTTTTGAGGTTTTATTTCTATTTTAAATTCAAATATTCAGCATCTTGACTGATATTTTTTACATATTTTAGAAAATGGTAATAATTTAAACTGTTGCCAACTGTATAAACAGCGCAAACAGTAATGTTTGCTTCAAATAAAAAAATATTTACACGTTACTATTATAAACAGAAAAAAACCTTCAAATTAGAATTAAATAATTAGGTATAAAAAGCAGGCACTTATTGGAAATTACGCCATTAAAACTATATTTACTTGTGAATTTTGAAAGAGAAAGGATATTGTAAAATAAATTCATTAACATGCGTTAGAGGTCTGAAATAGAAGAAATTGCGTCACATTACACTTATTATGCAAAATGAACAAAAAATAGTATTGCAAAACAGTTTAAATTTAAAAATTGCGCGAGACAAAATATTAGAGGTTAAATATTAGATTTGTTCAAAATTTTATTATTTGTCGTTTGATGTGAGGTGTTCAGCTATAAGTATGCAAATTTTCATGTCTCCAACATAATTAGGGGCTGAGTTAGAAAAATTGCTTAAAATACACATGTTAGATCCCAGAGGGTTAAATATTAGACTTTTTCAAAATTTTATTATTTGCCGTTTGATGTCAGGAGTTCAGCTATATGTATGCAAAATTTCATGTCTCCAACTTAATTAGGGGCTGAGTTAGAAAAATTGCTTAAAATACACAAGTTAGAGCCCAGAGGGTTAAATATGATTTTTTCAAAATTTCATGATTTATCGTGTTATCGCAAGTGTTCAGCTATAAGTATGCAAACTTTCATGTCTCCAACTTAATTAGGGGCTGAGTTAGTAAAATTGCTTTAAATACACAAGTTAGAGCGCAGAGGGTTAAATATTAAACCTTTTTCAAAATTTTATTATTTGTCGTTTGATGTGAGATGTTCAGCTATAAGAATGCAAAATTTCATGTCTCCAACTTAATTAAATTAGGGGCTGAGTTAGAAAAATTGCTTAAAATACACAAGTTAGAGCCCAGAGGGTTAAATATTAGACTTTTTCAAAATTTTATTATTTGCCGTTTGATGTCAGGAGTTCAGCTATAAGTATGCAAAATTTCATGTCTCCAGCTTAATTGGGGGCTGAGTTAGAAAAATTGCTTAAAATACACAAGTTAGAGCCCAGAGGGTTAAATATGACTTTTTCAAAATTTTATGATTTATCGTGTTATCGCAAGTGTTCAGCTATAAGTATGCAAACTTTCATGTCTCCAACTTAATTAGGGGCTGAGTTAGAAAAATTGCTTAAAATACAGAAGTTAGAGACGGGAGGGTTAAATATGACTTTTTCAAAATTTTATGATTTATAGTGTTATCGCAAGTGTTCAGCTATAAGTATGCAAACTTTCATGTCTCCAACTTAATTAGGGGCTGAGTTAGTAAAATTGCTTTAAATACACAAGTTAGAGCGCAGAGGGTTAAATATTAAACCTTTTTCAAAATTTTATTATTTGTCGTTTGATGTGAGATGTTCAGCTATAAGTATGCAAAATTTCATGTCTCCAACTTAATTAAATTAGGGGCTGAGTTAGAAAAATTGCTTAAAATACACAAGTTAGAGCCCAGACTGTTAAATATTAGACTTTTTCAAAATTTTATTAATTGCCGTTTGATGTGTGGTGTTCAGCTATAAGTATGCAAATTTTCAAGTCTCCGACAGGTATAGTTTGTGAGAACGGGCTCCGTGGCAGACGGACAGACAGACAGACAAAGGAGTGAGACAGGTAGGGTTTCGTTAGATGAACAAAACTCTAAAAACATGCTGCGGATGACTGTAACAACATCCTAAAATTACATTACCATCAGCGATCTACCAATCCCGAATTTAGTTTATATTCATTTCATATATTCTTATTCTTTTGTGTGGCCCTGTAAAATAACTATCAATATTATGTACAGTAAAACCTCTGAATAGCGGATACCCCGAGAATGCAGAATTTGTCCTCTATTTAGAGGTGACCGCTACTGAGAGTAAAACATGTATAGTTATTTAAGAGTTGGTAATCGGAAAAATGTCCGCTAAATAGAGGTATCCGCTAATCGGGTGTGTCCGCTATGGAGGTTTTATCAGTAAAACCTCTGAATAGCGAACACCTCTGGAGGGCAGAATTTGTCCTCTATTTGGAGGGGTCCACTACTGAGAGTAAAAAATGTACAGTTATTTAAGGGTTTGTAATCGAAAAAATGCCCCCTAAATAGAGGTGTCCACTAATCGGGTGTGTCCGTTATGGAGGTTTTACTGCATAATAATATCATCCTTTACAAGAAAATTGCATGCTGTATGACAGACAGACATCCAGAGAAAGATAACCTCCCGGAGCAATAAACACTCATGTCTTTTGTTTTAATCATCCACAATTGTATGTCATACAACAGGCCAGATTTTATACAACAGGCTAAAAACGGTCACCGTGGTACGGAGTACTGTATTATTATTTGCTTGCCCACCAAAACTGGTTGCCACGGGTTGTTGCAAGGTTTGTGATCACGTGGTTGAAACTGATCTATTCAATATTAATGCGTTCGTATTTTTTTTTTATTTGCTCCATGTGTTCAAACCAGTTGTCTACGAAAACATCAACCGGTGAAAGTGACGCACACCAAATTTCTGTGACGTATGCAGATAAATTGTGCTTTTTTATCAGTTTTTTCTATATAATTTTTAAACGGTTTGGAACTTATTTTTCATAGTAGCTGCATTCAGTAGGCGACCCTCATAGGTACCTTCTGGTGCAATCAGAAACGAAATCCGACAAATATTTTTTGAGTTATGCTTGACGAAAAGTTTTTATTAGGCTTTTTTTTTAGTAGGACATGGCGTTAATATCCATCGTAGTAGTAATGTGTCCGGACAGTAATATTTCGCTGAGTATTAGCCTTCGCTTCGCTCAGACAACTAATGACTATTTTATCTGATGACAATTGTATTTTGCTTATTTTAGATGAACAATATTTTTTGAGTAATTGAAACGATGAAAAACGCCCCAGAAATAGTAAATCTTAATTTAATTATTTATTATATATTTCTGAAAAAATTCACGTAATTAAATTCAGATTTAATGTTTTTAGAAGTTGTTTACATTTAATGGATTTTGCTATTTTGATAAAAAACATATATATATATATATATATATTGGTTGCGTACTCTTTATGCTTCCGAAAATTACATTTTATTAGATAGAAAGCGATACATAATCGAAAGAACAATTTTGGAGCGTTAAAAGTAGGCTGCGCCACAGCGTTCTATACAGTAACGAAAATTTTAAGCATGTTTTCCTCAGAACGGCATTTTAAAAATTAGTAAGCACTCTAGCTCCAAAAATTATCAGACAATCAACTTGGATCTTTTTTAAATTAATCTCCACTTACTTTTATAGTAAATAACGTAGAAGTTTTTTCGAAATCTTGTTACAGTTGAACCTCCTTATCCCGACACTCTCGTGACTAGAAAAATGTGTCCTCATAAACGGAGTGTCGCAGTAACCAAAGTTGGAGAAAAATATGTTTATAAAAATCTGTATTTTTAATCAATTTAAGACGATTTTAAATTCATAACGGTTCTTGCATTTTTTTTGCAATAAAACATTATTATTAAGCAAAATAAACACAAAGCGAAATTAAAAAAAGATAAAAATCAGATTTCTGATGACTGACTTTTTTATTGTTACATGAAATACTGATGAATTAAGGTTTGCTTATCCATAGATGTGCTTCCTAGAATTCTTTTTTCTATATTATACAATGAATTGTAATCAGTGTCTTTCGTTTCAGAAATGAATGTCAGATAATTTCTGATCGTTTCAAGGCAATTCTTCGGTTTTAGTCGGAGGCTTGTTTTGTCAGAGATATTTTTAATGAGATTTAAACGAATATTATTCAGATATTTTTAATGAAGGCACTTTCATTTTTTGATCCGGTTTCGAAAGGAAAAGCATCCTCATAAAAAAAAAAAAAAAAAATCTGCAGTCAAAATGAAAAAAGTAAAAAACGGCCTTTGTATAGATCAACCTCAGCTATCCAATGCAAAAAAAAAAAAAAAAAAAAAAAAAAAAAAAAAAAAAATTAAAAATATTGAAATGCAAACGAAATATCTTTATATTTCGCCCCCCCCCCCCCCCCACAGAATTAGCATTAGCGATCAGGTCTTTTCGCGTGACTGAAGTATCCTCTTAAGTGGCCCATTCATAGTGTGTGGAACTGTTTATTCAGATAAAGGATTGAAATAAATTTTCTCCTTTATCTCAATGGGTATTTCAGACACTTTTGAGAAACGCTTAGCTAAGACATTTCTTATCGCTTAAGTTTCGTGCTTGTTAGATAGATTAAAAGAAAAATGGACAATTTTCCTAAATCGTCGGGATATCCGGAGTTGAAAATTATTAAACGACGTAAAATCCGGGGTTTATTTACATTAAAATCATATGCAGAAAATCGGGACTAGAGTCCTGCGCCGGTCGGGTTAGAACCCAATCCCACAAATTCCATTTTAAGTCAAACCGCAACCCGACCCGAACCTGAGGTATTTCAACATGCACCCGACCCAAAACCGCAATGTTTGAACACGCAACCGACCCGAATCCGCAATGTAAGGAAAGCAAATAATGTTTTAATACCATTATGAAAAATAATCTACAATTGTATCTTTAATAGAGGTTTTCACCGGCCCGGCCCGCGGGCCAACGGGCAGCAACATTTTAAACGAGACAGGCCGAAGAATTAGGGCAGTTTTTTCAACGGGCCGAGCCGGCAAAAAAATTGAACGACCCAGCCAGGCCGAGCCGTTAACTACAATTAAGCAGGTTTACAGGCCCGATATGAATATTTAGACGTAGCCGATAAAATTATAAACAGGCCGTGCCGGGATAGGGCTGAACTGTTAAGTTTTACACGGGACAGGACGGGGCGGGCCGGGCCGGTCCCGGGTCAAAAATCGGGACTCGAAACAAAAAAGTTTAGAACCGGGTGCTGGTAACCCAACCCGATGCAGGACTCTAAACGGTATAAAACTAAAAATCTAATCTTTAAAATGCCCTAAAATTTGTTGCGGTTTCAAAAGTTCCACATATAATGATACACTTTGTTTTAAAACTTATTGTGTTGTAAAACTTATCAGTATATCGTATTATTATTAGAAAGGAAATGCATACCAACTTTATGTCCAATTAATATATTTTTTTCTTCATGATCGCTTATTCCCTATACAAAATAATTATAGTGAAATGCTATTTCATAACTCTGAGCCAAGTTTTATGTAGTTTATGAGGTTTCATGAAAACTCGACAATAAAGCCAAATTTTTCGAAGAAAATGTTTTCAGTCATATCTAACGCAATTCCGTCTTCACTCGCATCGATTTCCTATTGTGCTAACAAGCTTTTACTGGATTGCAAAAGTATGTAGCATCCTTCAAGCGTCGTGATAGAAGATTGGATGAATCCTTAAAAATGTAATATATTATTTGGATATTTTTATTTAATTGCCTATATTTTTGTTCGATCTATAAATAACATTCTTTATTGGGTTTTTTCCTCATAATGAGCATTTGAACAGGTAAAAAGCTGCATAGAGTATTGTGTTACACTAATGGTTAGTTTATTTAATGACTATTGTATTTTGCTTCTTTTTTAGGAACAATGTTTTTAGAAATTGTTTATATTTAATGGTTTTTGCTATATTGACAGATAGAAATTGTCAAATATATGTATATATATATTGCTTAAAGTACTCTTTATACACTCGGAAATTACACTTAGACGAAAAGCGATATACAATCAAAAGGGTAATATTGGTGCATTAGAAGTAGGCGGTGCACAGAGGAGTTTTTTATCTAAAACCTGGTCAAAAGTGCAAAAAGTAAAATTTGCTCAACAATTGTAAAAAGCATATTCTATAGCTCAATAACTTGTCCGTCGATCTGTGTCTATTTCAGGAGCATAAGTCATATCCGGCGGATCCTAACCACAGTTGAAGAGAAGATTTCTTTGTGAGAAGATATCCTCTTTTGTTACATTTTAGCTCTGCTTTATGTTTAAATGTATTTTTTTATGGCTTAGTGAACTTTTGGACTTAATAGTATTATAATGAAGGGTACGGACATTTTTCGCTCTGTTGGAATAAACTTCAACTGTGCTACTCCAGCCTTAAATATGAAAAAATATGAATAGTATTATTTTTCATATAATAAAATATATAGTTAAAAATGAGTACTTTTTTAACCTTTTTTATCTCCAACTCAGGTATATTGAAAGCTTTTTAAAGGTGTATCAGGGTTTATCGGACCATTTTTAAGCTTACCGTATTAGTTATAGACGTATACAGTCCAATTAAAAAAAAATGGCCCGCATATTGTTGTCACTTATTGTACCCTAAATTGTTTTAGTAATCTATTAAAGACACCCAAAAACCAACATCTCTATACCCTAGCGATTCAGCTTTTCTAAATACTAAATACAAATAATATATATTTGCATTTTATGCGTTGATTTATATAAATAACTAAAAGCTTTATACGTAGAAAAATTAACCACATTTAACCCATTAAAAAACTGTGGTATATTATATTTCTCAACTTTAATTTCCAAATAACACAATGCCACCCTAATTTTTAGAATAAAATTTTGCTTTTATAAATTACGTGAAGGAAAGTTTTTACTTATTTTCAAATAAACGTGTTCCTATAGTACTATTCAGACATTTCAACATTTTAGCAACCTTTAAAAAGCATGAAAAATAATTTTGGCCAGAATTTTGTGTCGCCCCCGATGAAAACAAAATACATAAATATAGATAGCATAAAACATATTTCAGTTTTAAGACTTAAAATACACGCTTTTACTTTTATATAAACTGACGTCATTTGCATCCGCTGAAGAATTCCACCTTTACGATCCAGTCTTAAACAACATCTGTAAAAAGTATGCATACCACGTCATTATCGAGGAATGATACACAAATCCAGCAATTCAATAAACTCGACAAAAAATAAATAATTATATAATAATTCATATGCATTTATTTGTAACGTTAATATTGATATTGAAAATTGAATATAGTTTATAATAGCTCCATGTTTTATCAGAAATCGTTCATTTATATTTTTTCAAAATTCCGAAAATGTTATGAGACACAGATTATTAAATTACATTCTTTCAGCTTTTTGATAGGAATTAAGTAAAGGCGGGGAAAATGACTCACACAAATATTCTTTAAAATACACTTTTCTAGCAGAGGATATTTTTTTATAGCACGTATTTTAATAACAATTCTGTTTTTAGTTGTTATGAGAAAATGGCAACAAAAAGTTACACCAATTTACTGTTTTTCTTTTACATTCCACAGAAGCGGGGTACTTCAGTTGCCACCATTACAGAAATGGCATTAAGAACTAGAAATTTAATATCTCAAAAAAGAATTGAGATGCAGTTTTCAAACAAATTACAGTTAAAAGCACCTTTTTTCTCTAAACGAGGATGTAAAAATTGAAATTGTGCGATATTTAGAAGTTTACAAAATTGCAGTAGATTATCAGTATTTAACCGTTCAATGATAGACATGCTTCGTTTTACAGGTGGCTTATGGTTAGGTGAGACGTTATTTTTTAGTGAAGACTCTTTAATTTTCTGAAAGGAATAGCATATAGGGGGCTAAAAAAAATATTATTCAACTTCTACTGAAGAAGCTTTTGCTCTGATTAACATTATTATATCAATTAACTCTTTTTCTCTAATACGTCCCTTTAAAATAGCTTTTGAGCAGATGTCATTCTTTCATTCTACTTTAGCTCCAATTTGCTATACATTTATTATTACAAGAGTAGAATGATAAAATAACATACTGGCTACTTTTTCTTTTACTTGCAGAAATTTATCATACTTGCTTTATAAAAAAGACTGAATAATTTGATTACTTAAAGAAAATTATGCTATAGTAAATTATATCAGATTTAAATATTAATTTTTAAATGAAACTATTTTTATTTAGATAAACACTTGCTTTTTACAAATTTACGTTTTACATAACGTTTTACAAGCTGAAGGAATTAAGCTTAAAAACAATTATTTAAAGCTTTTTTTTTTTGGGGGGGGGGGGGGTATTCATAAGACGTATAATTTATTCATAGTTTATACAGTTTATTCATAGTCCTAGTTCCAAATTATGTTTTATTAAGATTTTATTATTTTTTATATAATTTTAAATATTTAGAAGGTTTTTGATTTTAATCAACGATCTTTTTAAAAAAATAAGTTGATTAAAATCACGATTTAATCGCTGATTTAAAACATTTGATTAAAATCGTTGACACCCAATTAGAAATTAGCTATTCGTTATTGATATTAAACAATCAACTACCGGGTGTCCTAAAAAGGACTGACTGATTTTAAAATTCAATAACTTGCAAATGGTGGCAGATATTTAAAAAATTCTTGCAGGAGGGTTATGCATGAGGTCAAAAGTTTTTTTACAGTGATTTCCGATTTTAGTTCGAATTACAAACAATAGATGGCGGTGCAATAAATAAACGCTAAATTCAGGCTCAATTTAAGGTCCTTCGGGACCCACTTAATACATTTCCATCTCCTTTTTCTACATGGAAGAATAGATCGACCAAAAAATCGAGCCTGTTTTTAGCGCCTATTGCTTACAGCGCCATCTATTGTTTGTAATTCGAACTAAAATCGAAAATCACTGTCAAAATACTTTTCACCTTATACATAACGCTCCTGCAAGAATTTTTTAAATATCTGTCACCGTTTGCAAGTTATTGAATTTTAAAATCAGTCAGTCCTTTTTAGGACACCCGGTAAGTTGTTACATAAAACCCAAAAATACAGTAAATCTGTCTGCCGGCCTGCCCATCTATACACAATTAAATTTTACTAAAGATTCTCTTAATACAAGAAATTTTAGTCAGTTATTACGGTGGATTACAAATGTGATTCCACCAATGGATGAATTAGGAACAAATTTGCAGAACGCAAGTCGGTTAATAGACTGGGAGATGAAGCACGAAAGGCGCATGGACAGAAACCCCTTGTTGTAAATAAAATTTCCAACTTATTGAAATAAAACAAATATTTCACATTTTCCGTTAATGTAAAAATTTAGATTACGTTTTCTCAGAAAAATATCGAAAGATTTTATGCCCTTACATATTCAACACGTTGTGTTGTCACTCATCCATTTAATTAACATTTTCTCGAAAAATTTCCATTTCTTAGTTCATAAATTAGAACTTTCTTCATTCAGGATTTTCCTTGCGATTCTATTCTGAGAATTTAATAAACTTAGATAGTGTTTACTTGTCAAAGTGGAGAACTACTGGAATACTTCGGAGTGTAAAATATGTTTTATCAGGCTTTTGTTAACAACAAGGGATATAAGACTTTGATAATATAAGTCAGTTTAAAAAATTTACGATAAAATAAAATTTTTCAATTTAAAGATATTAAGATTTGATGGCATTTAAAAGAAATACCTAAAAAATACATAACTGAAATTGATGATAAGATGTGAAATGAAGAAAAAAGAAGTTTATTTTATTATCACCTAAAAGATACTCAAATAAGTTGGATTTAATATAATTTCGAAGAAAGAAAAAACTTTCTGCTTGTCAAAAAGAATTAAAACAATGATTCCTTATAATTGCTATTAGAGGTCTCAGAGTCCGCTGCCTATTTTTTTTTCTTTTATATATATATATATATATTCACGGTTTAATTTGTAATTTTCAGTTTAACTACAGATATTAGTAAAATTTTGTTTCGTTTTGAGCTTTAGCACTATCGCTAGAGACTACTCATTAGACGAATTTTAATTATAATACCCCTGTACTGTTTAATTATAATACCCCTGCACTTTATGTATACATAAAGTGCAGAAACAGTATCGTACGAATTAATAGCGCTTTTTAACCCCCTATATGCTATTTCTTTCTCCCAACAAATAAAGTGTCGTCTGCAAAAAAATAACACTCCGTTGTATAAGCTAGCCGTAAAACAAAGCAGATGTATCAAGCCATCATTGGGATAGTTGCGCTCCGCACGGTATAATTACTTTTTCCTGCATTTTCCTCCCCAAAGGTCAAGATGGGTAGATTAGGAGGAGATTAAAGGAAGATAGTCTGAATAGGTTTGACTGCGGAGTTAGTAAAGCATCCATTTTGATGCAAAACTACATCTTTTTTGTCTCGAATTATACTCTTTATCTAAAATCTTAGAAACTTTTGAAATTTCTCTTAAATTTAAAAATCTATTTTTATCCACTAAAGATTTCACAATCTTCAAACTGCTTACCTAAAGACTTTGCCAAGAACTCTGATAAAAAATTTGCATATTTAAAAATAAAACATAAAATTCAAGTGCGCGGCCTTTGTTTTTCTCTCTTGAGTTTAATAACATTAAATGCTGCATTTAACTGATGAATATTTTTTTAGATAATTTTTATCGACAGAAATAACTGCCTTTTGTAATGCCTGTATTTTATACTTATATTTTGTCCTTTATAGTTCAAAGGACAAAACAACTTTCAAGCTATTAAAAACATGACATATTATTTTTTTCATTCAAAAAATTCCTTATAATAGAAAGGAAAAAAAATTATACAAATATAAGGAATTTCTTGAATGAAAAAGTTATGAGTCATTTTTTAATAACTTGAATAATATATGGAAAACATAGGAAAAATTGATTATTGAAAATGTTATTCTTGAATTGAAACTATTAAAGGTATAATTAAAAGATGAATAAAATATTCAAGCTACTTTTTTTTTCTTGAGTCCAAAGTATGGAGTAACTAGCTCAGTGTTGCCTGGATGTAAGCCAAAGAAATTTTTAGTACTTCTCGAGTTATTATAGTTCATGTATAATAAAGTAGGTTTGTTTAAATTATCTTTACAAGAGCTACATTATTATTAACAACGTCACGACAGTTGTTGCGTATAGTACGGGACATTTAGAATGCGTACAATCTTTAAATTTTCTTTCAATAATTTTGAATATTGAAATCCGCAGAATTTATGCATTTAAGATAAGCGAAGATTTATTTCCATTTCAAGTTATTGATGATAAAAGATTAAAAATTGTTCTTTTATAAGGCTTTAAAACGTGGAATAAAAATAAGACTTCGGCTTAGTGACATATTCTATATTTTTGATTAAATAAGAAGTGAATTGCAATCCTGATTTCTTATACAAAAATTGTCTGTCGTGATACAAAAAAAGTACATAAGCACGCAGTTTATACGATTGACTATATAATAAAATCATTCTTTTTTTTTTTTTTTTTGTGAAAACAAAGTTTATTATTGTTTAATCGAATCAGCTGGTAATAAATAATCGTAAGATAATCGTAATCTGGGAGGATTCTGGCATAAAATAATTAAAAAAAAACTTTAAATTATTCAAAACATGATAAGAAAACAGAATCTAGGAAAAAAGGTGACCGGAAAAAACGGGACCGGAAAAAACGTGACAGAAAAAACAAGAGCGGAGAAAAAACGGGACAAGGAAAAAATGGGACCGGAAAAAACGTGACAAGGAAAAAACGGGACCGGAAAAAACGTGACAAGGAAGTGTTAAATATTGAACTTGTCGATAAATAAATGCTAAAAACTAAAGTAAAGTTTTTCCACTGTCAGTTTCTTACAGCGTAGGGGGGGGGGGGGCAGAGTTAATGGGTGAGTTAGACAATTCTAAGATTTGGTCCAAGAAAATACAATTTTAACATTTCATTAAGAGAAGTTTAGTATGACTTCTACAACGGATAAGTTAGTGCTTTCTACGGAGGGGGGGGGGGGGGTATTACGGAAATACAATTTATTGATTCTTTCAATTCGCTATTGATAGTTTATATATGAGCAAAGATGTTTTATAAGGTGGAGGGGGAGGGAAAAAATTATGTACACAGCTTGTAAAGGGAATAAAATAAAGACGAAGAGAGGAGGCATTTTCTTTAGAGGAATTTTATTTTCATTATTTCACTTCTTTTTTCATTATCCTGCTTTTTGCTCGCAGGCTATCAAAGCCCAAGGGCTAATGTGCACGCAGGTTCTGTATGTATGTATGTATGCACTTACGTCTGTATATACGTAACGCGATAACTCTTGACAGAAACATCCGATTTGCTTTAATTTTTTTTCCAGGTTCATTCTGATAAGGCGTACTTATGTAATTAACTTTTGTTTTGATATTTAAATTTTCAAGTTTTTTCCTAATATGAAAAATAAATTTTAGTAAAATTAATTGTTACCTTTTTCTACGATGAAAATCTAGATTTAAACATGACCTCCATTAAGAGACCACCTCTCGGAGCGACCCATTTTCATTGGAACGGAACGTGATCGCAGGGAGGTTTTACTGTATATAAAAAACGAAAAATTGAGACTTTGAGTATGTGTTTGTTTAGTGAGTCTTTAAATTAATAATTTGAATAATTAATTCACAAGCAATTATCATTTAAAAAAAGTCTTAATATAATTCCATAAGTTTTAATATCATAACTAATAGTTATTTATAATTTATTTAATTTTATTAATATTTTGTTTCCTATCAAGCAATTAGATTGTTTTAAAGAGAGGGCGATATATTACATACGATTAGATTTGGTAATACTGTTTAATTAACTTTACATGACCTCAGGATTTAAACTAAAGGGAAGCTAGGGGGCGTATACCCTGGGCTCCCGGGTAAAAGGGGGAGGCATTAAATTTGGTTCGTCTTCCGGTTCAAAAAACAAATAACGGCATTAAGTTAAAAATGTCATGGAATCAGACAACCGAAAATAAAGATATATACATTTAGGCGGTTCTCAAATTCTCTACTCAACAACGCGAAACTTTGGCAAATTTTCCGATTCATTTTTAAACGTAAAGGCCTGGTTAAATATATATATATATATAAAATCTATAGCTTACTAAAAAATATATAATTGAAAAAATTAAAATATTTCAAACTAAATAAATATGGCTATTAAGAAAAAATGTACCCAAATTGTGAACTTTAACGAAAAATCATGCTTTCGAAGCATGGGACCCTTCAGGTTAAATTCTTAATCCTTCAACAAAGAGAGTGTTTCCTCTTATTAGGTGCGTTCGTAATTATATAAATACGTAGCACCTATAGTCGTCGTTCAGTCCGTCCGTCCGTCCGTCTGTCCGTCCGTCTGTCCGTCCGTCCGTCTGTCCGCATGTAACAGAGCAAAAACTACCCAACCGAATGGTCTGAAATTTCAAATATATGATTGTTGCAAAATTTTGTCGAGCCATTTCGAATTTTATGAAAATCGGATGAATAGTTTAATTACAGGGACAGTCAAAAGTTTTTCTTTACATTACGGCCAATGGGAAAAATTATTGAAAGTGCATTTTAATTATATTAGAGCCTTCCGAATGATCTGAAATTTTAAAGATATAACTGTTGAAAAATTTTGTCGAGCCATTTCAAATTTTAGGAAAATCGGATGTATAGTTTAATTACAGGGACAGTCAAAAGTTTTTCTTTACATTACGGCCAATGGGAAAAATTATTGCAAGTGCATTTTAATGATATTACAGCCTTCCGAATGATCTGAAATTTTAAAGATATAACTGTTGCAAAATTTTGTCGAGCCATTTCAAATTTTAGTAAAATCGGATGTATAGTTTAATTACAGGGACAGTCAAAAGTTTTTCTTTACATTACGGCCAATGGGGAAAATTATTGCAAGTGCATTTTAATGATATTACAGCCTTCCGAATGGTCTGAAATTTTAAAGATATAATTGTTGCAAAGTTTTGTTGAGCTATTTCAAATTTTAGGAAAATCGGATGTATAGTTTAATTACAGGGACAGTCGAAAGTGTTCCGTTACATTACGGGGAATGGGAAAAATTATTGCAAGTGCATTTTAATGATATTACAGCCTTCCGAATGGTCTGAAATTTTAAAGATATAATTGTTGCAAAGTTTTGTTGAGCTATTTCAAATTTTAGGAAAATCGGATGTATAGTTTAATTACAGGGACAGTCAAAAGTGTTCCGTTACATTACGGGGAATGGGAAAAAATTATTGGAAGTGCATTTTAATGATGTATCAGACTATGCGCTTTATGAAGTGCAAAAAAGTATACATTCAGTACAATATGGGGTGCAAAAAATAATTATAAAACTAGTTATAGTACGAACGCACCTCATTTGCCACGTTTGACGAGCAATTTCCAACTTGTTATTGATTGACAATCATTCAAAATATTTTGCTTTCTATTTGATTGTCACAGGCGTTTTGCAGATTGTAGTTTTAAAAGAATGATAGACAGGTATTATGTTGACAAAAAGTACATTGGAATTTTACAACTCACTTCAATATACATATTTGAAAGTGATAGAAGATAAACCTTAGTTTTCCAGAATGGTTTTTGTTGAATGATATTAATCTGACAGACGAATAATGTATAATAAAAGGGTTGTTTCTTCTGTGAAACTTTTACGTGCCACCCATCGTCTTTTATGAGATATTTTCATGTAAATAATAGGTAATGGTGTTGATTTTAGATATTTCACACAATTTGAGATAGCGTATAATGAATAACTTTGCACCGGATTATTGGAACAAATACTCAGCTGTATTTATCCTTTTTAAATATTCCTTGAAGTGCCATATGATACATTCATAGAGACCTCACAAGTTTAAAGACTGAATTATTTTTTGCGTAACTATTGCAGATTGATGTATAATAATTTAAGAGATTGGTTGGTTGTGTTTATGACTGCCAATTATCAACACGAGGGATATGGGCCCAAAAGGTGGGGGTGCCCTTCTTGGGGGTCTTTCTAATGGAACCAAACCCGTATTTACGCATGGAAATCCATGGTTCGAAGCAAACCACGAAACTCCGAACGATTAGGCCGACGGGTGCGATTGGGTTTGAACCCAGCACCTCCCGTCTACCAGCTTCGAGAGCAGAACCTCTCGGCCACTGGAGGGGCAATAATTTAAGAACTCACATTGTTTTAACCTTGTTGTAGATTTAGGAAATGTACAAATGTCATGTTCTTACAACAGAATTCCCCCCCTCCCCCCAATCTTTTAACATCAAGAAAGCTGAAAAGATGCAAAGGCAAAGAAATCATCATTTTAAAAATACTTTTGTTTTGTGCAACCAATAATGCTTTCTAACATGATAGAGTAAAGTGTCTGTTACTCATTCTAAATTGTATTACTACTAATCGATGTATTAAATGAATTTTATAAACAGTTATTTTAATGGTATTTTGAAGAACTGTCGTCACATAAAGGGTTAATGTATTATTTAATTGCTAAGTTTCACATTTTCCATTTCCACGTTCGCTAATACGATTACGGAATATTTTTTATTCCTATATGTATGAACATTTCCAGAATTTTTTCTCGATCAGTTTCCACAGAATTGATCAGAAATATAAATCTTAATTTTCCCATGCGGTTTTTTTTTCTGCCCACCAAATTAAGTTTAAGTACATAAAGATAAGTGAATACAGTCAAACCTCGTTAACATGAACCTCAAGGGGAATTAAATTTTTGTTCATGTCACCCGTAGTTCATGCTATCAGTATAAAAAAAAATCCAGATAACAAATATTGAGAAAACATACATATAGGGGAGACTGGGGGTTAATGGAACATAGGAGCAAACGGAACAATAGGGTTTTCTTGTAAAATATAACAATATAATATAATCTTGTAAAATATAACTTTCAAAGAATAATGCACTTCAAAAAATAAATGAAGGGGGGGGGGTTAGCCTCCGCCCCCCCCCCCTTATACTTAACCAATGAACCTCCAAATCTAATCAGGGAAGCTGCTTAACATAATAAACCGGTATACCAAATTTGAAGCAAATCAGATAATTCTGCATGAAAAAACCATATCGGTAAATTAAGCTTTATACTTAACTAATGAACCTCCAAATCTAATCAGGAAAGCTCTTTATCAGAATGAACATAGGAAAAAATAAAATAAATTGGATAATTCCGCATGAAAATCCATTTATCTAAATTAAGAAGAGGGGACTTGTCCCCCTTTCCCCCTTTTATATTTAACCAACGAATCTCCAAACCTAATGAAGGAAGAGCCATATCGGAATAAACCGATATATCAAATTTGAAGCAAATCGAAAAATTCTGCCCCTGAAAAACCCATTTATTTAAATTAAGGGGGGACTAGCCCCCGCCCCCCCCTCTTCATACTTAACCAATAAACCTCCAAATTTAATCAAGGCAGCTCCTTAGCATAATAAACCAGTATACTAAATTTGGTGCAAATCGAATAACTCTGCATGAAACACCCATTTATCTAAATTAAGGGGGGGGGGTCTAGCCCCCTTTCCCCCGTGTATACTTAACTAATGAACCTCCAAACCTAATCAAGACAGCTTCTTAACATAATAAATCGGTATACCAAATTTGGAGCAAATCGAATAATTCTGCATGAAAAACCCATTTATCTAAATTAAGGTGGGGGGGAGTGGCCCCCCTTTACTGTTACCAATAACCCCCAAAACTAATTAGGGAAGCGCCTTATCAGAATGAACCTGGAAAAAAAATGAAGCAAATCGGATGTTTCTGTCAAGAGTTATCGCGTTACGTACATACAGACGTAAGTGCATACATACATACATACAGAACCTGCGTGCACATTAACCCTTGGGCTTTGATAGCCTGCGAGCTAAAAAGCAGTATAATGAAAAAATTCCTCTAAAGAAAATGCCTCCTCTCTTCGTCTTTATTTTATTCCCTTTACAAGCTGTGTACGTAATTTTTCCCTCCCCCTCCGCCCTCCACTGTACCCAAAAATCATTATTGATTAAAGTTTTATAAATATATAAAACATCTTTGCCTATGTATAAGCTATCAATAGCGAATTGAAAGAATCAATAAATTGTATTTCCTTAATACCCCCCCCCCCCCCTCCGTAGAAAGCACCAGCTTGTCCCTTGTAGAAGTCATGTTAAACTTCTCTTAATGAAATGCTAAAATTGTATTTTCTTGGACCAAATCTTAGAATTGTCTAACTCATCCATTAACTCAGTGTCCTCCCCCCCCCCCCATCCCCTACGCTGTAAAAAGCTGACAGTGGAAAAACTGCACTTTAGTTTTAATTGTTTATTTAAATATGGCCTTCATGTCGTTAAAAAAATATATAAGGTTTACTATGTTCTTTAAAATATATATTAAATTCCTTAAAAAACAAACTTCATATTATATTTTCTGTTATGTATACAACTTAATAAATAGAATACTTTCACGTGGTCTTTTATCCGATTTATTTTTTCCTATGTGCGCTTTTTTCCCGTGATTCCAGTATCTTATAGAAATGTTTATTTTAATTTATTTTGTTTAATTTAAATGTTTAGAATAATATATCTGGAAATTCCATGATGAAACCAAAAATTGCAAAAAATTTGACTTCAATCAATTGCTTAATATAACAAAAAAAAAAAAAAAAAAAAAAAAAAAAAAGAATAAAAGAAAAAGAATAAAAGAAAAGAAAAGAAAAGAAAACTATGCTAATTTTTAATTTTAGGCATATCTTAACAAATATATTTACTTATTATTATTTTTCCTTTATTTGTTCTTTTAATATCTGAAAATACTAATGCCACTGATCAGGACATAAAAAATTATAAATTGATAAGTGATTCAGAAAGTCTAAAAAATGTTATTATTATTATTATTAATATAATTTTATGTTAATAAACAAAAAATTCAAATAGCGTTAAATAAAATAAAAATAATAAAAATAAAACTTTTTAATCGAATCTATTATAACTAACTTCTTTAAAATTAAAAAAAAAAAAAGTTTATATGATATTATACATGCGTAAGTCGAAAAACAAGTTGTTATGTAAACGAGCATTCTCGTATGCGAACATTCACAACATTTTTCAATATTTGCATTCTAATTATCAACGGAAAGCATTCTTATTCACATAATGTCCAAATTAAGTAGTAGTGTAAATGTGAATTTTCATATGCAAATATTCAGGAATTTTTTTTATAATAGCATTCTTAAATATCAACGGAAAATAATGGTATCACCGTTCGCGAATATCAAATATCAAGTAGTGATGTTAATTAGAATTATCGTAAGCGAATCTTCAATTTTTTTCAATATTAGCATTCGTAGAAATCGACGAAAAATATTTGGATTCGCGTTCGCGAATCTGCAGTTGGAAGAATCTATAAATTGTATTTCCTTAATTCCCCCCCCCCCCCCCCGTAGAAGGCACCAGCTTGTCCCTTGTAGAAGTCATGTTAAACTTCTCTTAATGAAATGTTAAAATTGTGTTTTCTTGGACCAAATCTTAGAATTGTCTAACTCACCCGTTAACTCAAACATCAACGGAAAATATTGGTATTACCGTTCGCGAACATCAAATATCAAGTAGTGATGTTAATAACAATTATCGTAAGCGAATTTTCAAATATTTTCAATATTAGCATTCGTAGAAATCGACAAAAAATACTTGTATTGGCGTTCGCGAATGTGAAGTTGAAAGAATCTATAAATTGTATTGCCTTAATCCCCTACCCCCACCCGTAGAAAGCACCAGCTTGTCCCTTGTAGAAGTCATGTTAAACTTCTCTTAATGAAATGTTAAAATTTTGTTTTCTTGGACCAAATCTTAGAATTGTCTAACTCACCCATTAACTCTGCCCCCCCCCCCCTACGCTGTAAGAAACTGACAGTGGAAAAACTTTAGATTAGTTTTTAACATTTATTTATCGACAAGTTCAATATTTAACACTTCCTTGTCACTTTTTTTCTGGTCACCTTTTTTCCTTGTCACGTTTTTCCGGTCCCGTTTTTTCCTTGTCCCGTTTTTTCCGCTCTTGTTTTTTCTGTCACGTTTTTTCCGGTCCCGTTTTTTCCTGTCACCTTTTTTCCGTTTACCAAGAAAACATGTAAAATATTATAGATAAAAAAAAAAAAAGGAAAACAATCCCTAGAACAAGAATAACAATTTCTTTAAGAACACTCTCTTGAATTTTGAACCAAATTCTCTCTCTCTGTCTCTTTTTTTTTTTTTTTTTTTTTTTTTTTTTTGGGGGGGGGGGGGGGGGTTACTGATGGGTGAAAAAAAAAAAGCCAAGCTATTGTTGCATTAACACTTCGCACACCTAGTAGCAGAGATTTTTAAAAAATGGCAAGTTACTCTCCACAAAGAAGAGCAAAAGGTTAAATAAAACTAAAATTTTGTATTGCACTATACTGTTTATTGAAAATATTAGTATAATGAAAATTTCATAAAAAGGGGTTTTAAGATTTGTTTGTTTAAACGATTAAAGAAAAAATGTGAAACTTATATATTTTTTAAGCAATAAAAGTATTTTAAATTATCATTTGGCAATAATTAGTCGTTAGCCCAGTTTAATAAAGAAATATTTATTAAAAATATTGACTTTGATAAAGTAATTAATGTTTTATCTAAATTCGCCGAGTAATGACGGAAAAAATAATAGCTAAAGAATAAGCATTATGAATGCGGAGTATTTTTATTATTATTATTATTATTATTATAAAGGAAAATAATCTTGCTATTTATTTCACACATTTATAAAGGTAAATTGGTAACATATTTTTGCAGATTTAGATAGCTTATTTTAAACAAAGGTGTGAAACTTACAATGAAATAAGAAAATGTGTTCCCTTTTTTTTACAGGGTTTAAGACTACAAAAGCTGAAAAAAAAGAATTTTTTTTTTGTATTAATACCAGCTATTAATTATTCTCTATTTGCCGGGGGGATGGGAGAGAATTAACATCAACGATTCTAATGAATAACAAATACAGTATAATAATCTAAAAATTTTGAAATTATTTTTATATTTTATTTATTAATTTATTTTTTTATTTGGGAGAAGGGTAAGTCATTTATTTATTTAACACAACTTAACATTTGAAAGAAACAAGAAAAGAGAAAAATATTTTAAATGTTTTAAGTTTTGTGGGTAAGGAAAATTTTACGCGGATACTTATTGTCATTACTAAGAAGCCAATGGTCAAAAAAGAAAAAAAAATTCATGATTTTAAACTCTGTGCAAGGGAGTGGAGGATTAGATGACATTAAAATTTTTAAAGATACCCCCTCCCACCTTAAAAAATGAAAAGTATTCATATATATAATAAATAAATAAAAAGTGGCTTTTATTTTAAATAGAAAACAAATACTGCTGATGGGAATTAAAATCTCAGTTATATACTGCGTTGATTAACTTTGATGTTGAAAAATATTTATGTATAACTGAAAAACAATGATAGATGTTAAAACTTCATAATCTTATTCATAAATATGTATCGTAAGAAATTCTTAAATTTAAAAATTGTTATTTTAGGGGTTAAAAATCATTGATATTATACATTTTGAAACCTTCACGAAGGCTTAAAATTGAAAAAAAAAATGTAACTGCATTTTAAGAACGCACAAGCTACGTAAATATTCCACTTATTATTGTTTTATTCGCGTCTTTCCTCTCGCGTGCAGTCATTCTGTATTTATGCTTCCACTTAGGCAACAAAATGGATTCCTGTATGCATTAATAGCAGGCCAGTGCAAAGAAGAAAATATTTCCTTCTCATCTGAGCCCCGACAGACCGTTTGGAGGTGGGGAGAATTCTATTGTGTAGTTGACCCGTGCCACATATTGCGAAGCCGTATCATTGTACTGTTAAATACTTTACTGCATTTTTTTAAACTTCTAAGCATCGCACATTTTCATTTTTTATACCTCCGTATTGAGGAAAAAAATACTTTTTAATGCAATTTGTTTGAAAACTGCATCTCCATTTATTTTTGAGCTATTAAGTTTTTAGCCCCATTTTGTTTAAAGTTGGCAACTCAAGTACTCCATTTCTGTAGAAAGTAAACGAAAAATAGTTGAAAATATAGCAATTATATCTTTTTGTTGCCATTTTTCCATAACCACTTAAAAAAAATGTAATTAAAATACGTGCTATTTTGAAAAAATAGAAATGAATGATTTCTGATAAAACATGGAGCTTTTATAAACTATATTTAATTTAATTATCTATGCTACAAACAAATGAAGGCATATGAATCATGAGATGGCCGATTTTTTTTGTTGAGTTTCTTGAGTGATATCTGTTTTTTTTTTGTGTGTGTGTGTGTATTATTCAGCGATAGTGAGGTCATATGAATAATTTACTGTAGATGTTGTTTAAGACTGGATCGAAATGAGTCCTTTCGTAAATGAAGCGTTCTTCAGAGGATGCGGATGACGTCATTTTATATAAAATGAAAGCGTGTATTGTAAGTCTTAAAACTGAATTATGTTTTGTATTATCTATATTTATATACACACATATTTTGTTTTCATCGGGAGCGACACTAAATTCTGAAAAAGCAGAATTCCTGTTTTTTAGTACTAAAATTATTCTAATTAATCTTTTGATTCTGAAGTGTTAATATAAAAAGAAAAATCGCACATTAACCAATAATGATGATTTTGAAACAGACGATTATAACATTTATGATTCGAATGTGTTGGAGATCTTGCTATAAAGTGCTGCGGCTATTAGGGGAAAGACGGGTAAAGTAGCCAGTGAGGGCAAAGTTGCCATTTGATTTTTTTCCGCTGTATAGTGCCACCGTCACACTGGAACTGGGCAAAACAGTCCTCACTGATGCTGGTGGTATTGTCTGTGATTTTGAAGCGGAAGGCTACATTTTTCTAGTTATTCGTTCAGGGAAAAATCATTTGAGGTTTATTTTTATGATGTTAACTATTTTAAACATAATGAAATTCGTACGCCTAATTGTGATGCATTAGAAGATGATTTCTATAGAATATGTTACGTATAGGTATGTACAGGGTACATTGCTAGTACATGTCCAGGGCAACTTAAAAGTATTCCGTTATATTAAGTTATATTAAGGTATATGAAGAAAAATCGTTTGCGGCGTATTTAAATGATGGTTCTCTGTTACAAAAATAATGAAATTGGTAAGAATTTATGAGGTGCAATAAAACAGGCTTTATGTAGGGATGCAAAGCATTTATCATTCATTTACAGGGTCAAACAAAAAAGATCAGTTTTATTAGGTTTACGGGATCAAACTGTCCGCAGCGAATTTTAACTATGTTGCACTATTTCAAACATCATGAATTGATGTACGTTACTGAGATTTAATACAAGATGCTTACAGGAAAATATAATGTACATCGCGTTTAATTTCATCTACAGGGAGACATAAAATATTTCGGATACAATACTGTATACGAAGTATTGTCTATTTGGGATGATTACTGAAAGTTCATTTTCAGCATATTTTAAGTTTAACTATATTTTCGCATATTTCACGATGTGTATAAATTCTATAAGCCATGTACAGGGCTACGCAAACGAATTCGTAAGACATGCTGAGAATGAGCGGGAATTATTATTATTTTTTTTTTTTATTGAGTTATGCATTTTCAAGCTGAACTACATTTAGAACGATATGTTTGTAAAATATAAATATAATAATATACAAGACTATGCAAGCAACTGTATACATTCACGCTTATGGATGGTAATTTCTGGAAGTGCTATGTTGGTAAAACTTAAATATACTAATATACAAGACTATGCAAAGAACTGGATAAACTCACGCTTATGGATGGTAATTTCTGGAAGTGCTATGTTGGTAAAACATAAATATACTAATATACAAGACTATGCAAAGAACTGGATACACTCACACTTATGGATGGTAATTTCTGGATGTGCTATGTTGGTAAAACTTAAATATACTAATATACAAGACTATGCAAAGAACTGGATACACTCACGCTTATGGATGGTAATTTCTGGAAGTGCTATGTTGGTAAAACATAAATATACTAATATGCAAGACTATGCAAAGAACTGGATACACTCACGCTTATGGATGGTAATTTCTGGAGGTGCTATGTTGGTAAAACTTAAATATACTAATATACAAGACTATGCAAAGAACTGGATACACTCACGCTTATGGATGGTAATTTCTGGAAGTGCTATGTTGGTAAAACTTAAATATACTAATATACAAGACTATGCAAAGAACTGGATACACTCACGCTTATGGATGGTAATTTCTGGAAGTGCTATGTTAGTAGTTTTAAGCGTGTTTTTGCATGGATTAAATCTCATCTTAACACGTGGGTTTTTCAAAAATTTGTTGCTAATGTACAGGGCTGTACAAACGCATTCAAGTACATTTCCGTTAATGGGTAGAAATTGCTGAAGGTGAATTGTCAACTGTATTATGCTTTTTCTTACTAAACTAAATTTTAGCATATTATGTACAGTGGCGTGGCGTCCGGTCATCGCTGGATGCGGCGATGACCAAGCAATATTTTAAAACTCTTAATAAGCTTTTAAAACTCTACGATCCAGTTTTAGCAGAACATTTGGAGTTCATGTATAAGTGAAGGTAAGATTTAAAGTTTCTTTTTTGAACATTCAACCATTGAATTTTAGAGTTAATAATTTTTCACCACAAACTTAAATAATTGCGATGACCACCGAAAATTTTCACGCCACGCCACTGATTATGTAGTACATATACAAATTTATAGATCATATATAGAGGTACACAAAAGAATAGGCGTACCTTTCTCGCTATGGCAGGTAACTATGGAAATCTGGTTTTCAAATGTGTTATGTATTTTCTAAAAAAGATTACTTAGATGTTTTCTTAACCTTTTTAAAAGGTAATTTTTTTCATAATTTATGTTTTGGTGCATAATTTTACTTTCTTGGTCTTTTTTTTTTGTATTATTTATTTCTTTTCCTATAAAAGTATTCAGTAGAAGAATTTCGGCTTATAAATTTCATTAAATCTACCAAAAATACACCTTGATGAGAATCTGAATGTCAGTACAAATATTTCTTTCACACTAAATTACATTTGTTGTTTTCTATATCTATAATCGTATTAACCCTTAACGGGCGGTAACTTTAAATACGTGATTCTATTTTTATATTCTACTTGCACCACGATATCTTAAAAGTAAATGTTTGATTAAATTTCTCCTGTAGATGTTATCAGAGTGCAAGTAAAAGTACTCCTTACGGTTTTATATTTCTAATTGCTGTAATTAGAAGCAATTTACTTTTTGCACTCAATTACTCTAATTACAAATTCAAATCACGAAAAAGTAGAATGAGTGCAAATATCGTTCATAAACACAATGAAGCGGATATCACAACTAGTCGGTTGTGTCAATCCCAAAACTTTCTTCTATCCCATACATGTTAATATTTCAAATTTAACTATCATAGTGCCGAAATTAAATGTCAGTCTATGCCCATCATGAGAAATCGAAAGGTTCGTTGAATTACGTGCATTTTAAAAGAAGATATAAGCACCGCATCTTTAAAACTAATTATTTAATTTCGGCACCTACTCACTTAGATTTATGCAACCAAAATTCCGCCCCAAAGAGCATAAATGCTATACCTGTTGGGCAATATACACCCAAGCCTAATAAGGATCTATTTATGTGAAAGTGTAACAAAATATGAAGTTTGATTAAATTCCATACCAGAGTTTTTGAGCTATAGCTGTTACGAAAATCGTGAAAATTGCGACATGACAACGCAACCTGTTATATGGTTTACACGAAAGCTTAATAAGCATCAACATATGTCAAGATCTATCAGAATATCAAGATTGATGAAATCCGTACATTATTTCTTGAGATATGACTATCGCTGTAATCGTGTGAGTCCTGAAAAATGCAGCGTAGTAGCGGCAATTGTTGCTCGATTTACGCTAAAAACAAATCAGTATCAATTTATATCAAGGACTAAATAAATTTAAAGTTTTATCAAATTCTGTGTATTACTTTTTGAGATAGAGCACCCACAAGATTTTTGTCACAGATAGACAGACAGACGACTCATAGGCAGACATTTTCTAAAAATAGTCAAATCATATTCAGGACTTTCTAAAACGTATAAATCCGTCGAAAACAGGAATTCGGAGGTTTTCACGAATGCAATACTTTCTTCTTGTAAAGATAGAAGAAAGTAAAAATGTTATGCATTAAAGATAAAAAGAAATTTTTCGTGTGGACATATTTCCCCCTTTGATGCAACATTGTTCCTTGGGTATTTTTAGCTCTGGCTTTTTTCTCATTTCTTTTGCGTCCGACGCCAAAAGTAAACATTGAGGTTAAGTAACCACTATGGCTCAATTCTTCTGACTAATCGATGTATTTCATAAATCTTTTTCTGATGCGTAAATCAATTGGGTTAAGCAAGAAACATTTTTTCTTAAATGTTTTGCATAAATATTTATCATTCAATGATCACTGTCTGATGATAAAATTTATTGTATTTGCAGTAAATAAAGACTATCATCAGGTGTAATTGGGGAAAATAAAAGGAAAAATGGAACAATGTACTCAGTTTCTGGATTCCCTAGTTGCCATGTTACTTTACATCCGGTATAGAGGTCATGCGTTTTTCAATGCAATAGGAGTTATGAAGAATGTTTAGACGCGGTGCGTAGCCACAAAAAATTACCGTTTAAGAGTAAGTAAGAAACTTACACTAGACATGTTAGTATAACAAGATATGAGGGGAAAATAAATGTCCATTAGTTCCTAACATACCTGACAGATCATAAACAGGCGAAAAAACTAACAAAGGGATGCCCCAGCATAAAAAAGCGCTTTTCAGAGCCCATACATTTTAGTTTAAATCAATATATAAATGCTTAACAACAGTGCAAAAAGAGGAAAAATTTTAAAATATTTACATATTTACAAATGAAAAATATAATTGATTACAAGAAAGATTAATAAAAAACAATAGTAAAAACTATAAATGGGGAGAGTCCAAGCTAACTGTAGAATTAAACACAATAAACATAGGGTAAAAAAGAGAAAAAGAGGGCGGCGACCGCCCAGTCTGGTAACTCCAAGAAAACAGTAGAAACGATAAGATAAGTTATAAAAAAATAACATAAAAAAGGTAATCCAAGTTTTTTTTTTTTTTTTTTTTAATAATAAAACAGTGACAAAAACAAAGCAGGGAATAAAGGGCAAATAAGTTTAACTGTTAAGAAGAAATTAATCTTCATTAATGTTGAGTTGGTTAGCAAGTTTATCAAATTCAGTAATTATGACTAGCAATTTTTGCATTGAGTTATCAAGTTTTTTCGTTTGGGTTGAGATATTTTTGATACAGCTTAAAAATTTGGTTATTTGTAGAACTTCTTTGATGTTATTGAAAGTATTAAATATTTCTTGGATGTCGTTAGAGTAACTTTTAGGAATTTTAGATGAGTTGGGAAAATTTTGAGTGTTATTGTTTTTTTCATTAGTAGGGGAGGAAATGGTATTTGCGGTTTTATTATCAGTAACTTTGGAATTTAACATTTCAGAACTAGTTGAAGGTTCATTGGTCTTTGCTTTTTTGGTATAATTGAAGTGTTTGAGGATTTCTGCAAAGACTTGGGTTTCTTTGGAAACCTGGTTATTGCTATTATTTGAGGATTTGCGGTTCGTTTTATTTTCTAATATATAAGGTTTTTTAGGGCAATCCCGGCAATTTGCAGGATGTCCTAAATCGCAGTTGGCACATTTGGGGGGTTTATACGACCCTTGTGTTGACAGGCGGTGCTAAAGTGTAACCTTTTTAACACTTTCCAACAAAATTGAAAAGTGTTTATTACTTCGGTGTGTCTGTCCATCTGTGCGTCTGGCCGTCTGTCCGCACTCTAACGTCCGTAAATATACTCGGATTGCCCTGAAATTTTTGGATGTTATTGACGTTTATCATATCCTGTTCCCTATCTATTTATATAAAATCCAAGCCTCAGTGTGTCCCTCACAATTCCGGTTGACCGCCTCATTGATCGCGGCCATGTTAAGCTTCCTATGGAGATGTCGGTATCAGCTTCAACAGTGAGTAATTGTTGAACAATAGTAATGGCAGGGTTACCACAACAGCGCCAAATTCTGAACAACTTGGCAAAATACATCCAAATCTGGCGAAATACCGCCAAATTTGGCGACAAAAATATGTTGCCTTATATGAAGCCAACTTGGCGATAGCTGGCTCATTTAGCGAAATTCCGATTGAAATTCATTAACCGCTCATAGTCGCGTTCAACGCAATTTAATTTAAATTCCGCGCATCTGGGAGCACGGCAGTGCGTCCGCCAAGTTCGCACAAGCCGTAAGCTACCTTTTCCTGAACCATTTCGGCATACTTTTCACCCCCTCATAACGTCGTTTTAGGGAGAGATATAGAATTTTTTCTTTTATACACATGTCCGTATGATCAAACTGAACTAAGGTTCCACGATTTCATGTTTCTGTATTTAGTAGTTTTTGAAATATTAAATTCCGAAAAAGAGCTTTTTTGTCACTGACTCACTTCGCATCATCAAATAACTAAGGTACTTCTAAAAGTCCTAGAATCATGAAATTTCACAAGTAAGTCGGGTTTGTAGCACAATTAACCAGAAAAATCTGAAAACACAGAATTTCCGCCTCTAAACCCTTAAAACAGGGGGTGTTGATTTGGCCGTAAACAGTTCCTTCACATTCAATTGCGCCAATGTTGGTCGCCAATACTCGATTACAGAGTTTTGAAGGGGTGACGTAATTTCAAGCAGAATAAAACTTTATATATATGCTTTTCCAAAGATGTTTGTTAAATAGAAAAAAATGAATATACCTAAAAATTTTAATCATTATAGGTTATGATATATTCACGATATTAAAACAATAAAACATTTAACAAAATATAGTAGACTTGGCGAAATAGAGAAAATAGCCTTGACGAGAAAAGAAATTTGATAATAACGTATTTTCTGGCAACCTATCTACTGTGTCATATACACAAGCAATTTTTTCCAAATGTATACAATTTATTTAATATAAGGTTGTATATTTATGACGGCCAATTATCTGCACGAGGGATATAGGCCCAGGGAGGAGTGCCCTTCGTGGGGGTCTTTCTAAGGGAACCTAACCGGTATTAACGCTTGGAAATCCAAGGTTCGAAGAAAACCACGAAAACTCCGAACGATTAGGCCGACGGGCGCGATTGGGTTCGAACCCAGCACCTCCCGTCTACCAGCTTCGAGAGCAGAACCTCTCAGCCACTGGTGGGGCAAAATTAATATAAGGAACCCGCTTATTTATTTTTATATACCACCATAAATAATTTGTATATAAAAAACAATATTTTATACGTGTACATATAAAATGTTTATATGTATATAAATACATATATAAATAACATAAAAGTTCATCAGGTTTGTTTTCATAGTTGTTTATATCATTTGGCAACATATCTCAGTTTCTGAAGTCCGAATTGCGCCAAGATTTTTAAAAAACGCCAAGGTCCCTATAGTGGAAAAATAGCCTAATTCTCATATGAAAGTTTAAAAATCTGCTTTTAATTAAATGAAATGTGTAACTAATAAAGCTGTCTTTAACGATGTGCGACAGATGCGGTGCCCGAAGTCCACTGCTAATGTTATTATATTGTATTATTAGCCTACTTACTGTTAATTTATTGTTAATTTTAAATCTGTAAAAGAAAGATTATAGTTATAGATCAGATATGCTGGTTGCCAAAACTCGATTACAGAAAATTAGCCTGAGTTATAAAGGTGTTACATGATTTCAAACTGAATGAAATTTTATATGCTTTTACAAAAATCTTAATAAGGCAAATCTTTCAGTTTATCTGTCCATATTTCTATCTTTTACTTCCTTAAAACAAATTTTATTAAAGACCGGGAGGCGTCTGCACAGATCATCACCTCATCGAGTTGACGGCTCAAATTTTAGGACTAGTTAAAAATCGATTAGCGTATTAAAATGTAACTGGTCTGCCAAGTCATATCTTTGTGGAAACCACCTACAGACCCGATTTTATCGGTTAATTGGTGGATTTTCCATTGTGTTTTCCTGCACCCATTCCTCCATGTTTCCATACTTTTGGATGCAGGAAAATACAATAGTAAACCTATCAGTCACCCACTAAAATTAGGTCTTCAGCTTGTTTCTACCAAGATATGACTTAACAGACCAGTTGCATTTTAATGTACTAATCTAGTTTTAACTAATCCTAATATTTAAGCTGTAAACTCGATGAGGTTATGGTGTGTGCAGACGCCTCCCGGTCTATTATAAATGTCGGAATTCTAATCTCAATAGCACTCTGGTCAATCCCTACTATTTATGGAACACTATTCCTTTAAGTGCGTTTTAGTGATGTTAAAGAACTTTATACATATGCATCATACATATGCATCATACATATTATACATATGCATATAATACGTAATATATTTGCATCATACATATTATAGGTATGTGTATAATAAATAATACATATGCATCATTATGACGTCAGAACAAACAAAACTTTTTTTGTCGCCAAATTTGAGAATTGACATGATATATTACCAAATTTGGTGACACAAGCTTGGCGAGTATTTGACGTTTGTGGCTATTTTTCAATGAGTTAATTATTAATGCGAGCCATCTATTTATATTTTTCCGCATATTATCAGAATAGTTAAATAATATACGCACGAATATTTCCAAAGCGCCAGTAGTTTCGTCACTACACAAAACCTCTGCTATTGTTAATATATTGTACTGTTATTATACTTACTGTGACTATGTTGTTAATCTTTACTCTGCTGAAACGTCTGTATTATATAAATAGAATTTACGGAAACTATTAAAGCACCGAAACTGACAATTCTCCTTATGATTATTATAATTTTATAATATGTAACCTGTTAATCGATATGTACCGTTAGAAGGAATCTTCTATAATCCGGTTCCTCGCATTTTAGTTTTCAGATTTCGAATAAAATTAGCTAAAAACTTAAAACCATGGCAAATTGGCTAGTTCTTCAACACGATTGGATGAGAATAATGATAGAGTTTCAAATGAATCACAGCAGTGAGCCGTAGACCTTCTATTCTTCCGTAATCGAGTCTATTGAAAAGGTTAGCATGAAACAAAAAGATATTAGCATCAATATGGTTTAATGTAAATGCAGATATTATCAAAGGATTTAATAAGAATCATTTCACTTGTACCCAATCGTATCAGTTAAAATACAATAATAAAATACAATTAGAAAAAATTACTTAATAGGATTAAAAATTTCCGCATTAGAGAACGAATCGTAACTGATAAGGAAACATGCATAAGTGAGTTAAGAGATATTTGTCATGAAATAATGAAATACATAACAACACAAAATATATGATGTGCTTCCATGATCGTAAAGAGTTCTTGATTTCCCTATCAAAAGCTTCCGACTTGGCGAAAGAATGGGCAAGTAAATTAAATTATGAATAACAGTAACATGATGCAACGTTTATCATGCAATTAATAGAGTATATAATGCTTGCTAGAGGCGGCTAATACTTTAATATAAAAAGAAATAAAGTATGAATTTTTAAAGCTCAATAAAATAAATTTAGGTATTTTTATGCTAGCCGGGCGCGAGTGGCAAATCGCCAAATACTGTCCCCAATTCTATTGTTCATATTGCATTCATTTCATTTAAAAATATAAACTTTTCAGTCATCTCATTTAAAATAGATGCATTTCCCTCATTTTATTTAATAGAATATTTAACATAGAAATAAATAAATAAATAAATAAATAAATAACAAATAATAACATAAACCAAAACATTTTATTTGAAAATCAAAGCATTGTTTCTAATTTACACATGTGAAAAATGAAAACTACTATTGGCGAAAAAACAAAATGCTAATTAGGAGATTTGCTCTCGGCTAACATAAAAGTACTGAAATTTAAGTTTTTTTTAATATTAATATAGCTTAGAAAAAAAAAAAAAAAAAAACTAGAAAAAACATACAAAAAGTAGTGATATCCCAACAAAAAGTTTTCGGGGAAAAAAAAGCGCCAAGTTCTCCTTAATGTTTTGGCCAGAAAAAGCAGTGATATCTGAAGTTCGCACAAGGGCACAAGTTAAAAGCCAATCATCCCAAATCTTTCATTGAAAATGGCTTCCTGCGACTTGGCCGTTAATGCCTTCGAGAGGGTTTTTCAAATTTTAAAGTATGTACAAATGAGCTACATGACAACTACATTTTTGATTATTTTAGGCATTTTGTGGCACAAAGTGCAGAAATAAAATACACATTAAAAAAAAAGCATTTAAACCACTTCAGTCTATTTAAATGCTTAGAAGTTAAATATAACAAAATACTTATATTCAGAAGGTAATATCCGTAATTCAGGGCTCGCAGTGTTCCTAAAACTTTCACACATTGCTACCACTATTTTAAAACGGCAATCTTTATTGTATAATGCCATTATAGATCTTAAAGGAATCTACCACGAAGAAGTTTTATTTAAAATACTGGTAGAAAAGTGTGAAAATTTTAGGAACGCTGAGAGCCCTGCTAATTGCTAAAACATAATTAGTATCAGCTTTTAACAGTTTATAAATCAAATACCTTTTAATGTATGCAAACAAACTATAATAAATGTTCAAACGAAAAAAATCTCTTTCGTCAATGCACAGGATTTCAATATTATACAATAAAATATAATGTAACATATTGTGAGATTTGAAGAAAGTAAATTTTGTTTTATTTCTTAGGTTTTACATTAATGACTTTAGCTTTATACCGTACGAAATGGCAATTAAACCACATGTGGACTAAATGATCTGTAATCAAAACTATTGTTTGTTGAAATTGAATGGTATTTATCAGAAACCTTTTACTTATAATGTCTTTATGTGAATTTGCCTCTTTGCATACTAATATTAATTTTAATATTTAAATAATTCATAAATGCGAAATTTCCAATCATTAATTTTGAAAAGGCATTAACGGCCAAGTCACAGGAAGCCATTTTCAATGAAAGATTTGGGATGTTTGGCTTTTAACTTGTGCCCTTGTGCGAACTTCAGATATCACTGCTTTTTCTGGCCAAAACATTAAGGAGAACTTGGCGCTTTTTTTCCCCGAAAACTTTTTGTTGGGATTTAAGTTTTTTTCAGAATATATGGGTCAGAATTTAAAATGTAATATACGAAAATGTACGTCTTCACACCTTCATCCCGATGCTACTAATAACATAACCGCCATTAGAGGGTGCTGCACTATCTGAACTCCTAACTGCCCAATTTTAATGTGATTTATATAATCGGATACAGAAATTAAATTCTCGGTATTTTTTCCAGCCTAGTAGCCTTGGCGAAATAGAGAAAACTGCTTTCGCGAATACAGAGAAAACTGCCTTGGCGAAATGGTGAAAACTCCCTAGGCGAAAAAGGAAATTTGGTAACATATTTTCTAGCAACATATTTCCACATATTAAAATGTGTTATTTTCATCTATCACTGCGGAACAAGCGAAAAAAACTATTGACATTCTTGCATCTGTGTTGTATATATCTTCATATCTAATTTTCCGTCATTTTTGACGGGCTATCTTTCTAGTTTTAAACAAAGTTTGTAGCATGATTAGTTCCTTTACAGGGACAGTCAAAAGTTTTTTGTTATATTACGGCCTATGGGAAGAAATAGTTTAAAATGATTTTTAATGATGTTACATGCTTTCAAACATAATAAATTGATATGCATTTATGAAGTGCACTAAAATATGCATTCTGCAGAATATGAGGTGCAAATAATAGTTTTTATTCTTTACAGGGCCATACAAAAGAATTCCGTTACATAATGATATAGGGGTGGAAGTAATTTTTTCCGGCTTATTTTAATTACGTTAAATATTTCATGTATAATGAAATTGATATACGTCGCTGAGGTTTACTATAACTTATTTCATGGATAATACGAAGTGCATAGCATTTACAGGGACACACAAAAGATTTCAGATACTATATTACTATATTGTATCCGAAGTACTGTACAGTAGCGATGATTGCTGGAAATGCATTTTTAATTATGCTATGCGCCTTTATGTTTTGCTATATTTATACATAGTATTGGTGCGTATAAATGCTGTAATTCATATACAGGGCTACACAAAAGAATTCCTAATATTTTCTGTGTATGAGTGCAAATTGCATAAAAGTGGTTTTTTAATGAGTCATGCATTTTTACGCTGATCTGCATTTAGTTTACTAAGAAATGTTTGTAGAATATTGATAAAATGATACACAGGTTGACGCAAAGAATTGGATACATGACCGTCTATAAATGATAATTTCTGGAAATGTGATTTCAGTAGTTTTAAGATTGTTTTAGTTTGAATTAAATTTTAGCTAAATAGTGGCGTGTAATAAAAGTACTAGGTTAACTACAGGGTTGTACAATAGTATGCAAGTATGTTTCCATCTGTTAGTATAAATTGCTGAAAGAGAAATTTCAACCTATTATGCGTTTTCTTGCTAAACTAAATTTCCCCACTATATAGTATGTCTATATCAACCTACAGATCAAATACAGGGCTGCTCAAAAGAATTGGAATACATATTTGCTATGGACAGTAACTGCTGAAATCAGTTTTTGAAATGTTTTATGCGTTTTCTAAAATGTTTACTTAGTTATCTTATATACCTTATTTTCTTAAATAACGAAGTTTTGTTAAAACATTTAGGAAGTGTTTCATAATTTATGCTTAACGCATGATTTTTCTTTCTTGTTTTTTATATACAGAAGGATTTCTGTCGCAAATCGTGTATATTTATTTCATAGTTTATAAGCCAGAAATTGTGGTATCTGAAGAAGCTTTTAATTTCATCTAGGGGCAGTAATTGTTTGAAATTGATTCTTTCTTTTCTTCTGTTTACTTTTTTCATACATGTCCGATTTAGGTTATACTGTGTATCATTCAATATGAGATATATTTTCTTTGAAAGAATTATTTCTAAACAATCTGTATCATAATGACCCTCGATACATCACGTCTTTCAAGAACTTGGATTTATTCACTGAATAGATTACCATGACGAAATACACTCCATCAAATTATTTAGAATGCGGAACTTTTTCTTTGCTTTAAAATGTTCGTGGTCCAATCAATCTTAGAAGCTATTTTAAATTTTGCAATCTAACTAGTATGGAAAACTATTTATTCATTTAAGATAGCATACCTTCAACTAAAAGACGTGAAAAATAAAGTCAGAAAACGTATTCGTTAAAAAAGTTATTTAATGGAAAACTCAGACAAGAGAAAAAAAAATGCAAAAGAACGGACAATAAGAAATCAAGGAGAATAAGAAAGGACGTCGTATAAACAGCACCACCCCTAAGTAAAATTCACGGATTATTGAAGAGAAAAGTTTAGATGTTGAAATGATTATTTTACTTAGGGGTGATACTGTTAGTAACGATGTCCTTTTTTATAATATCCTCTCTTACAATATAATATAATATAAGGAATCTTATCTCTCATAATATAATATAACGAAAATTTTGAGCTTGTAGCTCCCAATTTTAGAGATGATGAGTCCAGAGAAATAGTTTATATACACATTCAGTATTATACTGAGGTAAAACATACGACTTTCTTAGGCATATTCGACGTTTTTCTACCATTTAGTTAATTAAATGACACTTTATTTAATTGTTCTTTTAACTTTAATAAAAAGTTTATTTCCTTAAGTGTCTCATTTAGAATGGTGACCAAAATGGATTCCTTCAATTTGACACATAACCGATCACAAGTGAACCTCATTCGGTGTCTCGAATGTGAAGTTGTTGTGACCTATTTAGTCATCTGTAAATTGTCACAAAATGAGAATTTCTGGCATCACTGTCGCTTGGACCCAGTAAAATATCAATTAATGATCTTGAATAATTTCGCGCCACAGATACGATCTTCTCCCGCCAGAATGTTTGAAAATCCCTGTCCTTCAAATGGTTATAAATGTTAAAACATACATATAATTTCTTAAAAGGTGCTAAAAACACACAAAGATATTAGTTAATATAACCCTGAGATCTTTCAATCACACACGCGTTCATTTTCAAAGGGAAAAGATGACTGACTGGAAATGGAAAACAAAACAAAATACTACGCACGCGCAAGCGAAGTTCAGACCACTGCTCTAAAGAGGGGTGAAAAGATCAAGTCATATTTTCAGGAGCTCTTGAAATACCCAGAATATTAAATCAAAACGGGGGATATTATAAGAAAGGACATCGTTATAAACAGCATCACTCCTAAGTAAAATTCACGGATTCAAGCATTATTGATGAGTAAAGTTTAGATGTTGAAATGATTATTTTACTTAGGAGTGATACTGTTAGTAACGATGTCCTTCCTTATAATAAGCCCCCGACTTCGTTTAATATTCTGGTCTTTTCAAGAGCTCCTGAAAATATGACTTCATCTTTTCACCCCACTTTACAGCAGTGGACTGAACTTCGCTTGCGCATGCGTAGTATTTTGTTTTGTTTTTAAGTATGATTCCTATAACCAGTCAGTCATCTTTTCATTTTGCAAATGAACCCGTGTGCGGAAGAGAAATCTCAGGATTATATTAACTAATATATTTATGTGTTTTTAACACTTTTTAAGAAATTCTATGTATATTTTAACTTTTATATTAACGCTTTGCACTCCGTTGTCGCCGCTGCGGCGACATGGTGAGGTAAGGGAAAGGCTCCGTTGTTGCCGCTGCGGCGGCATCATCTTTCCTTACAACATTTGTTTTTGACACCAATAACAAAGGAAAAAAAAAATTCCTCATTTAATCAGAGCATTTTTTTAATTGTGTACTTGAACGAAACTTCTTTTAAAAAAGTGGTGCCAACCGAATAAAATATTTGTGTAACGAATACTTTACGAGTAAGCTCGTAGCCATACACAAAATAACGCGGAGTGCAAAGGGTTAATAACAAGGTGAAAATTCCTTCACCACACTAGTTTTAATACAGTGTTTTGACTCTGTTTACTACAAATTGTTATAGATAAGAATTGCGTTTTTTTGTATTAAGATCCGAATAATACATCTTTAATAAGTGAAAATACCTGTTTTTTTTATAAAGAAATACAACACAGTTGTTACACCTTTTATTATTAGGATAAAACTGTTTCATTAATAAAGAAAATACATAGTTTAATTAATAAAAATTAAATTTAAATTTGTGTAAATCTAACGTTTTTATAGTTTGGAAAGCATTTGCAGTTTATGTGCAGGAGTATTATTAGTCCGTTGTTAGGATGCAATGCTTTAGAAACAATAATTTTCGTGGTATATTGCAGAAACAGTCGCTGCAGAAATCAAACAAAATAATTAATGTTTAAAAATAGTGATATTTGACTCAAGGACAACAAGGCACCTGCAATGATTGTTATTTTGATTAAAGTGCATGTTATCATTTCCTTAAGAGGTCTGAAGACTCTTAAAGCTTTTAAATTTTTGAAATTTTGATTTTTTTTTTTTTTTTTAGATGTTAAACTCCTATATTTTCTGAACATTTTGATATAATTTTTTCCTTGAAATTCCCATAAGAACAGAAGTTGTGGCTTTTAGAATTATACCCGCTGAATAGCTGAAGCGACGTTTCCGAAACCTTGAAGTCATTTTTCTCCAAATGACGTTTTTGGGCATAACGCGCACGATATCTCAAAAACTTCGGAATATTTTTTAATGAAATTTTCAAAACATATGTTTCATATTATTCTGTATAAACTAAACCTAAAATTGCCTTTTTAATGTTCAAAAAAATATTTTTTTAGGTGATTATACTGTTGAAATTTTCAAAATTTTGCATTAGCTAAATACAACTTTGTATTAAAAATATGAAAATGCTTTAAATACAAGTTTATTTGGGTTCAAGCTAATTATTACAATCTGAAGTACAAGTAGGCACTAAAGTTTTCATTCTAGTTCCAAAATTAATTTTGTAATCCTGCGTGTAATCTATTATACCGATTTTCTGCTCGTCAAATATCTGACAGTTTGGAGCCCCCTGTAAATGCTAATTCTGCACGTTGTAATTTTTTAAATACATGAAATGAAAGAACCTACTTATATCTTTCATTCCAATAAAAATTGTGTCATAAAATCAAATGTATTTTATGACATAAAAATTTTGAAAATGCTCTTTTTTTTTCATATTTAACAATTTTAAGAATTCTGAGACCCCCTTAATAAATGTGCGATTTTCGTAAATCATTTTTCAGCCTGAACTATTTCAACATTATCTAAAAAACTGTTGATGTGAACACTTTCTCGCGTAATGTAAACAGACTAATAAACTTTTAAAACGCTTCGATGGAATCAAAATCCCTCGATAAAACACATTCTTAGAGCATTAACAGACAATGATGTTCGTTAACGAGTTAGTTTTGCCATGCACCTGATTTCCACAAACTGAATCTTGACAGCACATTTTAACACCATAAATATTTATTATCTAAAACACTTCTCGAAGAGATTAAGAACCGAAATCGTTAGCATTTTATAGGTCATTCTATCATTAAATGCTACGATAATGTTTCTAGAAGTAGGAAAATGACATTAGCTTTTTGTTTAAGGTTTATCGTTTGACTCTATTCTACGAAATTAAATAAAATTTTTACTAAACGTATTTTATAAATTTCAAATAACAGATTGCATACGGAATTCTAATTAGGAAATCTTTAGGAATCTACGGAACGCGGAATGTTTTATCTAATTTTGAAGTTCTAAATGAATAAGAAGAGACAATGTACGAACTAAAATAATTTCTTAAAACACCATCGAAACCTTAAATGCGCTAGGCCTTTCGAAAGATCTGAGTCTTTCTTCTTCAGGCGCAAAAAGGCGTGCTTCTACTATGAAAGCAGCAGCAAGACTGAAATGAGAGAAGGGGAGGGAAAACAAGCTGAAGAAATAGCTAATAGGAAATTAGAAATCAACAGCCAATAGGATAGCAGGCGACAACAACCAATCACAGAAGAGAAAAATCAAAACAAAAGAACATAGAGCATAAGGGGAATAAGGAAGCAAAATGGGGGGGGGGGGGAGTACATGAAAATAAAAATAAAATTAAATTATAATAAAGGGAAAACACACACATATATTAAACTATGAGAATACATGAAATAAAAAAAAATGGAAAAAAGACACAGACTAAAATTAATTAACTTATATGGTAGTACTGAAAAGGTTTTTCCAAGCTGCAGAGAGCATTGTGGAATCAGATTTATCATTAACAATAACTTCACGATTAAGATAAATAGCTAAATTTTCAAGAAAGTCCAATTCAGAGATACTATTGGCATTAAAGGTAATTTTAGCATTTTGAATATTAAAACTATGGCCGGAATCCCAAGAGTGTTTAGCAATAGAAGATTTAGAAATTTCTTGATTAATTACATAACGATAGTGTTCTTTTCAACGGATTTCAAGATTTCTTTTAGTTTGACCAATATAAGATAAATCACAGCTGTTACAAGGAACATTATAAATTCCCCATTTCCGAAGATCAGGAACAGGAGAATTAGTGGAGGGATATTTTAATTTATTGACAGGTTTAAAGATAACGTTAAAATTGAAACGATGTGAAACTTTAGCTAATTTGAAACATAAAGGAGTATAAAAGGGGAGGACAACAAAATTATTAGGTTTGCTTTCGATAGATTTAGAAAGAGTAGATTTATTAGATGGTCTATTGAATTTCTTCACAGCATTATTGATAACAAAATGATTGAAACCTCTTTTTTCAGCAACACTTTTTAAGTAATTAAGTTTATCCTTAAGGGATGCAGAGTCAGAAAAAATTTTGAGAGCACGATTTACATACGTGTAAAAAACACCTATTTTTTGGTTGAGAGGATGATTTGAGAGAGCGTGTGGTGGGTTAGAGGCAGAAAAAAGGTTTTCTATAAACACAAGTTTTGAAAGAAGAGTCACATTTGGTAACTAAAACATCAAGAAAAGGAAGTTTATTACAATTTTCTAACTCAAAAGTAAACTGAATATGTGGGTCGATATAATTGACAGTTTGAAGAATGGTAGAAATATCAAAAGGATTATCAACTAAAACAAAAGTATCGTCAACATAACGCATCTAACATTTAAAATTAACCAGATTTAATAATTTCTCCTCAAAATAATGCATATAAATATCACAAAGAATTGGAGCTAAGGGATTACCCATACTCAAGCCGTCAGATTGTTTGAAGTGCGACTTATTTTCTTTAAGAGACACTGTATTTTTTTAACACTTCACAATATAGTTGAAAAGTACTTATGAAATCGGTTTTTCTGTCGATGTGCAGAGCATCCGTTAAGACTGTTCTCAAATCCAAGAAGGCAAATTTTGATTTATTTTTGTTCGGAAATGCATGAAACTAGAAGGTGTTGTTGTTCGGGAATTATGTCATCGAGCTGTTTTTTTGTTTTTTTTTAGTTTTTTTGCAAACGCAATAGATCTTTCAGAAAATAGCATCAAAGTGGGCATTTGGAACCGAATTTCCGCACGAAAGTAGAATAACCACTCAAGAAAGGGCGAAAAACGTGTTTGTCACGTCATCAAAATCGATTATAACTATATAGGTAATTTATTAATCAAAAAATGGAAAACACAGTTCTATTCGGAATCGCTTCCATGGTCAGGCTTTCCAATTTTATATCTTTCCGTTCAAAAATGAATTTGCAAATGTGTCAAAACGTTTTGCGCTTGTTGATCAGAGCAGTTGAAAACAGCCTTAATTTAAGTTGGATTGCAGGAAGTACATTTTCAGTTGTGTCACGAGTTTTTAAAATTAACTTATTTTTTACATCTTACTTGATGTGTATAAACTCTATAAATCCTATACAGGGCTGCACAAAATATCTCGAGTACATTTCCGTTTATTGAAGCTAAAGGTGAATTTTCAACTGTACTGGGTCCTGTACAGGGCTGTACAAAAAAAAATTGAATATTTTTACGGCTACTGATGGTAATTGCTGAAATTTGTTTTTAAATGTGTTATGCATTTCCCAAATTGTTCTCTTAGACATCATCTTTCATCTTATTAAACTGTCAACCTTTGTTAGAGTATTGTGAGTGAGTTGGAAAATTTTACATAAATTATCCTTGACGCATGATTTTTCGTTCTATTTTGTGCGCGCGTGGATGTGTTGAACAAATATGATATATATATATTAGGACACCAGAAGTCAAAGGGTATAAGTGACAAAATTGAAAAAATTGAACTAAGTGCACAGACGACCTGGAAATATGCTTTTTTCTTTTTAGGTAAAGAAATGTGAGTGATTTTCTAATTATGTGTTGTATTTAGAGATCAACCATTTTTGCCAAATAATGATCAATATTGATTAATTATTAATTTAAAGAAAACTGCACTCTACTTTTTTCACATTTATTGAAATAAGAGTTCAAAGACCACAGTGAAACAAGCAGCAGTTTTCTATTTCAATTCAGCCAATTATTATTGATGTTCAACTTAAACGTCAATTATCTTTTAACTCAATTTACTCCAAATCGAAATTTTGTCACTTGTATCCCTTGGCTTCTGATGTCCTCATATAGATATACATGTACATATATCTGCAGTAACAAGAACTCCAGTCATAACTTAAAAGGTAATAGTATGCGTGTTTTCATAGGAGAGCTGGATCTCAATCCGGTTACTGAATCAAAATTACAAGATGACGCACTGTCAGATAAACCTTGGTTTTCGTTCACATTTTTAGCAAGAATTACGATGTATAAAGAAACTTTTCAACAGACATATCTTGCATTGTGTGAAATATTCTGATATTACGATAAGTAGTGGAACTGGCCACCGTCCTCATCTAAAGAATACCAAGAAAAATGCTCCCTAAACTGGAATGTAGCTGACGATGTCACTGCTCTTTCAGCATTTCACTTAATTTTATCATATAGCCCACAATGCAAAGTTATTCTATTGTAAATACGTTTACAAAATCTATGTTCAGTTTATAATGAAGATCGCTGTATATTTGAGTGGATAAATGAATTGCGATCTTTGTTTCCAATAGAAAAATTGTTCTTCTCAGCATGTATTATTTCCCACAAAAGTACTGACAATCTTTCATGTAACGCTCCGTATATATATAAAGTATGATTTAAAAATAGAATATATAAAAAATGTATACTTTTGTTTCAAACAGATTCGCTTGGTCAAAACTATTTCCGACCAAACGATAATGCGTGGGACTTAATAAAAAACAACATCGCCAGATAAAGAATTTACCTTAAAAGCTGCTCTTAGAAGTAGTAAGTGTCAACTGCGGAAATACTTAAGAAGATTTACAGGAAGTAGGATTTCGAAAGAGGAGTATAGATAAAAAGGAATCCTTTTTCGTCACACCTTTAAATGTCCTCAACGATTACAAGCACATGACATTCAAACTTTTTCATCAACAATTTATTGCTCAACACATTTATCCCACTGTTTCGTAGATTTTATTGCACAATACCTGTGTATTATGTAATGTTCCGCAAACTTTTATTTTAAATCCCATATTAAAATGCCTTTAACTTTTTATGCTGCCATGTGTTTCATTGATTAGTAGTATGTCTCTCTGCTTTTAACACTTTCCAACAAAGTTGAAAAGCATTTATGACTTCGGTTTGTCTGGCCGTCTGTACGCGCTCTAACTCTCATAATAATACTCGGATTGCCCTGAAATTTTCGGATGTTATTGACGTTTATCATAGCACGATCCCTATTTCAAATGAAGTTTCTAGCATGTTTAATTCATTTACAGGGACAGTCAAAAGTATTCCGTAACATTACGGCCAATGGGAAAAAATCGTTTCAAATGATTTTTAATCATGCTACACGCATCCAAACATAACAAAATTTATATGCATTTATGAAATACACTAAAATATGCTTTTATGTTTCACTATATTTATGCATACTATATGGTGTGTATAAATGCTATAATTTATATACAGAAAAGATTTCGTAAGGCTTACTGGATATGAGCGCTAATTGCTTAAAGGTGGTTTTTAAATGAGATGCATTTTTACGCTGAATTAAATTTAGTTTATTAAGAAATGTTTGTAGAATATAGATAAAATGATACACAGGGTCACGCAAAGAATTGGATACATGCCGTCTATGGATGATAATTTCTGGAAATGTGATTTCAGTAGTTTTAAGAGTGCTTTAATTTGAATTAAATTTTAGCTAAATAGTGGCGTGTAATAAAGCAGGTAAACTATGTAGGTAAAGTAGGTACTAGGTGAACTACAGGGTTGTACAAAAGTATTCAAGTATATTTCCATCTATTAGTATAAATTGCTGAAAGCGAAATTTCAACTTGTTATGCGTTTTTTTACTAAACTAAGCTTTCCCATTATATAGTACATATGTATTAACATACAGATCAAATACAGTGCTGTTCAAAAGAAATGGAATACATATTTGGCAATACACGGAAACTGCTGAAATCAATTTTTTAAATGTGTTGGAAAGTGCTTCATAATCCATGCCGTACGCATGATTTTTCTTTCTTGTACTTATTAGGTCCGTTCGTAATTATATAAATACGTAGCAGTTATGGTCCGTCCGTCTATCCGTCTGTCTGCATATAACAGAGCAAAATCTACCGAACCGAATGGTTTAAAATTTGATATATATAATTGTTGCAGAAATTTGGCGAGTCATTTCAAATTTTATGAAAATCGAATCAAAACTTAAAAAGATATTCATTAAAGTTTTCTTCATTCTATTAAATCCTGTCACACGTAATTAATTCAATGATATCCCATGATAGGTAACGATTCTATGTTTCTATACTGATGACTTCCTGTTTAAGATGGCGTCCTATTATTTTCGTACGACTGAATTTAATATACAGAATCATAATATATTTTGTATTCATACATTTTTGCATAAGAGTGCAACAGCTATTGCACCAAGATCGGAATATTTATAAAATTAGTTGTAGTACGAACGCATTTCATTTGCCACATTTGACGGACATTTTCCTACTTGTTTCATAGTAGAGGAGGGTCTCAATCCAGTTACTAAATCAAAATTACAAGATCTTGCACTACCAGCAAAACCTAGGGCTTTGTCGATATTTTTAATATTAATGACAACATATAAACAATCTTTTCAAGAGAGATATCTTGCGTTGTGCAAAATATTCTGATATTACGATAAGTAATTGAAGTTACCACCATCCTCGCCTAAAGAATACCATGCGAAATGCTCCCTAATGTGGAATGTCGCTGGCGGTGGGTGTGCTTAAGTTCATCATATAGCCCACAGGTGAAATTAAATTTAAAAAATCAAAAAATCCGACTGCGTAAAAAGCGAACTAATTAATTATTTCTCATCAATATGAAACTATTTTTTATATATACCTACCTAATTTTTTTTACTTACTTGTATGGATTACTTTTAAATTGTGTTTAATTGTTAGTTCCTATCTATAAACACTGTTTTGATGCGGCCTATAAATGTCTCTGAAGGTTAGAGTTGCAGTAAAGCTAGAGATCCTACCAACACAACTTCCAGGTTGTGTAATATTTAAATGGAGCTTCTGGCTGTAAAATAGTGAATGAGACATCGTCTTCATTTTGAAAGACCTATCCAATGATAGGCCACTCAATAGGGTGCGTAAATATTTTTTTCGTCTCTATCGCCATTTTGTGTTTTACGGCCGCCATTTTGAATTTAAAAGACAAAAACTACCCTATAACCATCGGACGATTCAGACGAATCGATAGCGATCTCATTCATTAAAATCCATCCAGCCGTTTGGATGTTTCGAGGGTATAAAGAAATCACGTGAAACACATAACCCTTCTTGGCAGTCGGGTAAAAATCCAAACTTAGTTTATTGAAAATACTTTTATAATTATCTAGGTCCAGCTTATAGTTTCCAGTACGAAAATTGTTGTTCGTAACATGTACTACTATTTTCGAATAAAGTTCTCACATACTTTCATGTTACGCTCTGTATATATAAAGTATCATACAAAAATAGAACAAATAAAAAATGTTTACATTGTTTTCAAAGATTCACTCTGCTAAAAATATTTCCAACCAAAGGATAATGCGTAGTTCTTAATAAAAAACAACATCGCCAAATAAAGAATTTTCCTTAAAAGCCGTTCTTAGAAGTAGTGAGTGTCAATACCGGAAATACTTAAGGAGATTTATAAGAAGACGGATTTCGAAAGAGAAATATAGATAAAAGGGAATCTTTTTTTATAACACCTTTAAGTGTCCTCAATGATTACACGCACATGATATTCAAATTTTCCCATCGACAGTTTATAATTCAACACATTTATCATATTATTTCGTATAGATTGTAGTGTACAATATCTGTGTATCTATTGTAGTCCCCAAAATTTTATTTTAAATCCCATAAGATTCCTTTACATTTTTATGTTACCATATGTTGCTTTGCGTAGAAGTATATAACTTTGCGTTTCTTTATAGGTGCTCCGTATTATGTAAATACGGAGCACCTATAGCCGTCGTCTTGTCCACCCGTCTGTCCTCATATAAAAACGCAAAACTACCCAACTGATTGGTTTGAAATTTAATATAAAGAATCCTTGCAGAAATTTGTAGAGTCATTTCAAATTTCATGAAAATCGAATCAAAACTTTAAAAGTTATTAAGAAAAGATTTTTTATTCCATTAAATCTTATCATACATAATTATATTACGTACTTATATATTAATTTAATGATATCCCATGGTAGATAATGATTCTAGGTTGCCATGGGGATGACGTCCTATTTAAAATGGGAAGTCCTATTATTTCCGTATTACAGAATTTAATGTATAGTTTTGTAATAAATTTTGTATTCATGCATTTTTGCATAGGAGTGCAGCAGCTATTGCAAAAAGATCTGAATATATATAAAACTAGTTATAGTACGAACGTACACCTCATTTTCCACATTTGACGTACAATTTCCAACTTGTTTTAACTCCCGTCATTAAATATAGTGATAATGCGATTCGGGATAAGAATGTAAATACGCTTTTAACGAAAAAAGATTAAAAATAGTTTGTTAAATTCGTCTATGAATAAAATTATACTGAAATTACCAAATGTATTATTTCTGTTACAAAAAATTTCCTTTTTTATACACATAAAAAGCACACGGCAATAAAGGCGGTATCTGTTTTAAATAGGTGTAGTTTCTCAGGAAGACGTCTTTTATATTCATATCTTCAAATTCACAAAATAAATTGTGGTAAGAAAAATCCCTTACCTGTTTTCATCATTGGATACACCGTCAGTAAATTATCTTGATTTACCCACCAATTCCGTTATTCCATCAGACTGTCGACACACGGCACCGATGCGTATAAAAAAACAACCCTACATATTACAAGCACAACCACAAGTCTGAGTAAGTACAGAAGATAGAGCATATGGCAGCGGACACATGTACAGTCGTGAAAAAAAAAAGTAAACACCCCCTACTAACTCCTCAACAAATTATCGTAGAAGAAAGTTACTGGTAACAAAAGATTGAAAATAAAGTCTACTTTTAAATGATGTATATAAAATTTGCTGAGGAGGCCATCGACATATTAAAACGAACCCAAACTTCATTTTTTTTCAATAGCCATACACAATTTTAAAATGATATTTCAAATCTTCGGTTCAAACCATGCCTAGACACCAAATTTCAAATCATTTGAATGATAAATTTTTGAATTATAAACATTCAAAATTTAGTGCTTCTAATGTTAAATTAAATTTTCATGTTTTTATTAATATCTCCTGAAATTATACTCCTAGTGTTCTAATTTTTTGTGTAGCAATAATACTAAAATACCCAAACATAAATACGTTGAATTTGCAATTTTTATAATTTTATGATATGAATTATGAATTATAAAATTAATATTCGAAAAAAATTATGAATTGCAACCTACATTTTTTTTTTTTTTTTTTTTTTTTTTTGATGGATTTAGATTTATTAAATCCTGCTTTATAGAAATCCAAAATTTCACATTTTTCTTCCAAGTAGTTTTCAAATTATGCTTAAAAAACGGCAAAATTATGGTTTAAGGTACCATCTATGCTATCCTGTAATCTAGCAGTCTTCAATGACTGCTTGAGTAGCGTTTAAGGTGCTTTGATCAAGAAGCGGGCTCTGTCGCTCAACAATCGAGTACTGAACTTCAATTTGGATACAGCCCCTAAATACGCTCGTTTTAAAATAATTAATTGATCGTAAACTTATCGTACGAATTGCAAACATTTTTTTTCTAGACTAATTGAAGGGTGTAGAGTTCATTTATGCTGTCAGAATTGTGTACTGCTATTGAAAAAACAAAGTTATGGTTCTTTTTAATATGTTGATGGCCCCCTAAGCAAATTTTATGTGCATCATTTAAAAGTAGACTTTTATTACCAATCGTGTGGTACCAGTAACCTTCTTCAATGATAATTTTTGCAGAGTTAGTAAGAGGTGTTAACTTTTTTTTTTCTACGACTGTACATTGAAACCGCAGAAAAGGTAGGAAAAAGCGTGCGCGGCAAAATACATATATTGTATTGTGAAATAAGAAAGTTGAGAGAGTTTCTGATGAAAGTCACTAAGAAAAGTTTTTAGTTAAAGTTTGTATCAGGGTTTACACTTTATAACAGTATCATTCGAGTGTATTTTAAAATGCCACTGGCGTACGCTGGAAAAAAGTTTATGAATTCATAAACATTTTATCGTGAACTGCAGCCGTAATTTTACGGGAAATGTCATTTTTTAAAAAAAAGCTAAGCGGAAAAAGTCCGTAATACGTGTTTATTTTAGGACAAACTCCGTTTATCTACAGAATAAGGCCATTTTTATGGGACTTACCTGGAATCCCTGCCGCAGCAATCTATTACCATGTACTGCTCTCGCATTTCGTGAAAATCCGTTGTCAAATAATTAATTACAGTTTATAAAAGAGTAAAGCTATCCCCTTGAATAGGATCACATTTGTGATTGAAAGTTCTCGGAGTTAATGTAGCACATTTCTTTACATATGTCTTTAATATCAATGGTTTTAACACTTTCCAGCATAGTTGAAAAGTGTTTATGAATTCGGTTTGTCTGTTCGTCTGTCCGTGCTCTAACTCGCGTAAATGGAGTTCGATTGCCCTGAAATGGATATATGTTATTGGGTATCAATATGGCATATTCGGTATTGCAAATGAAATGTGTAGCAATTTCTGTTGATTGACAGGATCACTCAAAAGAATTGCGTTACGCTACGGTCTATGGGGGGGGGGGGGGGGTCGTTTGCGGTGTATTTTAATAATATTACACTATATTGAACATATTGAAATTGATATTTATCACTGAATCGTACTTCAAGGTTCTTACTATAGAGGGTGGTGAGCATAGAATTTGTTGGCAAAAAAGCTTCCTCTGTTATATGCAGTATGACTCGCGCGCTAATATTTAGATATCATTTCTGACTTTTCTTAGTAAAACAATCAAATATAATAATAACATAGGAAAATTTCTTACCTTTATATTCCTTGAACAGCAATCCTCACATGACAGTTTGACCGTGTAATCCAGTACAGGTGTCCTTTCATCCAATATGGTTACTTTGTCATTGCACTATAGTGTATTTAAAAAAAAAAAGAATTGTAGTTTTAAATATTTTTTACATATGTGAATTAAGTCCATTGCTGAGACTGATTTCTTTCCTTATATTAAATCACTAGCTTTACAGTGTTAAATTAATTAATTTTACATCTATATACGCTGCGTTTTGCAGCAGCAATTTTATACATTTACATGTTCAATAATTAAAGTCAACAGAACAACTGAAATTAAGTTTATTTTTAAGTTCTTGCTTCATGCGTGGGATGATATGAACATTTCTTTTATTTATGGCTGTAATTGTTCTTTTCTATGAGCATAATTTAGGTAATGTAAAAAGTTTGCTGATTGCACAATGATTGAATGCTGCTTAATCTATTTTGATAAGTATGAAAGTGTTGGTTTAAAAAAAAAAGCGGTCCTGAAAGTGTTAATCACAATGAAGATAATTATATTAATTTTGATAAAATTATTTAGCACCGCAAAATATAATGATAATAATAATAATTGTCCGAGCACAGCTTCGGCTTCCCTGCAAAAATTACACTTATTGTTAACACGATAGTGTCCAAAATATTTGTCGTATCGACACAAAAAATGTAATGGACGTTGGTAGTGCCAAAATCTTGGTGCGTATTGAAAATCATAAATATTCGTCAACCCTAACGGCATGAAATGTCTTCTCAAAATTTTCCCATAAAGATAACATTGCGGGTTTAAATCTATATATTTGAAAGATAAGGCTATTTTTTTTAGACATCTACCTTGAGCTTTTTTCTAAATCAATTTTAAAAATTCTTTTTTTAAATGAAAGTTGTTTCTTTGTAGTTTTGCGGCACTAGCTATTTTTTTTTATATATTCCCATTTTTTTATATATAAATTTAAAATTTAAAAAATTTCTGTTTTTTTTTTTTTTTTTTTTTTTTTTTTTTCAAAATGGTAGCAATTGGATTACTTCCATTGTTGTGAAGAAAAGAAAATTAATAAAGTATGTTTATCTTTATTGATGGCAATTTCTAATAAAATAAAAAATTAACTTTGTAAAAAAAAGGGAACAGAAAATGACGTCACGCTTTAAACAAACACTAAATTTTTCCTCAAAAAGTTATTACAATTCAATACTTTTTCACCCCACTGAGTTTGAGACGCTATGTGAAATGCTTCAATGAGGCAAAGTGACATCATATTTAAATGAAAACCATCATTTTCTCTGATAAAAAGAAATATTTTACTACGAACGCCTCTAAAAGATATAAGTTTCTGGAATTTTAACTCGCCGATACCCAGATTAGAATCACAAGTCAAGAGTGCGATTGTTCACATGTAAAGTCGTAGTTAGCAAACTTGATTTCAAGTTTGGAAATATATGTATTAATAACTTACTGCGCACTGCGATATATTTGAAATGGTGATTGTAAATTTGAGAGATGCGTAAATGTAATTTTGCGATATGTAAATTTTGAGACGATGAAATTGACGTTAAGTTTAGGCTTCACGCGAAAAATAATTCTATGATTGGCTCATGGTGAAATCATTTTTGCTGATTTTCAATCGGTAATTTCAAACATAAGAGCCTCAATGGTTAATTTCATCATAATTACTTATCTTGGTTAGGTATAGATCAGTTTCAACTGACGTCACAAGCTAGCAATCAGACGTGTTTTTTGTTTCCCCCCCAAATTTGGCCGATTGTGATTGGTTGGCTCATAATACAGGTTACACATAGTTGATTATGATTGGTTCGATGAAACTTGGTGGGCTGGTGATCACGTGGTTGAAACTGATCTATACTAATACATTTTAATTTAATACGCTGAACAGTCGAAGTTTATGGAATGAGTATTTTGGTAACTTTAAATTAAAAAAAATATTTGTTGAGAGTAAGTATTAACTAATGTATGAGTTCCTTTTTAAACAATTTCTTTCGTGTAAATACGGCGGGTTTCATCTCGTTTTTAAACAAAACATTAGCTCCATTGTTATAAATTTTGCATTTTTTCCTCATCCGAATCGTTATGGCGTCATCAATATTTGTGACCTGAGATATAGATTGACTTTCAGAAGTTTTACTTTTTACGTCCGTAACGACCACTTTTTCTTTTTTTTCAGTGCGAACCCTTTATTCTCCATAACCTACCAAATTGATGCAAATCATTTTGAATTTTAAATTAGCAGAAATGAAAAGAAATCGAATACGAGGAATACGATTTTCGGTCTTAGCCGCATGGTAACGGATTTCGTATTATCCGCATGGCTACGAGTGATAAATCAAAGAAATCGAGAAAAATATAGCAGGGTTTTGTACGGATCAGGGTATTTTCCAGGAGAGTTTCCAGTATTTTTTTTTATAGAAAAAGAAATCTAGGCTAAACTGGGGAAATTTCGCATTCTTGTAAGGAGAGATTTTCTGTAAGAAAATAGCGGTGCGGAAGAATTTCCTGGTCGCAAAATTCCAGGAGTCGTACGAACCCTGATATAATGTCATGTATGTATTACTTATATGTATGTATTCTTAAGTATGTATGTATGTTTATATTCAGGCGTATGCATGTTTGTATTGGGAAATTTCCGCAGTCGGGTTTGTACACAATTTCATAATTTAGCTAGCGTTGTTTGATGCCCAAATTTAACCATTTGGTGACGGTCCCAATTACAGAAGGTTACTCATTTTTTTTTTATTCACTGTAAGTGAATGTCCTGCAACTGAAATGCACATGGACATTATCCGTAACCTTCCAAATCGGTGCAATTCATTTTAAATTTTTAATTAAGAGAAATGAAAAGAAATCGAATACGGAAAATACGATTTCATTTATTAGCCGCATGGTAACGATTTCAGTATTAGCCGTATGGCTACCAATGATAATCAAAGAAATCGAGAAAAATATAATGTCATTTATGTATTACTTAGATGTATGTATTCTTATGTATGTATGGTTGTATTAAAACGTATATATGTTTGTATTGGGAAATTTCCGTAATCGGGTTTGTAGACGATTTCATAATTTAATGAGCGTTGTTTGATGCTCAAATTTAACTATTTGGTAGCGGTCCCAATTTCAGAAGGTTATTAATTTTTCTTTTTAATTCACCGTAAGAGAATGTGCTACAACTGAAATGCAAGCGAACATTTTCCGTAACCTACCAAATCGATGCGATTCACTTTGAATTTTAAATTAAGAGAAATAAAAAGAAATCGAATACGAAGAATACGATTTTGGATGTTAATTGCAAGATAACAGATTCAGTATTAACGGCATGGCAACGAATGATAATAAAAGAAGTCGAGAAAAATATAATGTTATGTATGTATTACTTATATGTATGTATTCTTATGTATGTTTTTATTCAGAGGTATGTATGTTTGTATTAGGAAATTTCCGTAATCGGGACGGTAGAAAATTTCATAATTTAGTGAGCGCTGTTTTATACGCAAATATAACCATTTGGTAATGGTCCCAATTACAGAATGTTACTAATTTTTTTTTTTTTAATTCAACGTAAGTGAATTTGTTGCAACTGAAATGCGAGTGAACATTCTGAAGTGAATGAGATAAGCATTTTTGGCCTAGATGTACACTTGAAAATAGAAATATGTAGATAACAAAATAAACTAGTATGTTGTGGCCATCACAAAACTTTCTTCTATATAAATCACGTCAATTAAATCATTTAAATAGTACAAGAAATAACGATTTAGCACCAATTCATATCAAAGTATATCTGAATTTGAAGTTGGATGAAAATTCGCGCATTAGTTCTTGAAATAGAGCTATAGCGGAAATTCTGAAAAAATGTAGCATAGCAGCGCCACCTGTTGAGCGATTTACACCAAAAGTAAACAGCACTAAACGATATCAAGGTATACCTGAATCTGAAGTTTGTTGAAAATCCAAGCATTAGTTCTTGAGATAAAGCTATTGTAGAAATCGCAAAAAATACAGCATAGCAGCGCCACCTGTTGAGCGATTTACACCAAAAATTAAACAGCACTAATTAATACATCAATTCATGTCAAGGACTAACTAAATCTGAAGTTTGATGAAAATCCGTGCAATAGTTCTTGAGATACAGCTCTTGTGGAAATCGTGAAAAATGCAGCACAGAAGCGCCACCTGTTGAGCTATTTACACTAAAAATTAAACAGCACTAATTTATACATCAATTCATGTCAAGGACTAACTAAATCTGAAGTTTGATGAAAATCCGTGCAATAGTTCTTGAGATACACCTCTTGTGGAAATCGTGAAAAATGCAGCACAGCAGCGCCACCTGTTGGGCGATTTGGACCAAAAATTAAGCAGCACTAATTTATATCAGGGACTAACTGAATCTGAAGTTTGATGAAAATCCGTGCATTTTTTCTTGAGTTAGAGCTATTGCGATAATCAGGAACAATGCGGCATGCCAGCGCCACCTGTTGGGCGATTTTCACAAAAAAGTAATCAGCACCAAACTTTATCCTGGACTAACTGAATCTGAAGTTTTATGAAAATCCATGCAGTAGTTCTTGAGATGCAGCTATTGCAGAAATCGTTAAAAATGCCGCATAGCAGCACCACCTGTTGGGCGATTTTCACCAAAAACTAATCAGTTCCAGTTTATATCAAGGTCTAACTAAATATGAAGTTTTGTGAAATTTCGTCCATTAGTTCTTGAGATAGAGCGCCCACAAAATTTGTGTCACATACAGACAGACAGACGGACGGACAGACAGACAGACAGACGGACAGACAGACAGACTCACAGACAGACATTTTGTAAAAACATGTTTTTTGGAATCTCTGACTCATAAAACGTGTAAATCCGTCGAAAACTGGAATTCGAAAATTTTCATGAAACCAATACTTTCTTCTTGTAAAGATAGAAGAAAGTAAAAATTCCTAAAAGCGTAAAGGAAATGTAGCTTACTTATTTCTTGATTTTAAGATTTTAGCTAATTTTACGGTAAAATACTAAGCTAAAATGTGAAGAACCCGATTAGAGAAGAATCATCAGTGCTGAATTTCAGTGGAAATTTCGCCGAATTTGGCAGCTACAGCCAAATTCGCTGCATTTATATCAACATATTTTTGGTCGCCGAATTTGGCGAAATTTCGCGAAATGTCTCAAAGCTTGGCGAAATTTTTGACGTTAATATATATGACTATATAGTTTTATGCTTATAATCGGAAAATGGATACAACAATCAAAGATAATTCGTGAGAAATCAACTTCACTAAAACTCATAAATCATTCCGTGATTTTTTTTATCCTGTTGCCTAGATGTAGTGTACATTTTAAGAAATGCACATATTTTTATATGTGTAACATTATACGCAAAAGTTTCGAAAATGCCGGTTAAAAGAAAGCAATTGAGATGAAAAGAGTTATTCAGCGTAATTCCATGTGGAAAAGTCACATAAAAACAACCCAGCTGCCTACGAGTAATTGCGCGAATAACGATATAACAATAACTCAGATGAACAAAAGTATCAAGTTTGATAGAGGAGTATATCAGATTACCCATGTGTGCGTGTTATATACGTGTTACAAACATTTCCCTTATACCATATTAAATAAGTCTGGGCTATGCCAGACATCCAAGTCTTTGAAGGGTCTTTGAAGTTTTCTGCCGTTAGCTCGATGGATCCAGTTCCAATTTTTGATTGTCTCAAAGATCGGAGCTACATTAAACATATCAAAATCGCTCAACACATCTCCGATGGTTATTCTTTCTCTTTACCGTAAACTCTCTTATTCAATGCATTCTCTTTACTTTTAACTTTTCTGAATTATTTTAATGAACAACAAATCACACTGCATGAAAAGTTTGATAATTCTGACATCATATTTACAGATGAGCAGCAGAAAATACTTTAGTTATGCACAGAACAGCTTTCGTCATTGCAAACAAAAGTTACAATTTTCCCTAAGTCAACTTTTAAGCAAGAGCTGGAAAAAGTAGCATAATCAAAGAAATTAGTAAAACAATCATAGAGCAGTTAGGATCAGAAGCTGTCATTCTTTGGGCACTAACAGGTACTGCTGTGCTTAATGTCGAAGGAAAGTTAATTCACTCAGTGCTTAAAAAACCACCGTGTTTTAAATAATACGCTGATTTCAAAAGTCAGGCAGAAAGAAATCTACAGCTCAGCATGGATACAGTATTATTTATCTTTATTGACGAATTTTCAATTGTCGTCTTATGGCTCAACTTGAACAAAGATGTCGCAAATGTACTTTATTTAAATCATTGGAGGTATTAGGTAGTTACATCGCGTAAAAGACATCCCTCTATATAAGAAACATTCTATAAAGGACATTTTGGCTCTTCGCAGAACAAAAATGCTTAGAGCTTTTGAAAATTGCTTCACATTAATAAACTCATTCAGACAAAATGACGATCAGCAGAGACAGTATCGAAAGACTTTATATTCGCTTTGCGTTGGTCAAGTATCAGACTACTCTCATCCCTTATGCAACCGTGGAACGCTACACTGCTTCCGGCTCAACTTGAATGATTTCAAGATGCTACATCTTTTTTCCAAAAAAAAAAGCAAGCGAAAGAACATAATCAAGAAGTACTTCTTAAATAAAAGTGGTCAATGACAAGAATGTTAGCAGACCACAATAATTAAAAGTAAGATGTAGTGAAGATGATCACGTGTTTGGACTTCAGGCTGGACTATTTTCAGCATTTGGATGCAGAGTTATGTTACATACCAATACCTGGATGGAGTGGGGATTGATAAGCGGTGTACTGAGTAGAGTAAAAGGTGGTCTATGACCCAAAATTTCAACCCCCAGGATTGCCAAAGGCTATAATGTTTCATTTTGTTGATTATCATGCCACAAATTAGCATTTGAGCATTTCCTGAGGCAACTGATGACTGAATTAAACACTAGAAAATTAGGATTCAACGGGTGTTATTTCAAATTTAATTTTGTACTATTAAACAGTAATCATGAAAACTAAACTTTTTTTTAATTTTAAAATGTTATGTGTTAAGTTTATACGACTATAAGTTTATACGACTCCATGCTCTGACATTTCGGCCTGACGGATACTAGTTACTTTGATTTCCTGTTTCGTTGTTTATTGCTCATCTGAGAGTGGTTATAAATCCATCAGAATTTATCGTTCATTTACAGGGATACCCAAAAGAATTAGGCTAGAGAAGAAAATGAACAATAATTGAACTGTTGAAGCCTACGAACCATAATGACTGAAAGTGCGTTTTCAGTTGTGGTACGCGTTTTTAAATTTAATTATTTTTAAATACTACTACTTGGTGTGTATAAGTTCTATAAATTATGTACAGAACTGCACGAAAGTTTTCAACAACATCCGTTTATTGACGGAAATTGCTAAGTGGAAATTTGCAATAGTGCTATGCGTTTAACTGAACTAACTTTTAGCATACTGTGCAGTCATCATAATCATCATCTTCAGCATGGGTTAGGCTAAATCAGCCTGTTCCGGCTCCATTGATCAATCCATCGGAGCGTAAGTCTACCTCGGTCACGGAACCCCTGGGTCTGTAATTCAGAATCTTTTTTCGCAATCGGTCATTACTCATACACTCTACGTGATTCTTCCTTTTATTCTGATAATCTACTATTTTGTGGTTGTATATGTGTTGATGTTGTATATTTTTAAGTCTGAGCGTATGGAATCATTAGTCAGCCTGTCCGTTCTTGTGCATCCCTTTGCAGATCTTAAAAACTTCATTTCTGAAGCCTGTATTCTGGATCGTTCTTTGGTTTTAATAGACCATGTCTCCGAACCATACAGAAGTGCTGGCGTTGCCATTACTTTATAAAATTTCATCTTAGTTTCAGTACGTATTTTACTTACATATATATACATTATATACAGGGATGCACAAAAAAATCGTATATTTTTACGGCTGTTCATGGTAATCGCAGTGAAGTTTTGTTATAGTATTCTTAATGTGTTGGAAAGTGTTTCATAATCTATGCTGTACGCATGATTTTTCGTTCTTGTTATTTTAAGACGAGTTTATAAGTAATGGAATAGTAAATAAATTTTAAGCACATTTTTAATAGATCGATAATTATTTTAGTTATATTAAAACATAACGTGAAAATGTATAAACGCACAATTTCAAAGATTAGCTTCGATTTACTGGTTTTCATAGACAAATTGAGGTAATGTTTTCTTCAAAATCATATTATTTCGTTACACAGAATTAACGTTATTTTGAGCATAATGTATTTAGATAAGCTAAGTACATAATAGACACCGTACACATTAGGTACATAATAGGTTTACATAATGGGTATTTGAGTACATAACGAAGACTTTGAGAGATAAAACAAAAGTTCTGATTTCATTTTGCGGAAAAGTGCTTTATTTTAGTCGGTAATAATGTATTAATGTTTCGAGTCAATACTTTCTGAACCTGTCCAAAGCTTTATAAAAGCTTCTACAAAACTAATCTTTCCGGAGCAGTTTTGAAACTGTTCGATTCTCTCTTAAGCTTTCGGAATAGTTATTTGTAAAATATCAAAATCAGGCTACTCTAAATGTTTATTTAGTGAATAGTGTGGAACTGCCGTAATTTTGTTGTTGTAAATAGAACACTTTTAATTCTAAAAATGTGCAAGAATAGTTTTCAAGGATAGTTAGATATAATGATTTAAAGCACTGAAAATTCAATAATGGATATTCAGTACCCTATGCTATTCAATAATTATTTTTATATCAAAGAAATTTGTTGTCTTAACTGAATTTTAAGCATACGCGGGGCTCACTACAAAGAAAATCCGGATTTTCGTTCATAATTCTAACAATAATAAATATATACAGTAATACCTTGACTTAGGTCAGAAATTCGTTCCAAGACTAGCGACGTAAGTCGGAAACAACGTAAGTCGAGGTACATTTAGATAAGCAAAAAATGATAAGTAATAAAAGTTCTTCAAAATCTAATGAACATATTCTGTTGTATTTAGGGATTGTGTTACATACTTTTAACATTTCTAAAAGAATGCGTTTGTAATATAATAATTTTGAATAAATCAATAAGTTGTTAATTTACAATTTATTGTTCTTCTAGCTGCCCCATTGGAGTCTTGATGCGAAAAAATTTTGCTATGAAGTTTGAACTAACTAATTTTTCTTTTTTACTTTCAGAAGCTGTTTGTAACAGCAGAGTGAGTTTTCTAAGCTTTTTCTAGACAATTTTCTTATTTGTTTGTCATTATCACTTGAGTGTCGCGGGAAAGTTTCCCTTCATAGAACCAAAAGTCTTCAAAAAAGTTAAAAGTGCGTCTTAATTAAACTAATATTTTTCCTGCCCAGATGACGTAAATTCGGGGTGACGTAAGTAGAGGGGACGTAAGTCAGGGTACTGCTGTACTAATTTTAACTGCTAAAAGGCATCAATTAAAACTTTAAAAACAGTAAAAATAGGTTTATTCAACTGTTTCCATGTTTCGGCTCTACCGGAGTCATTTTCAAGACAAATAAATGAAAATACCGTGGAACTTCCCTTTAACGAAGTCTCCATTTAACGAAGTTTTCTACTTAACGAAATTTTCTGCTGAACCTTGACTCTGAACACCATTAGCATGTCAATTAATCTCCATATTACGAAAAATATATTCTACAGGGTGATTCATAAAAGATGGGCAGAACTTTAAGGGGTTATAGTACACTTAAAGACAAATAATATTAAATAGGAGACTAAGGGTCCCAGACGTATTCCCAAGGAGATAGGGGGCATTAAAGTTTAGGGTCCGAAATTTCAAATGATTATAAAACATGGAAAAATTGGTCGATTCGTTTGCGGTTTTTGCAAAAAATTTTCTTTATGCCAGTATTTTCTTGAAATAAAATTTTAAAGTTCAATTTCAAAAAATGCCGATAGGGGGCGCTTTAGACTTTGGAGTAACAAACAACTATTTTTTAACGTTATTTTTTGTATTTCTTTAAATGATTTCGAAAGCTTAGACTTAAACTTAAATTTTGATCTAAAAATCTGAGTCCTAACGAGTAGTTAAGTAGCGTAAACTGAAATTTGAAATTTGAAACCCTTCTCCCCCCAGAACAAAAATCAGTTATTCCCGATCTTTGTGTCGTAGATTAGGCTCTAACTACTGCCGCGTTTTGCTAAAATTATTCTTTATGTCAGTATTTTCTCAAAAATAAATTTTAAAGAAAATTTTCAAAAAATTCCGATAGGGGGCGCTTTAGACTTTGGAGTAACGAACAACTATTTTATACCGTTATTTTTTGTGTCTCATTAAATGCTTTCTAAAGCTTAGACTTAAATTTTCAGCCCAAAATCTGAATCGTTAGACGTGGTTAAGTTTCTGGGGAGAGGGGTTTGAAATTTCTACTCCTGAGCACAGTTCAGTTTACCATGTCCACACATTGTGTGCTGTGATACGAGGTAAAAAGACATGTAATTACAATAAATGTTCAAAATTGTGACCACCAGAGGTTATGCACGCAGAGCAACGGCGAAGAATGGAACGGCGAACATTCGCGAAAACATCAGGCTTTTCGAGCACTTCCCCTACAGCGGCGGAAAGTCTGGCGATCAGTTCCTCGGGGGATTCAATGGGTGTCTCATACATAAGAGCCTTTAATCGTCCCCAAAAAAAGAAATCGAGGGGTGAAAGATCTGGCGAGCGAGCAGGCCAAGCAACAGGACCACCTCGACCAATCCATCTGTTCGGAAATGTGATGTCCAGATAGTTGCGGACGTCTCGTACGTAATGGGCTGGCGCTCCATCGTGCTGGAACCACATGACCCACCGGATGCGTGGAGGAACAACGTTTAACAGGTCTGGCAGCACATGTTGCAGAAATGTGAGGTATGTTTTACCGTTGAAGCGTTCAGGAATAAGGTACGGTCCGATTAGGTGGTCTCCGAGGATTCCTGCCCAAACATTGATGGAAAAGCGTCTCTGATGAGCATGTGGATACGTAGCATGTGGATTGACATCCGCCCATACATGTGCATTGTGTGTGTTAAATGTACCTTCACGTGTGAAGGTACATTCATCGGTGAAAAGCACAGTTCGTCCAAAATGTGGATTTAGCGCGTTCTGCTGCAGAAACCAGCGGGCGAATTCAATACGATTTGGATAATCCCCTGGAGACAGTTTCTGGACTCGTTGCACATGAAACGGGAGCAAATGTTCATCCTTCAGTACCCTCCAAGTCATGGACTGTGAGGTATCCACCTGCCTAGCGACTGTTCGTGTACTTGTACTTGGCTGCGCCGCTACTACATCCAGAATGGCTTCTGCAACAACTACTGATTCGTCCTTTTTTGCACGACCTGCATTCGACCGGGAAGCGAAAAATGATCCCGTCTCACACAACTGTCTGTGCAAGCGCTCGAAAGTTTTGCGGTTAGGCAACCGCCTGTTGGGAAATCGCTCTCCGTACATTTGTTGTGCCTCTGCACCATTTCCATCTGCCGCTCCGTAAATTAAATGCATCTCAGCCTTTTCCTTATTCGTGAAGGGCACCATCTTCCGATTCATTACTACAGCGACTTACACTTGACTCACCGTTCAGTGGTTTTTATGCCTGAATCGTGTCGAAATTTTGCATACGTGTTCTTCTTCTTCCCCATTTGACATTTGCATACTTTCTGTTTCCTTCTTCACCCGGTGACTAGCGTCAGGAATGGAGCTTTAACGTTTGCATGAGCGACGTTTCCAACTGTGCCAGTGCCTTTATGAGTGAATTCCGACTATGCAGTCCTTGACGAAAGTTGTATTTTTGCCTCGTATCACAGCACAGAATCGTTGGGGATGGTTAAGTAGTGCAAACTGAACTATGTTCAGAAGTTGAAATTTGAACCCCCTCCCCTTGCTACTGAACCACGCTCAGCGATTCAGATTTTGAGCTGAAAATTTAAGTTTAAGTCTAAGCTTTAGAAAGCATTTAATGAGACACAAAAAATAACGGTATAAAATAGTTGTTCGTTACTCCAAAGTCTAAAGCGCCCTCTATCGGAATTTTTTGAAAATTTTCTTTAAAATTTATTTTCAAGAAAATACTGACATAAAGAATAATTTTAGCAAAACGCGGCAGTAGTTAGAGCCTAATCTACGACACAAAGATCGGGAATAACTGATTTTTGTTCTGGGGGGAGAAGGGTTTCAAATTTCAAATTTCAGTTTATGCTACTTAACTACTCGTTAGGACTCAGATTTTTAGATCAAAATTTAAGTTTAAGTCTAAGCTTTCGAAATCATTTAAAGAAATACAAAAAATAACGTTAAAAAATAGTTGTTTGTTACTCCAAAGTCTAAAGCGCCCCCTATCGGCATTTTTTGAAATTGAACTTTAAAATTTTATTTCAAGAAAATACTGGCATAAAGAAAATTTTTTGCAAAAACCGCAAACGAATCGACCAATTTTTCCATGTTTTATAATCATTTGAAATTTCGGACCCTAAACTTTAATGCCCCCTATCTCCTTGGGAATACGTCTGGGACCCTTAGTCTCCTATTTAATATTATTTGTCTTTAAGTGTACTATAACCCCTTAAAGTTCTACCCATCTTTTATGAATCACCCTGTATATAACAAAGTTTATTCCACTTTTGTACAACGTTCAAACAGAAAAGTTGCTGTGGCGATGGACGTATGAGTTTGCTTCTGAGGATTGTATGAAGATGAAATTATTTATTTATTTCATCATTTTCATTCAAAAGAAGAAATGCTAAAAGCCTTCGATACAATAAGAAGGAGATTCTGAGATTCTGGTTTCACGAAAATGTTATAGATGAATTGTTCAGATACTTACAAAAGTGCGAAAATTTTTATGAACAATATTTTTTATAAGAATCCTGGGTATTTCTTAGTTATCCCGTCGACCAAATTACTGTCGCCAAATTGTAAGATTAAATGCCAATAATGGTTGCCATTAATTAATTAATTGTAAGATTAAATGCCAATAATGGCCAATAAAACCATTAATTCGACGTTTTATTTGTATTTTTATTAATGTTTTACTAATTTATTTGTTCTTTCGTTATTTAAAATAAAAATTATGTCAATGTGTATAATTTGGCGAGTGGTTTGGCGATTTATATAATTTGGCGAAATTGGTCGACGGGATAACTAAGAAGTACCGAATCCTGTACAACGAAATATACTTACTTTTTAGAGTTAAGGATTTGAAATACTGACAAAAAAGAGATATGGTCTTTCAATAACTGCAGGATTTCATCATACGTTTTTGAAGCGGGAAAATCAGGTGCGGTGATATTAGGCAGTAGATGATAGTATTTTGAACCCAGCAGTTAATAAGAATCATCTTCTTTGCTTCCGTAGTTTCTGGAGAAGCATCTGTAAGTCCTTTTACTTCATAGTAATTTTCTAACCGTTGAACGTACTCATCAAAAGTCTCACACGTTTCATCGTAACATTCAAAAGGAAGATTTTGACTTTGAATAATACTTTTGATGGTTGAGTGATTTTCATTTCTTTCCTGCGGCGGTGGCGGGGTTGCGTTTACTTTGAGTAGAAAGTCATATAGAGTCCGTATTAATTTGCTTATTTCAGTCATAGTTTACCTCGTCGCCAAATATTATTGTGTATTTAATATATGAAATGAAAGGGCATCGTTACAAAACAACACACACTTTATTTTATTCATGGAATCAAATAGGCTGTTCCCAAAATCGGAATGCAAAAAGATAATCAAATATTGATGACAAATACAAATAAGACATAACAGATATGCTACACTTCAGATTTTGTTTACCTCTCTTTAATATGTGTTTTTTTAGACATTACTCTAATTAACATTTTCTCATACATCTACATTGCATTAAAAAAGAGTAAAGGCCGAATAAAAATACATTTTTCCAATAGTTCCATTTTAGGTGCATTTTTAATTTTATGCATGTGTATTTTATTATACAAACTTCATGAATTTGAGTTGATTTCTATTTAACGAATTTTTTTCATAACGAAGTGTTTAAGTGGAACGATGAGACTTCGTTAAATGGAAGTCTCACTGTATTCTAAAATTGCACACCCTATGAAACGCCATCCTTCAAAGTTTCACGGATTCTTTTATATTATGCAATGCATACTATATTTTTTATCTAACTTAGATGTTTATTTTTATTTTCACAACCATTCATAACCAATGAGAAAATAACGCGCACAATATGAAAGAGTACGTGAAAATTTGAAGGATGGCGTTTCATAGGGTGTGCAATTTTAGAATATTTTTATTTATCTGGTCTGAAAATGACTCGGGTAGAGTCGAAACATATAAAAAGTTGAATAAACCTAATTTTACTCTTTTTAAAGTTTTAATTTACGCCTTTTAGAAATCAAAATTAGTATAGTATTACAAGGTGATAATTTGTTATGCATTTAAATAATAAAGATATTTTAACGAAATTATCGGCTTGAATTTTCCTCCCAGTTCCAGTAAGCCAGTCGTCGCCTGCTGGCCGCCTAGTGAGGTGCTGTCATACGTGTTCGAAGTATTTTGATTTCTCTCAAGATGGCTGAATGAGTTGAGCAAAAGTACTACGTCAAATTTTGTCAAAGCTTGGCGATTCTCAAAACGAAACAATTCGTAACGTCCATCGTCGTAAGATTCATCAATACTCCAGGTCATTCATCGCACCTGATTCCGATTTCCTTGGCGAAGCATGGAATTCCAGTCGTTCGCCAACCTACCTACTCTCCAGACATGGCTCCTTGCGACTTCTGGTTGTTTCCGAAATTGAAGGCGCCATCGAAAATATCCTGTTTTGAGAGTAGAGATGAAATATACAGAACGCGATGGCTTAGTTGAACACCATTCAAAAAGAAGTCTTTCACAAGTGTGTGTATATATATACAGTGTCGGTCAAAAGTTTCCGGCCAGCATAAAATTTTTGATTAATTTGTATGTATACCCATATAAAGAGAAATCTCAAAGTGATACTTATGCACTTTATTAACATAACAGTTAGGAACTTATTTATGGAATAATAAATTAATATCAATAAATTTAATTGGCAAAATTAGTTTCAAAAGAAAACGCATGTTCTCAAAAGTTTCCGGCCATCTTGGCAAGTTTGGAGAAAAATGGTGTTATAATAGAAAATAACAGTGATCAACAACGTATACAATTAGTATTTTGTATTCATACATTTAGCAATAAGTACTGCGGTGCAGCAACGTGGCATCGATTTAATGAACAGTTGAAGATCATATATGGTAAGATTTTTCCACGGTTCTTGCAATCTTTGGCAAAATGCTGGTGAGTTAGAACATTTATAATTCCACACACGTTTTCAAAAGTTCGTTCCAGAGATTTTCTATTAGATTCAGATCGGGTGCTTGGCTGTCCATTTCAAAATCGGAATTTTCTTGTGCGAAAGCCCATGCTTGACAAGCTTGCATGTATGCTTTGGGTCGTTATCAGGCTGAAACAAATAGTTGCGACCACAATTTTCCCTCCAATAAGGCAGGAAATGATCTTGCAAGATATCCTTATACATTTCACTATTCATCTTGCCACGGATTTCAACTATCGGACCGACACATTTTCGAGAAAATGCTCCCCACAGCATAACGTGCCCTCCGCCATGCTTAATTGTAGGAATAGAATTTCTCGAATCTTATCTTTTATTTTTAAGTTGTAGGATGTAGTGTCTGCCATCACTCCCAAAAAGAATGAACTTCGATTCATCGGAAAATAGTACTTTTTTCGAGTTTTCACTTGACCCGTCTTTGTATTTCTTGGCAAAAGCCAGTCGGACCCTCTGATTTTTTTTTACTGATGAAATGTTTTTTAACACCGACTCTTCTATAATGCCCCAAGTCACGTAGCCGTCTTGACACGGTGAACCGACTTATTTCAGCAATATTTTAACACCCTAAATCGCGGGAATTGCATCGGCATTTTAATGCGGGTCATCAGCAGCTTTTCTCTTGATAATTCTATCCGCAAGAATAGTCATTTTCCGGGGTTCCCCGGACCGTGGCAAGTCCCGAAGGCCATGACTATCTTTATATATATATATTTAAATATCGCTCACAGTAAATTATCTCATCGATAACTTTTCCGCAATCTCACGAGAGGATTGGCTCTTTAGCGTCAAACAAAGCACTCGTTTACGAACAATAATTGTTGAACTTTTCATTTTTGAATTTCAACTACATTATTCACGTGGATTAATTAACAAACACCGTAAAAAAAAACACTTTACCGATTGCAAAAACTAAAGAATGGCGAATGACCGGAAACTTTTGCACACGCGAATTTAGAATTCCTCCCCTTTGCACCAAGTATCTTCAGTATCCAATCAAAATGATCACGTGGCCAGAGGTAATTTGCTTATTCCTAACTTTTGGAGCAATTGTGCTTCTTCTTCGCTGAAACGTTTTGGCAAACAAATCAAAGAAACTAACTGGCCGGAAACTTTTGACCGACACTGTATATATATATGTGTGTGTGTGTATATATGTATGTTTGTCTGTGTGTGTGTATGTATTTTCTAATAATAATTTCTATTAGAAAAATAAACAAACACTTATGATCCGTTTTCAACAATAGCTACATGTACCTTTCTTTCTAACTCAAGGAAGAAAATTATTTTGTGCATAAGACCGGATCTCTTTTTATGTATAATCTATATATATATATATATTATGATATCGTATGCGGCACAGAAATCACGATTATTAGTTAGTTGTTTAATGGCAACGCCCAAATCAAACACGTCTCATTGGTTATTGAACAGTATTTAATGCATCTCCATACATATAAGGGGAGTTACCGTAGGGGGGACTCTGTTCTGTCTCCAAATGCCGCCAAGTTTGTTGCCAACTTGGCGATATCTCTAATAGTTCACCAAATTCTCATAGACTTCCATTGTAAACCAATAGGTTTTACTTGCTTACAGAAAATCAACAAATTGAGGTATTTTAATGCAACAAAAACTAATATTAAATTAAGGGATTATATTAATTATATTTGAGGCAGTCCAAGTAAATTAAATTATGAATAAAAGTAACATGATACAATGCTTAGCATGCTTTCCCAAACATAAATTTTAAGAAAGACCAAACTGGTCGCCAAGGGCGGCTAGTAAGCTATATAATTTCACAAAACGTTGTGCCTACTACGAGGTAAAAATATCAAGCGATAAAATTGTAAATGAATCGCTGCTATCTAGATAAAATTCAAATCTGTTAAGATATTAAAAAACAAATATGATACATTTTCTATATTTTATTGCACAATAAAAGAAAAGAATAAAATTGAACTAAACATAAATATGCTGAAGAAAATAGTTTGAAAATTGCCCGGGGCTACTAAAATTTTATTGCGTGAAAACAATCGCCATAAAACAACACCCATCATAAATTAGGTACGCCGTTTTGATCCGGGAATTTTAAAAGTATTTTGAGCAAAATTGATTTGTTGGTGTAAAGCTTTGAGAGTTTAAAAAAAAATCTATTTCAAATCCTTTATTGTATCTTTTTATTTACTGTAAACGTTTTATTTTTTATTTTTATTTTGTAAATAATTAAAATTTTGTTCCTGAACGTTTTAGGCTATTAGTATGGTAAATGACCGAGCCTCGCTCAGTAGTTTATCAATATTCGTACTGTATTTGAGTAAAGATAAAATTTTATTATTTATTTTTGTTCAAAATTCATTTTTTGAGATTTTTCTGTTAATATTACAGTGCACAGCGAAAGTTTAGACAATGATCGATTACGCTTCTGTACTGAGAAATATGCAATGAATTGTTTTAATTTAACTGCCATATATTACTTGTGACTTAACCTTTATTCGCAAACAATAAATTTTAAATTATACACTTTACATAATATATAATGACAAAAAAAAAAATTAACATTGTGGCAAAAGTATAGACAATCCGTATATTTACAGGAAAATAACCATAAATTAAAATCGAACTGCACTCACATTGTTTGCAATTAGTGCGAAAATGTGACTTTTCATGGAAGAAAATAAATCTTGCATCACTTGGGAGTCTATTTCGTACAAAAGACGTTCAAGAGCAGCTCGAAGTTCATTAACAGAAGAGTATTGTCAAAAATTTGCGTAAAGCTTACTAGAAATGATGTCACAAAGGTTTTCGATTACGTTCTGATCAGGTCTATACGCCAGCCAGTCGAGAATATTAATATGCTGAGAGTTAAATCAAGTTTTTGTTTTGTGAGCTACATGATTGGACACATTATCTTAGCTACATGATTGGACACATTATCTTGCTGAAATCCATATTTTGGACCATCTAAAAGGTTACCAAATGGCCTTAAATTGTTCTACAATGTATGTATGTAGTCTTGCGCTGTTTGGTGACCATTGAGGGACATCAGAAATACTTGAACATTAAAGAAAAATGAGGCCCAAATCATTAAAGAGACACACCTTGTTGACGACTAAAGAAAGTCCGAGGATCTTTACGCAAGTCATGCCAATAGTATACCCACCCATCTGGACGCATCCATATTCCACTTTTTTTCGTCAATGAATATCACAGTACACTTACTAAGGTCCATATGAAACATGCTTGCGATCCCACTGCATTTTCGTCTATTTGTAGTGAGATTTCAGAGCTGGCTGTTTTCCTCCTTTTCATGTAAACTAATTTACCTCTTTCCTTAATTCATTTACGAATCGTATCCGTTGACACAGAAAGTTCTGTCTAAATTTTGATGTGACTAGCACTCATCATTTGTGTAGATGCCAGTTTATGGATCTTTCTATTATCTCGTTTTCTGGTCTCGCGAGAAGTTCCAGATGAATATTTTGCTTTGAAGGAGTCACCCTTAGACAATACTTGGTAGACAGACTTCTTTGAAAGATTCAAAGTAGCTCAAATTTCTGCAAGAGTCTTCCCTTTCAATTTCAACTTTCATATTTCAATTAGTTCATCTGACTGTATCTCTCTAGCTTGTGGCATCTTCACTAACCGCTGCTATTGTTAGGTACACTTAAATACTATTTAAGTACTATTTTATTTTATTAATTTATTTAATACTTTATGCTAATTCCACTCTTTTCAGTTAAATTAAATATTATCCTTCATTAGAACCATTATTTCCATCCTAAAATGTTTTAAAATGTATTTAAAAATAAGTATAGCCATTTGTATAATTCAAGAAGTCGTATTTTTTATTTAAAGGTTAAATACCATTAGTGTCTAAACTTTTGCTGAGGACTGTATGCGCTATCCAATTTCTTTCTATTTTTTTCAGTTTTAGAGATAACAGTTAGGATTTTGTGTTATACATTTCAGCAGTCGATAAAATATAAAATTGGTTTATTACCGAGGTATTCAGCAGTCGATAAAATAGAAAATTGGTTTATTACCGAGGTATTCAGCAGTTCTTTTCATATAACAATATGGGTGTGACGAGGTTTGTCTGCAGGTAGACATATTGACAGTTTCCCATCTTAATCCTGGAAAAGCAGCGTAGAATATGGCATTCATTAAAAAGATATACAGTGTGTCCACATATAAACTGACCTACCTTTATTTTCGCAACCGTTGGTCCTAGATGCATACTTCCAATTACAAAAATGGTTTAAATAAGGTAAAGAATTATTTTTAAAGCGATTCGGGTCAAGAAAAACATTTATTAAAAAAATACGAAATCTAAATTTTTATACGGTCCCCCGGTCCTATAAGTTTTATTTAGTAAAATTTTCCTGTTACACTGAGAAGTAAGACAAAAAAAGTACCGTTATTCTATGATTAAAATTGACCAAGTAATAACTGCTTCAAGTTGGAGCAATTTTTTTTTTTTTTTTTTTTTTTTTTTTTTTTTTTTTTTTTTTTTTTTTTTTTGCAAATTAGGGGTCATTCACAAATTTAGTAGAAATATAATTTCGTCAGATATATTTTTAAAAAAATGGTTGAGAGTAAAATTAACATTGCAATATAAATTTGAAATCTTTAATCATTCTGACATATTAATTCAAAATATACAATTTGTAATAAACATATAAGAAGAAAAAAAAAGTAGAACAGAATTTTTGTTAAATAAAATGATGAAAATTAGCAGTTTTAGCTTTTGACAATTTATTCTTATGTATTTTGTACCGCTGAATCCGAAATTTATCTTCATTTTTTTTTTGCCATCACGTAAAGATTTTTTTGCAAATCGTAAATTTTAAAGTTAAAAAAAGAAAAAATAGCGAAAATTTTATGTAATAAAATAGATGTCATTGTTGTGTTTTTAACTTTTGATAATTTATTTTTATGTATTTTTTTTTTACAGCTGAAACCGTAAATGACCTTCATTTTTAATCACCATGTCAATATTTTTCGCAAATTGTAAATTTCAAAGTTAAAAATTCAAAGTTAAAATTGAACCTCCTCCCCCACGTCATCGTACCCCTCAGCTGTTTAGCTGTAAGAATCCCAGTTTAAGCCAAAAAATTGAATAAATTATCGCATAAATAAAATAAAACTAAATTAAAAAAGTTTTACAGCATCAGATTTATGCTATATTGTAACTTTGACATTTACGATTTGCAAAAAATTTCTAACAAGATGGTTAAAAATGGAGGTCATTTGCAGATTCAGCGCTAAAAGTGCATAAAAAATCAATTATAAAAATTAAAAAAAATACAGTCATCTCCTCTATTTTATAGTATCCGATTTTTGTTATGTTTTAACTTTGACAATTTATGGTTTGCGAAAAATCCTGACATAAAGGTTAAAAATTAAGGAAATTTTCGGATTCAGTGCTAAAAAATACATAAAAGTTAAAAAATACAACCTTCGCAGTCTTGTGTTATCTAATCTAAAACTTTACCTTAAACTTCTTGGCGGTAATCTATCTAAATTTTTTTGTGTTAGCCTGTAAAATAAGTATAAATGGTAACGAACGAAAATCATAATATTAGATTGTAATCGGATTTATATCAGTGTGTAAAATTTAATCTCGATCGGATATTTGAAAGTGAGTTAAAGTTAGAGCACAAATTTTGAATTGGAAATACATGCATACGGTCGTTGAAGTTAAATAAAAATTTATAAAAATAACATAATTTTTGTTTAAAGAAATCATGAAAATAAACTTACAAAATAAAACATATCTTAAAATACAATTATTTTCGTCAATCTGAAACTTAATAAAAGCCCAAAAACCAAATAACCAAAATTTAAAAATTCATGAACAACGAAAGATAAGAACAAAGAATTAAATAAACTAACAAAAAAATAAGTAAAATAAAAATGAAAACAAAAAGTAAAACACAAACCAATTAAAAAAAAATAAATAAAGGTTAAAAGAACCGGAAAGAACAAAATTAAACGAGAATTTTCCAGCCGTCAGATAATGAAGGCGTTGAAAAAAGATCTTTAACGAGATTTTTGGAGTTTTTAAAGGCGTAAAAGGTGTCTTGGACGTCCAAATGAGAAGTGGAAATAGGAAAAGAAATAATACTAGCTTTAGGAAAGTGAAAACAATGATTGGGACGAAATGGAAGGTTGGGTACACACAGCGCCCTCTACATACGCATGCGTACATTTGCGGGCATACTTTCCTAAGTAAAATCGGTTTCCGGACATACAGGGTTGTTATAATTAAAGTTCGCCTATTCAGAAGGCTGTAAATGCGGTTCTATGGCTTCAAACGAAACAAAATTTCACTAGTACGTAGTTGAAGAGATGCGCTCTGCGAAAATCAAAAAAAAAAAAAAATTAGTTACATTTTTCGTCAGTAGGTAGCGCTGCGCCAATATTTAAGGCGATGATTGCAGATTCATTATATCAATTTCAGTCAATCCAGACGAAACACACAAATTTAAAATTTTCAACAAACTTCGAGGAATTGCGAATTGTTATAATTAAAGTTCACCTAATCAGACAGCTCTGGAGCCGGACCTAGGACTCCAAACAATACAGAAAAATGAATATAATTTCATGTGATGTAATCTGCATCAACAAAAATAAAACATGTCGCTCGGCAACGAGGAAATAACGAAGAATAACGTTAAGCCCGCTCAATGAATCCTCCACCATTTTCAATAACGCATTCCATTCTCAGAATTGTGCTTTCTACAGCATTGCGTAAATTGTCCTGTGAGATTGGGCGAATATGAAGTCTAATACTGTCTTTCAGATCAGAGATTGTCTGACATCTGTCTTTAGATACAGAATCTTTCAAAAATCCCCACAACCAAAAATCGCATGGTGTTAGATCAGGCGATCGTGGTGGCCAAACTGTTTGAAAATAACGTCTTATGATGCGATCTTCTGTAAAATGGCTTGTTAAGAAAGTCCGAACTGCTCTAGTAATGTTCGGGGGTGCACCGTCTTGCATAAACACGATATTTTGAAGGCAGCCTCGCTGTTGCAGCTCGGGAATCAGAAAATTTGACAACATATTGAGATACCTTCTCCCATTTACGGAACATGTTGTGGGTCCTGTGGGTGTTAGTTCCTCAAAAAAATATGGCCCTATCATAAACGTAGCTGTGAAGCCGCACCACACCGTCATTTTAGCTGCATGCAATGGAACTTCTTGGACAACATTAGGATTCTCTTTCGTCCAAATTCGACAGTTGTGTATCTTCACTTGTCCGTTTAAATAAAAATACGCTTCATCAGTCCATAGAATATTCCAGGGCCAAGTTTTGTCCACATTCATTCGTGCAAGAAACTGTAGTGAAAATGATAGCCGACTTTCGGTATCACCCTGTATTAGTTGTTGCACCCTTTGAATCTTGTATGGATAGTAGCGCAAAATTTGACGCATCACTTTTCTCACAGTGGAAATCGGCATATCGACTTCATTCGCAATAGTTGGTACACTTGCATTACCAAATGATGACTGGCTTGCTAAATCCACGCCAGCAGTAGCAATATCTTCAATGCTAGAAATGTCTACCTTTTTTCGTCTTCTGACAGGAAGAATGTCGAGTTTTCCTGTTTCTTCGAACTTTTTAATCATTTTGTGAACTCCACGATCCGACATTGGTCCACGTCTAACATCTTTTAGTTTCCGGAATTCTCGAAGAGCTGCAGCTGTGTTGCTGTTATTTTGATAAAATAACTTTAAAAGAAGTACCTTTTCTATCAAAGTTATCATTCTCCACAAAGCGTAGATTCAAATGCTTTTCAGAAACAATCAACTGTTCCAGTGTCAAAGAAATCACAGACACACTTTATCAGCAAGTTTTAAATCGTCAGGTGGTTAGAAGGGTATTTCAAGTTTTCGAAGTTGCGACGTCACTTTGACGTTGCTCGTCAAAAATTTGAATAAAATGTGATCTTTTTCAAGCGTTGGGTGAAATTTTGTGATTTTGTGTGTTTCATCTGGATTGACCGAAATTGATATTACGAATCTGAAAAAGTTTACTTTTACCAACTGTGAAATAAAATTTCCGGTATTTTGTTTTTTACAAAATAAAGGAATCTGCAAATATCGGCTTAAATATTGGCACAGCTCCACCTATTGACAAACATTTTAACTAATGTTTTTTTTTTGGATTTTCGCAGAGCGCATCTCTTCAACTACGTACTAGTGAAATTTTGTTTCGTTTGGAGCCATAGAACCAGCTCTAGAGCCTTCTGAATAGGCGAACTTTAATTATAACAACCCTGTATTTCCTACCTCCCCATGAAATTTGAACGATAAGTTTTGAATTACCCTGTATATGTAACCAATATATGCTTTCTATTTTTTCGTAAATTATATTTCGAAAAAGCGTTACATTTTCTTTTGATTGATTTGGGTGAATTGAATTTGTTGAAAGATCAACTCTGATTTGGTATTATACAAAGAAATTGAGCTGACGAAACCGAAATATAAAATAAATCAATAGAGTAAACCTTCCTTTATCTACAATGAAGATTGTGAGAAGATGTGAGAATGAAATTTATTTCTCCATTCTTATTCATGAACTTAAAGAAATATTTCCTTTTCACAAATCGAGAAATTTCAGTTTGTCATTGCAAGTGAAGCTCTTCTTTATATGTCATTTATACACTGTTAAAGAATCTTTTTTGAAAATAAATAACATGTTTCCATTATACATTTTTTCCATTGAATATTTAAGCTTCAATTTTAAAGAACGAAGTTTCTAATTTTTAGTAAATAATACAAATACCTCGAATTCTTAATAGTCTGTATTAGGAATGCGACGGTAATAAATAACTGCGTCACAAAAAATGCAAATGAATTATATTGTTAAAATTGTTGTCTGGAATTGAACCAACTTTTCGAGCTACAGTAGCTGCAACCATAAGAGGGTGAAATCCAGTTCCACCATATGGTTCATTTTTCAAAGGAAGGTTGGAATGATATTTCACCATCTTATGGTTGCAGCTGCTGCAGCACGTTAAAATGGGAACTGAATAACTTTTACTTTTTCTAACCACGTTGGTTACTCTTCGAAGTAGATTATTTTTTGTTTGAAAATGTCCCAGAGGAGCTAATAAGGAAAATAGTCACATTGCTTCGTAATTCCACATTTGCTAAAAAAATTTACTTGAAACTGACAATGTGTAAATTGCAGTAACGGGAGATTTAGACAATGCAGCTGCATCAAAAAGTACTGAATCGTAAAGTTTCGTGATAAGGTTATGATGTAGGAAGAAATTACTAACAGTGCATGAAAGAATGACTTGTCTGCTTCGGAATATCGTGGTACGATATGATCTGTCTCTATATAATTTAGATTATAACCTCTTTTTGCATTCTAGAGAAATGAAAAATATTTGCTAAATTCTAAAAAACAATGACAAAAGTTTGAATGATGTTCGATAAAATTTATCTTGCGAAAATGGTAGTCCAAATTCCCTATTTTTGATTCGTCATTTCTTCTTTGGGATTCTACTTAATACGTTGGCTCATGTTTATATCTGAAATACAAGCAAAAAATTGTAAAAAATTAAAATAAAAAAAAAATCTTAAAAATGCATCATAATTTTATTATAACTTGAAATTTGTTTTAGGATAATCGAGCGATAGCGTCATAAACAGTGTAAAGACAAATAAAGACTCAATAATAAGGATACTGGATTTTGAACGTGTGGCAAAACTAAGGTAGTGAAGTGGAATTAAGTCTAACTTTGTGAATCTCTTTATTATTAGTTTTCACAGCGTTAAATGGATAAAGTGTCTATGAAAAAAAAATCCTTTCAATCAACTTTTTCATGAAAGTTAATTTCTTGGTGCCATATTGTTGCTCAAGACAAGACCTTTGACAAGGGTCAGCTAGGTGGGGAGGCCTACCAAATGGCTTAAGCAATCACAAGCCCCACCCAGCGGTTTTCATCTACTACCGCCGTCACCACCACCACCACACACACACACACACAAAGAAAAAAAAAGAAAAAAGGCCCGGCCCGGAGGTACCTACAGGAAAGCCAATTGAGAATATAAAGATTAAATACAATATAAATACAATATTTTCTGGGCGTTTACGAGAGAAATTTAGATATTTGTAATTAATAAAATCATGAAATAATAGATAACAGGATTTTTTAACTTGTTGGAGCGGCAATAGCTCAATTAAAGCTGGGCGTTCTGCAAAAATACAAAAAAAGCTAAGTATCTGTATACTAAATTAGAAAGAGATTCATAATTTAAAAAATAATGTAGATTGGTTGGTTGTATTTATGACGGTCAATTATCTGCACGGGGGATATAGGCTCAGGGGGGGGGGGTTGCCCTTCGTGGGGGAAAAATAATGTAGAATATATAAAATAGGTAAAATAGTGAATAATTATGATGAATATTATATAATTATATACAACTAGCAAACCCCGCGGCTTTGCTCGCGAAATATTTGATTATTTCACGTAATATGCCAAGTGATATTTGCATGACTATTTTTTATAAGAAAAACATTTTTTGGAATAATTCAAAAATTACAAATTAAGCCACAATTTGACTAAACTTTATTATAAAAGTGTGATAGACAGAAATGAGATTTTAATTAATAAGAAGAACTAAAACTAATTCCAAATAAATGATAATCTAGAAAATATTTTGCGTCTTTTTTGCTCATTTCATAAGCTCATTTCACTATTCATTTGAAGTTTTGAATTTTTTAGAAACCATCTTAACACATTTACATCTTAAAATTAACCATCATGTCAAATTCCAAGCTTCTTGTCTAACAGTAAGTAAGTAAGTAAGCACCCACCCTGGGAACCCGCTTTTGGCTTATGGTTAGGTGTATCCCCCAAGCCCAGGGCAGGGAAAAGTTTTACTACCTGCGGAAACAAGCCCAGAACCCCAGTCTCCGGGAAAGAAGACTTCAGAACGACCCGCCTGACACGCCGAAGAGAGCACAAGAGGCAAGTGACGTTTCCCCGGACCGCCTGTGAAAATTTATGATTATTTAAGATGGCGATTCTTTACCAATCACAATTGGCTACCCTATTGTTTCAGGGCGAGCCTAGAAATATATTACGATTATGATTTATATGTTTTGGAATTTACGTACTATTTGAAAAAATTTTAAGTATTTACTTTCATCTTTTCATTTGATAAGAAATATTTTTTTTCCCTTTTTTTCACCCTTTTAAACAAAAATATTTATACATATTTACAATATTTCTAGTGGTATTTAAGTTCTTAAAAATAAAACAATCTCAAAAACACCCTTCCATACACCACGTGGACCCATGACATGTCCACCACAGGCAATCAGAAGAGGTAATTATTGAATGTATTTATATTGAATAAAAGAATAATGGCTATTGAGAATATCGTAGTTAGCATAAAGTTTTTTAAGTTGTGCCGGGTCATTAATTATTTTTAGGATGTCCTGAAGGATTGTCGTTTCTGTTCTGTGAAATTTAAACTTCATGAATTTGCAGTTGCCGAAAATGTAATGCATCGGGTCTCCTCGACCACCACATTTACAAAGGTCGTCATCTTTTTTTGCCGATATTATAAAGGAAAGACGGGAAGCTGCCGCGGCCTGTTAAAAAGTAAATAGATACTTTATCTTTTGAAATTATTTGGTTCTGAACTTTTGGTACCAGCCCGTGCGTATATCTGCCAGCCCCTGAGTGATCCCAGTTGTACTGCCACCTGTCCAGTAATTGGGTTCGAATACATTTTATAAGATAGGACCGAGGCAATTTAACTCCTCGATCCACTGGTAGGTCGCAGTACTGGGCGGCATCATTCGCCAGCTCATCCGCCAGTTCATTACCCGCTATGCCAATGTGGCCTTTTATCCAAGTAATGTAAAAAATTTTATTTTGATTTTGTTTAATTAAATTATGGATGTAATAAATTGAAGGGTTAGTTGGAAATAAATTGTCTAAGGCTTTAATAGTAGATTGACTGTCACTTAATATTTGGAATTTTGTATAAGGGGAGTTAATGGCCCAATTAATTGCCGAAATTATTGCGTGCAGCTCCGCCTGAAAGATTGAATTTTCTGCTCTCAGTTTGACTGTTTTTTCATAAATTTTAATGTTATGATTGTAGGCTACCATTGCATATGCTGTGCCAGAGTCCACCTTAGAACCATCTGTGTAAATCGAAATAAGATTAGTTTTTGTGATAATTTTGTCTGTAACTATTAAGTTATTTAAATGAATTTCCGGATTTATTTCATATTTTAGGATTTTATTTTCTATATCATCTTTACATATTGGTTTGGGTTCTTTAAGTAATAAGTTTTTATTGTGTAAAATATTGTATTTTAGATTTTTATATTCCAGTGTTATTAAGATTGGTGGTATTCCTAATAGGACCTGTAACGTATGTGTTGCAACATTTTTATATGTTTTGGTTATTGACGTGAGACAAGTTCTTTGGATGGATTGGAGAGCGCGTTTATCTTTTATCCTGAGGTCTCCAAACCACACCTCCGAACCATAATCTATAATTTTTTCTAGTACTGCTATGTACCAGGTTCTAAGATAGCCTCTGTCCACCCCCCAAGTAGCCGAGAAGACCCGTTTAATGGATGAGGTTAGCTGTAAAATTTTGTTTTTTATGCTAGTTATGTGCTTGTCCCATTTTAAAGTACTCTGGAATATTATCCTTAAAATTTTTATTTCCTTTAATGGCTTGATGGTATAGTTACCCAATTTAAAGGTTGGTGGACGTTTATCCAAAGTGTTTTTCCCCAACATAATAAAAGTCGTTTTTTCCTTTGAAATCTGTAAATTTAAGTTATTGCAAATATTATAAAAAAGTTTTATTTTTTGGTTGGTTTCGGTCTCTAAGATGAGTCTGCTCCTCGCTTTGACAACCATATTGAAGTCATCGCAAAAAAAATACAGGTCTTCGAATTTACTGTAAAAGTTTATTAAGATTATATTTGCTATGATTAGCCACAGAAGCGGCCCAAGGCACGACCCCTGTGGACAGCCTTGATAAGTTGGTCTTTTAATGTTATTTGATAAATAATTTGTTATTAGTTCTCGTTCGGATAAGAAGCTAAGAAGGATACATTTTAAATATTGCGGAATTGGTAATTCGTTAATTTGTTGACCCAAAGTGACCCAATCGATATTGTCAAACGCCCCTACAATGTCGAATGAGATAATGCTGCAGTATTTATATTTTTCAAGATACGTTTTTGCTTTATGTTTTAATTTGTTTAATAGTTGAATTGTGCTTCTGTTCTCACGGAAGCCATACTGGGCCCCGTGAAGAACATTTAATTTTTCTAAGTAGTGATTAATTCTTCGTTTTAGGATCCTCTCATAGATTTTTCCCAGCATGGGAAGGAGACAAATGGGTCTATAGGAGGAAGGTTGGCGTGGATTTTTATTACGTTTTGCGAAGAAGATCACATTTGCTATTTTCCATGATTTAGGAAAGTAGTTAAGAGTAAGACATTTGTTATATAAGTCACGTATTAGATGTTTAAAATTATTGTATATGTTTTTAATAATAAATGCATCAATTTTATCAAATCCAGGGGCTTTTAAATTATTTTGCTCATTAAGTGCTGATTTTATTTCTTTAAAAGATATTAGGGGGGGAGGGGGGGGGGAAGATCTTCCTCTGCCGCTGGGTCCATGAGGGGTGGATGCGGGTTTTGATGTATTGGGAAATGGTGGTTAAGTAATGTTGAAAGTGTCTAATTTTGTAGTATATGGGGTTGAACCCTGTAGTGTTGTGTGTATGAAATGATTATTTTTGAGTCTTTTATTCATTGCTATTTTAAAGGCTTGGCCAAATTTGTCTTTTGTTTTAGAGCAGAAACTCTGCCATGATTTAGTTTTTTGTTGTTTTATACGTTTTTTGTATATTGCTCTTTCTCTTTGTAGGAGGGTTCTCCACTTTGGGTCATTTGTTGATTTAAATCTTTTCCGTATTGCTGAGATTTTATTTCGCTGGACCTTCAGCTCTGCCGTCCACCAGTCAAATGTTGGATATAATTTGAAACTTTTTATTTTTAGTGAGGATTTACAGGTGTCTAGAATTACTTGGTTAAAACCATCAAGCCATTCATCCAGTTCTAGTCGAGTTTTAGTATCAGATAAGGATTTAAGTAAATTATTAATTTTCGGTTTCAAGATGTAATTAAATTTTTTAAAATTTGAGTATCTTGTTTTAAATGTTTTAAGGTCTAGAATAACTGGTTTAAGATTTAATGAGAATCTGATATACCTGTGGTCCGACGTGCTCTCTACTGTGTCATCTACATACCATGAGTCCACGCAGTCCACCAGGTCTTGTGTACAAAGGGTTACATCTACCTCTCTGGTGTTAGTGGCACCAACATAAAATGCCGAAATAGAGTTGAAATAGAATGTCTCGAAAAATGTTGAAACAGAGACTGCCACCATTAATTTGCCAACATTAACCTTCAAATCGGGTTTTATTTCCTAATATTCTATAGAAAACGGGATTTAGATGTTTTTAAAGGCTTTCTTTTTGTTCCTGCAAACCAGATGGCAGTAAAACCGGCATAAAATATAGCCAGTATAGGATCAGGGACTATCACTCTTGATTCGTAACCAGTAACTTTTGAAATCGGTTTATTATTTCCAGAGATTCCACAGAAATCATAATTTAGGACTCTTTTTAGAATGCTTTTCGCTCCTTCCCTTCGCTTCACCCCTTTTTAATTTCGAATTTATTTTCGGCTGCTCTTAGAGGACATTTATATTTTATAAGTAACTACCGTGCTATATTTAAAGTTTCTAGCCTCTTCAGTACCGCAGAAATCGCAATTTAGAAATTTTTTTTTCTCCTGCAACCCTCGAGGGGTTGTTGGTTTGACATAAAATAAAGCCTATTTAGGTTCTATCACCATCAGTTTGCAACCACTATGTTTGAAGTCGGTTTCGTATTTCTTACGATTGCCTAAAAATCGTAATTTAGAAAGCTTATAGAACGCTTTTCGCTCACTTCATTATTTTAAATTATGAATTTTCTTTCGACAATTCTTAGAAAGCATTTGCATCATCGAAGTAATTACCATTCCAAATTTTAAATGTTAGACCCCCTCAGTAACACAAAAAACGCAATTTAGAAAATTTTTTGCTCCTGTAACCTCCAGGTGGTAGTGACAACAACGTAAAATATAAGCTATGTTGGAGCGGTGACTGTCACCATCAATTTGAAACAATTACTTCTGAAATTGGTTTATATTTCCTGTGACTGCGTAGAAATAGCTATTTAGAACGTTTTTAGAACGCTTTACGTTCATTTTCACACCTTTTAAATTTCAAATTTTTCAGGAACTCTTCTCAAAGAGCATTTACATCTCATAAGTAATTACCATGCCAAATTTCAAGTTGCTAGCTCCTTCAGTATCCCAAAAATCAGAATTTAGACCGTTTTTTAAAATGCAACCGCAAGGTGGTAGTGACACCGACATGAAATAGATCCTATACTGGAACAATATGTCATCATCAATTTCCAACCATTACTTTTGAAATCGGTGGGATACTTTCTGAGACTGCATAGAAATCGCAATTTAGAACGTTTTTCGTCCCTTTTCACCCCTTTTAAATTTCGAATTATTTAAGAAATGTTCTTAGAGATATTTATATCTTATAAATAACTACCATGCCTAGTTTCAAGTTGCTAGCTCCTGCAGTGTTACAAAAAACACAATTTAGATCGTCTTTTGCTCCTTCACCCCCTTTGGGGTAGTGGCACCGACATGAAATACAGCCTATGTTGGAGCAAGGGCTGTCACCTTCGTTTTTACACCATTATTTTTTAAATCGGTTCGGTACTTCCTGATATTCCGTAGAAATCGCAATTTAGTAAGTTTTTTAGAACGCTTTTCGCTCATTTTCACCCCTCTAAAATTTCGATTTTTTAGGAAATGTCCTTAGAGATCATTTGTATCTTATAAATAACTGTCCTGTCTAATTTCAAGATTCTATGCCCTTCAGTAACACAAAAATCGCAATTTAGAACGCTTTCTGCTTCTGCAACCCCCAGGTGGTTGTGACACCGACATGAAATAAAGCCTATGTTAGAGCAAAGGCTGTCATCATCAATTTTCTACCATTACTTTTGAAATATGTTGTGTACTTTCTGAGATTGCGTAAAAATAGCCATTTAGAACGTTTTTAGAACTCTTTTAGCGCATTTTCACTCCTTTTCAATTTCGAATTTTTTAAGAAATGTTCTTAGAGATCATTTATATCTCATAAGTAACTACCATTGCAAATTTCATATTTCTAGGCCCTTCAGTAACACAAAAATCGAATTCTCGAACTTTTTTTGCTCCTGCGCCACCTTTTGGGGCAATGACACCGACATGAAACATAGCCTATGTTGGAGCAAGGGTTGTCACCATCATTTTGACACCATTATTTTTGAAATCGGTTAGGTACTTTTCTAGATTGCGTAAAAATCGGCATTTAGAAAATTTTTTAGAACGCTTTTGGCTCCTTTTCACCCCCTTTTAAATTTCGAATTTTTTAAGAAATGTTCTTGTAAATAATTTATACTTAATAAGTAACTACCATGCCAAATTCCATGTATCTGGGCCCTTCAGTAACACAAAAATCGCAATTTCGATTGATTTTTTGCTCCTGCACCCCCTTTTGGGGTAGTGGCACCGACATAAAATGTTGCCTATTTTGGAGCAAGTGTTGTCACCATCATTTTGCCACAATTATTTTTTATATCGGTTTGGTACTTCTTGACTTTGCGTAAAAATCGACATTTAGAACGTTTTTAGAACGCTTTCTGCGCCTTTTCACCCCTTTTTAATTTCGATTTTTTAAAGAAATGTCCTTAGAAAACATTAGTATCTTATAAGTAACTACCATTCCAAATTTCGTGTTTCTAGGCCCTTCAGTAACACAAAAATCGCATTTTTAGAACGTTTTTTGCTCCTGCACCCCCCTTTTGGCCAGTGGCACGGACATAAGATATAGCCTATGTTCTAAGTTGGACTAACACCATCATTTTGATACCATAACTTTTAGAATCGCTTCGGTAGTTCCAGAGCTTACCTCCTACAAATAAACAATTTTTACCTCTTTATAATAGTAGTATAGAGTATAGATATGCTATTATTTTGTTTGTGCTGAAAAACGTGAGTTCACAAAAAAGTAACGGCCCCCCCCCCGTAACTGAGTGGTTAAGGCACCATGCCGCTAATCGCTTGAGAGCGTAGGCGGGTGCGGGTTCGAATCCCGCTGTCTCCATATTGCACTCACTTGGTGGAGCTCTCGGATGTAATTCTCTGGTATTGTAAATTTCCTTGTGCTATTTCGTCCCTGTATATTGACGATGATTTATAAGCGGGCCCTGAATTCAGATGTATGTGTTCAATAAACAAATAAATAAAAGTAACTTACCAAATCTGGCGGATTTTTTATTCAAAAATTCCCAACAGATAATTTGAATAGTTTATTCTCCATAGATTTATATATTTTTCGTGAATAAATTAAAAAAATTCTGGTGTGAATTCGGAATTTCTGAATAAAAAATCTGATAGATTTGGCAACACTGGCCAGAAATAAAGTGTTGCTATGGAGGAATGAAGACAACTTAAATTCTGCTTTGTGTTTCATTTTATATGGATTTCATTCGACAGAAGTTTTTTTTCTACTGCAACCTTGAGATAATTGAAGGTTATGTATCTCTCATTTGCAATAAATTCGCTTGAAATATAAGCAAATAATTAAGTCTAACGTGATATTTATTAGATTTCATTATTTTCAGATATTTTAAGTTTTTTGTCTTGTAATAATGTGAAAATAAAAATAAATGTTTTATGCTAATTTAAATTTTATACGGAATTCTTAATCATGACCCATAAAAAAAAAAAAAAAAAAAAAAAAAAAAAACACTACAGTTTTTTATTTAGATTAAAGGAGGGAATCTATTTGCAGTAAACATTAACATATTTCTATTTTTAAATACTTTCTGAGGCTGTCGAAAGTTTTCGGCAACTCCTGAAAATTAAGGGGTCAGGTAACCTTTGAAGCGTTCAAAAATCGATTTTTTTTTTAAAAGCTTATAATTAAAAATGATTCTTTTCGAGAACATTTAAAAGCAAACCCCATACAAAAATTCGCATTAGAAGAGAAGTTATGTCTAAAACACTTTGAGCTTTTGCTTTATGATCAACGAGATTTTCAATCTTTAAAGCCAATTTTCTCAAAACAGCGATTTTGATCATTGCGCGCACGATTTCTGAAAAACGGTTGCCTAGAATTTCACTAAATTTTCGGTGGATATATTAAACGTACAGAAGCACAAAATGATCTATTATTATGTTTCTCAAATAACAAGTTTAGAGTTCACGGCTACTTTTGTATTAAAAAAATCTTGATATTTCGAATTACTATAATAAAAATGTTTTTTCTCGGGATCTACAAGTTTTATATTTTTCATTGTAGGTCATTTTGAAAACACTTTATATCTGTACTCATTAAAAAAAATCTTGGCTTGTTTCAGCCATTCAAATGGGAAAAATCATGCGCGCAATGCATGCAAGAATAATTCTTTCGTAAAAATTGTATTATCTTTTAAAATAAATTTAAAAAAAAAACTATATATGTGTATACCTTTTCTAACAACTTTGATTGATAAAATAAATCGTTCCTAATACGTGTTTTCAATTTTATAATTAAAAGTTAATTAGTTGAAGAATGACTGCAATTCTTACAGAGGTCACTTTTCCATGTACTTTATTGGTTCAAAGGTTACCTGACCCCTTAATGTTTCATTGTATTTGTTCAATGAATTAATGACATTTAAAATGTAACAGCAGTTATTTCTAATGCCTTGAAGGAGAAATTAGAATGTAAAGCAAATCTTAATGCATTTTTAATGAGCTCTTTTGGAATTTAAAACAGTCGTGTTATTGATAGTACAATTACAAACGAATAATAACAGAAGCACCTTAGGCGTTTCGAACAGATTGAAGAGGCATTTGCTCTGAAATTTAGAATGAATTTGCAGAAATTATGAGAACGAATGCTAATTTTAAAAGCTTATAGTGTTAAAATGGATACTTAAAAGTTTTCAATATGTCCTGATTTGTATATATTTTTTATACTTAAAATACTTTCAAGCATTTAGGATTTAATTTAAAAAAGAAAAAAAAATACATACTAGTTATTTTTGTACAAAGTTTGATTTTATGTAAACCCACTGTTACGAATGCATCCATGATAAATAAATGCGTCACAGGAAATGTAAGCAAAACATGAATGTATAGTTGCACTTATTTTGTATATCCGCGAGAAAGATGTGGTTTGTTAACCCTACAATGTAGAAAATTTTCTTTTGGAAGTTTGTTTTTTACCCATATTTATAATACATACCAGAAATTTTAAAGAGAAATTCTTGACGCTATTTAATAATAGACATGCGTCATTGACGTATATGTTTATTTAAATAGTAATTTCTTGGAACTAAATTTTTCTATTAATATCAAATTTCAATGGTTTTGTATATGCACCACTGCAGAGAGTAGGGGTTAAATATGAAACACTATACGGGCAAAGTATTTCCAAAATGCAAATATATGTTCATTAAACAATAGCTAATAGATAAAATCGATTAGATTTCCATTTATCAAAATATTTCTTTTAGTATGGTTATTTATATTTCAGTCTGTCTTGTCCTCGTTTGTGATAGAACTATACTAGAATAAAAATTTTGTGTTCTAGGTTAGATTACGAAAATCGTCTGCTTGGGAATAACATACAGAACAACACCATTGAAAAGCATAGTGTTTAGAAAATTTAAATTTAGATTTTATCTTTTCATCGATTTTTAGAATTTTTCAGGAGAAGTATAGGATATACATGAAATCTTTACCCTATTTTAATGTAATTTCATGCAGTTGTTTCGTTGTATTTCTAAAATAATGTTGCAAAAATATGTGATTAGTGGATAGTATGTCACAAAGCTTAATTATGTTACGTTAAGTTTGTACCAATTTAGAAAAGTTCAGAGAACTTAATCGAGTTATTTTCTTGTGTTTATTTTTCTCTTTTTAAATGCTATTTTATTATTCATAATATGTGGGGGTTTTTTCTTTGCTAATTGTAATTAATATGAATATTTCAATTTTTCTAATATGTACTTATCAAACAGTAATTTATACGAAAGAAATCTAAAGCATTAGGTAGCTTTCATTACAAAAAGCCACCTATTACAGCCGTTCGGAGGAAAGCTATTTCAAAAAATTTTGGTATATTTTCATCGATCATGACCCCCAGACTCAGCAACCACTCTCCGTTCAAAATTGATATATATATATATATATATGTATGTGTGTGTGTGTGTGACCTGTGGCAACAGTCTGTAAGAGACGACGGCAGCGCCACGAGTCGGCGTAGAAGAATACCTTTTTAGAACATTCGACAGACGCGGGAAAAGAAGGTAAAAGAGGTGGTTGCAAAACACCGAGCTTTCAACGACGTTTCATTAAGACGCATTAAGACGAATGAGTGTTTAATTTCATTAATGTTCTACTTAATTGTAATTGTATATAGTGTAAATAGTTCATTTAATATATTTAATTCTTAAAGTCAGCAAGTGTTATTATTCGAGTATGAGTCTCCTTTTCCCCGTCACATGAGGGCTTGAGCCGGGATTGGATTAATTTTGTTTTCAATTCTCTACCCTAGAGAAGACAAGTATCATTTTTATAACGACGCCAAAATTCTTTCAGAAAGTAAGCCGGAGCTGTAAATTTATAAAGATCATGTCGTGTGTGAAGAATACAATTTTTTTTTTCTACAGCCTTGGCGACTGGCCAACTCTTCAGTTATTTTGAAGTAACTGCAGCAATATATCATTCCAAACTGGAAATAAATTGATTCATCTTTTTTCAACGACAGAAATTAGTGAGTGAGTACTGTTTACTGTTTTTTTTTTCTTTTCATCGTGATTTTAAATGACATTCCAGTCATCGCTTTTGCATTGAAAAACGAAAAGACGAATCGAATAAAATTATTGCATAAACTTTTGTTTTCATCTGAAGGCGATCGTTTAAATCGATCGCGAATAAGAGCATTTACGGGATTTCCATTCTGTGAAACCGATGATGAATTTACGAGTAAAGTAGAGGAAACCGCTAAAATTTTTTCTTTACTTGAACTTATAACTATTGCCACTATTTTACCCATCGAAATAGATGGCACAGAAACTGAGTTATCTAAACGCATAATTTCATTTTGAACTAATTTGGAATCCCTCCAAAAATATATTGAAACTAATGTCGATACAGATGGCGAATCGGAAGAAATTTTCAACAATTCGCCAGTGCCAAACGATAAGTCGAATATTAAAATTTCTGAATTTACCAATAAATGTGCTATTAATGCTTCAAACATTGCTCAGGATTCTATGTTTATGCCATCAGTAAATTTTTGCGATGTTGAATCGCTGGTACCTACATTCAATGGAGAGAAGTATGAAAATGTTCATTTATGGTTGCAAAAATTCGAATCCTTTTCTTCCTCTTGTAATTTAGGCGAAATGCAAAAATTCATTTTTGCGCAAAGAGCGCTCGGAGGCATTGCTTCTTTATTCGCTAAGAGTGAAAGCAACATTCGTTCTTTTCCTGAATTGAAACATGCCTTAGTTACCGAATTTGGTTCGCAGATTAATTCGGCTGAAATACACGAAATGCTTAGTCATCGGCATATTAGACAAAAGGAATCTTTTTTTGAGTATTTCTTAATTATAAAAGAAATGGCTGGACGGGCCAATATTGATGATCAGTCACTTATACGTTACATAATCAATGGCATTCCTGATTCTCCTCAAAATAAGTGCATACTTTATGATTGTTCTGATTTGCATGAATTTAAACAAAAGTTGAAAATTTAAGAAGAGATTACACACCACTCAAAAAATGATTCTGGTAAAAATATAAATCATTGTCAAAATATGAAATCGGAACAGAACTTTGACAAATTTGTTCACGAGAATGTTCCTAAATTTAAACCAAAACATGCGGATGCTGAAAAGCCAGCATTTCATGAAGTGGAAAAGGTTGGACACCATGAGGGTCCAAACAGAACATCCACTGCAGTCGATATGATGAAGACGTGGTCAACCACGTAAAATTTGACATTCAAAGTGTTTTTCTTCTTCTTTTCTTCCTTTCCGTTATTGTACATATTGTGTGGTGCTTCAAGAATATGAGAAAAAAAAATTCAAGAATTCGTCTTTCTACAAAATATTTTCTTTTGTGTGTTTCTTCTTTTTTTCATCACCTGTGTTTACATCAAGAATAATTTTAACAAAAAGTTAAAATTTTGTTTGTGAAATATGTGTTTGTGAAATATTGTGATTCAACTATCCCCGAGATGTCATTTTTTTTGTTTTCTTCAATGCTGCTGCTGAAAAGTGTGTTCCGTAAAGTATTGTGGGTTTTTTTTTCTGTGAACTACAAAGACTTTTTTTTTACTTTTTTGTGCTTTGCATAAAGAACTTTAGAACTGTGGACAGCTCCATTTTTTTTGTTATATGAACATTCTGTGACTTTATTTGATTACAGACTCTAATTTTTTTTTTAAAGGAAGAAGACGATTAGAAGATGCCGATTTGTGTTTTTTTTTCTTTCTGTTTTTCAGACGTACCACTTTAAGACGTATATAGGTGGGTATATATTTTTTTTTAATTTAAGACGAGTACAAAGTAAAGACGAGTACGAAGTAAAGACGGGTACGATTTAAGACGAGTACCATTTAAAACGGGTACGATTTAAGACGAGTACCATTTAAGACGGGTACGATTTAAGGCGAGTACCATTTAAGACGAGACGGAAGACGAAATACCATCCGGCATCGACGACGATTTTCATTTTTTCTCTCTTTATTTGTTTTTCTGTTTTATTCTGTGTAATTTTTTTTTAAGATATGGTATTTTTTTAAAAGTTTGTGTTTAAGTATATGGTGCGCACGAGGTCGTGCGTATCAGGATGGACGAGTGTGACCTGTGGCAACAGCTGTAAGAGACGACGGCAGCGCTACGAGTCGGCGTAGAAGAATACCTTTTTAGAACATTCGACACACGCGGGAAAAGAAGGTAAAAGAGGTGGTTGCAAAACACCGAGCTCTCAACGACGTTTCATTAAGACGCATTAAGACGAATGAGTGTTTAATTTCATTAATGTTCTACTTAATTGTAATTGTATATAGTGTAAATAGTTCCAAACTATTTATACTATATACACTATATAACATCCAAATCGGTTCATAAATACGCCTGTTATTACGTGACAAAAATCAGGACGTTTCAAAATGTCAGCCACGCTAGAAATTCAAAATGCTATAACTCAGCCATTTCTTAAGATATAGACAAAACAAAAACTGCTCCCGAATCTTTTTATCGAGGTCAAACACATAAAAAGAAAATATTTTTTCAATTTTCAATTTTTTGGTACCACATTTCAAATTAAATTTTTCTTAAAAATTTAAATGGCCGCCATTTTTAAACAAGATGGCGGATGAAGCTGGCCCACGAACCCGGTCGAGACATTGGTATGTACTATGTATAAACGAAGTTACATCCAAATCGATTCTTAAATACGCCTTTTATCGCGTGACAAAATTCAAGACGTTTCAAAATGTCAGCCACGCCAGAAATTCAAAATGCTGCAACTCAGCCATTTTTTAAGATATAGACGAAGCAAAATCTCCTCCGAAATCTTTGTATAAAGGTCAAATACTTAAGAAAAAAATATTTCTCCATTTTCAATTTTTTGGTACAACATTTCAAATTTTAAATTTTTTTAAAAATTTTAAATGGCCGCCATTTTGAAACAAAATGGCGGATGAAGCTGGCCAACGAACTCGGTCGAGACATTGGTATGTACTATGTACGCACCGAATTACATCGAAATCGGTTCATAAATACGCCGTTTATCGCGTGACAAATTTCAGGACGTTTCAAAATGCCAGCCACGCTAGAAATTCAAAATGCTATAACTCAGCCCTTTTTTAAGATATAGAAGAAACAAAAACTGCTCCAGAATCTTTGTATAAAGGTCAAATACATAAGAAAAAATATTTTCCCATTTTTAATTTTGTTGTACCACATTTCAAATTTTAATTTTTTTTAAACTTTTAAATGGCCGCCATTTTGAAACAAAACGTCGGATGAAGCTGGCCAACGAACTCGGTCGAGACATTGGTATGTACTATGTACACACCGAATTACATAGAAATCGGTTCATAATTACGAGAGTTAGAGTGTGACATAGGTCAGATATATATATATATATATATATATATATATATATATATATATATCAATTTTGAACGGAGGGTGGTTTCGGGGTCTGGGGGTCCTGATCGATGAAAATATACCAAAATTTTTTGAAACCACCTTCCTCCGAACGGCTGCAATAGGTAGCTTTTTGTAATGAAAGCTACCTAAAATGGCTGAGTTATAGCATTTTGAATTTTTATTGTGGCTGACATCTTAAAACGACCTGATTTTTGTCACGCGATAACAGGCGTATTTATGAACCGATTTGGATGTTACTTTGTCTGTACATAGTACATACCAATGTCTCGACCGAGTTCGTTGGCCAGCTTCATTCGCCATCTTGTTTAAAAAGGGTTTCCATTTAAAAAAATTAAATTTAAAATGTAAAATGAGTTATTAAAAATTGGAAAATGAAAAAGATTTTTTATGTGTTTGGCCTTTATACAAAGATTCCGGAGCAGATTTTGTTTATGAAAATTTGTTCTTTTGTTTATATCTTAAAAAATTGTTGAATTATAGCACTTTGACTTTCAAGTATGGCTAACATTTTGAAACGATCTTGTATTTGGCACACGATAACACACGTATTCGCCTATTTCCATGTAAGAAGGCATGTGGATAGTATACATCAACATCTCAGCCAAATATAAGTTACTTTAAATAAAAGCAGCTTGGATAAAGATGACTAATTTCGCGAAATTCTCATTCATAATGATTTAGTATTGATAAAAATTAGTATTGATTCTCCTATATTCGGTTTCCACTAAATTGAGCTTCGTGTGTTTGAATAATATAAGTTGGCTTTTTTTAAATAAGGAATTTGAAAGCTACCTCTTCCCTCCCGGCACTGGCCGGAAAGACTTTTTTACGTATGCATTTACCTGTATTTATGCTGCATCGAGTGATGCAATATGTAAGCAAACAAGTTCGCCGCTACTTTTATGCCACCTGATTCTAACTGACACTACATAGATGTTGTCCATAGAGAAAAAAACTATGCTTTCATTTAACCTCTTCGTTACTGAACAAAAAATATTTCTAGAAAAAATGTTGGAATTGGATTTCCTACTTATTTTGACTTCAAAAATAATAATAATAAAATAGTTTTAAAAATTGATGCATCAGGGAAATAGTAAATGAAGATCCACATATGTACACCTTGGAACTCAATTGCGTAAAAAGTTCAAAATTTTGGAAAATCGTTGTAAATATTTGTTTCTTCTTAAAATTGTGAAAGTAAATGTTTTTTTTTTTATATAACATAATTAAATATTATATTTATTGCTTCAAATGTATTAAATTAATTAAATATTAATTCTTAAAATGTTTAAATAATTTTGTCGCGAACTATTGCTAAGAAATGACTCCAACATTTAAATTTTATTACATTATTTTTACTCAGTGTGAAAAAAAAAAATTAAACAATTGTTTTTGAAAATGCATAAATAAATTTTACACTTTATACACATAGCTCTTCTTTTTCATTTACATTCTTCTAAAAACACTTAGACGCATTTTAGTTGTCTATAAATCTTGGTAAATGTCCTACATTGTCAAGATGGATTTCCTTATAAGGTACGCTAACTTTTCTTTGCCTCTTTGGAATTTCTTCTTTCAGAACATGAATTTATTCGTTTCCTACGTCTACTGGGAGTTATATGATTTCTTCCTTCATACTTGATTAGAAGTATAGCAATATACATCCTATAAGTTATTAATGGCATGAGTTTTCATCTTCATCGCTTTATTACCTCTTAGTAATGTATCCAGCAATTAGAAATCATTAGATATACAAAGTAATTAAATACACGCGTTGGTCATTTGTTTGTTTTTGCTGCACAGTGATAATATGATATGTACCGATAAAAGATCTGTACCACCCATAGATATGTTTTACATCTTTGCTACAGCTGGCTGGCTACTTTTACTTTTTTCTTACCCTCTTTCGACCATCTCATGCATGTATAAGTTGCTTCACTTTCAACACATGTTGAAAGAAAAGTAACTGATTTCTTATATTTCCACATTAAAACGGAAATCTCATCATCTCTAAGTACCTCATCCCGCTCTCCTTTTTCTGTTCTTTATCAGCTTTCAATTTTTGTAACAGAACCGATTCTATTTGACGTAATAGTTCCTGAAAAAAAATATTTTGCAAAAGGTATTCTGCACATTTCAAACTAGTAAAAAGTCCGTGTAAATTATATCGTTAAAATATTGGGGCACACTTTAACGCAATAATCTAACAATACCCCCACCGAAACGAAAATCTCACATATCATCTGAAGAAATACTGCCATTGCTAACATATGTACCGGGTGAGCCAAAAGTTCGTTAAAACTTTAAAAACTCATAAAAAGGAAGAAATTACGATAAAGGAGTGCGGTTTGCAATAAAGGGCTCACAAGGTAGTCGGATTTTTTCTAGCGGCAAAAGAACAATTTAATTAAAAAATCACATGTAGAAGGCGCTGACAACCCAAAACACAATGAACAGGACAACAGTAGTGACGTAGAATGTTCTGGAGGTCATGTTGAACATTTGTTATTGGATGAATAAATGAATGGAGCATATTGTTGCCCTGTTCATTGTGTTTTGGGTCATCAGCGCCCTCTACATGTGATTTTTCAACTAATTTTTTTTTGCTGCTAAAAAAATCCGACTACCTTGTGAGACCTTTTTTGCAAACCGCACTCCTTTATCGTAATTTCTTCCTTTTTTATGAAGTTTTAAAGTTTTAACGAACTATTGGCTCACCCGGTATATACAGAAATCTAACACCAATCCATCTCTAACAGAGAGGAAATTTTTTTTTTTACCTAGAGGATTCGGTTTTGAAGGTAGATATAGTGTGAAATCACACTGCCCAGAAAGGGAATAATTTTCTAGTCCAAAGAAATATGTGTAGTAGGGTGGTGCGAAAAAAGTCAAGTTGATAATTCCGAGTCGCTATAGTGCGGAAAAGTTGCGATTGGTAAATACAAGAAAAACGAAAAAAAATTCTTCAAATCGGACTTTATCTTCCGATCCCGCAAACCGCCTAAAAATTCAGAAAAATTGGAAATTTCCGATTTTTTCAGAATTAATTATTTTTTTTACGTTTATATATTTTTTATCGCTATAGTGACATATATTCGCAGATTGTACTGTTTAATAATTATAATAATAAAAATTGTGTTTAGAGAATATCTTCCGGTCGCGCAAGCTCAATAAAAATCGGCAAAATTTCACTTTTTGAGTGATTTTCATGCATTAAGAATATAATCAACTGAGGTCAGTTTTCGGTCTCAGGTTAAGATTTAAATGTTAATTCGTACTATTGAGCATATTAAGTTATTTTTAAACAACCTAGAACTTACTACGAAGAGTTCGTTCTAGGTCTGAAAAGTTTAGTAGTTCACTCAACTGCTGTTTGCCACGTTGCAAAACAGCGCTGAAGTCGGCGTACGCACTCCCACCTAGTCTCACCTAACTCCATAAAATTTACAGCAAAGTCAATTGGATTCAGATGAACTACATGGCATATATTTTGACGGAAGAAAATACCTTAGTTAAAGAAAGGATATCCTTAGATCCAATATTGGATCTAAACAGGTTCGTCGAAGTATTAAAGAGGAACACTATTCTATCATAAAAGAACGAGACTCAGTTTATTTAAGCCATGTGTCTCCAACCTCCAGGTCTGCAAAGGACATTGTAGCTTTCATAGTATCATGTCTTACTGAACTGTGGTGGTAGACTGTGGTGGTACAAATACCAATACTGGACAGAAAGGTGTTGCTATTAGACAGCTTGAACTGCATCTCGGACGACTGCTGCAGTGGGTTTTTTTTATTCCATTTTGTTGAATTACCTTTCCGCCATCTTTTTCAACATTTGGATGGTGAAACAACTAGCCCAAGATCATTTAGTAGACCAATTGGGCAGAATCTCATTGTTGTGTAAAGCTCTCTGTGATAAATTTTTAATTGACTGATTGTGAAATTCCAGACGTGAACAGACAACTATTGAGCAAGGACTAAAGATATCTTATTGACGTAAGTCAAGCAATAAAAAGAGGCAACTTTCCAAATGACTTATCAAAGTGTAACCCCAGCCCAATTTCACATGCCAGATGGCTCACTTGTGCAAATAGTGTCCCTCGACTTTACGTGAGAGTGGAAAACCCATCGGATGCCTTAAAAGCCATATTGATATTTATTTTAAAATCCTACATGCCAGTTTGGTTTGAAATAAAATGCAGTAAGTACAGAAGGTCCTATTCATCTGTACAGAGCAATAGAAACATCTCGATACTTGCGTGACAACCTGAAGAAAGTTTAGTCCCTGATATTGAACGAAACTGGTTCTTTGCTCATCCGGAAAACCTACTGATGGCAATGGTCTTTGGTAAGAGGAGGCACATAAGAGAGCTAGGGTTAAGAAGAGTGTTAAAAGCCAGGCAGAATGTTTCAAAGGGTATAGGCATCTGAATATTTATCACTCCTACTTTAAACTTCGATGCGGCAGACTATACAGAATTACTTGATTGGAATGTAGCAAAATTATCATATCCTCCTCTTTTTCGGAGAATAACCAATGAAGAAATACATTTCTTCGTTCAATCAGATGATATCTCAGGCTGGGATGATAAAAAATCTCCCTGCCACACGCAAGCTGTCAAGCTGTGCGTCAAACGGTGGTAACGGAAGCATCGTTTAAGGTCTGTAGGGCGCAATCAAGAGATGGATTCATCAGGGCCACACTGAAATCAATGTCCATGATACCAGACATTACCACCAATTTTCAGTACAAAATTACGTCTAAAAGTCACACTTAAACAAATGAAAAAACAAATTACATATCTTATACTGTCACGACACTTGTTTTTTTAATACAGTGTTTTGACTCGATTATAACAAATTATGTATTTAATTAATGTAAATAGCAAACACCCTCATTGGTTGGATGAAAGGAAAGGTGTGAATTGAACTCGAAGTGCAGCTACATTCCCGTTGTGAGTTCTGATTTGTTTAAATATTATCAAATATCTAAACAAGCAAAAAACTGTACAATTTATATGTACTAAATGTTAACATTGGAACGCAAAGTGATCTCAGGTGATTATTTTCTTTATTCATTAAATTCACTGAAAATTGAATTTTTCCTAATTTTTATTGAGCTTGCGCGATCGGAAGAAATTCTTTAAAAGTAACTGTTTATTCTTATTATTCTTATTAAGCATTATAATCTGCAAATATTTTAAACTATAAGGGTAAATATATATATATATACGTAAAAAAAAATTCTGAAAAAAATCGGAAATTTTCAATTTTTTTGAATTTTTAGGCGGTTTGCGGGATCGGAAGATAAAGTCCGATTTAAAGAATTTTTTTTTTGTTTTTCTTGTATTGACCAATCGCAACTTTTCCGCACTATAGCGACTCGGAATTATCAACTTGACTTTTTTCGCACCACCCTAATGTGTAGGTCCAGGTAAGTTTAAACATGTTTCTCTTATTAAATCTAAGAAGAAGGGCAGAATTACCAACAAAATGCAAATAGTTCCTTAGTTTAAAGAATGTATTTTGTCATTGTATCAACAAATTGCTAGACTGTCTTGCGAACAACATAATTTGGCTTGGGGGAGTTGAGAATATGCCCGTGAGAATACGCCGGCTTGTAAGTTTCATCATATCATAAACTGTAATATTTAATGACCTGTTCTCTAGATTTTGCATGGAATGTAAATTTCTTTGTGCAGCTAGTTCCTCAAAAAGCTCTTCATAACTGATGATTAAATTTTATTTTCATTAATTTTAACAGTATTAGGCAATATTTTAGTACACTTAAAAATAAACATCTATTGAATTCCCATCACGTGGTTTAAAATGAATATATAAGAATAAAATGTACATATGCATTAGTATTAATAGAATTGCGATAAAAAAAAGTAAATTCAAAAGTTGGCCTAAAGAAATCTTTTAATATTTTATTATTATTATGTATTATTTATGCAAAAGAATAATTTACGAATATAACTATATAAAAATAATTATCATTATTCATTTTGAATAAAAAATACATTTTATATCTAGCTATAGTCTCCAATGTGTCTATGTATTTTCAATAAAATTGTAGAATTTAATCAGCATTAAATAATATTTAATCAAAAAATGTACAAAATCCATTTAATCTAGCTTAAATTGTAGTATATTCCGCTAATAAAATGCACATATTTTGAGTTAATTAAATATATGAAGACTTCATTATTATTTCTAAACACGATAACAGTATTTCCTGAGTTTAAGCTTATTTATAGTCATTGAGTACTGAGGTCTACGTGTGTGGACCCCAATAAAATGTTACTTAAAAAAAATAAAAAAAAATAGCAATTTATCAAATTACAACGACCATTTGGAAAACGATTTTTTCGAAAACTAAAATTTAAGACAAAAAAGCGCTCAGAGTTGATCATTCATTACGTACGCCATGAATTAAACATTAATAGTGTTATTACACGTAAAAATTGCAAGCCAAAAATATCGCCTGCGACCCGTCAGATTTCATGAAACTTAAGTATTATCCACCTGAAACTTGCGTAAATATCCAAGCATTTCATTGGCTGTTCGGGAAAAGGCTTTTCCATCGTCAGATTTCTTGGAAATCTGACGGCCCATTTTAAATGAAATTTCATACTTAAACTTCTAAACATCCGACACTATTACTTTTTACACCGTCGGATAGAGAAAAAAATGTACTTTTAAATGCAATTTGTTTGAAAGCTGTATCTCAATTTGTTTCTGAGTTATTATTTATTTTTTTTTGTAGTTTTTATTACTTTTTTGTCATAGTGGCAACAGAAGGTATCCATCGTTGTTGAAATTAAAGGGAAATACAGATTACTGTATAGACCAATCATAAAACGAATAAAATGCGGATTAAACCAATGAAAACCTCCAGATATGCATTTAATTTCCCATCCTGACGAGAACAATAACCATTTTTCCAAATGGTTAAAAAAAAAAAAATCACAAAATAAACAAAAGGAAGTTATCTAGTGAATACTTATAATATTTTTTACAATAAAAAAATATGACATTTTAAATAAAATTTTAATATAGATAATAGATAAATAGATATTACTTGCTTTTACGCAATCGCTGAATTGACGCCATTTTTCAAAATCTCACTTGCAACCAACGGTTTAGCCATGAAAATAAGTTAAGTCTTAAAATCTGTTTGATTCATTTTGAAGCTTAAACTGTCATAAATGTGAATTGCTAATCAAAATTTGGATAGTTGGCGTGATTTTACTACAATGGGCTAAGATCCGAAGAAGTTAAACAATTTGAAGCTTTTTAAGCTATTTGGAGGAATATTTTGAATATGAAAGAAATTAAGCGAATTTTCTCGTTTTTAGGGAGCTTTTATAAGATAAGAAGCTTTTATATGATAAGCTTTACTAAGAAAAACCGAAAACTGGGATTTTTTTTAAATTACTAGAAATATAATTTTAATCTGTCACGTATTCCTAAGATCACGTTTGTCGTTGTTCTAGGAAGCTGTATAATCCCTAAATTCACCTATTTCGTTGTTTAAGTTTACAGGTTCATAATCAAAGCATAGTAGAACTTCCTCCAAAATTATTACGTACTCTCCTATTCAATTGAGGATGTATTGATTTATCTATAAAAAAATTTAAAGAGACGGTTTCAAAATGTGTTAGTAACTGTTGTTTTTTATCATTACATCTGAAAAATTTCTATATTTGTATATTTATAAAAAACATTTTTTCTTTTTTTTCCTTATTTCGATCGTTTCGTGAATCGACTTCGGTTGGCAGTCATAAATCGACTGTACAATAACATCAGATTCCTACTCGTCCTAAGTACTCGTCCTAAATCTAAGTATTTCTCACTTTATTTGACGAGAATATGACTGACATGTGATGATGCATTTCAAATAAAATTGAATTTAAAAATGGATTTTTTATGTATTCACATTGTGAAATTTCTGGGACTTAAACTAGCATCCGTCAGGCCGAAGTGTCTTAGCTTGGAGACGCATTAACTTAAAAGATAATATTAAAAAAAAATTATTTTCATGATTACGGTTTAACAGTATAAAAGTAAGTTTGAAGCAACAATCGTCAAATCTTCATTTTAAAATGTTTAAATCCGTCATCAGTTGCATCAGGTAATGCTCAAATGCTAATCTATCAGCAAGTGCTCCAATGCTATTAATTTGATCAAGCCTGTCCTTATCGAAAAGCGTTTGAATGAGAACTTCCTCTAAACAACAAACTATACTAAAAGTGACATTAATCGTTTTATGTGACAAATCCTTTAGATCAATGTCCACAGCAATTTTGATATAGGTTTGATAAGGAAAAATCTTCCAGTTAGAAATGGCCAATGATAATCATCAAAATGAACCCTTATATCATGTGGCAAACTTCAAGGCTGAAATCTTGGGCCATAGACAATATATTTTACTGTTCTCAGTGCACCGTCTACCAATCCTCACTCCTTCCTGATATTGGTATGTAACATAACTCTGCATCCAGCTGCTGAAGTAAGTCCAGTATGAAGTCCAGATGCATGATTATCTCCGATTCATCTTGATATTTAATTATTATGGTCTTCTAAAATTCTTGTCATTGACCAGTTTGATTTAAGAAGTATTTCTTGATTATGTGCTTTAGCTTACTTGCTTTTGCGAAAAAGACACATAGTATAATCCAAATCATTTAAGTTAGCCGAAAGTAGTATATCTTTGGGTCTGGCTTTGAAAAGGGACGAAAAGTAGTCTAAAACGTGACCCCCCCTTTCCCCCAAAGTGAATTAAGGGTCTTTCGAAAATGTGTTTGTTGAACTTCGTTTGTCTCAATGAGTTTGTTAATGTTAAACATTTTTCAAAAGCCCTAAGCACTTTTTGTCCGAGAAGAACTAACTTGTCTTTTATAGAATGTCTCTTATATTGAGGGATGTCTTTTACAGGATGTAACTACCCAATACCTCCAAGGATTTAAACCAATAAAGGTTCAACGCTATCTATTTTACCTTCGCGACATCTTTGTTCAAGGTCAGCTATAAGACATATCATTGATATTTTTATCATAATATCATTGAAAATTCGTCAATAATGAGAAATACCACTAGATCCATGCTCAGCTGTAGATTTCTTGATGTCTGACTTTTTAAATTAGCGAACCATTTAAAATACGTTTATTCTTGAAGCAGAGTGAATTGCCTTGCCTTCGACATTAAATGCAGCAGTACTTGTCAGAGCGAAAGGAATGATAGCTTCTGATCCTAACGGCTCTATGATTGTTTTACTAATTTCTTTGAACTATTATTTTAACACAATCAAACTTATTGGCAACGTTATCATACGAATTATTTGTGTATACGAATTATATCGTATTATATTTCGATATAATGCGATATTATATGGAGTTCCTTTACCTGCGGTTTATTCTGTTGAGCTGTCTACATGACAGACCAGATGTTCTACCAATAAGGTTATCTGATTAAAATATGCTCCTGGTTGTCGGTCTGGTTAGCTGAAACAGTAAAGCATTGGCCTTGTAAGCCAAGGATCTGGTTTCGATTCCCAGCCTGGGCATTTTTTTCGCTCAGTTGGAAATATTTAATTCGTATAATTTCTTTGATTAACGTACTTTTTCCATCTCTTGCTTTTCCAGTAATAAAAGTTGACTTAGGGAAATTTATAACTTTTGTTTACAAAGACGAAAGTTGTTTGGTGCATAACTGAAGTATATTCTGCTGCTTATTTGTAAATCTGATGTGAGAATTATCAAAACTTTCATGCAGCGTAATTTGTTGTTCTTTAAAGTTATTTAGACATGTTAAAAGTAAAGAGAAACCATTGGATAAGAGAGACTACGATAAAGATAAATAATGATCGCCGGATGTATTTGAGCGATTTTGATTTGTTTAATGTAGCTCCAATCTTGCAGACAAAAAAAAAAAAAATTGGAACTGGAATCATCGAGTTAGCGGCAGGAAACTTCAAAGACCCTTCAAAGACTTGCATGTCTAACAGAACTCGGACTTATTTAATATGATATCAGTAAAAAGTTTGTAACACGTATGTAAGATACATACATAGGTAGTCTGCTATAGTCCTCTATCAAACTTGATACCTTTATTCATCTGAGTTGTTGTTATATCGTTATTCTGCAAATACTCGGAAGGCATCTGGTTATTGGTTATGCGACTTTTCCACATAGAATTACGCTGAAAAACTCATTTTAGCCTCCGGTACGGTATGCTATTTCTTTCTCCCAGCTTATTTTGTGCCGTCTCCAAAAACTAACGTTACCTTACAGAAGTCAACCGCAAAAACAAAGTAGTACGATTAAATACTCTATAGCAATTTTTTTAACTTCTAAGCATCGCACATTTTCAATTTTTATACCATCGTATTTAAAGGCAATTTGTTTGAAAACTGCATCTCCATTTATTTTTGAAATATTAATTTTTTTGTAGTTTTTGGAGCCATTTGCTTAATATTGGCAAAGGAAGTACTCCATTTCTGTAGAAAGTAAAGGAAAAATAGTTGTAAAATATTAATTATATATTTTTGTTGTCATTTTTTTCACAACAACCGAAACAAAATTTAATTAAAATATGTGCTATTTTGAAAAAATATAAACGAATAATTTCTGTTAAAAGATGAAGGTATTATAAACTATATTTAATTTTAAGTATCTATATTAGTGTTACAAACAAATGAATCATTAGACAGTAGTTTTTTTTTTTTTTTTTTTTTTTTTTTTTTTTTTTTTTTTTTTTTTTGTCGATTTTTTTAATGACTGCATCTTTTTGCTGCATTTGTGTATTATTTTGCGATAGTGACATCCAATGCATACTTTACTGTTGATGTTTAAAAGTGGATCGTAAATGTGGAATTCCTAAGCGGATGCGAATGACGTCTTTTTGCATAAAATAAAAGCGTGTGCTGTAAGTCTTAAAATTTAAATATGTTTTGTACTATTTATATATATACATATTTGTTTTTCATCGGAGGCGACACTAAATTCTGAAAAAGCAGAATTCCTGTTTTCTAGTCATCTCAATTTCTTTCTTTTTACCGGCGTTTTCGGAACTTTTGTATATAACGTTACACATTTAAAAATATGTACATTTCTTACAATGTACACCAAATCTAGGTAATAGATTAAAAAAGAATTCAGAGATTGATTTATGACTTTTAGTGAAGGTGATTTTTCACGAATTATCTTTCATTGGTGCAACCATTTTCCAGATCATAAGCATAAAACTATATAGAGTACTATTTGGTTATCCCGTCGATCAATTCCACCAAATTATACAAATCGCCAAACTATTCTCCAAATTACACAAACCGACATAAATTTTATTTTAAATAACGAAAGAACAATTAAATTTATAAAATATTAATAAAAATATAAATAAAAAGTCGAGTTAAAAATCACATGATGACATAACAAACACGTTTATCGTGTTTAATGTCAAGTGAATGCGACATTTACGATGATCTATATTGTCATTTTCTGTTATAGTTAGGCAAAATATTTTTGGTGGACGAGATAATCAAGTAGTACAATATATAGTCATATACACTGACGTCAAATTTCTCGCCAATCATGGCGACATTTGACTAAATATCGCCAAATTTGGCGATCAAAAATAAATCGCTGTAAATGAAGCCAACTTGGCTGTAGCAGACTAATTTAACGAAATTTCCGCAAAAATTTACTACTGATGATTTTTTTGTAACCCGGTTATTCGCATCTTAGCTTCATTCATCCAGTAAAATTAGCTAAAATCTTAAATCCAAGAAATAGGGAAGAAGCTACCTTTTCCAACCCGTACAGGGATTTTTTATTTTGTAATCTCATATTTCCGTTTTCGAGTGTACGTCTTGATAAAACAATGCTCATCTTATTCATGTTCAATTGCATTTCAGTTGCAACACGTTCTCTTACGGTAAAAAAAAAAGAATAAACTTCTGTAATTGGGACCGCTACCAAATGGTTAAATTTGAGCATCAAGCAACGCTCACAAAATTATGAAATTGTCTACGAACCCGATTACGGAAATTTTCCAATGCAAACATACATGCGTCTGAATACAAACATACATACATAAGAATACATACTATGAGAGATACATACATCAAATTTATATAATTACGTCATCAAGTGATTTTTAATTTGACGTTTCCTTTGTATTTTTATTAATGTTTTACTAATGTTTTGTTCTTTCATTATTTAAAATAAAAACTAGTTGGATGTGCCAATCCCAAAACTTTCTTCTATCTTATACATCTTAATATTTCAAAACCTAGTTACACATGTTAATACTTCAATATTATTAGTTCAATACTATACCAACTTTGATTTTCATCTTAAATTTCTGCTCAAGTCAATTAAACGGACTAAAAACGAGTTAATCTATATCATGATATTTGTTAAAATAATTAATTTTTCCTTATTCTGTCGTTATGAGCTGTTTGCGAATAGCCGGCATAGCAGGAAGCGAGTTCCCGCCGCAGCATGAGCCGCAGATGCACAATAGAACTACGAAAAATCAAGAAAAGTATACAAAAATCGCTAGCACGGAGCCCCTTTACCGCGCAATATTTCCAAATTCAAGGAGAACCTGTTGGCCAAAGCCAAAAACAAGCACAAACATTTTGGTTCAATTGTATGCATAATTTTATACGCTGTTCGATGGTACAATAATGAAAATGGCACAGAGATCGGAATTATAGTGCCCCCTTCTTTCGGAATTTTTTCAAGTTCAGGGAGGACTTGTTTGCCATAGCCAGAAACATGCACAAACAATTTGGTTCAATTACATGGATAACTTCATACACTTTTGGATGGTACAATAATGAAAATGGTACAGACATCGCAATTATAGTGCCCCCTTCCGGCAGAATATTTCCAAATTCAGGGAGGACCTTCGTGACATGACCAAAAATAAACACATAAAATTTGGTTCAATTCTATGCATAACTCCATACACTTTTCGGCGGTACAATATTCAAAATGGCACAAAAATGGTACAAAAATCACTATTACAGCGCCCTCTACGAGCGATTTTTTTACAAATTAAGGGAGGACCTCCTTGCCATAGCCAAGAACTTAATTTTTTTTTTTGGTTTAATTCTATGCATAACTTCATACACTTTTGGACGGTACAATCTTCAAAATCGCACAAAAATCTCTATTACAGCGCCCCCTACCGGCAATTTTTTTCCAAATTCAGGGAGGACCTGCTTGCCATAGCCAAAAACTTAAAATAAAAATTTGGTTTAATTCTATGCATAACTTCATACACTTTTGGACGGTACAATATTCAAAATCGCACAAAAATCGCTATTACAGCGCCCCCTACCGGCAAAATTTTTCCAAATTCAGGGAGGACCTGCTTGCCATAGCCAAAAACTTAAAATAAAAATTTGGTTCAATTCTATGCATAACTTCATACACTTTCCGATGGTACAATATTCAAAATCGCACAAAAACGCATTTACAGCGTCCCCTACCGGCGAATTTTTTCCAAATTCAGGGAGGACCTACTTGTCATATCCAAAAACTTAAACTAAAAATTTGGTTCAATTCTATGCATAACTCCATGCACTTTTGGATGGTACAATATTCAAAATCGCACAAAAATTGTTATATCAGCGCCCCCTACCGGCGAATTTTTTCCAAATTCCGGGAGGACCTGCTTGCCATAGCCAAAAACTTATAATAAAATTTTTGTTTAATTCTATACATAACTTCATACACTTTTTGATGGTACAATGGCGACAGACAGACGGACAGACGGACAGACGGACGGACGGACAGACGGACACACAGACATTTTCTATAAACATGTTTTTTGGAATCTCTGACCCCTAAAACATGCAAATCCGTCGAAAACCGGAAGTCGAAAAAAATTTCGATTACAAAACTTTCTTCTATTGAAGATAGAAGAAAGTAATAAGTACACTTGTATAGTTTAGCGATTCGTATATTTTGGCAAAATTGGTCGACGGGATAATAAAGTAATACCCATACATATAAGTAATATATACATATAATTATATTTTTGTCAATTTCCCTGATTATCATTCGTTGCCATGCGGCTAATACGGAATTCGTTACAAATGAGGCTAACACCCAAAATCGTATTCACCGCACTCGATATCTTTTCATTTCTCTTAATTTAAAATTTGAAATAAATTGCATCGATTTGGAGGGTAATATTATTGCTATAAGCAATAGGTTATTAATACATGCATTTCCAAACTTGAAATCAAGTTTGTCAGCTACGACTTTGCACGTGACCTTTCTCACTCCTCCCGTTAAATTATAATCTGTGTAACCTGAAAGTAATATTCCAGAAATTTATATCTTTTAGAGGCATTCGTAGTAAATTATTTAGTTATGTCAGTTTGTACTTCATCTTTTTTAAAATTATGTCTCAAACTCAGAATCAGCGCAATGAAAAAGTATTAATTTGTAAGAGCCTTTCAGAAAAAAAATGCGTGTTTTTTAAAGCGTGACGTTTATTTTGAATTTTTATAAGATAATGGCATCAGTACAGATAAACAAATCTTATAATTTACCTTTCTTTACAACAATGGAAGTAATCCAATGGCTGCCATTTTGAAAAAAAATCATAGAATTTTTTTAAATTTTAAATCTACCTATATATATAAAATCCTAATGAAACGAATTTATGAAACGGATGTATGAAACGAATTTATGAAACGGATATATGAAACGAATTTATGAAACGGGTATATTAGAGGTCTGCAGGGGCCGGAATTTCCGGGCCCGGCCCGGCCCGGCCCGAACGAAAGCTATCTTGGCCCGGCTCGGCCCGGTCCGTACAAAAGTTAGTGAAAACAGGACCGACTCGGCCCGGCCCGATTCAATTTCTACAAAAAAAAATCCGTTTTTTCTCGACATACAATTAAGATTCTTTGAATGAATACTACGTACATATTTATGGGAAAATTTTACAGTATATTTTAGATTACTATGTGTTCGCAAAGCAGAAAACACACAATAGTAAACGTTAACGATTACACAGTGTTTTAGTCATCGTCTCTACAGACATTTCGAAATTCCAATAAGGATTAATTAAAAAGTTAATGTAGTTCAGAATAAAGGATTAAAAACATGATACCTTTTGAAGCTGTATAATAAAAAGTAGATTTGCGAAAATATTTCTCTCATTTTTAAGGCTTTTCTCAAATCGAAAGAAGTTACATTTCGACACATTTGAGAATTCTTTTCTTTTCGGAAACGCGTAAGATTGGCAGGTATTCTTATTCAGAAACTATGTAAATGTCGTCTTTTTTATAGATAAAAGCAATATATCTTTCTCTGAAAATACTGCCAAAGTTAGCGTTATGAATCGAATTTCCGGAAGCGATAGCCCAGGAAAGGAGAAAAACGTACAGTCACATGACAAGAATCTCTGTTATCTCTGTAAGTAATTTATCAAATATCGAGAAAGCTATTCGTTTCCAAATGCCTTCAATAGTCAGGCCTATGAATTTTTGCCTTTATAGTTAAAAATGAGTCAGAAAATGTGTTTGAAAGTTTCGCATTGTTGAGCAGTGAATATGAGAACCTCTTAAGGTATATTTACAAAGATACTGTTAACAGAAGTTCATTATCACTATTTATACTTTTACAAAACATAATGCTTGTCCTATACATCCTGAGATCGATTAAGACCAGTTCCGTCCCGGCACGAGTCTGCTGAAAAAAAATTAAACCCGTACTCAGACATCTTGTAACTGTACGATGACGATCTCTACGATGGACATGTTACATAGCTGTATTGATGTTGTTAAACTCGCATCGGCTCGAGACGCACATTTATACTTCTCGAGAAAATCATATTCATTGAAAATGGCTCGTATTTTATCTGCTTCGCTTGAATTCTTATATCGGGCCGATAGGCCCGTTTTTTTTATCGGCCCGGCCCGGCCCGGCCCGGCCCTGCAGTCCCGTTCAATTTTTTGCCGGCCCGGCTCTGCAGGCCCGTTCAATTTTTTTGCCGGCCCGGCCCGTTGAAAAAATTGTCCTAATTCTGCAGGCCCGGCCCGTTGGAAAATTCGCCTTCATTCCGCCGGCCCGGGTACGGGCCTCGGGCCAAGCCCGGGCCCGTGCAGACCTCTAGGGTATATGAATCGACTGATTAAACAACTGATTACGTTTCAAGCGATTTCTCCTAAAATATGGAATACTTTGCGATGAAATTAACAGCATTGATCCGCAGATCTCAAAACTGGTATTAGAATTTTTAAATTCGAATTAGTTTTCGAAATATTAATTTTTTTCTAATTTTATATACATTTTTCCAATGATGGCAACTCAAATTTTAATCAAACAGATATATATATATTTTCATATTTCAGAAAAGGTTGACATGGTAACCCGGCTATTGTTTATTTGATAATGAATGTTTATTTACGTTTATTTCTTTTTATAAATTATATAAATTATTTTGTTCTATAATTATTGAATATTTTTTTTTATATTTCCTTTAGAAAATAATAGAAAATAATTACAAAATACGGTACTACTTAGTTATTCGGTCGACCAATTTCGCCAAATTATATAAATCGCCAAAATACTCGCCAAATTATACAAATTGACATTTTTATTTTAAATAACGAAAGAACAAATAAATTAGTATAACATTAATAAATATACAAATAAAAAGTCGAAATAAAAATCACTTGATGACGTAAACACGTGTAACTTGCTTAAAGTCAAGTGAATGTGACATTTACGATCAACCGTTATTGGCATTTAATCTTATAGTTTGGCGATAGATTTTTGGTCGACGGGATAACTAAGTAATACCAAAAATGCATATATATCTAGTATTTGAAAACGAGGTTTTCGCCAAATTTTCGAAAAAATAAAATCACGCCAAACCTGCTGTGCGTATATGACATCTGGCCAAATATTACCACTCGAGAAAAAAAAATGCTAACTGGCGAGTTGAAAAAAGCTATTGGCGAGATTTGCATCCGGCTAGCGTAACAGTACCAAGAATTCTTTGCAACCATGGCAAATTTTATGTAGTTTTATTCGGAAAAATTTTTTTGATTTTTTAATCAAAATGGAAAACTTACGGTCCCATATTGGCGCGATTTTTTTCTAACGCCAATGTCATATACGGAACGGGCGCTTAACTGGCGCCAAAGTATCGTTATTTTGCTTGATATGGTAAGCCGGATGTTGTTGTTTATGCTGTTGATGCGTGCCCCAAATTGGCGTCGTTAAAAAATCGCGGCAATATGGGACGTATATGACATCTGTGCCCAAACTTTCAAATGAACGACGGAGGGATCAGACCATAATTGTTTATGGCAGTTGATGACTTGAACTATTATAATATAGATGAAATGATGGCGATAGAATAACATTTGGCGACTTGTCACCTGTGCCTGGCTAACATTAAAGTACCAAATGGCACTTAGGGTATAAAAAGCGAAGTGATCCGCCTGGAACTATTGATGATAGTCACATGACTTAGGCTATTGTTATAGAGATTATTTTAAAATACAGGGAGACAAGGACTGTGTATAATTAATTTATTTTATTTTAGTTTTTTTTCAAATGTTTAACTGATCCTCTTTAATCAAAAAAGGAAACAACCATTGGATGTCTTAACAGCAACTGATTCGCCCTTAAATTTTTGAAATGAAAGGGAATTGAATGGAAACCTGTTTACAGGGAGATCTGCACAGCTTTTTTCTGTATAATTCAATCTTCTCTAATATTTTTAAAACCCATCAGATTAGCGTGTTTTTAGATTCTGCGGTGTCTGAACGGGCGTTGGCGAGCGTAGCTTGCAGGGGCAGAGCCCCCTAATATAAATGTAAAAATTGGAATATTTAAAAATTTGTTAGTGCGGGTAAATCTACGAAGAAACAGCTTTCATTAAAAAAAAAAAAAAAAAAAAAAAAAATTATTAAAATTGGTTCAGAAAATGTTCGAGGTAGATGACCAAAAAAAAAAAAAAAAAAAAAAAAACCTTGTCTTTCAAATTTGATTTAAACTCACAATGTTATCGCTATGGGAAAATTTTGAGCCGACATTTCAGGCTGTTAGGGTTGACGAATATTTTTGATTTTCAATACGCGCCGAGTTTTTGGCACTGCTGACGTCCAGCTCATTTTTTGTGTTGATGCGACAAATATTTTGCACGCTATCGTGTTAACAAAAGTGTAATTTTTGCAGGGAAGCCGGAGCTGTGCTCCGACAATTAGAACGTGGTGACTAACAGACAACCAGAAGTATTTGAGTAAAATAATGCATCCATTTTGTTTCCCTTGGAGGGAGAGGCGGTGGAGGAGCGAATGACTACAGATGATAATTAGAAGTGAAATTATGTTTCTTCTAAGGAAAACACAAAATTATAATAATTTAATGAATAATTTTATTAAATTATATTCACAGAATTTCGCCATTATAAGTACCGTAATATTTATTATAAATAGCATCCAAATTGCTAAATATTGAAAAGTTAAAAACTAAATGTTAAGAAAAATATGCATTTTAGTCACCTAAGTGCTTTATCAATTCAAGACATTAACCCGTCACTGGAGACGGGAGTCAGAATGACTCCGTGATGATCTTTGGCTCTGATTATCATGTGTTTTTTTTTCTTTTTTCTTTCTTTTTTTTTTTTTTTTTTTTTGTCCTTGAATAAAATCATTCCTCAGTACCGACAAGTAGTTCTTTTATCATTACATGATTTCCAGAATAAATTGCGTTTCTAAAAATAATTCCAATGCTGTTTACCAAAGACAACAAGTTGGAAATTGCTCGTCAAACGTGGCAAATGAGGTGCGTTCGTACTATAACTAGTTTTATAATTATTTTTTGAACCCCATATTATACTGAATGTATAATTTTTTGCACTTCATGAAGTGCATAGTCTGATACATCATTAAAATGCACTTCCAATAATTTTTTCCCATTCCCCGTAATGTAACGGAACACTTTTGACTGTCCCTGTAATTAAACTATACATCCGATTTTCCTAAAATTGAAATAGCTCAACAAAATTTTGCAACAATTATATCTTTAAAATTTCAGACCATTCGGAAGGCTCTAATATCATTAAAATCCACTTGCAATAATTTTTCCCATTGGCCGTAATGTAAAGAAAAACTTTTGACTGTCCCTGTAATTTAACTATACATCCGATTTTCATAAAATTTGAAATGGCTCGACAAAATTTTGCAACAATCATATATTTGAAATTTCAAACCATTCGGTTGGGTAGTTTTTGCTCTGTTACATGCGGACAGACGGACGGACAGACGGACAGACGGACAGACGGACGGACTGAACGACGACTATAGGTGCTACGTATTTATATAATTACGAACGCACCTAAAAAAGGAAAATAACATATATCTGAACGCATAAGAAAATTCATGTCTCCAATTACCTCTTAAAATAAAATATGCAAGAAATTTGTTTTTGGGGGAAATGTAACTATGCATTCGATGAATCTGGCTTTCATTGCTCCTGTCATTCTAATTGATGTCGTTACTGTTATTCAAACAAAATTATTTGAGAACGTCAATAAAATGAAATTTTATTTTAGCGATAAAATAAATATAGTATAATTATGTATTTATTTAAATAAATAAAGTAATAAATCAATTGAGAATGGGTGGGCGGACAGATAAAATTTTTGGGTGGGCTCGCGCCCCTTGGGCCCATATAAGCTGGCGCCACTGCAGACAACGACAATTTTAAACATTCTAAGACTTTACTTACATATTCCCCACGAAATAACTACATAGCAAAGTCAATTACTACTAGTCCCATAATAGGACACATCGACTTGACAGTGACTCAGAAGTGACACAAAGATGAATTGAGGAACATAACTAGCGACTGAATTTGAAGAGGCTCGCTTCATCTGGCACAACCAGTGGCCCTAAAAAATAACCAGCAACTGCAGTCTAGTGTCCTGCACAGTCGGATAACCTGTTTTTACACAAACCCGAACCGATCCACCGTTTGAATTATTCTTTCGGGTTTGTGCCGGGTTGCGGCTTGGTGCGATTTTTTGTCAGGTTCGTATCTAGGTGCGGCTAGATGATTTCGAATCTGACTTTCGGGTTTGGGTCGGGTACAATTCGAACCGTGCAGTACTCTATTGCAGCCTTCACAAACTGAAACGACAGTAATGCTTTTGAACTCTTCCCATTTAGTCACAGGTTGTGAATCACGCCTTACCGATTATTTGACTCTATCGCAATTTTATGTGACGACTATGTGATTTTCATATGATGACAAATTGCTGACGTTGATAAAAAGAGATTTTACTGAAATTGTCAAAAACACACACACAAAAAAAAAACACTGTAAATAAAGACACTCTGTAAAAATTTTCAGCGAACTGTCCTGTCATTGAACCGTTGTTATGGATAACGGTTATTTTAACATCTCTTCAAATTATGGTAAGTAATCGTTATTAAAAAAAAAAACGTTTCGATAGCTGGACAGCTTACTGGGTTTTTTTTTTTAATAGTGTACTTAAATAAAGTCATAGTTAAAAGATGTTACCACAATTTGAGAATAATGAAAGTCAAATTGCAGTTTTCGCTATAAAAAATATGAATAACTTTAAAAGTAAATAAACATTCATCTGCACGCCCAAGTCTCTTATGAATTCTTCTTGAAATGGCCATTTTGCTTAGATAAATCCTCTCACTAAACAGAATATTAATCAGAATCACGCTTTTTAAGTTATTAAAATATAAATACTAATGATTTAAACAGTTATTACCTAAAACATTGGAAAAAAAATCAATCCAAATGTTTAATACAAAACTTTATTTTCAGGATTTTTGACAGTACTTAATCTTATTGAAAACGCGAGAGTTGATTTATACGAATATCTTCAAGCGATAAAATGATCGAAGCTGAATTGACAGGTGAAATGATGAATGAATCACAACAGACGGATATATCTCCATTTAGAACGTGGTATATCATCGGCAATAATAGGATTCAAAAATCTACAAAATTTCATTTATTTCGTTCTTCATGGTTAATCGCATTTAGTATGTGACAGAAAACGGAAAGGTTCTGTTCTTATAGATATAATGGAAATTCTTTCTACCTTGTGATTTATATGTTACTATTTGAAAATTAATTTTACAGCATTTAAATATCTTACCTTTACTTCACATTAAATGCTGTAATTTGTTTGCATAAAAAATGTAAGAATGTTAATTTTTTAAAAATTTAATGCTAGCAATTTTTTTATGTGAAGCACATAATTCGTTTATTCATTATTTACGTAACTAGGGGGCTAGTCCCCCTACGAACTACGCTCGCCAACCCCCGTCCAGACCGCAGACTCTAAATGCACGCTAATTTGATCGGCTTTAAAAAGATTTCGAAAGATTGAATTACAATTTAAAAAACAGAAGCGATCTGCCTATAAACGAATTTCTATTCATTTCTCTTTGATTGGGGAATTTTAACGCCAAATCCGCTGTGGTACTACTTGATTATCCCATCGACCAATTTCGCCAAATTATACAAATTGACATAATTTTTATTTTAAATAACGAAAGAACAAATAAATTCGTACAACATTAATAAAAATACAAATAAAACGTCGAAATAAAAATAACTTAATGTCGTAGACACGTGTAACAACATTTCAAAATAAGCTAATATAAAAGGAATTAAGTAAACAGAGTCTTTGTCTCCTGGTATCTTTTAACAAAGCGAAAAGAAAGTTCTTTTAAATGAGACATTTTGAATTAATCGCTTTTAATCTGACGTAATTTTTACCAAGCTATTCTTTTTCTTTTAAATGTTCACGTGAAAATACTTTTGTTAGAAATGAAATATTATTTGCACTTTCCTAACAAAAATAGTTGAAAAGAGCCTCTCAAAATATCAAATAAATGTCTAGCGCAATTTCTAAATTTAAACTGTTTTGCAATATTATTTTTGTGTTCATTTTATGTAATAACTATAATGTGACGTAAATATGACGTAATTTCTCCTATTTAAGACTTCTAACGCATATTAATGAATTTATTATTTTACAACATCCTTTCTGTTTTAAAATTCACGTGTATACTTTTTATGACGTAATTTTTAATAAGTTCCTGCTTTTTGTACATAATTATTTAATTCTAATTCCAAATGATTTTTTCTGTTTATAATAGTCACGTGTAAATAAATTTTTAATTTGAAGCAAACATTATTGTTTGCGCTGTTTAAACATTTGGCAACAGTATAAATTAATACCATTTTCTAAGATAATGTAAAAAATATATCTCGAAATGCTGAAAATTTGAATTTAAAATAGAAATAAAACCTCAAAAAATGGGTCAAAATAAAAAAATTAATGCAATCTGCACTCCGGCAAATTCTAACGCATAAAATGTTCTAAAAATGATTACACTGCCATGTATAGTTTTTGCTGCTATAAAACTTTTTTAGTGGAACGATTTTGTCCAACTTTAGCATTAAAGATCTCTTTAAATATTTCTTCGATTTGAAAACTGTCTGCATCAGCGTGTTTATCAGACATTTCTGTATAAAACCACCGATTTTCATATTTTTGTATGCGTTATTTTTCTTAATATTAACGAAGAAAGACCTCCGGTTACAAAAAATTCAAAACCGGCGGCGGCGGCGGTGACAGCGGTAATTACTTTTTTTTAGAATAGAGAGATATATTTGATTTTTTCACCGAAATTTAATAAAAAATTGAAACATAAATTAATATATCAGAAATTATTTTAAATTTCGAAATTTCTAGGATCCAAGGATATTAGCTTAATATACCATCCGATATTTATTTATATATGATGTCCGTTTTAATTCGGTATTTGGTATGTCCTTGTTACAATAGATGTGTAATGCATATATTGTGTGTAATACATGAATTTTAATAGCATAGTATGCATGCAAAATAATAACTACAACATTTTCTAATCTGAGTTATAAGCTTAAAGTCTGTCATAAAATGTATAACTCATGCAAATATAATATCCAGTGTGAAGCTTTTGAATGATGTAACATTTCTAAACATATCATTTCTGTCACCGGATCGTGCTGGACTGAATAGACAGGCTTATGTAGAGGAATGTCGAATAATACTGTCTCTCAGTAAGCATGAATAATCGCCTTGCTGTTTCAGAAGAGAGCTATCTGTCAATTCGAAATGATCGTAAACTTCACCGACTATCCTAGATGTTGATTGTGAATAACATCTTAATTCATTATTTATGGTAATAGCACAAAGATTCCCACTAGAATCCTAATGCGCGGCAATGCGCAATCGATGTTCCAGCATATCAATAAGCGTATGTAGTATGTAGTGTCTATCATATAATTACAGATAATCAGTGTTCTCAAATCGCTCGGATTTTAGGTAGATTTCGTATGAAATACTACCTATTGGCGTCGTTCCTATGTTGGAATTTCTGAAAAATTTTTGCAGATCTACACCGATCATGACTCCTAGAACCCAAAACCACCCTCAGTAAAAAACTTTATCTATCTATCTATCTATCTATCTATCTATCTATCTATGTATGTATATATCTATGTATATATATCACTTTCAGTGGCGTGGCGTCCGGTCATCGCTGGATGCGGCGATGACCAAGCAATATTTTAAAACTCTTAATAAGCTTTTAAAACTCTACGATCCAGTTTTAGCAGAACATTTGGAGTTCATGTATAAGTGAAGGTAAGATTTAAAGTTTCTTTTTTGAACATTCAACCATTGAATTTTAGAGTTAATAATTTTTCACCACAAACTTAAGTAATTGCGATGACCACCGAAAATTTTCACGCCACGCCACTGATCACTTTCTTCTGGACACGATAACTTCCACAATTCTGCACCAATCTCTTCCAAACTGATACATAAAATCAAGGGTCATAAAATCTCGGCCAAGTTCGTTAATGGGCTAAATCGGACCAAGGGGATGGAAATAGGGAGGGGTTTTGTGAAAACCGAAAACTCCCCATAACTTCTTAATTTTTGCACATATCAAATCAGTTTAAAGTTTTTATTACTTCTAAAAATAGGGTCAAAAATTTATGTATCACAGATTTTTGATAAAGTTAAATTTGGGCTCAAGGAGCGCAAAAAATAGGGTTTTTGGGAGAAAAAAATCATAACTTCGTCAATTCTCAAGATATCAAATCCAATTAATTTTATCATGAATCTCCTTAACATTATCTACAACTTTTATAGTCACAAGTTTTTGATAGGAACAATTCGTACCGCAAAAAAAAAAATTAAAAACGAAAACAAAAACAAAAAGGGCGTTTGAAGAAGAAAAAAAATCCATAACTCCCTCAATTCAAAAGATATAAAATCCCCATGAATTTATCATATATCTTCTTAATATTGTCTACAACATCTCTATAAACAAGTTTCGGATAGAACCAATTCTTACAGCAAAAACAAATTAAAAATACATAGCGGTTGAAGAGAAAAGCCATCTTAGTAAGGGTGTATTCAAATTCAAACTGCTTATTTTCTGACTCATTTTACAATTCATTTTTGCTATCAAAGGCTTCCAATTGGTCCCTTTTCTTACTCAGAAACTATATAATGTACCGTAATGGTCGATTTTTTGATAGAGGCAGAATATATTTTAAAACATGCTGTCAAAGTGGGCCTTTTGAACCGAATTTCACGAAGCGGATTGTGTTGGAAAAATCATCGTATTAAGGGAGTATTCAAATCCAAACTGCTTATATTCTGACTCATTTTTAAATTCATTTTTGCTCTCAAACGCATCCAATTTGTAGATTCGCTTATTCAGAAACTATATAATGTACCGTAATGATCGATTTTTTGACAGAGGCAGGATATATTTCAAAAAATGATGTCAAAGTGGGCTTTTTGAACGGAATTTCCCGAAGCGATTGTGTTAGAAACGAAAAATATTGTCTTAGGGAGAAAATAATTATTTATGTATCAAGTTTTAATTAATTGAATGAAAATTAAAAACACAGGTCGCTTATAAATCGCTTCCAAAATCACGTCAACAAGTTTCATATTTTTCTTATTAAAAATGAATCTGGAGTTATGCTAGAAAATTTCGAGTTGTTGAGCATGGAAAAGTATTTTTTTGAATACCGCTCTAACATGATTCTGATAAAACCAGTTAATATAAAAATGAAATGAAAACTTGTCAAAAGCGGCCAGATAAAATTGTTAAAGTGGGTTTATCTCTAATCATAATCTGGTTTTTGTTTGTGAAATTAGTATACTTAACTTCGAAATCTACCTCCGCCTGTAGGCCGGGCCAGCAGGGATTTTTTTTTATTCGGGAATTCCGAATTCATCCCAGAAAATTTTCAGTAATAGTTTTATATCATTTTATTCACGAAATGTCACTCATTAATTAAAAATAAATAAATAAATAAATAAATAAATAAATAACTGTTGAAACTTTCTGGTGTAAATTCGCAATTTCTTAATACAAAATCCGCCAAATTTGGTAATCTATATACAGGATGTCCCTAAACTCATAGTACATACATTAGGTTGTCATAGAGCACACCAGACAAGCACAAATCACAATACAATCCATGGTCGGAACGCAAGCCGCAAAGCTCTAGAGGACGTCTCCTAGCGACCGCAATAAAAAGGCTGTCCACCGTAGCTGTCTTCATTCGTTGTGTGGATCATCGATGAGATGGATGCGTACTCAAATCAGGAGAAAGCCGAGATGCATTATATGTACGGAACTGCAGACGGCAATGCAAAGGGAAGCCCGAAGTGTGTACCAATCAAATGGCCGGCCTGCTCACCCGATTTGTCATGTCTCGAATTTTTCTTCTGGGGTCACATGAAGAGCCTCATCTACGAGGATGGCCCTATAGATTCCGTTGAAGACCTTGTTGCCTGGATATCGTAGCTGCTGACACCATACAAGAGATGCCTGGTGCTTTCGCCAATGTACAGCGATCCCTCCATCGACGGTGTGAAGCTTGTGTTACTGTTGACGGCCGCAATTTTGAGCAGTTGCTGCGATGAGGGACGTACGTGTTGTTTACTTTTTGAATGAAATGTTTTTCTTCATATTATCGGTTTCCTTTCATTCCATCGCTGTCTATCTTCTTTCTTCTCGTTTTGTGCCTCAGTAAGTTTCGCTGTTTCGCGCTCTAGCTTTTTACGACTTGCGGTCCGACTATGGATTGTACGGTGATAAGAGCTTGTCTAGTTGTGTTCTATCACCCCTAACGTTTGTACCATGAGTTTAGGGATACCCTGTATATATAAAAGAGTTTGTCCTGTCTGACTCATAATCAACGCACAGGCCAAACTACTGAACATAGAAGCATGAAAATTCGGGGGGAAATACCTCTTATGGCATAAGTTCGCACTAAGAAAGGATTTTTGAACCCCCCCACCCCCCCTCTAAGTGGGTTAAAAGGCGGGTCAAAAATTTTAGAATATTTGGCCATATATAAGAAGCTATTTTATGTAGAAGAGTTAAATTCCAGATAATAAATCTACTAAAAGAAGGGTTAAACATGCATTTAGGCGATTTTTGAAAATTCCTCCCCAAGATGGTTAAAGGGGGGGGGGGTGCGAAAATGTTAGTATATTTGGATATATCTCGGCAACCATTTTAGGTGGAACGGGAAATTCAGGATAACAAACTTATTACAAAATTTAAATGAAACACGTATGTTAGCGATTTTAGAAATCCCCCCTAAGGGGATTAAATGGGGTTTGAAAATTTTCGAGGTATTTTTAAAACCTCTCGAAACTCAAAAGATAATTGATATTCAAAAAAGGAATTTTCTTTCAAGTTTATTATTTCACCTATTCATTATATTCGGTATTAATTTAAATAAATTTCTTTACTTTTTTAATTAAACTTTTTCATTTAATTTGCTTTTATTTTGCTATTAATATGATACTTTTTTTCCATAAGCGCGAAAATAAATTTTAATTAATGTTCTACCTATTTAATTAACAGTTTCACTTTTTTGTCACAAGCATTTTTCACTTTTCAGGCAAATATAAGAAAAAAAAAAAAATAGGCGATCAAAAATGTGATCCTCATTAGTCTAAATAAATCTTGAAACGCAATTAGAATATGGTTTTTTTTTTTTTTTTTTTTTTTTTTTTTTTTAATATTTCATCAAAGATAATATATGATAATTACTCACTTATATAACGATATACGATATATATAAGTCATTACATATACGAGTAACAAATTTTAATACACAAAGTACATAAAAAACGCTTTTTCAACATAAGAAAATAATAGTACTCATGAAGAATTTTTAGATATTTTCCTGATTTAAGGTCCTTTTTTCTGATTTCCTGTCTTTTAGTTTGATGCAAAAGTTGGTAGGATCAAATTTTTATTTGAGACAAATGACATAAATAAGGACTTCTCCACTATAAAACAATGAATATTTTCCGTGGCCGGAGAACTGTTATGACAAATAACATGAAGTGTTTTGGTGACTTAAAGCTTCTACCCTCTGAGCGGTTTGGACGTATTTTTCCGGTTCCCAAAAACAACTTAAATCTGTTGTAGAAAAAATATTTTAAACATAATTGTATTTTAAAGTGTAATATCAAATAAAGGGCCATGTAGTGTATTTTAGAAACAAACAGGGAAAGAAAATTTACATTAAGATTATTTTTATAAGCATTTTTATGAAAATGCAGGAAAGCGCTCAAGACGCTCGGAGGGGCAACGCGTTTAAAAATTACTCTACTTTCGAATACAAGGTGATTCAAAAGGAATAAAAATAGTAATAACTTCGTTGTAAATAATGATTAGTAGAAACCCTTTAAACACAATTAGGTCAACCATTTCCAAACATTCTTGGGTTGCAGTGGTTCCCAATGTGGGGCCTACGCCCCACAGAGGGGCAATATGGCTTTTCAGGGGGCAATTTCAGATTTCTTATAAAAAGTTTTGTCATTTTTTTTTCTAATAAAAGTAATGTCGTAGTCTAAATATAGAAATTATAGGTGAAAATTTTAAAAATAACTGAATAAAAATTAATTTTCTAAACTTCAAAATACACTGCCACTGGAATAATTATGTGAATTATTTTTTTACATGTTGACACTTTTATATATTTAAAAAAATCCTTTTAATTTTTGTGGTTGCAATATTATTTTAGTAAAACACATCTCTTTTTTATACTATTTAAAAAAAAAAAAATTACATGTATTCATAGTACAATATACCCCATGAAGGAACTTTTACTTATGAAATTTTGTAGGATACATCTAAAATTGACTATTTGGACATGTTTAACGTAAAAAATGTTTTGATTTATCTAAATGAGGTAATACTTTTATGAAATTAATAAATCCCCGTGCGCATTACGGAAGGAAATGGATAGAAAATAAACTTCTTATGGCTCTTCTGCAGACCACATCCATAATATATAATCCTACTTGATGACATAACCATTTTAAAATTTAAAATCGGAGAAAACATGGTGGCCAAATAATAATAATGGGGAAAAGAAAGCCCGCTATCAAAGAAGCCTGTTATGAGGGGAAAGGAAAATAGTTACTAAAAATGGATAAAAGCGCGAATCTGGAAATGTTACTTGTGAATTATGTCATCCACACAGTCTCAGTGATAAATAAATATCATTTTTTCTTAATGCAGTATTATAATACATTATAAAATGTATCAATTCTAACAGATGTAATGTAAAATTTGAGAGAGAATTCAAGAAATTTTACAAAAATAAAAATGTAGACTATTTATCACTTTTAAATTTAAGGTAAGTTGCCAAAATAAATAAAACTTTTGTAGATGTAAAGACGAAGATCCATGACCTCATTGATTCATAGAGTTATGATAAAAACATACTTGTAATAAAAACTAGTTGGATGTGCCAATACCAAAACTTTCTTCTATCTTATACATCTTAATATTTCAAAAACTAGTTACACATGTTAATACTTCAATATTATTAGTTCAATATTATACCAACTTTGATTTTCATCTTAAATTCCTGCTTCAGTCAATTAAATGAACTAAAAACGAGTTAGTCTATATCATGATATTTCTTAAAATTAATAGTTTTTCCTTATTCTGTTGTTATCAGATGTTTGCCAATAGCCAGCTTAGCAGGAAGCGAGTTCCCGCGTTTGCACGAGCCGCCGATGGACAACACAACTACGAAAAATCAAGAAAAGTACACAAAAATCGCTATCACAGAGGCCCTTTACCGCGCGATATTTCCAAATTCGAGGAGGACCTGTTGACCAAAGCCAAAAATATGCAAAAAAATTTGGTTCAATTGTATGCATAATTTTATACACTTTTCGACTGTACAATAAAGAAAATGTCACAAATATCTCTATTACAGTGCCCCCATTCCGGAAGATTTTTTTCAAATTCAGGGAGGACTCGTTTGCCATAGCCAGAAACGTACACAAAAAATTTGGTTCAATTCTATGCATAAATTTATACAATTTTCGAGGTACAATAATGAAAATGGTGCAGAGATCCAATTATAGCGCCACCTTCTTGCGGTATTTTTTCAAGTTCAGGGAAGACTTGCTTGCCATAGCCAGAAACATACAAAGAAAAATTGGTTCAATTCTATGCATAACTTCATACACTTTTCGATGGTAGAATAATGAAAATGGTACAGACATCGCAATTATAGCACCCTCTTCCGGAGGAATTTTTCCAAATTCAGGGAGGACCTTCGTGCCATCACCAAAAACAAACACAAAAATTTGGCTCAATACTATGCATAACTTCATACACTTTTCGATGGTACAATATTCAAAATGGCACAAAAATCGCTATTACAGCGCCCCTTACCGGTGAATTTTTCCAAATTAAGGAAGGACCTGCTTGCCATAGCCAAGAACTTAAAATAAAAATTTGGTTCAATTCTATGCATAACTTCATACACTTTCGGATGGTACAATATTCAAAATCACACAAAAATCACTATTACAGCGCCCCCTACCGGCGAAATTTCTTCCAATTTCAGGGAGGATCTGCTTGCCATAGCCAAAAACTTAAAATAAAAATTTGGTTCAATTCTATGCATAAATTCATACACTTTTGGATTATACAATATACAAAATCGCACACAAATCGCTGTTACAGCGCCCCCTACCGGCGAATTTTTTCCAATTTCAGGGAGGATCTGCTTGCCATAGCCAAAAACTTAAAATAAAAATTTGGTTCAATTCTATGCATAAATTAATACACTTTTGAATGATACAATATTCAAAATCGCACAAAAATCGCTGTTACAGCGCTCCCTACCGGCGAATTTTTCCCAAATTCAGAGAGGATCTACTTGCCATATCCAAAAACTTAAAATAAAAATTTGGTTTAATTCTATGCATAACTTCATACACTTTTAGATGGTACAATATTCAAAATCGCACAAAAATGGCTGTTACAGCGCCCCCTACCGGCGAATTTTTTCCAAATTCAGAGAGGACTTACTTACCATATCCAAAAACTTAAAATAAAGATTTGGTTCAATTCTATGCTTAACTTCATACACTTTTGGATGGTACAATATTTAAAATCGCACAAAAATCGCTATTACAGCGCCCCCTACCGGCGAATTTTTTCCAAATTCAGGGAGGATCTGCTTGCCATAGCCAAAAACTTAAAATAGAAATTTGGTTCAATTCTATGCATAACTTTATACACTTTTTGATGGTACAATAGCGACAGACAGACGGACAGACGGACACACGGGCAGACAGACATTTTCTATAAACATGTTTTTTGGGATCTCTGACCCCTAAAACGTGTAAATCCGTCGAAAACCGGAAGTCGAAAAAAATTTCGATTACAATACTTTCTTCTATTGAAGATAGAAGAAAGTAAAAATGTGATTTTGTTAAATTAAAGGATGTGAAATCACTTATCAGAGTTAATGTTATTTTCAGATTCTTCCGGGAAAATAGAAGTTTATATTTTTTTATATAAAATTAAGATTTATATGATAGAGAAGGAAAAGGGGGACATCATGATTTTACAGATGCTTAGGTGGGGGGCGGCCAAAAAAAAGGTTGGGAACCACTGGGTTAAAGGGAGCAACGTTTTTAGATGCGTTCGTAATTATATAAATATGTAGCACCTATAGTCGTCGTCTGGTAGGTAATGAATCTAGATTGCCATTGTGATTACGGTCTATTTAACCTTCTCACCGTCGCGAACTGATATACCCGTTCACTAAGCTGCAGGTTTCACAGCAATAGAAGTATTATTTTAATTAATATAATTCTACAAATATAATGATGTTTTAAAACATTCTGTTATGATTAATACTCTCAAGGCTTATATTCTTATACGTAATTAATTTTTTTATGTCATGCTGGAAAAAATCCTCTTTTTTTAGATTAAAAAAAAATTTACAGAGAAAACAACATTACAAGTTTGCTCTTTCGGTCGGCGGTCAGGAGGGATAGATCCTATTATTTCCGTATTACTGAATTTAATATGTACATAATCGTAATAAATTTTGTATTCTTGCATTTTTCAAATGCACCAAGATTTGAATATTTATAAAACCAGTTACAGTACGAACGCACTTCATTTGCCACGTTTGACGTATAATTTCCGACTTGTGCACTGTGGAGAAACAATTGATATAGTTTTAATCGATACTTTTACTATAAGTCGAAGTAATAATTTTTAATAAGTACGTCTCACTTTATGAATGATGCAATAACAAGGATTGCATTAATGTTATTTGTATAGTAATTCATTTATGTGCTTAAAGTGAGTATTTAGTGCTAGTGTTTGTAGTGTAATCAATCATGATAAGTTATTTTAGCGATTGTGCGATTTATATTTCTTTTTTAGCGTGACTAGTGAGGAATGATAAACTCTGAAATATCAAATTCCTTCAGGAGGCAATCCCCCCTCTCCCTCCCGCTTCCTCCAACACTGTAAACTGAAATGTCTGAAATTCAGACATTTAAGTGTCTGAAACGCAGTGTTCAATTTTCAGACGTTTTAAAATGTCTTGAAATTTTCAGATACTTCTTGCGTCTGAATTTCAGACACTTAAGTGTCTGAAACACGAGTGTTCAATTTTAAGACGTTTTAAAGTGTCTTAAATTTTTCAGACACTTCTTACGTCTGAATTTCAGACATTTCAAATGTCTTAATTGCGGCCATCTTTGAGCCTTTTTTTTAGCTAATATGAAGCCATCTTTAACCATTTTCTTTCTAAGCCATATACGCAGCCATGTTTGACCACATTTAATCTTTTTTTATAAATGGGAATAATTTGTTACCATACAGCAGAGCTGATTGCAGCGTGGGAAAACTGGGATGCTGCTCTGCCCCCTATTTTAGGGTACCCCAAATTGGGTATGAAATTTTCATAAAGCTGATATTTTAAATCAGTTTTGACCTTATGAGGATTGTAATCAGTATTTTGTAGTTTTAGAATAGGATAATATATATATATATATATATATATATATATATTTTCACCTAAATATGTATTTATGTGTTATCATATATGCCCTACGGCATCAAAAATGTTTATTACTTTTAGTGAAAACTTCAAATTGCTTCTAGTCCAAAGACCTAGTATTCATTCACCCCCTCCCCCCATTGCCTTCATATACTGTTACAAAAAAAAAAAAAAAAGAAAAAAAAAGAAAAAAAAGCCTATTCGATGCCGTCAAATACATATTTGGATAAATATATCATTTTCTTTAGCCTAATCATGTTCTAAAAGTGCAAAATATTTATTAAAATAAGTGTAAGATCAAAACGAATTTAAAATATCAGCTTTATGGAAATTTCGTACCAAATTTAGGAGCCCGTAAAGCTAAAGGCCCATAGAAACAGCCCAGTTTGCCCATGCTGCAATCAGCTCTGCTTTATGGTAACAAATTACTTCCAAATATAAAAAAATGATTCACTCCTTCGGAAAGAATCCCATCCCTGCTATGTTGTGCAATTTTTTCCCATTAAAATTAGATATTCCCAGTAAATTATTTTAAGCATTTTTATTTCTGTGTTAAATAAAATCTAACACTGGATTCCCCCAAATTTACAGTATATGAGTATTATATTGTAATATTTATTAATCAATATTTATTATTAACTAATATTATGAATTTTTAGAGTAGAATAAGGTTAAAAACAAAATATATTTTTCTTAATAAAGTAAAACCTCTCAATAGCGAGCACCTCGGAACCGTGGAATTTGTCCGACGTTCGGAGGTGTCTGCTTTTCTGAGGTATAAGTGTATAAAAATTTTGCATATTTTCAATATAAAAATGTGTTTCCTAAATAGTGGTGTCCTTTATTTAGGATTATCCTTTATAGAGATTTTACTGCAAAGCCTTCATACGAACAGTTGTCTTTAGCGAACACTCACCTTTATCAATATACAGTAAAACCTCCCTAAAGCGACCACTTCCGTTCCAATAAAAATTGGTCGCTCCGAAAGGTGGTCTCTTAATGGAGGTCATGTTAAAATCTAGAATTTAATTGTTGAAAAAATGTAACAATTAATGTTACTAAAATTATATTTTTCAAATTAAGAAAACATGAAAATTTAAGTATCAAAACAAAAGTTAATTACATAAGTTAATTACTGCAGAGTTTAAAAAATGAATACATTGATGTTTGCTTTGCTTTTATGGTTTATCTACTATAAATTTTATTTCCAAGTCCTTTCGAAATTCAATAAATGAATGCGTTTTTTTTTTTTTTTGTCTGGAACGAATTTTGACGATTTAATTACTTTATCTATTCCTTTGGGAGTTTCCTGACAGAATAGGGCAGGGGAGTTTATGGACCGTCATCCTTAATGTGTCATCAGAGTTAAATTCATTGCCTAAAACGGAACAAAGGGGTTTAAACACTTAAAAGTTACCGGAATAAATAAAAATTCTAAACTTAGTTTAGAAGTTTGATAAATAATGCGCTCTCCGGAATTATTATTCTAATAAAACCTTTTTCAAGCGACCCGGAAAAAACGGAATTTGTTTCATTTTCTTCAAAGAAATGGGTCCCTTATGGAGGGAGTTCAACTGGGGTGGTCTCTGAATAGAGGTAAAATTAGTATTGAGCCTATGGGAATAAATTTCGTACCATGAAAAAATGGTCGTTCAGGGGGTGGTCGCTTAATGGAGGTGGTCGCACAGGGAGGTTTCACTGTATATATATTTACCTCATAAAAGCTAACACAATCGAATAGCAGACAGATTCAGCGTTCTGAAGGTGCCCGCGATTAAGAGTTTTTACTGTATTTAAAATTTTTTGTACTTAACTTTTAATCTTATTCTACTTTTTTAGTTCAAAATACTGATTATAACCAATATACAATGTCGAAACACATTTAACGTATAAGCTTTAAAAAAATTGCATATCGAATTTGGGGCAGCAAAAATTGTAGGTGGTGGGGGGCGGGGGGGGACATGTCAAAGTTTACCCTTGCTTTAATCAAGTCCTTCTTCTAGAAAAATTCCAACTCTGCATTGTGATTCAGTAAATATAGAATAATTCAGCTTTAAGTGCAAAATCTAGTTATGCTCAAGTACATATAGTATAAAATTCTATCTTTTTACTGATATTCATTTTAAATTTCAGATTTCTTTTTTACTAAAAATAATCAAAAAATCAATATTATAATTGATTTCAAATGAAATATAGCTGTATATATTTACCGTATTTTTACATTATGTTAACAGCACATAATTACATGAATTTAAGAATTTACAAATAATCATTATGACTAATACAGAGATAAGGCGAGAACATTTTCTAAATCGTTAAATAAGAAGATTTATTGAAGACGCCAACAAAATTTTCACCGCTTTACGTCTACAGATTTCAGACGATTTCTGATGAGTCTTCAAATTGTAATGTGAATCATCGGGCTTGAAAATGAAAACATCTGAAGTTGACTACTTTCAGTATAGGAAATAGAATATTTCTAAAATGCTCGGAAACAACAAAAGTATATAGCAGAAGGGAAAAACAGATTTCATGACCGGATTTAAGGGTCCTGTCCCTGCCGGCGAAGACACTCACGAGCTAATGTTAATCCTATGTGAAGGGATTTTTCTAATATCTCGTTTGCATTTCGACATTTTTAAACAATTTTTTTTTGCATTGGATAGCCGAGGTCCGTCTCTACAGCGCACCTTGGTTACTTTTTCGATTTTGATCGCAGATATTTTTAATAAAGTTACTTTCATTTTCAAAACCGGTTCTGAAAATGAAAGGTCATTTAAAAAATATCTGCAACTAAAATCGAAAAAGTAACCAAGGTGCGCTGTAGAGACGGACCTCGGCTTTCCAATGCAAAAAAAATTATTTAAAAATGTCGAAATGCAAATGAGATATTAGAAAAATCCCTCCCCATAGGATTATCATTAGCTCGTGAGTGTCTTCGCCGGCAGGAACAGGACCCTTAATGAGTTTTATCAGTCAAAACAGTTTAATCTAATAAATGAAGACAAGTAATTCGCTGTATGTATGGGGTAATTAATGATATGGGTAAATGGAAGGATTTTCGAACTATACTTTTAAGTAACTTAAAATTTACCACGGTGCATAAAATCTGAGACCCAAGAAAACGTCATCAGACATGAAAAGTATACATAATAAATAAAAATTAAATAAGGATGTTTACTATAAAGAGTTGGGAATTTCAGTACATATCACATATTAAACCTATGGGAAATGTAAAACCGATGTGAACGTTACAAATGCTGTGGCATTAAATGCTTATAAAAATATTGTATGCATAAATAAAACCCATATAAAAGGTACTCCTGTGTAATAATTACTCTAAGAAAACGCTGTTAAGATAGCCTTGATGGTAATTAAGAAATTATGAGCCGATCAACAGGTGCTGTCACTGCTATTTTTAAAGTAATGGCGTGCGAGTAGACAGAGAAAGAAGGCTTAGGATGGTGTATCTCAATAGAGTCAGTAACAACTAATACACCATGCAGACTTGCCAAAACTTATTTTAAGGATAACATCGGATGTAAAATAATACAGAAACATGATTTCAGATGATTTGAATAGTAGAAATTTAAATATTAGCAAGATAAAATTTTAACATGGAAATCCCATAGGCAAAATGCTTTAAACAAATTTTGGCATAACGGAACTAATGAAGCTATAGACTCGTGTGAGGTCTCTATTTAAAGAGAAAACATTCGCAGAGAGTTTTCAATACATAGTGAAGGGTCCACTTACCTGGAAAAAGGTGTGATTATTCCAAAATCACATCCACCCAGGCGACGTCCGGATTGGAGGCTACGTTAGTATCCGTGAGTTAAGCAGACTGATATTTAAAAAAGAAAATCCCTTTGCACATCCGGCTAGCTCTGTTAAAAGAATGGAATATTTCCATCCTAAAAACATAGCCCGCCAGACAACAGTTCTCTTTACCTGCTTAGACGAGACGAAGAACACTATATTGTTATTGCTTGACACCTTTAATAAGGAATATCACTATGTCGATACGGATTAAATCCTGGAACTTCACATTCCGCAAAAACCGAATCAAGTCAAAATAAATTATTAGTTAAAATGTACGCGTAGATAAAACAAACGCTCAATTTGAATTACAAACGAACATCCAATTCGAACGAAAGGCATCTAAAACGCATGCGCAACTAGAGTGCCCCCTGGTGGTTAATGCGGAACGGAGTTACAAAGTGTCTTAAAAGTAGACACGTGCAGATTTTTTAGACACCTTTCTCAGTTCGTTTACACCATGATCATAGTAAGACACTTATATGTTTTAAATTAAGACATCTATCATGACTGAATTTTCAGATTCAGATACTTAAGTATCTGAAATACCTTTTCAGTCACATATGTGTCTTAATTTAAGACGCCTCTATTTGCAGTGAAATTGCGTCCCTGAATAAAATACAGAAGAAAGCACAACGTTTTGTTGTCATATTCTAGTAAGTGGTTTCTTTTTAAAGTAAGACAGGCTCCATGTTTTAGGTAGCTTTCTTTACAAAAAAGCTACCTATTGCAGCCGTTCGGAGGAAAGCGATTTCAAAAAATTTTGGTATATTTTCATCGATCATGACCCCCAGACCCCGAAACCACCCTCCGTTCAAAATTGATATATATATATATATATATATATATATATATATATATATATATATATATCTGACATATGTCACACTGTAACTCCCGTAATTATGAACCGATTTCGATGTAATTCGGTGTGTACATAGTACATACCAATGTCTCGACCGAGTTCGTTGGCCAGCTTCATCCGCCGTTTTGTTTCAAAATGGCGGCCATTTAAAATTTTAAAAAAAATTTAAAACTTGAAATGTGGTACCAAAAAATTAAAAATGGAAAAATATTTTTTTCTTATGTATTTGACCTTTATACAAAGATTCCGGAGCAGTTTTTGTTTCGTCTATATCTTACAAAATGGCTGAGTTATAGCATTTTGAATTTCTAGCGTGGCTGACATTTTGAAACGTCCTGAATTTTGTCACGCGATAAAAGGCGTATTTATGAACCGATTTGGATGTAATACGGTGTGTACATAGTACATACCAATTTCTGGACCGAGTTCGTTGGCCAGCTTCATCCGCCATTTTGTTTCAAAATGGCGGCCATTTAAATTTTTTTTTTAAATTTAAAATTTGAAATGTGGTACCAAAAAATTGAAAATAGAAAAATATTTTTTTCTTATGTATTTGACCTTTATACAAAGATTTCGGAGCAGTTTTTGTTTCGTCTATATCTTAAAAAATGGCTGAGTTATAGCATTTTGAATTTCTAGCGTGGCTGACATTTTGAAACGTCCTGAATTTTGTCACGCGATAAAAGGCGTATTTATGAACCGATTTGGATGTAACTTCGTTTATACATAGTACATACCAATGTCTCGACCGGGTTCGTTGGCCAGCTTCACCCGCCATCTTGTTTAAAAATGGCGGCCATTTAAATTTTTAAGAAAAATTTAAATTTGAAATGTGGTACCAAAAATTGAAAATTGAAAAAATATTTTCTTCTGATGTGTTTGACCTTGATAAAAAGATTCGGGAGCAGTTTTTGTTTCTTCTATACCTTAAGAAATGGCTGAGTTATAGCATTTTGAATTTCTAGCGTGGCTGACATTTTGAAACGTCCTGATTTTTCTCACGTAATAACAGGCGTATTTATGAACCGATTTGGATGTACCTTGGTGTGTACATAGTACATACAAATATCTCGACCGAGTTCGTTGGCCAGCTTCATCCGCCATCTTGTTTCAAAATGGCGGCCATTTAAAAAAATTAAAAAATAAAAAAATTTAAATGAGATACCAAAAAATTGGAAAATGAAAAAGATTTTTTTTGTATGTGTTTGACCTTAATACAAAGATTCCGGAACAGTTTTTCTTTCGTCTATATCTAAAAAAAATGGCTGAGTAATAGCATTTTGAATTTCTCTTGTGGCTGACATTTTAAAACGACCTGATATTTGTCACGCGATAACAGGCGTATTTATGAACCTATTTGGATGTAACTTGGTCTGTACATAGTACATACCAATGTCTCGACCGAGTTCGTTGGCCAGCTTCATTCGCCATCTTGTTTCAAAAGGGTTGCCATTTAAAAAAAATTAAATTTAAAATTCAAAATGAGGTATTAAAAAATTGGAAAATGAAAAAGATTTTTTTTATGTGTTTGGCCTTGATACAAAGATTCCGGAGCAGTTTCTGTTTCTGAAAATTTGTTCTTTTGTTGATATCTTAAAAAATGGTTGATTTATAGCACTTTGAATTTTTAGCATGGCTAACATTTTGAAACGATCTTGTATTTGTCACGCGATAACACACGTATTCGCCTATTTCGATGTAAGAAGGCATGTGGATAGTATACATCAACACCTCGACCAAGTTCGCTGGCCAGATTCATCAGCCGTCTTGTTTCAAAATGGCGGCCATTAAATTAAAATATATATATATATTTAAAGTGAGGTGCAAAAAAAAATTAGAAATTGAAAAAGGTTTCTTTCTTAAGTATTTGATCTTGATATAAGGATTCAGGAGCATTTTTTGTTTGTCTTTACCTTAAAAAATGGCTCAGATATAGCAGTTTCAATTTCTATTGTGGGTGGCATTTTGAAAAATCTGATTTTTTGCATGCGACAGCACTCCTATATATTAACCGATTCCGATGTGAGTGAGCATGTGCACAGCAATTTCTAAGGTCTCGACCAAGTTCACTGCTTAGCCTCATCCACCATGTTGTCTTAAAATGACAGGCACTTTAAGAAATTGCCGAATTTGGCAGCCAAATATAAGTTAGTTTAAAGAAAAGCAGCTTGGATAAAGCTGACTAATTTCGCGAAATTCTCATTCATTATATTGATAAAAATTAGTATTGAATCTCCTATATTCGGTTTCCACTAAATTGAGCTTCGTGTGTTTGCATGATATAAGTTGGCTTTTTTAAAATAAGGATTATGAAAGCTACCTCTTCCTCCCGGCACTGGCCGGAATGACTTTTTTGTAAAGAAAGCTACCTAAAAATTGGAAAATGAAAAAGATTTTTCTTATGTGTTTGGCCTTGATACAAAGATTCCGGAGCAGTTTTTGTTTCTGAAAATTTGTTCTTTTGTTTATATCTTAAAAAATGGTCTATTTATAGCACTTTGAATTTCTAGCATGGCTAACATTTTGAAACGATCTTGTATTTGTCACGCGATAACACACGTATTCGCCTATTTCGATGTAAAAAGGCATGTGGATAGTATACATCAACACCTCGACCAAGTTCGCTGGCCAGATTCATCAGCCATCTTGTTTCAAAATGGCGGCCATTAAATTAAAATATATATATATATTTAAAGTGAGGTGCAAAAAAATTAGAAATTGAAAAAGGTTTCTTTCTTAAGTATTTGATCTTGATATAAGGATTCAGGAGCATTTTTTGTTTGTCTTTACCTTAAAAAATGGCTCAGATATAGCAGTTTCAGTTTCTATTGTGGGTGACATTTTGAAAAATCTGATTTTTTGCATGCGACAGCACTCCTATATATTAACCGATTCCGATGTGAGTGAGCATGTGCACCGCAATTACTAAGATCTCGACCAAGTTCACTGCTTAGCCTCATCCACCATGTTGTCTTAAAATGACAGGCACTTTAAGAAATTGCCGAATTTGGCAGCCAAATATAAGTTAGTTTAAAGAAAAGCAGCTTGGATAAAGCTGACTAATTTCGCGAAATTCTCATTCATTATATTGATAAAAATTAGTATTGAATCTCCTATATTCGGTTTCCACTAAATTGAGCTTCGTGTGTTTGCATGATATAAGTTGGCTTTTTTTTTAAATAAGGATTATGAAAGCTACCTCTTCCTCCCGGCACTGGCCGGAAGGACTTTTTTACATAATCCTGATTTCATATTTTATTTTGAAGTTCATAAAATAATAATGTTCTTCATAAAATGATAATGTTCTTCAGACCCGGCTATTAGGTATCCTTTTTTTTAAAAAAAATTGTCGAATGCCTTTCAATATTTATTTGGATTCAAACTATTAAATAACGAATGTTCATTACCTACAGCTTGCATCCGATCTAAATTTGTATTTTTACTTTTTATCATCTTCTCTTAAGATACCACTTTGTAAAAGGAAAAAAAATAAATATATATAAAGTATCGACCAAATGAAGATGAATTTTTAAAGTACTTAATGGCTGTTTTTTTTTTTTTTTTTTTTTTTTTTTTTTTTTTACTTAAGTAACCTGGCAAAATTATCAGTAAAGGAATTTCACCTTATTTTTTAAATTATATTTCAAGGAAACCTTTCAAATAACCCTCACTTCAAAATTAAGACTCCAAGAATAAATCTGATCTCTTTTTAAAAGCTTTATTTTGATTAAAAGACTTTTAATGTTATTGAAATTAGTTATTTAAAGTCATTATTTTTTTATGTTTTTAATTTTAAATGTAAATTATTTTGATTTCTTAAATAAACTGCAATGTCTTTAAAATTAGTTTTTGAGAAATAAAAATCAAAACCTGAAGTGTTAGAACTATCTGAAATCCATAAATTTCGGGCAGTTTTACTTTTATCAAATCCATACTAATATTGTAAAAAATAAATTCGTTTGCCTGTTTGTTTTTTATTAGTTTGTTTGCTTGTAAGGGCTTTGTAACTATCCAACCGATGTCGAAAACAACGGTGGCAAAATGCTGGTGACCAGTACTGTTCCAACATAGGCTATATTTTATGTCGGTACAACAACACCCTAGAGGGTACAGGAGCAAAAAACGTTCTAATATTGCGATTTCTGTTATACTGTTGGGAATAGACATTTGAAATTTTAGGTATTGGTAACTTTTAAGATGTAAATACTTGGCTACAAACGGTTTTAAAAAAATCGAAACTTAAATGGATGTAGTGAGCGCAAATCGTTATAAATTACGATTTATTTGCAACTGTTGGAGCTAGAAACTTAAAATTTGGCATAGCTGTTACTTTACAGACGGAAATGCTTGCCCAGAACAGTTTTATAAAGTTTCGAAACTTAAAACGGTGCAAGAACAAAAAAGTTCCAAAACTGTGATTTATCTGATACAGTTGCTATAGATGCTTGGTATTTGGCACTGTTGTTACTTTTAAGATGTAAATGCTCGCTAAGAACGGCATCTACAAAATTCGAAATGTTAATAGGGGAATGAGAGGAAAGCGTTCTAAATTACAATTTATTTAGAATTGTTTGGAGATTTATGGGATACCCTTGGTATAGATGACTGGAATTTGGCATTATTGTTACTTTTAAGATATAAATGTTCGCTAAGAACGGTTTCTAAAAATTCGAAATTTTAAAGGGTGGAATGAGCGGAAAATGTTACAAAATACGATTATTTAGAAAGTTAACTATTTACTTGAAATTTGGCATGGCTGTTACTTTAAGAACGTAAATATTCGCGCAGAACAGCTATCTAAAAATTAGATATTTAAAAGTGTGAAGAAGCAAAAAAAAGTTCTAAAATTGTGATTTATGTGATATAGATAATATATGTGATATAGAATATAGATTGAAATTTGGCATAATAAATACTTTTAAGATGTAAATGCTCTCAAAGAACGGTTTCTAAAAAGTTCGAATCGTAAAAAGATTAAATGAGCAGAAAACGATCCAAAAACGTTCTAACTTACGATTTAGCCGGATTGGTTAGTGTTAGGGATTTCAAATTTAGTACCTTGGTTATTTTTAAGATGCAGGTGCACGGAATAAAAAGTTGTCTCAAAAAATGAAATTTAAAGGCTTGAATTGAACGGAAAACGTCAGAATGTTTAGGGATAGACAGTTAAAATTTGACATGTCTGGTATTTTTAAGACGTAAATGGTCGGACAGCTCCAGCAAGTGTAATTTCGTATCCAGCGATTTTTGGAGTTCCATTACCTGTGATTTATTCTGTTGAGCTGAACCAGGTTTCAGACCAGATGCTATAATCATTATGGTTAGCTGGGTGAAAAAGTTCTACCAGATTCGTCCGGGATAGCTCAGATGGCAGAGCACTGGCGGCTTCAGCCAGGAGATCCCTGGTTCGAATCCTGGTCCGGACATTTTTCGCCCAGTTGGAAATTTACATCGAATATAAAAACGTATGATAGGGTTTAGTAGAATGAAGAATATTTGTATTACTATCATTTAAAGTTTTGATTCGATTTTCTTTAAATTTGAAATGACTCAAGAAAATTCTGGAACAATTTTATATATTAAATTTCAAACCATTCGGTTGGGTAGATTTTGCGCTGTTCTATGCGAACAGACAGACAGACTGACTAGACGACGACTGTAGGTGGTACGTATTTATATAATTGCGAATGCACCTAAAAGCAAAAGTAATACAGTAATCCCTTAACATTCGTGAGGGTTAGGTTCCGCGAATGTCAAAACCGCGACCGCAAAACTGCTATTTTTATATTCTGTTGTCTGTTCTTTTTAAAAAGTAGTGCGAATGTTGAAATTTTCTGCATTTTCTATTTCAAAACCCGCGAATGTTAAAAGATTACTGTATTTGCTTTGTTTTATATTCTGATTACTTTTTTTTTTCTTCAGAATATGTTGGAGAAAATTAGCTTATATTATAAATTCTTATATTTTATATAGACAATTTTATACACTTCACCTTTTTTGTCTGGTTAATAATCCATTATAAATAAAGACATCTGAATGCATTACGAGAATGGATGTAAACCATGGTACAAGTCTATAAAATTCTGAGATAGGTTAATCGGGTAATGCATTCTCCCATTAATATGCTTCCTCGTCTGCTGTTTTAAAAACGTCGTTAAATTTTACAGATGCAGTTTTATTTCTGATTGAGTTAAAAATATTTTTAATGTGTTTTTCAGATTTATTCTAACGGAGATAAAACACATAAAACATTTTATTTAATTATACTTTACGTTTCAAAAGAACGCATTAAAATATTTTTATTTTTTCTGTACGTTGATGACTCGGGACAGAATAAAAAGGTATTCAGAGAAAACCGAGGTCATTACTTTCATGATCCTTCCCCCTAGAAATTGTAAGACAGTTTCAATATTACAACATGTGATGTTTTTCAAAATTTATTCTCATTTATCTGAATTGTGTGAACTTGTGTATGCTTTAACACTAAACGTACCGATATTTTTTTATACCTATTCATACCGAAAGGAGTCAAATGTCCTCTGTATAAAAAGTTATCTATTTTGCGATGTTTTGCGAAAAATATACCGGTTTGTTACACTTTGACGTATGAATAAAACTTTTTTTTTTCAAATAATTATTACAAATTGTTTATTTATTAAAGTAAATATATATATATAATTACGCAAGCAAAATTAAGAAAACAATTAATTATTTCAAGAAATTCGAAAATTTAATAAACAAATATTCTGCAAATTTGTTTTATGTTCACCACATATATTTAAGATTATTTCGTTCTCGATATAACCTGAAATGTTCACACTAGAATCTCACCCGGAGTAAAGTCAATTTCTAATTGCATCATCACACACATTAACCCTTTCAATTGCGTTCCTTTAATGTTGAATTCACATCCGAATTTTAGAAAAATTTTATTTCAAAATAAGAAAAAGAAATTTTACAACTTTTCCATCAATGTTATAAAAGTAAAATGTAATTAAATTTTTCTGGTGCAAATCTTGATTAAAACTGGGTGGGATAAAATATATCCCACCGCTCCTCCAGGGGTTAACAAATATGATGCAATACAGTAGAATAAATGATGTAATAGCAAAAATACGCAATTTACTAATGTTCTTACAAAATAAAACATTTATATCTTTATGATTTAACATAAATTTCAGGGGTCAAATGACCCCTTGTGGCACTTAAGCCTAAAATATTTTTTTTCTAGGCAAAAAGGATAGTTCGAAGATGAGGAATTTTAAGGAATATTATGATCATATATTTTAATAAAAGTCATGAAATATAAAGAAATTTCGTAATGTTTTAGTTTGAGAAATTAAAAAAAAAATTTTTTTCAGAAAAGGTCGTTTGACCCCTCGTAGTAGTTTTAGTGTTAAAGATAAAAAGAATGCAGTTCATATGGTCAGCGGAAGCTCAGAAATTTTTTTACTTTTAAAGAAAGCTTTAATTTCCTCCGCCCACCATCCCGTCTTACCCCATACAAATTATTCACTGCAATTTGAAGTGTACTGTTATAGTAGTTTTATTGGGGTTTGTGCAGTGATAGCCCAGGAAGATGGACCTACAGCATGCATATGATTCCAACATTTTGAATTTGGTTAAACGGATTTATCCGATTACGGAAATAGAGTATCTTGCAGTTCTTTGAAGTCTAATAAATTTCGTAATTATTTTATTGAAAAACCGATAAAGGTGATTATCGATCATTCAGCGTTTGACTAAATTAATGAACGCTAAAGGTTTGTTGTTGGGACAGGTACGTTGTAGTTTAACCCTTACCGGCGCGGTGTGCTTTAAAAAGGACACCCAATTTTAATTCCAAAACTGACAAACGGCATTGAGAATATTTACGCAAAATTTTCCTATTATAATCTACATGAAAATAAGCAAGTTTCTATTTTCTAATAAATTCGTTTATAAATTGCGGTGTCAGTCCATTATTTCATCAATTTATAAACAGAATTACTCCGAGCCGGTAAGGGTTAAAGTGAGCAGAGTATAATGTGGATATTAAACATAGGACTGGAAAGGAAAATGTCGTTTCTGATGCTTTGTCTCGTAACCCGGAGAAATGTATGGAGTTGGTTGAATAGGTAAAGACTTGCATCATACTAAATGGGATTGTTTTTTGCAGCATTTTACTTCTGTTCTTTGTATGGATGTCCACGAATTGACAGGAAAAACCCCTATCGAGTTATTTTTGAGTGGAAAATTATTATCACCCATCAAAGCTTGATCATGGTGTCGGATTCAGAGGTACAATGTGTGTTCCAGATGTTGATAAACTGGTCAGAAAGGCTCATGTCCAGATTAATAAGGTGCAGATGCTGCAGGTTCTCTACTATAATATAAAACGGAGAGAGTTGAAAGTAAAGAGTGTAGATTTTGTGGTGCTTGAAAAGCATTGGCTTAGCGAGCGTCATCAGAAAAGAGTGGCTAAGTTTGGATCTAAATTTGAAGGTACTTTCAGAGAGTTGGACTTAGTGAATAACAACTTGATTGTAGATGTTGAGGATAGAAGGACAACGGTTAAATTGGATCAGGTCACAGATGTAGCAGAGATGTGTTGTTTTAGTTCAGCAGTCATTCGCTAACAACTAAACCATTTCTGCTCTGAAACTTCCAATCTCTCAGCAGCACACGTTAGCAGTAAGATGACTATGTACAGAACGCAGATCTCACAGTTTGCGTTATTCCTACAGATCTCGCACATCTCCTGCAGCGCCATCTGTTAGAGAGCTTCGCAACTAAATTTAAATTAAGTGTGACGGAAAATTGACTGGTTTTCCAAGTAAATTATACAGCAAACGGCGCAATTCCATCTCTTTCTGTTTTCCTTTATTTCTTTTTTCAAATGCACACAACATTATTTGGACACCCTGTATTTTCTGCTTATTGAATTTGTGAATTTATTTGTGTGGAAAATCGAATGATCTTTTAAAAAACAAAACTTAACATAATAATAATGGCAATAATGATGATGAGAATAATAATAGTAACAACTTGATATTAACAAGATGACATTTATAAGATTAAAACACTACAATTAATAGTCTTAGTAACTTTTCACAGATTATTTTTTATGCATATTTTATGCATTTTTTATGCATTTAGATGATTATTGTATTATGCATTGCTTTTATCTAATTTACTACAGCCATTAAAACTTAACTTACCGTTAAAAGCTTGTTAATTATGTTTGCAACCTTTATAGGAGACACCAAATTTGGTTATGATAAAAAATAAATGGATTAGTCACTCCCTCAACTTTAATAATTTATTGCCTCTGGGCTTTAAAGATAAACAGTATCTTATTGAATTTTTGCCGCGCTCTATAAAGAAGCTAAATGGTTTGGAAGCAACTAGTTTTAAAAAATTCCAAATAATTATTTTTTTCTTTTCATTTTATTTTATATTTTCTAAGGGGTATGTGAAGCTTAAATCATTTGTGCGGTTTAACAGACCGGGAGTAAACGAACAGGTGATATTTATAATTTGGCTTTTAGTTATGAACAAATTTTTAATTTCGCCGGTGTTTCAAGAATTGTGAAACTACGTAGTTGCTTTAATCAAGCATTATACGATCTGAACGGACACTGCCATTTATCACGAAGTCTGTAATTTTTGAAATAAAAAAAATGGACATTTTAGGAGAAATACCATAAAAATGGTATTTTATCTTCAATATGTGAAATCTTTCAAATAATTTGAAATCTGTAAAGAATATGATTTTCATATATTTATTTCAAGTACATTATTTTATATTATAGTTCAAGTACTTTATTTTACTTCAAGTACGAACATTGTACTTCAAGTGGAGGTCAGGGTAGTTTCACCAATCAGAACTGCCTATTTGTAGTGTGTGACCTCCAGCATGACGCCAATTTCAACTGCCCTCAGGAGTATCAGGAGGGGAATCAGGGGCTTATGTTTCCTGCTAATTCTTTTGGCCATCTATGAGCAATTAATATAAACAAAGAAACTTTCTGCTGTAATCGCACTTTTTTTTTAATTAAAATTTTAATTATACATTTAAATGTTTCTCCCTATTCTAGAAAAAAGTAACTAACGCTGTCACCTCTGCTGTTTTTGATAAAAACGCTGATGCAGACAGTTTTCAAATCGAACTATTATTTTGAGGGATATTTAAAGCTAAAGTTGGACAAAATCGTTCCATTAAAAATTTTTTATAGGAGTAAAAACTATACATGGGAATTTAATCATTTTTAGATCATATTATGCGTTAGAATTTCCCGGTGTGCAGACTGCATTTATTTCTTTAATTTGAGTCATTTTTTTAAGTTTTATTTCTATTTTAAATTCAAATTTTCAGCGTTTCGAGAGATATTTTTTACATATTTTAGAAAATGGTATTAATTTAAACTGTTGCCACTGTATAAACAGCGCAAACAATAATGTTTGCTTCAAATTAAAAATTTATTTAAACGTGACAATTATAAACAGAAAATATAAAAAGCAGGAGCTCATTGAAATTTACGTCATAAAAACTGTATTTACATGTGAATTTTAAAAGCGGAAGAATATTGTAAAATAATAAATTCATTAACATGTGTTAGAAGTCTTAAATAGGATAAATTACGTCACATTTACGTCAAATTACACATATTATGTAAAATGAACAAAATATAATATTGCAAAACAGTTTAAATTTAAAAATTGCGCGAGACATTTATTTGATATTTTGAGATGATCTTTTCAACTATTTTTCTTAGGACAGCGCAAATAATATTTCATTTATAACAAAAGTATTTTCACGTGAATATTAAAAAGAGAAAAAAAAAGTTTGGTGAAAATTACGTCAGATTAAAAACGATACATTTAAAATGTCTTATTTATGAAAACTTTCTTTTAGCTTTGTTAAAAAAAAAAACGGGAGACAAAGACTCTGTTTACTTAATTCATTTTATATTAGCTTATTTTGAAATGTTTAACTGGTTTTATTTAATCAAAGACGGAAACAGCCATTTTATCTTTTAATAGCAGCTGATTTGGCCTTAAGATTCCCCAAAGCCGTGAGGAATCCTGCGTTAGATGCCATCCGTCGCGATGACGCTAAAGTGGAGAGGAACCGGAAACGGCCCCTCGCAATATTCACTCGGGACGACAACTTCGTACCATGCTCCAAAACTTCTAGAAGAAATCCTTCAGGAGTCACCTAAACGCAGAATTCCCCGGGAAAATTCCATCTTTTCCCTAGATTGAAAGAAACTTTCATCTAGTATTGGCTTTCCCCGTGACGTCATGCAGCATAGTGTTTATTGTGAACAGCCACGTATATCAACTTTCCTACTTAATGGTTTTTTAAGTTAGTAATATTTCATTTTTATTTATTTGGAATTTCCTTTACTTCATGTTTTTTTTTTTTATTGTAATGAGTGTTCTATACTATCTCAAAATTTAAATTTGTTTTCGAGCAGTTTCGATATTTCCACACAGGGTGAGGTTAGGCTCCGCCTACCTCATTCCCGACCGACCTTGGGGCGTTTGCTCACTGCACCCCGGCTATTTATACCCTTTTCTTCCCATTTTTGGTTCATTCGACCGCGGTGCTCAGGCATCCCGGTCATGAAATTTATGTCCCAGATTTATAGTTATTTTTGAAGTTATCTGTTTATTTTTTAGCTTTTAATTTTAATAACTTGTCCCCATTTTCGAACACTGTCAATGCCAAAATGCAATTTGCAATACTGGTGCTCTCTCGATGTCTAGAACCACAAAGCCTTTTTCAAGGCTGAACGGTTTGTGCGAAAGCCGGGAGACCCGCGACATGTAATGCGCACTAGGCTTGACATCTAAATTAGTGAGCTATGTGGCCCCCTTTATTTTATAAGCTCTTAGAAATGTTAGATAGGCTTGGCTACCTTATGCTATAAATTTTTCTGGGCTCGTCGGTATCCTACTGCCTTTAAATTCTCCGTTTTTTAGCGACGCCAGTCTGTGAAATGACATCGAAGTATACGGCAACCAAATTTATTTGGATGCTTTTTGCCCCCTATTCTGGAGGTTATATTTAACCTCGTGCTTCCAACTCTGGAATGACCCTCGGGACTCTACCAGAGCTTCCAAATTATACTTATAGGCCGTGCATTGTTTCGAAATTCATCCTTAGTTCCCTTTCTCATATTTAGTTGGAGGTAACGCGCGGCAGCGTTTCACGCCGCGTTGGCACTCCTTAGGCTCCGAGATGTCATGTCAATGAGAAAGGAATAGAAACCCGTTTATAGGGAGATCGCCACTGTTTTTTAAATTATAATTTAATCTTTCGAAATCTTTTTAAAACCGGTCAAATTAGCATGCTTTTAGAGTCTACGGTGTATGAACGGGGAATGGCGAACCCCCTAGTATATAAAAAAAACCCTTCTGCCCAGTAATATGAATATGTAAAATATTTTATAAAATGTTTTATAGAATTATGCTTAATTTTTCCTATACTATATATACATATATATATGTGTGTGTGTGTATATATATATATATATATATATATATACATATGTATAAATGTTACAAATGCAATGTAACTTTGATCTTTTCCTGTTCCATGCTGAAATATTTAAAATATGATTTTAAACTGAAGTTTACATAATATCTTTGTTCTAATCATCAAAAATCAAAGGATAATACTTTTTGATTAAAAAAATGCCCGATGAATCTTTTTTTTTAAAATTTAATCAGAAAAATATTTTTTTTAATATTGTTTTGAAGATTTATCATTCACGTTCCGTCATTTTTGACACGGGTTATATACTAGCTTAAAATAAAATCAGTACTATCATAGAAAAAAATCGTTGAATCTTCATTATATTTTGGACGAGAATATATTACTGATTTGTTCCTTATGCAATTCATTTGAAATATAAAGTAAACCGTATCAAGTGGCAGAGTTGCCCAGTAGCAAAGTTTTCTTACTTCAGTTGCTGAAAGCCAAAATTTTATCTTCAACCCCAATAATATCAACAGAAAGCCTAAAACAGGAAATCATACTAATTCATAAAATAAGAAGATTTGCTTTTAGAAAGAAAATGAAAATACAATTATATAGCGACATAAAGGCAATTTTAGACATTTTTTTTAAAAAATACAGCTGTACTTTTTAAGTTGTTAGATTAATTTGATTTAATCCAGCTGCAGAAAGCCAAAATTTTATCTGCAACCCCAATAATGTCGACTGAAAGCCTAAAACAGGAAATCATACTAATTTATAAAATAAGAAGATTTGCTTTTAGAAAGAAAATGAAAATACAATTATCATAAGGGCATATAGGCAATTTTAGCCCTCCTTTTAAACACAGTTGTACTTTTTAAGCTGTTAGATTAATGTGAAAGGTCTAAATTAATCTGCAGCGCTCACTGTCGTGCTGCAATGTTTCTACTACTGGAAGCCAAATATTGATTTTTTACTTGTAGCTCAAGTAACCACAGTAAACGGGGCACATAGAACAACTCAGATTTCTTTGTGTATTATTAGAGAAAAAATCCTTTTAATTTCTTACATGTTTATATAAAGTAAAATATTCAGTATAAAACTCAATTAAACTTTAACGTCTTCACTCCGAAATGGATTAACTCTGTTTAGCCTGTATTTACTAGTGAATACACATAAACAGAAGTGGCTGACAATAATGGTTATCAAATGATATATGTTTGAATTTTCAAAGTGGCTCAAGCCTATGGTATGTAATTTTCTCGCCCCGTTTTTTTTTTTTTTTTTTTTTTTTTTTTTTTTGAAGTTTCTTAATTTAATATATAATGATGACATTCTGAAGTAAATATACGAAGCCATTCGGAAGTAAATGTATGTTAAAAATTTACTGTGAAGGTAATATAAATAAATTGGCAAAATTATTGGATTGGTGTTATAAATATACATATAATGTAATATAAATAAATTGTTCGGAATTACCAAACAGATTGCTGACATGCACCTTCTATCTATATGTAATTTTTTCTGAAAATTTGTATTATACTTATAGAGATTTAAAACTAAAAGTATTTCAGATTTGTTCATAACAAAAGAAAGATCTTTGTAGGTAAACTTAAAATTACGCAATATGCAAATTACTTAAAAGATGAAAAAATATTTAAAAAGGTGTTAAATTACTTTAATATCCTTAGGACTTTGAACTATATACATAGCCTTCGTCAGAGAATACAAAAATACTAGCGTTTTATTTAAAATTTCAGGTAGCTGGTGTCAAAAAGAGTGAAAGTGAAAGTCAATTTTTAGATCCGAAAAACATTGGTAAAACAAAAATATGGATATAGCGGGAAGTGGAAAATTACGTGTTTTGTCATTCTTTAATCAAACTGAGCCAAATTCTGGGTATGTTGTAGGATATAACGTCATTACAAACAGTATTTTCTTTAGTAATAATTTTAGTCCAGGCAATAGAGACCGTATACGGGCTCTACCTAGCAAAATTCATGGTAGTTCTGAAAAAAGGCTTACTATATGTTTTTTGGGTCGCTGAATCCGAATTTTTAACTTCCCACCAAAATTTCCCCTGGCAACCCCCCCCCCCCAAATTTTGGTAAAATGCCCCCCAAAAAAGCTTTTTATTAAAAAAATCAATTTTTTTATTGTTTTAGGGAAAAAGTATCTAGAAATTCAGAAAGTAGACAAAATTTGCAACAAATTAGATATATGACATTATGACTTAGGATGAAGGGGAAGGGGGGATCTGCCTCGGAACATGCGTGCGGTGCTGCGTGAACTAAGTTGTGCAATTCCACTTAACCACTCACACGTTTACATTTGCCCTCCCATCTCCCCTCCGAACTTTCTCTATAAGGTTTACTTTAAGTTTTTTTGGGTCGCTGAATCCGAATTTTTAACTTCCGCCCAAAATTCCCCGCCCCGAACCCTTGCCCCCCAAATAGTTGTTTTTAACTTAAATTTCTTATTGTTTTAGGGGAAAAGCATTACGAAATTCAGAAACTAGACAAAATTTTTAATAAATAGGATATATGACAATATGGCGTAGGATGAACGGGGAGGGGGAGGGCTGCTTCTGAACATGCACTGCGGCACTACATGCACTAAGTTAGGAAGTCCAGGCAATAGGGGATTTTACCTGGAAAAATTAATACTAGTTCTGGATTTCAACTCACTTTATGTTTTTTGGGTCGCTGAATCCGAATTTGTAACTTCCCACCAAAATTTCACCCGGCAACCCCCCAAAAAATTGATTTTTTGAAAAAATTTGGTTTTTGAGAAAAATGCTCGGGGAATGTTCCGAGGCAGCCCCCTCTCTCCCCGTTTATCCTACGTCATAATGTCATATATCCTATTTGTTGCAAATTTTGTCTAGTTTCTGAATTTTGTAATACTTTCCCCCTAAAACAATAAGAAATTTAAGTTAATAACAAATATTTTGGGGGGGAATTTGGAGGGTACCTAAAAAACTTAAAGTAAACCTTATAAAGAAAGTTCGGAGGGGAGATGGGAGGGCGAAGGTAAACGTGTGAGTGGTTAAGTGGAATTGTGCAACTTAGTCCACGCAGCACCGCGCGCATGTTCCGAGGCAGATCCCCCCTTCCCCTTCATCCTAAGTCATAATGTCATACATTTAATTTGTTGCAAATTTTGTCTGCTTTCTGAATTTCTAGATAATTTTCCCCTAAAACAATAAAAAAATTGATTTTTTTAATAAAAAGCTTTTTTGGGGGGCATTTTACCAAAATTTGGGGGGGGGGGGTGCCGGGGGGAATTTTGGTGGGAAGTTAAAAATTCGGATTCAGCGACCCAAAAAGTATAAAGTAAGCCGATTTCCAGAACTACCATTAATTTTGCTAGGTAAAATTCCCTATTGCCTGGACTATTTCTATTGATTCACGGATAATTAAATCATGATAATTCTTTAAGAGGCATATAATTTTTGTATCTTCGAAATTAACTTGTATATCCTGCTTCTAGTTAAGTCTTGACAGGACTGTTGTTGGCCGGTTGTACTTTAAATCTTTGAAATGTTCTTTAATGCGATCTTTACGTTTATGAGAAGTCATTCCTATCTATTCGAGACAAATATTTTATGTTTTCAGTAGAATTACATATACTCCAGAAACTTCATATTTCGGGATCGGGTCTATTTTGGCACTAACTAGATCTTTTAATTTTATTGGAGGAGTGGCGATTAAAGGGATCTTTGTAGGTATTTAGCTCTTTTATTAAACCCGTCTTTGTATCTGCAATTTAAGTCAATAGTTGGGCCGGGATAGCATGTTTAGCAGTTGCCCTGCTATAACCTGATTAGCGGTACACCGGACTTATCACCGGTAGATTGTGGGTTTGAGGCTCGACGCTAGCCATATGTCTCTATGTACAGTAATGGCACGCTTAATCTGCTAAGGACGCAAAGTCCTTTGGACATGAAAGGCTAGTCTTTTGGAAGCTCAGACAACTCTCTCTTCCACGGAATGTAAACATACCACCAACAAATTAGAAGTTTAAATAATATGCATTTAGCAGAAGCACCGACAGGTGTTGTTTCCATACCAACATAGCACTATCTTCTGCAAGCTGAAGTGAATGGCTTCCCGATTACTGATTTTAACGTTGCTCGGAAAAGACATCGGTAATCGAGTTGCCATTCATTATAAATTGTAGCGTGATAAACTTAAAATTATACTATGTGCAAATTACTTAAAAGATGAAAAATATATAAAAAGGTTAGATGTTTGATTTATTTACCAATTAGAATAATTGTGTTAAAATTAATCTAATATAAAAAGGTGTTAAATTACTTTAATTTTTATATATTTTTTTATATCTATATATATAAAAGAAAGTCTGAATTTTGTATTAATCAACGCGCAGCCCAAACTACTGACCCTAAAGTCTTGAAATTTGGAGTAAAAATTCTTCTTATAACATAGAGTGCCGCTAAGAAAGGATTTTCTAAAACTCCACCCCTAAGGAGGGTAAAACAGCGAGCGAACTTTTAAAAAATTCCTTAAAAATCTGATTTTATCGCTATTTTTCAACTGATAACATATTTTGGTGTATTTTTGTATGCTGAATCGAATGGTACTAACTAAATTCTTTTAAGACCAATAGTTCGCGAGATATTTCATATATTTCTAATTTGGTGATGTCTTTGGCGCCAAAACCTCGAAATACCTAACATTATAAGTGATAATTCATCCATATTCATTCATCTTATACATGCATCCGTTACTGTAGCAACGGAAGAAATTCAAATTAAATCTTTTTGTTAAATCTTTTGGTTAAAGAATTGAACCGACTATATGAGTTTGAAAAAAAATAAATAAATACAAACGCCTTGAAAAAAAGAAAAAATATGTTGAATTTATTTGAAATACAAGGAAGCGATCTACTTAGAAATTAACATTATAAAACGAAAATATTTAAAAAATGAAAGCCATGTTTGTACCACTTTAAAAATTTTGTGGTACTTACATCCGGGCCATGTCAGATATAACTGCGCTAAGCATGGCAATTACATTAATTACAGCAACCCTTATTTTTTGTCCATTTGATAGTTTATTTAGTATAGTTTTAAATTAATTTTATTATTGTAATTTTGATTTATTATAGTTTAAAGTATGTAGTTTCATGGTATATATTTTATTTATTTATTTACTTAAAACAATTTGCCATTTTTAACAAGGTTATGTATTTAAGAATGTTAAATTACTTTTTTGAGCGTAATTGGCAAACGATAAACATGATTGGCAATTGTCAACCATTTTTGGCGATCTATCTCATGCTTCGAATAATGCGTATTACTTCTTTTAATGGAAGAAATCGGAATTGAAATAATACATCGCGATTTATCACTTGCTCCTGGATAAGAAGAAAAAATGGGTATTTTTATGTCAGCTGTATCCGTATGCAAATATCGCCATTAGCATTTCTAAAATTGCCAATAGCAGTAGTTACATTTCGCGTATGTAAATTAAAAACAATTCTTTGTTTTAAGTTATGGCATTATTTCCTATTGTTTTACTTTTCATCTTTTTCAATGACATTAGTGTAAAGCATGTATTATAATTGAAATGAGTGAAATGTTTTTATTTTGAATGAAAATAATAAAAGAAGAATAAGATATGGAAACAATCTTTGTTGATTTATTACTTGCGCCCAGCTAACATAAAAGTATCACAAAAGCCATATATTCACCTTTCTTTGGGTAGTTGTTCATGGAATTTCTGGTTAATCTTCCGTAATCGGATACTTCTTCAATCGGTGGTATTAATTACAATGTTGAAAGCATCGTTTATGTATGAAGCGAAAACTTCATGATGAATTATATTACAGAAAATCGTATTATCATTATCTACTACATATTTAAAACGGAAATTTGCATTTTATTCCTATTCTTTATAATATTTTGATAGGATATGCCACTATTAGTTATGTAATGTTTTTGGAATGTTTTTTATGTATACACACAGTGTTCTACTTTGCTTAGTTTTACTTATAGAGCTATTGGAAAAGCTATACAGAAAGGTGAACGCAATTATGAAAGATACATCTACTGTAATTATATAAAATGCAAATTTGCTTTTCCTTCCACCCGTTTATAATTTGAGTTTTGCTGGATGTATTTTGATGGGACTTACACTGTTAGGTTACACGGATGGTACTTTTCTGTAGCGAAGTTTTCTTATGGGTTATTGTTTTTCTGAAGCACAAACTTGGCAACAAATCATATTGCAGAAAATTAGATTACAACAGAAAGTTCCAAAACTAGGTGAACCCGAATGTGAAAGATTACCTTTTATTTAAAGTTTTAATGAACGTATTTTGATTGGAGTTGCAGAGTTAGGTAATATTAGGGATTGTTGCAATATTTGAAATGTCATTCTACATTTTTAGTTATGGAACTATGAGGAAAGTCTTCAGTGGTGTAGTTGAAAAAAAAGTGGGATAAAATCTACATGCAGAGGTTATATATTAGAGAGTATATATGTTAAAGCTATGGAGTGCAGAGTTTCTAAAAAACACCAGAAGGTCTACGGCGTATAGTCTATGCTACATTCCTAAAAATTCCACAATCACGTTAACTTGATTATGAAAGATATATTTAACTATCAACTTCAAATATAAAATAAAAAGGGCAATTTCGGCCCGACCGCTTATAACTTGAGTACTTTTCAGTGGATTTTGAGAAGATTTGCATTGTTAGATAAATTTTCAAGAAAGTGTTTCATATATAACACATATTATTCTACGTTGCTCAGTTATAGAATTATGTGCAAAAGTACATTAATCAGTGAACCCTATTTTGAAATATTAGCCTTTTTAAAAGGTTCTACTGAGTTAATTAGCACTGTTGTTGGATATTTTTTCAGGAAAGATTTTAGTATATAACACATATTGTTCTACATTGCTTTGCTACAGAATTATAGCTGAATGTTGTATTATCTGGTGAAACCGATTATGAAAAATTAGTCTTATTAGAAGGTTTTACTGAACGGATTTTGATGAAATTTGCATTTTTTAATTTTCAGGGATGATTTTAATATGCTGCATATTGTTCTTCCGTTCTTCTTTATATTGAATTATAAATAATCAACTAAAAGATTTGCTTCATATCAGTCCAAATTTTGTCTGAGACATTAGAAGATATAAAACCGTAATGGCGTTCATATTGTTTTCAGCAACGCGTATGATCATTAGGGATAAATGTATTTATTGCTGTAAAACACAAGATCAAATACACCGATATATTTCGTTTGATTAAAGTTTCGCTTGGAGAAACCGGCTAGCGTAGCGGGCGAAGGCTTCTACTACTATGTGTAAAAGGTAAATTCCTATTTCATTCCGATTGATTATAACAAAGATTCTACTGAACATAATTTTGAAGAACTTACACTATTAGATAGTAAAGAAAATTGGAGGATAATACACTACAGACAAAGGATGTATACTAGAATGCTATAGCTATGGAAGTTGTGCAGAGTTTCTCTAAAAATCCAGAAATGATGCGATGTATACCTACACCTACATCCCTAAGGGTTCTATATAATCTGGTTAACGCTATTATGATAGCTATATTTACTATCTCATTGTACGTAAAATGCAAAGAGAAATTTCATTCCGGCCGCTTTTAAATTTACTTCTACTGAATTGATTTTGATAGGGCTTACATTGTTAGTTAGATAATTTACAGAAAAGATGTTAGTATAAAATATAATGTTCTAGGTTGCTTAATTAAATAAATATGGGTAAAGATCTAAATCAGATGAACCCAATTTCGAAAGATTGGATTTTTTTTTAAGGTTCCGCTGAATGAATTTTCACGGGATTTAAACTGCTAATTAGATTATTTTTATGAAATGTTTCGGTACATTTTCCAGTTTAAAAGATCCTGCTAAGTGGATTTCGATGGAACTTGCTCGGTTAGTTAATTTTTCAGTGAATGTTTTAGTATAAAGCACATATCATTCGCTTGGTATTGCTTGGTCGTCAGGTTGCTTGATTATAGAATTAAGGCTGAATGTTTTAGAAGCAGGCGAACCAAATTATGAACGATTAGTCTTTTCAGTATGTCCAATTAACAGATTCTGATGAGATTTGCATCGATAATTTTTCATGAATCCTTTTAGTATATTACATTTTGTTCTATCGTTCTTCACCGAATACTACACTAAATGATCAACGAAAGAAGTTGGCCCTTAACAGCCTAAATTTTGTATGGCTCAAAAGATATAATAGCGTAATAACGTTCATATTATTTTCACCAAGTAGATTGGGCATTCCAGGTAAATGTCCATATTGCTTTAAAACGCATGATCAAATTCACAGATATATTTAGTTTGATGCAAGGTTTCTTTAGAAAAACTGACCAGCGTAGCGGGCGTTAGGCTGCTTGTGTTTTATATATTTTTTATATTATTTTTTATATATTTTTTATCTTTTAAGTAACTTGCACATAGTGTAATTTTAAGTTTAACTCTTTAAAGATTAATTTAGCATTCTATTTATTTATTTGCTGTTGTAGCGTGATGTTTATATGGAAAGTGCCCCTGGCAGTGCGCCAGATGACCGGAAGTTATTTTGTCTGTACCATCTAATCTATCATATATGCTAAAATCATGGAGATAAAATTTATTGCCAATATATGACGCTCCTTCGTAAGTAATGACTATATGTATAAATGTTATGCTATTATGGATAGATTATAATAAGATTGATTACATGTTACATGAATAAATTCAGAATTAATTCAGGTAATTTAACAGTAAAATTTACTAAAAGGTGTTTAAAACGTTGTTAAATATATAAAATAACAAATAATAATACAATAGCATATTAAACACCTTTTAATACAATTTTGACTGAATTAATTCTGAATTTATTCATGTAACCTGTTCTTGCGTTGTTTGGTAAATAATGGAATCATCAATAATAATTTTTATTTATATCATGAATTATTTTAGAGATTGATTATTGTAAGTAAGAAAATGGACACAAAATTAACTACGCAATGCAGTATTCAGCAAGAATGTAATTCAAATATTAATAAGTAATTTTTATCGCTAATCTCTGTGAAAAACTAAAAAAATCTGCCAATAATGCAGTTTTTTTAATAATATTGAATTAATTTTCAATTTATACAACTTAATAAATGGAAGGTCTTTTTTATTAAAAATACTTTCTTCAAGATTTATAGAAAATGAAATAAGTTTTCACATGGAAATTATGATAAACGAAGCACCTAATCAAAATATTAATTAAGAGTTTTCCGTCCAATTGAATTACAGTAAATAATGGCTTCGTCATTTAATCACCGCAGAATAGTTTATGTGCAATCTTTCTTTAACTATGGCATTTTGCAGAGTTAAAAGTTAATGGACATTCTACGGGTATGAAGGTAAGCAACTTCTTGATAATCAAATAGCGGCAGTTCATTAATTTTAAATTGAGTTTGGTGAATTGTTTGTCTTAGATAATCATAAAAGAAGATGTACTATATTATATAGTTTTTTATCGGCATTAAAAATTTTAAGAAATGACTCGTTTCAAGAATATATAATAAAACTTGCTAAAGCGGAATCACAAGGAATCTGAGATCCCTGTCTTCGTTAGTGTAATTGTGTGGGTGTGGTATTATTTTCAATGGCACTGTGAGGAGATTTTCTGTCACATATTTCTCTTTTTCTTCAAAATTAATTTAAAACATAACTTTATTACTTTTAAAAGATGTTACCCTACCCCCCTCCCTTTTTTTTTCATACTGAAATATGTAATTAAATTCATTTCTTAAAACCATACGGATTTTTATTAAAGTGTTTTCTCCTTTCTGTAACATCTTTAATTCATTGCGCTTAAATATTCAGTCACTTATTCCCTTTCTCATTCAATCATTTTTCTGTCCGTTACTACTTTTAGTGCAAAAAGTAAATAAAAAAATTATAAAGGCTGCTGCTGGTAACAGCATGTCTTCATTTAATTGCATCTGGCTTTCTCCCACGTCACAGATAAGTAATTCTTAATCTCTGCTATTATTTGATCGTTGAAAATGCATTAACAACAAAAGTAAAAAAATGTATTTTATGGGAATCATGTACGTTATCATGAATAATGGTCCAGCTATAAACCAGATGCCCTTTCCTCTCGGCATTTTTCCCATGCAGCCGCCTGCATTAAGTAACAATCGTTTAAGCGAATGCCTGTCTGTAAAATAAACAAGTCCAGATATTCTGTCGCCTCTCTCATCTTAATTAGAAATGGTTATTGCAACCTAGGCGTTACCCGTCTGTTAGGGACACCAGATGATTTGCTGTAATGGTATATCGCCAAAACGTTTGTCTATCTACGTGCAGTCAGCAAAAGTTTGTAAATTGGCGATACTGTGCAACGAGAAGATTTCTGGACTTCTAGCAAAAACTTCACTTCTCTCTTGTTTTCGATATGTAAAGGTTCTAAGGGAAGGGCGCCTTGGCGTCCTGTCTGTCTTCGGGTTCTCTTTCCCATTTTACTGTACGAACCACCCCCTTCTAAAATGTTTTAACACTAGAACCGCCGGAAATTTTACTGAAGTGTTATAAAAATATTTCACACCGGAAATTTTAATTGAAACTACTTAACATATTTATTTAATTTATTTCTCCGAGGTACAATTTAAACTTATTTTAGAAAGAAATTTCTGGTGATAATCAAAATATTTTTATTTGGTAGCGGTCAAAATGACCGCTACGGCAATTCTAGGGCTAAATAAAATTATAAACGTCCAGCAAATTAATAGTTGGAGGTTTTTTTTTTTTTTTTTTTTTTTTTTTTGTTTCTCTGTGCATTCAAAGAACCCGGTCTTGAAACTTCATAATAGGCACAATTGATTTTCTGTTTCTATTTTAAAAACATTTCTTTTCTTGAAATATTGCGTTTTACTCTTGTTCGTATTACGAATCTCCGGTTTTATATACAGTATGGGAAAATATAATTTTCCTTTATTTGTATTGATTGTATAGTAAAATATTGTAATAAATATATTTGTCCCTGGGGTTGACCATCATATCAGTCCCTTTAAACACACATTTAGGTTAACAAATACTAGGTGGCGCTGGCAGAATTATTTCAATTGCAACAGCAACTAAAGTTCAACTAGCCACCCTGAATGAAAGTAAATCATCCTTTTCTTTGTTTCATATTTAGAAATATTTAGTTTTTGTTCTGAATAGGGATGAGTATTTTTTTATAGCATCATTCATGTTTCCATATTTACGTTTTTATTTATAAACAAAAAGCTTATTGCAACTTTATTTATGTAGCATACAAATGCCACATGGAATATTTAATAATTTACATAAGGATTTAACAAAATGGGTAAGCAGCTTTAAGACAAAAACATCACCTCAGCCCCAGTCATTAGACATTGATTATGATGTTAACAGACACTTTCTTCCATAAAAGTTCATCCTATGCATAAAATACACATATTTGATCTCAAAACACTATAGCATTTAAGTGGCAAAACATATATCATAGTAGATAATTGTATGTGGCAGTTGGCACATTCATTTAAAAAAATAAAAATTTTGGAATGAAATTGTCCGGTTTTCAGATATTGACTCTTATACGTGGTCCAGACATAATACAAAATTTTTCACTAGCTATCGGTCAGAAGTCAGGAAAGGCACAAGAGTCACGTCACAATGAGTTCAAGAAATTCCGACTGGAAAATTCTAGAAAATCAAGAGTAAAGTCTAATGAAAATATCATGCACAGTCTTCTGATTAGTTCAGATCCGGTAATAACATCAGTGAAACATCAAGAAAATTACAGGGCTTCAGAAATTCACCCTGAAGTTTTAAAACTTTTACAGCCACCGAATATACAAATAACAAAACTAGAGCAAACAACGAAAAATGACAATCATTCAATTTATGATGACACTGGCAGTGATGATTATATCTAATAAATTGAGTATTTTAAAAAATCTGCACCGAATACAATATTAATTTGTAAAGGTCAAGATATGAAACTGACAAAAACTCTGCCCATTATGATTAAGATGATGTAACAATAATGATGTAAAATGTACAATGCATCGAGTAAAGATATATTTTTGCATAATAGAAAAGCATTTCATCTATAGCAAGTACAATTTTATTACATTAATATCTGTAATTTTCATAACTTGAATTTTCACCCGCTAGATTCGCAAAAACTCGCACTGTGGTCCCAACAAACACAAAATATCTGGTCGCATTCTATGAGCTTCATGGCCAAACAGAATTCTGACCATTTGTATCAAACCACCGTTTTATATAACTGATTCCATTACATCCAGTAGCCATCGTTGAACTGATAACGGGCGAGTGGGAAGAAAAAGAGTACTTTTTTCTTGCCCAGTAACTTAAGTAAAATTTCCGGCCAGTATATAAAAGTCCAGAATTGGATAAAAAGGACAGCGCCTGTGTTCATCTGCTTGATATATTGATTGTAAGAAATAGAAAAATACTTTTTCCCACTTTTTCAACATAATTTTCTTTATAAAAAATCTGTCATTCTGTGAAAGTATATTTTTATATTACATACATACATATATATTTATAAATACGAGTTGGAACCCGTCGAAATTCGACGAATTAAAATGTTTAGAATGGAACTGTTAGATCGAATTTATAATAAACCTGCAAAAATAATTACAATAAAAAATTCATCTTGCATTGGTTTTCTAATTCTTAAAACAAATAATACTTTTAACCTAAAATTACCAAAACATTATTTCCACAAACTTCAACTGCTTAAATTATTGAAAATTTAAAGTATATTAGAATAATAAATCCTGACCCTGGCTAATTTTTCACTCTCCTGTTGGGTTATTGTATTTATTGTGTTCAAGTCTGTCTTAATATATATATATGTACCTTTAATAATTGTATTAGAATACGTAATCAAGATGAGTAATTATGTTGAGGTTATCGACTGAGGATCTTGTGTTTGTTTTTGCGGGATGAAAATTCAGTAAAAAGGATTTCGCTTTGTCACATCATAAAATTTCCCCCCATAAAATCTAAATTGTACGTTATTTTCACATTCTCAAAATTTACATACGCACCACTCAAATTTACAATTTAAAAGTATTTTAACGCGCAATAGATTATTAATGAATGTATTTCGAAATTTAAAGTCACGTTTGTTCAATACAACTTTTCATGTGAACATTCGCACAAACGTTAAGTTCTAATCTCAGTACCCGCGAAAATTTGTCATTCAGAAATTTGCCTTTAGTTTCCATAGTAATTGGCTATTTAGTATTGGTCAAATATTTAGTTTTATCAAGGAAAATGATCGCTACTCAGTGAATCATTTTGTCCACCATCTGAAACTCAGTGTCAGCCAGCGTAATGTAAAAATATTGAAATATCTTCTTCAATCTTTTGATTTAGGAAGAAGAAAGCGTGTTTTTTTTTCAATGGCTGACGTCATTTTCTGTTCAAAAATTAGAAAAAAGTTACTTTTATTTGTAATGTGAAAATGTCATCAATAAGGATATAATGAATAAAAATAAATAAACCATGACTATTTTCCCTTTACTTTTAATAGAAATGGAGTACTTCAGTTGCCACAATTAAAAAATTGGTACTAAAAACTATTAAATATTTAATATCTCAAAAATAAATTGAGCTTTCCAACAAATTGCATTTAAAAGTACATTTTTCCCCTATACGACGGTGTAAAAAATGAAATCGTGCGATGTTTAGAAGTTTAAAAATTTGCAGTAACGAAAATTGCAAAACCTAAATTTAATTTCGAATTTCAAAGTGTTGCCATTCACAGATTGACGTATGCGTTACGCGCAGATATGTTTATCATTTATAATATAGATACAGTTAAAAATACCTATTATAATAGTTACAGTGCCTACCAATTTACTGATTCGTTCAATTAATAAACATTTTCTCTTTCAACACAATTAGTAAAATTGGAATATTACAGAAATTACAAAGATTTTAAGTATCACCCTTTCCCCAATATGGAGACAATAACACAAATTGGGTAATGAGATGATTTGCATTAAAATTTCCTATTTATTTTTATCCAGAATTTTGATTTTTTTTTTTTCGTTTCTTCAGATATTTCTCTTATTTTTTCTACATGTTTGTTTTATCCAAATTTTTAAAGATGCCGTCTGAATTCCATTTCCTTCTATTTGTTTTTACCTTTGTATTATCCTTTGTTTTTCCTTTGTTTTTTCCTTTTTTTCCTTTGTTTGTTTGTTTGTTTCTTATTTGTTTCTCATTCGTGTTCATGTGTTTTCGTTGTTTTGTTTATTGTTTTGTTCATTGTTTACAATGTTTCATTAATTGTTTCATTTATTTTTTATTTTTTTTATTCTTTCACTCTTTTCTTTGTTTCATTTTTTTCTTCGTTGTTTTCTTTTATGTTCCTTGTTTCGTTCTTTGTTAGTTGGTTTGCTTCTTTGTCTTTGTTTGTTTGTTTTTACTTTGTTTCTTTGTCTTGTTTGTTTGTTTTTACTTTGTTTTTTCCTTTGTCTTTTCCATTGTTTTTTTCTTTGTTGTTTACTTTTGTTTAATCCTTTGATTCCTTTCTTTTTCCATGTTTTATTTTCTTTATTTGTTGCCTTTGTTTTCATTGTTTTTTTCATTGGTTTCATTGTTTGGTTTTATTATTTCATTTGTTTTCATTGTTTTCTTTGTTTCATTGTTTTCATTGTTTCATTTGTTTTCTTGCTTTGCTTTCGTATTTGTTTTCGTCTTTATTTTTTTTTGTTTTTACTTTGTTTTTTCCTTTGTTGTTTACTTTTGTTTAATCCTTTGATTCCTTTCTTTTTTCTTGTTTTATTTTCTTTGTTTATTTTCCTTGTTTGTTTGTTGTCTTTGTTTTCATTGTTTTTTCATTGGTTTCATTATTTGATTTGTTTTCATTTGTTTTCATTGTTTGGTTTCATTATTTGATTTGTTTTCATTGTTTGGTTTCATTATTTGATTTGTTTTCATTGTTTTCTATGCTTCATTGTTTTCATTGTTTTCATTGCTTCACTGTTTTCATTGTTTTATTTGTTTTCTTTCGTTTTCTTGCTTTGCTTTCGTCTTTGTTTTCGTCTTTATTTTTTTTGTTTTTACTTTGTTTTTTCCTTTGTTGTTTACTTTTGTTTAATCCTTTGATTCCTTGTTTTATTTTCTTAGTTTATTTTCTTTGTTTGTTTATTGTCTTTGTTTTCATTGTTTTTTTCATTGGTTTCATTATTTGATTTGTTTTCATTGTTTTCATTGTTTCATTGTTTTCTTTATTTAATTTGTTTCTTTGTTTCATTGTTTTCATTTTCATTGTTTTCTTTGTTTAATTTGTTTCTTCGTTTTCTTTTGTTTTCTTGCTTTGCTTTCGTCTTTGTTATCGTCTTTGTTATCGTCTTTATTTTTTCTTTGTTGTTTACTTTTGTTTGATCCTTTGATTCCTTTCTTTTTTCTTTTTTTATTTTCTTTGTTTGTTTGTTGTCGTTGCTTTTTTTCATTTGTTTCATTATTTTATTGTTTTCATTTGTTTCTTTGTTTTCTTGCTTTGCTTTCGTTTTTATCTCTTTGTTTTCTTTATTTGTTTGTTTATTTTCTTTCATTGTTTGTTTATTTTCTTTCTTTGTTTTTTTTTTCGTTTATTTTCCTTTGTTTGTGTTTTTCGGTTCCTTTGTTTTTTCCCTTTTCCTTCAATATGACATACTTCTTTTATCCTCATTAATCCTTCATATAAAATTTTACTATTCTTTGTAGAATAAATACCTTAATCATATATAGTATCAAATCTGTTTGAAAAAATAATTTAAAAGCCATATCAAAATACGAATAATGTTATTAATATATCGTTATCGATATAATATTTTTTATTATTATAATTGAGCGTAAAAATAGCTACATGACAGTCAATAAATACACTATCCTCATACTAATGTTTAGCATAGCTCAAGCAGCAAGATATAGATTTTAAATTTAAATCAGTTAAATAGACTCTTGAAATTGCTGTTTTTTCATATTCGTTTATATTGTAACACATAAAATTCAGACTTAACTGAAAATGTTTTCTGGCAGATATCGGGGAATGTTGATTTTAAATGTACACATTTCAGTTCGGGAATTTTAAATTATTATTAATTATTTAAAAAAAACTGAATCCTAACTTTATTAATATACCGTATAAATACTAAATAAGGAATTACATATTAATCTAAAGTATCTGATTAACTGATTAACTTCAGTCGTCTCGAATATTTACTCTCTTGACATTTTGTTAAGTGGATTTCTAACTTAATTAATAGACTATTTAGAATTAATAAACAATTCAAATTTCGATAGAGACTTTACAAGAAATAATAAAATATCGTAATGAATCTCACTAACTTTCATCGAATCCTTAAAGCAGACAATCTTAGTAAAAGAATTTTCACAGCTTAAGGGGACAAAATCATGAACTTAAGCTTTTCTTTTGAGAATTATAAAACTAGCTGCTCATTTTATATTTGTAAAAAATGTATATATTTATACAGGTTTTTTTTACTTAAATGACTGATTTCTCAAAATTGAAAACTTCGTCCATTTCGAACTTTTGAAAGGTTCCATGTGCATTCCTAATTATCGGATTATTTTCAAATTTATTCTGTATATCCTGTATACAATAATAATAGCATAAAATGTTGTATTTCAGGGGTATTTTAGTACTGAAATTTATATGCGTATGAAAATACATAGCTACTTTTTTAGAAAAAACAAAGCATACTTATAAAAAAAAATACTTTTTCTGCTAATATATTCAGCGAACTTTTACAATTCATGCCTTCTTCCATTGTAATATATAATATGTATTTCATAAATAAATATTGCAATCATTCGCTATTTTAAAATTTAAATTCTGAATATACATTTTTCATTTATCTTAACATCAAATTTAAATACAGTAAAACCTCAATAACGGACACTCCCGAATAGCGGACACCTCTATTTAACGGTCAGTTTTCCAATCCCCACTCCCAAAATCTAAATTTTTGTATGTTTAACCTCTAAATAAATGACATACCGAATAGCGGAGAGTAATTTTGGCGATAAAGGATGAAAAATGAATTTTTAACGCGAGAAAAAATGGAAAAAGAAAGTAAAAAGCCTCTAAATTTATCAGGGCAGTGTGTCGCAAATTTTGTGACCACAGATAAATGTAAGGGTGGACTGGGGAAAATCCCTGGGGAAAGCAAAATCTGTAGATCGTAAAGAAGTGGAGGATTGGCATGAACGACTACAATCAATTTGTGAAGGTTATGAGAAGAGAAACATTTTTAATGCCAATGAAACCGGACTCTTTTTCAGAATTTTTCCGAATAAGGCCTTGTGTTTTAAAAAGGATGACTGTATCGACGGGAAAATGTCAAAATAGCCACCCACTATTTTATTATGTTGCAATATGTTAGAAGAATTTGAAATCCCTCTTATTATTGGAAAATATCTGAAATCCAGGTGTTTCTCAAAGACTATTCAATTTAATAAATTTGGTATTGTTTGGAGAGCGAATAAGAAAGCGTGGATTACCAATCCTTCAATGATCAAATGGTTAACTTCTTTTGGTAATAGGATGAAAAACAGCAAAGAAAAGTGCTCTTGTCTTTGGACAATGCATCTTCTCATCCAAAACATTTGAAATTCGACAATGTTAAAATTGTGTTTTTTCCAAAAACATATCTTCAGTATCCCAGCCACTTGATCAAGGCGTAATACACAATTTTAAAGCCTGTTACAGAAAGCTTTTATTATGTCACATTCTTCCAAAGTTAGATTCTATGAGTATGAATACTCTTGAGAGGTTCCTAAAATTAGTTAATGCTCTCGATGCTATAATTTAGATTTCCTCAGCTGTAAAAAACATAAAACCGGAAAGCGTACGACAATGTTTCAGAAAAGTTGGTTTTATATTAAAAGAAAATGAAACACACACTTCCGACACAAATGAAGAATTAAGTGAATTAATGAAATGTATCAGGAGTGAAGAAACTGCCGAAATTTTCATTAATATTGATGATGAGTTACCTACTGGAGAAGAATCGATGTATGTGATTATATTCCTTCAGAATTTTCGACAAAAGCTGATTCTATTAGTAATGATGAAACTGATACCGAAACTGGAGATGATTTTTCCTGCAATATTGAGAATTTCTAAGAAGTGGCAAAATACAGTGAGCTGTTCCACAATTTGTTTGTAAAAAAAAAAAAAAAAAAAAAAAGAAGGAGTAAAACTACTGACAGAATTAAAACTTCACATTGAAAAACAAAATACATGTAATCGCAAGCAAAAGCAAACTTTTGTAACAGATTTTTTTCGTAAGAATGTAATAAACGGTGGATAAAGGTATGCACAATTTTATTTCAGTTTTATTGCTTAAAAAAATAATTTTAATCTCTGATTAATCATATAATACCGGTTTTAGAACATATAAAAGTCAATTAATAAAACATTAAGCATTTCTTAGCAATTTTTGAATCTCTGAGGTTTTCCCAATAGCGGACACCTCCGAATAGCGGGCAGTTTCCGCGCTCCCGAGGTGTCCGTTATTTAGAGGTTATACAGTATTACTGTTTGAGCTTGCCATTAACAAGTCTTCCAATTTTCAAATGAATCCATTAAAAATTGAAAGATTTGATTGTTAATGTCCACTGTCCCCTTAACCACTTCGTGACGAGCGCCTTTTACAGAATTTTCAATCTTTAATCACCGGTTTTTAAAAAAAGAAATTTTGCCTAATTGAATCGGGAAAATGCTAGGATTACATAAGGCAAAATTTACAATAAAGATTTACTGATGAGAATAATCACCGATTCTGAGCACCTTACGCGGCACGAATACCGGTCGTTCGTCCCCAAGTGGTTAAGTGATCTCAGGACTCTTAAAGCTTCAAAAGTTTCGAAATTTTAATTTTTTTCAGATGTTAAACTCCTATATTTTTTGAACATTTTGATATAATTATTTCCTTAAACTTCACATTAGAATAGAAGTTATGGCTTTAAGTATTATACCCGCTCAATAGCTGATGCAGCGTTTCCAAAACTTTGAAGTTATTTTTCTCCAAATGAAGTTTTTTGGCATAATGCGCAGGATGTCTCAAGAACTTCAGAATATTTTTTCATGAATTTTTTTAAAGATATGTTTCATGTTAGTTTGTATAAACTGAACCTAAAATTTCCTTTTTATTGTGATTAAGTGTTTTCTAAATGATTATACTGTTGAAATTTTCAAAATTTTGCATTAGGTAAATACAACTTTGTATTCAAAATAAATGCTTTAAATACAAATTCATTTAGATTCAGGGTAATTAATACAATCTGAAGTATAAGTAGGCACCAAAATTTTCATTCTAGTTGCAATATTTATTTTCTAATCCTGCTCGTAATCTGTTATACCAATTTTCTGATCGTCAAATATCTGACAAATTGGGCCCCCTATAAAAGCTAATTTTGCATTTTGCAATTTTTAAATGCATGAAATGAAAGAACATCCTTATATCTTTCATCCTAATAAAAATTTTGTATTAAAATCATATGCATTGTAAGATGTTAAATGTTGGAAATGGTTTTTTTTTTTCCAATTCTAAGAGTCCTGAGACTTGTGGTTCAGGGCAAGTGCATGTTTTAAAATAAATCAAAACATAAAAGAAAAAAAAAGTCAGAAATCTCCGTTTTATATAGTGCTGGAAGAACTGTCATATTTGCGATATCTATATTAAGTTCACTTTAATTGAAGGTTCTACTTTTTTGGAACAATTTTTTTATTTTTTTATTTTTAATATTAACGTGAAAGTAAAAAAAGATCACATGTTTACTAAATGGTGTATACCAAATGTTGTAAAGTTAAAAACTAAACACACATTAAATTATAATTATAACAATGGACGTTTTGGTCATCACCTATGGCCGTCTTCAGAAAAGAGATGTTACATTGCTTTTAATAAATGGCCAACTGATAAGCCTGGAAGTTCAAAGCCCAAAGTAAGCCCAAAACCCTAAGCATGTACGATTCAACCATATGCTAACTACTTGTCTGGTTTAAGTCCATGACATAAGGTTCCCTTTTCACAGTAATTACATTGAAATAAAAATTATTACGTTTGCTGTGTTATGTTAGAAATGTTAATAACAACAATTCCTTAACAACCTGACTATAATAATGTTATACTTAAAATATTACTTCACGGTTTACATTCTTTTAGCTTTGTGGAGTTTAGATTGACTTGATGCATTCATGTTCACTATTCTGGGCCTGAAAGAAATTTTTTAGCACATAACTACACATTCTGTTTACTATACCCAGTACTCATCTTGAGTGGATAATATGATTCTGAATATAAGGCATCAGTAAAGCTCAGTCCACATTATATGCTATCAATAAAAATTTGTGTATTTTCATGAGCTGTACAGATAATCTGGTTCCATTAATTTTCTACGCACTACTTACTTTTTTAGACTGAAACTATTTGCCAATTTTTTACTGTAACTTTTTTAGATCGAACTTTACTTTTCTCTCTGGTTCCACCAGTTTTTTATATCATTTCACACCTTTTTCAGATCCTTTCAGGAACTTAATCAACCAACTTCAACTAACCAAATAACCGCCCCAACTAAAAAACCAATGACCTCATTCAACTGACCCAACAAATTTCCTCAATCAAAAACTAACAGAAACATTGGTTCACCAGTGTATTTCCAGGGCTCTGATGACCCCATACTTATTGCTAGCCCTCATATGGTGATATTGACCTATACTTTACTCAGAACTGACCGCCAGACTAGTCCGTAGACTATGGCCGTATCAGACGGAGAACGATGAACAACAAACCTTTCCCCCAACATTTTACGAAACATGTTCATCCAGCTTGTTGTATGTTCGTTAAAAAGGTTCTTCAAACGTTTCGTAGGGTTATAGCGTTAACGTCTATTATGTGTTGATCTGGAAAGGTTACCTGATACGTTTGCATATCTTCCTGCTATCCATTCATATAAATCCTGTCTTCCTAGTTTCGTTCCTATTGTCTCAGTTGATCCACTGCTGAGTGAATATCCAACTTTTCCCGCGCGATGCCAGAGAAGTTCGGCGAGCAAGAATAGCCAGAAAAATTTTCTCCTTCATCAAGGTCAATCAACTTTTGCTGACTAAAGTGTTCTGTTGGGGAAATGTCCGGCGAACGACTGCTGTTTGCGAAACATGTTCATCCAGCTTGTTGTATGTTCGGGAAACAGGTTCTTCAAACGTTTTGTAGGGTTATAGCGTTAACGTCTATTATGTGTTGATCTGGAAGCGTTACCTGATGCGTTTGCATATCTACCTGCTATCGATTCCTGTCTTCTTAGTTTGTTCCTATTGACTCAGTTGATCCACCACTGAGTCAATATCCAACTTTTCCGGTGAGTTCGGCGAGCAACAATAGCCAGCAAAATTCTCTCCTTCATGAAGGTCAAGCAACTTTTGCTGACTAAAATGTTCTGATGGGGGAAATGTTCTGCGAACGACTGTCGTGTGATACAGCTAAAGAACAAAGTCAACCCGTCTTGAATTTGACAAGTTCGTTACACTTCGAAACGATAATCGAACCTTACGAATTTTTGAAATTCAAGACTGCTTGACTTTGTTCTTTAAAAATCAAAGTAGCAACTTTTTCCTGACGAAGGTCATAGATGATGGCCGAAATGTCGACTGTGATCATTAGGGTTTTGTTCTTGACTCGGTGACGAAACCCTATTCGTCTCACTCCTTCGTCTGTCCGTCTGTCACAGAGTCCGTTTTGAGAAACTATATATGTTCGAGATTTGAAATTTTGGATACTTATAGCTGAACACCTCACATCAAACGATAAATCATAAAATTTTGAAAAAGTCTTATATTTACCCCCTCTGGGATCTAACTTGTGTATTTTAAGCTTTTTTTTTTTCTAACTGAGCCCCTAATTAAGTTGAAGACTCGAAATTTTGAATATTTAAAGCATAACACTTGCAATTACACGACAAATCATAAAAAAATTCAAAAAGTCTTATATTCACTCCCACCGGTTTCTATCTTGTGTATTTTAAGCAATTTTTCTAACCTCCATCCTTTTCACTCGGGGGCTCTTTTCTAATTTTTGCAGACACCCCTTTGACTACTCTTTCATATTATGCACCATAACCTTACATATTTGAGTTCCAATTTTTACCGCCAGTGGGGGTGGCTAACTATCTCGGGTGCTATGGGCCCGATCCCCTCGACTAATGTATCTACGGATAGGTTGTAAAACGGAGTTTCCTTCGGATAGAGGTTTGTTTAGAATATAGTGCGCACCTTGGTTGCGAAATGCGGAACTAACAGGTTTTGCAAAAGGTTAAAGTGTTTTGAAAGGAATGTTAAACAGAACCCTCTGTGCTATCTGTGATCACACTCACCCACTTGTTTATTTTATTTTAATGATTGTATAGTTTTTTAACTTTACAACATTTGGTATACACTATTTTGTAAACTTGTGATTTTTTTATTTTCACGTTAATATTGAACTTTTTTATGGTGTAAACCTGCAGCTCTTTTATTGTTTATTGCTTATATTTATTTATTTATTTGAATTTTTCGCATCCCTGGAATGTCTAGGTTACCCTAAATCGGTCTTGTTTGCTCATTCAATATAACGCCGCTCGTTGAACGTAGTACTATTGTTAAATTTTAAACTTGTTTTTCTCGGAAACCTCTTTTTCAAACTGGGCGACCATTTTTATCGAAGTCTATTACACCGATTTTCTTAAATTTTTATTGGAAAGAAAGCTAATTATTTTGGTTGGAGCTTATATTACCAAAAAGTAAAATTTCCTTTTTTAAAATACTTTTAGAAGTTGCAAAAGATTTATTTAAAAAAGTGTTCAAATCACCAGCATTTTGTCAAATTTTTTTTTTTTATGCCTTTCCATATCAGGGTTACCAAATTGGTTTGATATGCTTGTGACCGGAGAAAAAAGTTTGCCGACAAGAAGCCCATGGTGCGCGCATCTGCAGTCGCATAAGACACACTATTTATTTATTTTTTACACAACTACGGGGCTCTGCCCTCTACGAGCTACTAGAGATCCTACATCAGATAGAGATTGGACATTGCGGCACCGGCAGATTTGACAAATCCGCCATTTACGTTACGCCTTCCGTATGCGTCGTTATTACACTCTGCAGAAAATTTGGATTTTGAAAGATAGAACGTTTTAAATATTGCATCAAGGCTTTCTATACTGTTTATAGCTAAGTTGTTTTTCTTTTTATATTTACTTTTTAATATTTAGGGAGGTATATTTACTTTGTAACATATTTTAAATTGTCTGAGACCAATTGCTGTGTATGCGGTCAACTTTAAACAGTTTTATAAGTACAGTCTAAACGAGTGACTTAAAAAAGGAATTTCATTTCTGTGCCTTGCTTTACATTTTAAAACTGATTTTTATTTAATTCTTTGAGTAGCGAATAAGCTAAACGTGTAAATAATTTAGACTTTCGAAGTTTGACAGTTGGCGATAATTGAAATTCGTTGTTGCCGATGAATTTTGTTTACATTTTGAAATATTCATTTGACGAACGTAATCTATAATAAAATTGTATATAGGGCACTCTATTTAAAGTATGAAAATTTTTATACAACAAATACTTAAATTATTCATTTTTTATATTTTCTTTTTTAATATTTTTATATTTTCTTTTTTTTTAATTTTTAATTTTTAATATTTTCTTTTTTAGGGTTTCGTTCATCTGACGAAACCCTATTCGTCTCGCTCCTCTGTCTGTCCGTCACAGAGCCCGTTGTCAGAAACTATACATGTTGGAGACTTGAAATTTTGCATACTTATAGCTGAACACCACACATCATACGACAAATCATAAAATTTTGAAAAAGTCGTACATTTAACCGTTTGGGCTCCCACATGTGTATTTTAAACAATTCTTTCTAAGTGAACCCCTAATTAGGTTGAAGGCGTGAAATTTTGCGTGCTTGTAGCTGGGCACCTCAAATCAAACGACAAATCATAAAATTTTGAAAAAGTCGCACATTTAACCCTTTGGACTCCCACATGTGTATTTTAAACAATTCTTTCTATGTGAGCCTCTAATTAGGTTGGAGGCGTGAAAATTTGCATACTTATAGCTGAACACCTCACATCAAATGACAAACCATAAAATTTTGAAAAAGTCGTATATTTAACCCTTTGGTCTCCCACATGTGTATTTTAAATAATTCTTTCTAAGTGAGACCCTAATTAGGTTGGAGGCGTGAAATTTTGCATACTTATAGCAGAAAATCTCACATCAAATGACAAACCATAAAATTTTGAAAAAGTCGTACATTTAACCCTTTGGGCTCCCAGATGTGTATTTTAAACAATTATTTCTAACTGAATCCAAAATTATGTTGGAGGCGTGAAATTTTGCATACTTATAGTTGAGCACCCCACATTAAACGACAAATCATAAAATTTTGAAAAAGTCGTACATTTAACCTTTTGGGCTCCCACATGTGTATTTTAAACAATTCTTTCTAACAGAACCCCTTATTAAATTGGATATTTGAAATTTTGCATACTTATAGCTGAACACCATCATGCGACAAATCATAAAATTTTGAAAAAGTCGTACATTTAACCTTTTGGGCTCCCACATGCGTATTTTAAGCAATTCTTTCTAACTGAGCCCCTTATTAAATTGGAGATTTGAAATTTTGCATACTTATAGCAGAACACTTGAGGCCAGGCGACAAATCATAAAATCTTGAAAAAGTCGTACGTTTAACCCTGTAAGCTATAACATATGCATTTTAAGCAATTCTTTCTAAGAGAGCCCCTAATTAAGTTGGATACATTAATTTTTGCATATGTATAGCTGAATACCTCAGAACACACGACAAATCATATAATTTTCAAAAAGTCTTATATTATTTACTCCTCCGGGCTCTAACTTGTGTATTTTAAGCAATTTTTCTAATCTCCACCCTTTTCACCTGGGAAGCACTTTTCTAACTTTGCCGACACCCCTTTGACCATTTTTCATATTATGCAACATAGCCTTACATATTTTAGTTCTACTTTTTACCGTTAGGGGCGCCTACTTATCTCGCGTGCTATGGGCCCAATCCCCTCGACTAATATATCTACGGATAGTATGTAAAACGGAGTTTCGTTCGGATAGAGGTTTGTTTAGAATAGAGTGTGCCCCTGGTTGAAAAATGTGGTACTAACAGATTTTTAAAAAGGATAAAGTTTTTTGGAAGGAATATTAAAAGAAACCCTCTGTGCGATCTGTGATCACACTTACCCACTTGTTCTTTCTTACATTCTTCTTCCCTAATGCAGGATCTCTATGAGCTACGCTTGACAACTCCCGTTCAGACATCGCAAACTCTAAAAGCACGCTTGTTTGATCGGATTTTTAAAAAATCGGAGGGCTGAATTATAATTAAAAAACAGTGGCCATCTCTCTGTTAACGGATTGTTTTCGTCTTTGGTTAAATGAGATCAGTGAAACATGTGAAAATAAGCTAATAAAAATGAATTAAGTAAACAGAGTCTTTGTCTCCCGGTATTTTTTAACAATGCTGTAAGAAAGCTTTTTTTTAAATAAGACATTTTAAATGTATCGTTTTAAATCTGACGTAATTTTCACCAAAGTTTTCTTTCTCTTTTTTATGTTCACATGAAAATACATTCGTTGTTAGAAAGGAAATATTATTTGTGCTGTCTTAGAATTCTCAACAATAGTTTTAACAGATTATCTCAAAATATGAAATAAATGACTGGCGCTCCCTGTTAACGGGTTGCTTTCGTCTTTGATTAAATCATATAAGTGAAAATTTTGAAAATAAGCTAATAAAAAAATGAACTAAGTAAACGGAGTCTTTGTCTCCCGGTATTTTTTAACAACGTTATACGAAAGATTTAAAAAAAAGAGAGATTTTAAATGAAACGTTTTAAATCTCATGTAATAATCAGCAAAGTTCTCGGTTTCTTTTTAATATTCATGTGAAAATACTTTTTTTGTTGGAAATAAAATATTATTTGCGTTGCCTAAGAATTCGCAACAATAGTTTAAAAGATTATCTCAAAATATGAAATAAATGTCTCGCAAAATATATTTTTTAATTTAAACTGTTTCGCAATATTATTGTTTGACCATTTCAAATAGGACGCAATTTCCCCCATTTACGAATTTTAACGCTTATTAATGAATTTATTATTTTACAACTTTCTTTCTCTTTTAAAATTCACATGTAAATATTGTTTTTATGACTTAATTTTCTATATTTTCCTGTTTTTAAAAAGTAATCATTTAATTCCAATTTGAAAGTTTTTTTCTGTTAATAATAGTCACGTGTAAATAAATTTTTTATTTGAAAGAAATATTATTCTTTGCGCTGTTTTAAAATAATACCCTTTTCTAAAAGATGTAAAAAATATTCCTCGAAAGGCTGAAATTTGGAATATAAAATGGAAATAAATCCTCAAAAAATGAATAAAAAAAAATAATAATAAATAAATGCAGTCTGCACATCGCGAGCTTCTAATGTATAAAATGATCTAAAAATGATTAAATTCCTATGTATAGTTTTTGCTCCTATAAAACTTTTTTAATGGAGCGATTTTGTCCAACTTTAACATTAAATATCCCTTAAAATAGCAGTTTGATTTGAAAACTGTCTGCATCAGCGTTTTTATCAAAAACAGCGCCGGTAACAGCGCTAGTTACTTTTTTTCTAGAATAGGGAGAAACATTTAAATGTATAATTAAAATATTAATAAATATAATCCGAAGGCGGACTCTGTGTAAGACGGAAATCTGTCTAACTCGGAAAGATTTTCAAGTCCCTGTGAATCCATAGACATAGAGTAAATTTGTCTAAGGCGGAATATTGTCTACTACGGAAATTTTTCTCGGTCCCGATCGATTCCGCCTTAGACAGAGTTTACTGTATATTGTTACTAACTATTTATCTTTAAAAAAATTACTTGTTTTACAATTAATTAAGTTTTATTAGATTTTTTTTTTAATTAGACTTTTCGCTTTAAGCTGTGATGTGCGATATATTAATTAAATAAACTCGAATACTAATGAAATGATTAATTGTATTATATCAGAAAATCGTAGCATATTTTAATAGCATTTCAAGAATTCTGTCATTCAATTTTTTTTAATTAAATATGCAACAGATGCAATTTTAGTTGTTCATTTCATTAAATATTTATTAGATGAATTAATCTGATTAAGAAAGTTGTACTTTTTTCACAATCCTAAATTTGCTTTAAAATGTGGCATACAAAGAAAATTAAATGAGACTTGGCATACACAAAAAAAATAAATACGTAAAAGTCAGATTCAATAATTAATTTTATTAAAGGAGAAAAATAGAGAGAAAATAGCAAGAGCAGCTATTATAAAAGCATTGTGAAACAATTGACACGTTGTGTTTATAGATTATTAACATACTTTTAGACAATTTTCTTTTTGATTTTAATAAACAAAAACAGTTTGTCAAGTTTAGGGAGCTAAAAAATATTTAAAGAACGCATAATTAACTTATTTCTGCCAAAAATTAATTTACATAAATTTAATTAAGTGTAGCGCATAGTGGATATAGGTCAACGTAACTTATAAAAAACATTATTAATGGAATCCTAGTTATTTAATAATTATTTTAAAGAATTACCTAAATATAAAAATAGCAAATAAATCCTTTGTGCAACAATATTAAAAAGCAGAAAAACCAACGTTTAAAATGCACAAATAATACATGAAAAGCAGCAAACAGCTGTTTCGAATCTACTAGCGAGATTCTTCTTCAGTGCAAGATAGGGAAAAAGGGAACAGCGTGCTAGAAAAAGCAAGGCTGAGCCAAGCTGAGAAAAACAGCTCAGCCTTGCATTTTCTAGCACGCTGTTCATGTTTCCCCTATCTTGCACTGAAGAAGAATCTCGCTAGTAGATTTGAAACAACTGTTTGCTGCTTTTCATGTATTATTTGTGCATTTTAAACGTTGGTTTTTCTGCTTTTTAATATTACCTAAATATTCAAGACAATAAATGCACATCATTGTTTTATTTTCTCAAATAATTTGATACACTTAAGCAACACTGTATCAGTAGCGTAGCATCTTAATCTTCTCAGTGTAGAGAATGCTCTTTCCGGAGTTGTTGAGAGTGAAAGTGTTGATAGAACTTTCAATAATTTCTTGATGTTGGGATATGTGAAATATTTCACAATTCCCTAAGCGAGCCTCTTTCAGGATGACTGAAACGGCGCCAATAGTCACGTGATTTGACTAGAGAATTGTTATTAAAACATTTTTGTTCTTTAGTTTTTTAGAATAATGTAAAATTCGACCGCAGCATTTACGCTGCAGTTTATTTCTCGATCTTCCAAAAGTGGAAGAAAATTAATGTTCTTGATTAAATAAAATATTATCCTGGATTCCCAGCGAGGAATTTATATGTATTTAAACAAGTATTAATCAAATATTTTCGTTGTAAATAGTCTATATATATTTAAATGTGTAAAAAATAGAATTAGCAAATCTTTTAATCTTGTGCTTTTTCGCAGTGAACAACATCAGCGTAAAAACTCTCAGTCGTGAAATATGCTGACTTTAATGTGATATAAATAAAATCGTAAACTCTTGACTTTGCTCTCCCAATCTTTTTTCGTGAAGTGTGCTATAAATTGAAACTCGTAGACTATATGATTATTAGTCAATAGGGTAAATAACTGTATTGCAACTTGATAAGGACTCTATTGCAGTGCTTAATCTTTCTTCTTTGTCTGATGACAACCATTTTTCAACCCACATTTCGATTTCTGCGTGTAACATTGTTGGAAGAATTTTTATAAAAAAATACTTGGTTTCCAATTGGGGGAAGGATTGATCCTCCTGAGACCTCCCCCCTTTTCCATGCCCCTGCACTGTATAGCAGCTATTGGTAGCCACGTCGTAAAGTGGAACGAAAATCTAGTTTTTCCGGCCATACATATATCACCTTTGAATGTTCTTTCATCTAATGATCAATTTCTGTGAATGATCCTTGTATCGCTCTCAAATAGACAGGGAAGAGGATGCACAGAGGCAGAGACCATCAACTCATCGAGTTGATGCGAAAAAGACAGGCTACCGCGGTGTATTCCACATATCTCTTTTACAGACTGCTAGAATGACGCCATGCTCTTTTCGTACACCTGCATTGAAGCATTGGAGCATCACGTGACTCCAGCGGTCTGTGAAAAAAGATACGCGTAAAGCACCGCGGTAGCCTTTCTTTTTCGTTAGCCTCGTTTGATGGATGAAAGTCCAGGATTAGTTAAAAATCGATTCGCATATTAAAATGAAACGGGTCTTCCAAATCATGTCTTGGTGGAAAACACCTTAAGAGATGATTTTAGTGGTTGATCAGTAGGTTTACTTATAGAAATTCCAAGTAAACTAAATCGTGATTATCCAAGAACTAAGAAATCGAATTATCCTATCGTCGAGGTAAAATGTTTCTTAAATCCATAGAAGGTATTCGTAATATCCAAGTAAAATTTATCGTAGAATTTGGCGTAAAAATTTCTAAATTGTGTTTATCTAAGTCGATAACGAACTTCTTTTCTTTTTTTTTTCTTGTTTTATTTGTATAACCACAACACTAAGTCATACTGATTAACAACTAACACTAAATGGTTGATAACTTGTTACCTTTTACAAAATTTCAAGCATCACTACGCGTTTTAGCGCGGGCTAATTTTAGCTCCACACCTACCCACTCACGTGGTACGGTTCGGACTATTTTTAGCTTTACACCTACACACTCATGGTGCGGTTCGCAACATATCATCGTGCTTTCCTGCACTCAAATGTATGAAAACATGGAAGACTGTGAGCAGGAAACCCGAATGGTGAACGTACCTGTCAACCACTAAAATCGGGTTTGCAAGTTTTTTCCACCCACATACGACTTGGTAGACCAGTTGCATTTTAATACTAAATTTCAAACCGAGTTTTAACTAATCCTGGAATTTCAGCCGTCAACTCGATGAGGTGATGGTTTGTGCAGCTGCGTCCCGGTTTAAAACATTAACATAAATTTGAAAACAATAATTGTTTCAAAATGTATTACATGTTACGGAAATGTCATTTTCATTCAGATAAAACGTTTAACGATTTAAAAGAAACTGAGTATGCGTGTTTTTTTTTACACTGACAAATACAAAGAGATTAACAACTCTCATCACTCTTGTTTTTTAAGGAACATTTTGTTATACATTTTTTTACTTACCGCGTGGCCAATTATATACCACAGGAAAATGCCTTTTTTATAGCAGTAACATGCTTTTTTATAGTTCTAAAAAGATGTTAAAGCACAGTCATGATTTCTAAATTTTAAGTTTATGATGATCGAACATGACCGGTAAGCCCAAATGAAAGAGACTTAAGTGCTTTGGGAATAGTGTTGCATATTCTTGAAAAATTCTTAGAATCTTTAATTAACCATACTTTAATTTTTAGCGAACATTTAATTTCATTTATATAAAGCATTTCGTCGATAAAAAGAAAAAAAGAAGTACTATTTACTTAGTTATTTTGCTTCTGTAAATTTTGTTAGACTTAATTTTACTTTTCTACATAAAATTTATGGCAATGAAACTTCAACTTTTTTTTTTGGTGGGGGGGGTGAGGGGATAGGCAACTTTATTTGATATCAAGCTTTTTCCGTCCTTGGACTATCATGGGTATTTGTACTTCTTGAACAATGTAAACCTTTTATTTTCATCCTAAACTCACTTCTTGTTTACTTTTTAATCTTTTTTCTATCATAAACATTCAATATTTTAAATTATATTATCTCAAACCCTTCTACTAATCATATTTCTTGGATTTCCCAAGAAACTCCGCTTTTTTAATTCTACCTCGCACCACTTTCTCAAAACAGAAATCTTTAATATGCAGTTTGACACCCTTTGCAAGAAAATATACTACAATTTTTTTTTTAAATAATGGTGCGAATAGAATTAAAAAAATAATCAGCTGTGGCAGTCTGCTATAAGATGTGATACACAATTACTCCTCCATAGGGAGTGGAGTTGCATTACAACTGCGTATTACATCAAAGCATTCACCTGTTCACTTGTCGATAAAATTAGACAAACGAATTCTGTGAAAAAATGTTGTGCACGGTTAAAAATTGTGTAAAAGAGACCCATTCGGGATTAACGAAATAGTGGGATAAGCATAGGCAAATTTCGTAAAAGTTATTTTAATTAATGTTTTTATGCATAGTAATTATTCTTTTTTATGACAGATTTGACTAATGTTAATGTATTTGAAAACAATTCTCCTGAAAAGTAATTACAAAAAGAAATGAAAGAAACAATTTTATCTATTACCTCACAAGCAACTGATAGACAACAGTTGTGCTTTTCAATGCCTTAAATCAGTTGTTCCCAAACTTTTGTTTCGCGGAGCCCTTTTTAGAATAAGCTTCCATGACGGATCCCCTGACGCCTACCGTAACCAATGTTACAAGGCAAAATTTTTTTAGGTGCATTGTACCGACCACAGGGGGAGTGAATAGTAATCTAAACAGTTTTGCACGGTCTCAGAAATAAAATCACATTTTGAAACTTTTACCATAATACTGACTTTATTTTCAATTAACATCAAAACAAATGGAATTATCAAAAGATATACATACTTAAAATTCAAAAACACGCCACATTGCTTTAAAATAAATTTTACATTATTACAGTGACGAACGATAACGCATAAACTTTTAATGTGCTTAGATTGTTTTGTAGAATTGTCTGATTTTGAGTCCAATTAATCGAAATTGCAGGAGAATATTTGGTTCTCTCTTTGAGGGGCGGTGGGATATATTATATTCCACCTAATTGAAATCAGGATTTGCACCAGAAACTTTTAATTGAATTTTACTTTTATAAGTTTGGTTGAAAAAAGTTGCAAAATTGCTTTTCTTTATTTTGAAATAATGTTTTTCGAAAGTACTGGTGTGAATTCTACATTACAAAAACGCAATTTCTTGCCCCTGAAAGGGTTAAAAGACTTCTGTATTTCTTTTTAGGGGCTGCGTTAGTCGAAAATCTTACTTCACAAACACTTGTCATTGAGAAAGGCAGCAAAGACAAAGTTTTAAATTCATCTTTTAAATTCATCTTTTTAAGACAAAGTTTTAAATTCATCGGACGAATAAAATAAAAAATCTGATATGCTTTGGTTTTACAGTAAGATCTTTAACAAATTTAAACATTACTAAAATTTTATAAAAATATTTCAGACAAGAATTTTTATTTAAAAATATGCAACTTATTTCTGTTTGATTTATAAAGAAAAACTCTGGTTCGAATCGAAATAGTATTTTTATTTGGTACCATCTAATAAACGGTTGTTGATAATATTCAGTGTTGACGTGCTATAAGATGTCAAATCAACGGGGGTCTCGTATTTCACTGAGCTGTGTGGTGTTTTGATAAACTTGAATACATTCAGTATACTTATAAAATTGTCCACAGACTTTTTCATTCAACTGATAAAAATGGTATTTTTCGAGTTTTTCAAAGCTGTAGGATGAGGATGTACCTGAATATTTATTTGTATTTTGTTTTAATCTGGTGTTGTTTGCATCCTGTTTTAATAAGATGGACGTAACTGATACCATAGTTTCCCTCACAATCCGACAAATACACGTTTCATCTTCAAAGAAGACATGTTTGGCATCAGAAATTGTGACAGATTTTTATTGCAATGGTAGAAGCATTTATTTCATTTTGATAAATATGCCGGCCAAATATGAAATTAGCATTCACTATCTTCAGTAATTAAAAGTTACACTTTAATTACAATTCTCACTTTAGAGTTAGAGTTCTTCTAATATCCCCTCTGCAGTTCCAACAATCGTGAATACTCACTCCCTCGACATGACCATCTTTCTTCAGTATGCAGTAAGATCGGACGATGCTGGCTTCCAATAACTTCTCAAATAGATTTAAAAATTTTGTTTTTAAGAGTGTGTTATTTTATATAGATTATTATTTTCATGGCACGATTCAAACTTTTCATAAGTTCAGAACACATTTTATCGGGCATAGCATGTATCTATAAAGAGCGCAATAGATGGTGCTATAATGTTTTGCCATCTCTTTTCAATGGCTACAGCACTGTGACCCATCATTGCTTCCCCACCATCAGTGCATTCATCTTCATGTGTGTTTTCCTATGTATTCATCCAAAAATATTTCATCCCTTAGTGTGTTTGTTTGTAGTGATCTATATATATATATATATATATAAACAATATGATCCTGATAGCTTTGTGAAACCTCTTTTAGACTAGCCTTAGTAACGCTCTTAATTTTAATGAAGTCAATGTTCTCAAACACTATAGTAATAGAAAAGTCAACTCTATTTCAAGGTATCCGTTTCAAGAAAGTAAGGTAAGACTCTTAACTGCTTAACTGACTTAACGGGATATTAGTATAAGTAACTGAAAAATACTAACAAATCTGATAATCCATTGAAGTTAAAAAAATTTATTTGACAAGGATATATTGAACATAAATTAATAACTGTTCCAAAAAAGCATATTCTTGACAATATCAATTTTACAAGGTTTATTAAGGATCTCTGCAATTATATGATCTTTAGGAACTCAAATAACTCGTTAAACTATCAGGTAGGTGCCAGGGGTCATAGGCGCCAACTTAACGGGGGGCGACGGGGTCAAACCAGGCAAAATTCCGTCGCTAATTTTTTAACATTTATTTTTGTTCTAATCAATCACAGTATTAAACAGGACAAAAGGAAAAATTTAAATTAGTGATAGAAGCGCTCTTGTGAAGTCTGCGTATATGCCCAGGACATTTCATATTTGTTTTGTTTTTACAAGTATTGTGATAATTCCTTTTGAGGCATGCATACATTACTTTGCACTTCATATTGAAAAAAAACAGGCGTTTTATCTTTCAAATCAGAATGGTTTCTTTCGAAATGATGACGTAGTTGAGCATGAAACGTAAAGTTATTGGATAACACTTTGCCTCAAGTCACATTGAGAGGATTTGAGAAATTCAAATATCCAAATTTTTCTTCAGAATAAAATTTCTCTTTCTTACATTAAATATACACCCCCCCCCCCCCCATTTGTTGCATTTTTTGATTGGAAAACGTAAATCTGTGCCGGAAATTTTTTAAGGAAAATAAAATTTAGTTTATTAAAGATAGATTTTCAAAACAAAAGAATCTGCTCACATTTTTGAAAACGAAAAACCCTTTCTGTAAATGTGTTGGTTTTGTTGAAATTTTCTCTATTTTCTTAAAGTGCGGGGAGCACATTTTGAGAACCTCTTCCTTAATTAATACCATTTTTTGTACCCGGTCGCATCTGAAGAACAGTGAGAAAATGTTAGATTAGTAGTGTCGAAAACACTTTTTATAAATAAACTAGAGAACAGGAATTCTGCTTTTCAGAATTTAGTGTCGTCCCCGATGAAAAATATATATATATATATAAATATAGATACAGTAGAGTATTAAATAGTTTTTTTCAATCGAAGGTATACCTTTCGAATAGATCATTTTCTTCTGACGAACTGATGGCTTCTATTATTATGAAACACCCATATAAAAGAAGTGTTAGGTGAAGATGAAAGAGCAGCCGTAAAAAGTTAGAACTCTGATTTTCTGGTCAGAATGGTGAAAAAAATGGCCAAAATTATGGCCATCGCCCCCCTCCCACCTCCTCCATTCTGACCAGAAAATCAGAGCTCTAACTTTTTTGACTGCTCTTTCATCTTCACCTAATACGTTATTTATAATGGCTCTTTCATAATAATAGACGCCACCAGTCCATCAGAAGAAAATAACTCGGTTAAAGCGGAAACTCGGTTAAAGCGGAAACTCGGTTAAGCGGGACTCTATTGTAGTTCAGTTTTAAGACTTAAAACACTCGATTTCTTTTTATGTAAAACAACGTCATCTGCATCCGCTGAAGAATTCCTCATTTACGATCCAGTAAAAAAGGGCAGCTACAATAAAGTATGCTTAGGACGTCACTATCTCAGAATAATGGACAAATCCAGCTAAAAGAAATCAGCAAGAAACTCAACCAAAAAAATCGGCTATATAATGATGCATAGACCTTCACTTGTTTGTAATATTAATATAGATAATTAAATTTAAATTTAGTTTATGTTAATTATGTAAATTAAATTTAGTTTAGCTCCCTGTTTTTTCAGAAATCAATCATTTATATTTTTCTCAAAATAGAACGTATTTTAATTACATTTTCTTGGTTGTTATGAGAAAATGGCAACAAAATTATATATTTACTATTTTTCAACTATTTTCCCTTTACTTTTTACAGAAATGGAGTTCTTGAGTTGCCAAAATTAAACAAATGTCGCTAAAAACTACAAAAAAATTAATATCTCAAAAATAAATAGAGATGCAGTTTTCAAACAAATTGCATTAAAAAGTACTTTTTTCCCCAATACGACGGTATAAAAATTAAAAATGTGCGATGCTTAGAAGTTTAAAAAATTGTTACACAGTATTTAATCGGTCAATGATACATCTGCTTTATTTTACCGCTGACTTATACAGTGTAACGTTATTTTATTTTTGGAGACAACACAAAATAAGATGGGAGAAAGAAGTAGTAGCATACCGGGGGTAAATACTTAAGTTTGACGAAATACAATAAATTGTAGTTATTCCCAGTCTCACATCGCAGCCGTTCTTCCTAAGGTTGCAATCATAATGCCATACGTTAACAATGTCCCAAAAGTGCACAAAGCGAGATTTTTATCGATAACTATGGAATCCAGGACAGTGAATCTTGTTTGAGATTCTTTATTTATCATCGATGCCAAAATCAACATAACAGGTCTGTTCTCTTCAAGAAGTATTCTGTGAACAGAACGTTTCATGGCGCCATAGCTTCTGCTAACAGATGCGGAAAACATGCATATCAAAATGAAATTAACTGAATTACCCAAAAGAAACAGAGCGATTTGGACCGCAAAACCTTCTTGCGCTTCGGCATTAAATAACGTGACGTATAATCCGCTGAACAAACACATTAATATTTGAATGCACATAAGAAAAAGTGGCAGTTGTATCATTTTGCTGGTTTTCGTGAAAGTTTGAGACAGAGCGTTGTATTTCCAACAAATGTCTTTCTCAAAAAATGTTTTGTCTTTTCTGGATGCTTCTGTAAAACTTCTCAGACTTTCTTTCATTTCTGAACATATGAAATAAAAGTATATTGTAAACCCGGAAGGTAATGCAGCGATGAACCACACAGTATAAAAATGAAGGCAGCTTATAAAGATGTAGGATATTATCAAGTTGTCTTGTGGCAAATAGAAATAATTCAGTAGTTTCCGCTTTTCGTTCTCATTTTCAACAATCTCCATGGTGTTAAATGGTATGAAACTGAGAGACAATAAACTACTTAAAATAAAGATTAATGTGATATTTCTCTTATTGAAGCCTCTTGTATCGTTAGAAATAAAAATCCTCAGCTTTTGAACTTTGCGAGAAATTGAAATCAACGTCTTTCCATGTATGTGATACCAGATGCGAAAGAATAAATTGCTCATAAGTATGCAAAACCCCGTTGCTTCTTTCTTTAGTGACAGTTCACTCAGCGTCTCCATTTTGACCCACGGAATCATTGTAAGGTAAACCAAAACGATATCGACCAGAAGGCTGAGCACAGATTTTAAACAGGTTGAACATTTGTTAAATCTTAATTTTCGGGAGCAACCTTGTAAGGTAAATACGAAACTAATTTGAAATATGTCTCTCTTCATGGGCATATATTGTTCCTGAGTTGTTCTTTTGATTTCTTTTCCACGTATTTTGTTGAAGTGAAACATCTTTACACGAAATATTATTTGTTATTACAAAATTAGCTGTCTGTATCAATAGTTCTTCGAAACAAATAACATTGAAGTTGAAAATTTAAATTTGTTATAGATTTATTTAAGAAGCAAATCAATAGCACATTTAAAATGATTGTATTTGAAAAACGTTTTGATTTATTTGATAGAATTAACTGAAAGTCACTTTTTTAACTGTAAAATTAAAATTTACGAGAATAATTTTATATTTCTGAAAGTAACTAATAACTAAAATGAATATATTTAAGAAATCATATTCATTAATTCAGTAAAACTTTTTATCGTGGTTAAAAAATCCTGAAAAAAAGTAACAGTCACTTCTGTTTTTTTAAATTTACGTAAAAAGTTTGTTGATACAATTTCAATTTCTAATTACTTAATTATTTAATCTTTCCTTGTGATCATATTTTAAATACATAATAATTAGCAAATGCCATTTATCATGGACCTAATAGTTTATAATTTATATAGATCAACTATAATTATTTTACTTTGTTGTTTGAATAACAGAGAGTATTTTTGGATGAATCGATGCTTTAAAAAATAATAATAAACACTAAATGATATGCATAGTTGATGCATTAAATTCAGACTGTAGTCAATAGAAGGAATATGATTATTTAAAAAAATTTAACTGAAGAAAATAGAATATTATTTAAATAAATTCAGGTATTTTTGTTTGTGTTTTTCATGTTAGTTTTTCTATTCTTTTTTCCTTTCTTTATTAATGTGTACTGAAGGAAATAGTTTTTGCTAATTGCATTTGTAGTATTTACTTCAAACACATGCGTTATTATAATTTCCCACAATTATTTCAAAAACTTTCATTACGTATTTCAATTGATTATTAACATATAATAAAGATAATATTAACATATAATAAAGAAAAACAGTTTATTAAAAACGTGTAAATTTTTTATGCAAGCTGTCATAATAAAATGTTTTGTTGAAATAATCTTTTACCTTGGGTCTTATTTATGTGTATTAATATCACTTATTAATACATAGAGATTTCGGGGTCGAGACATTTGTTTTATGTATTTATATATATATATATTTCGCAGTTTTTGTAATAGTAGCTTAGAGTTTGATAAGAAGCAATCAAATTTTCAATAAAGGTATTTTGTCTGAAACAATATAAAACATTACATATCAAAATCTTCGTCGAAATATGTGCCTTATTTTAAATTATGAGCTGAAAAATACCAACTGTAGATATAATACAAAGTTTAATATACACACAATTGCAAAAATTAGTTGTAAATCCTAGTACATACATTTTAATTTTCTTAACGCAGATATACTCCCTTTTTTAAAATCACTCGAACTTGTTGTCTTGGATTGCTTTCAATTTCAATAGTGTTAGTTCTTTTTTCAAGTAACGACATTGCTAAATCCACACTACATCAATATGTCGAAAATTTTTAAAATACTAAGAAGTGCTAGAAATAACAAATCTTTTTGTTTGTTTGTTTGCACTACTATGTACACAACAATCTTCTACTTTAGTACGCCGTGCACGTAAATTATCTTACGTTAATATAGAAACACGGTAATTCAGTGACCAATGTACTAATTTCTATCATCCACATTCCTTGAAATTCATATATGGCAAGAAGTAATCGATGTGCATTTGCATGCAATTTATCGCTACATATACTAAACATCTCAACCACTGTTTACAGTCAAAATCAGTCAAACTTGTTCCCTTGGATTACTTGCAATAGTATTAGTTCTTTTTGCAAGTAACTTCACTGCTAAGTCCGCATTAAACTAATTTGTTGAAAATTTAAAAAATAATAATAAGAGATAGAAATGATGAACCTTTTTTTTTTCACCACTATTACACAAAAATCTTCTACTTTAGTACGCTGTGTACGTAAATTAGCTTACGTTAATATAAAAACACGGCAGTTCAGTGAGCAATGAACAAAATTCTATCATTCACATACCATGGAATTCCTATACGACAAGAAATAATCGACATGCATTTGCATGCAATTTTACACTACATAAACCAAATCATCTTAATCACTGTCTACAACCAATGTAGAAAGTCAACAGGTGAATTGAGAAAATTACTGTAGCTTATAATTTATAGAAAAATCCATCCGTCAGAACTTCTAGAAGAACTCGCAAATCTTACGGATCTTATAATTTCAATTTTTTAGCAACTGAACAGTAAGATTGAAACAACTAATTTGAAATAGTAAAAGGAAATATTTAAAATATTTTTCTCACAATTATTAGCTACCTCAGAAGCATCTTGCTAAACACGTCTTCTTTCAGCAAATGACTAGCGGAAAAATAATGAAAATTTGTCTTTCGTACATCATTGCAGAAAAAGAATCCGCTTTATAAATCTAAAATGTTCATTTCTTATGCATTTTTTATAAGTTGGATATTTTTCGAATTGCATTTGGAAACGACGAACACATTAATGGTTTACGTTACTCAATTATTTATCCTGCACGTTTTTTTTTTTTTTTTTTTTTTTTCCAAATAGATCGTTCTAATAGAAGTGTCCATTATTTTGTAATATTACTTCTCGAAATGATGGTAAAATGCATAAAATGTAAAAGCAACTGACATCAAGTGAGATAGAAGAAAACAATTGTATAATATACTTATAAATAAATGAGGTGAAAACAAAAATTTTACAAAAAATCTGAAAACCTATTCTAGAGGAAATAAGTTGGTATTCTATTAAAATAAATATCAGTCAGCAATACGTATATTTTAAACTAATCTAAAAATTTGAGAAAACTATCGGAAGCAGATTGAATAATGGCAGTTGCAATTGTAGTAGTGGTGGTGATAACAATAACAAGAATAAGAAAATCTGCCTTATAGTCAGATTTTTTTTCGCGCCAAATAGGTTAATATTTAAAATACTTTCTCTTTCTCAAATTACCTTCAATACTACAGTTTTGCTACGAGTTGGTTAACACAATTTTATCGGGTTCCAACACGCGGTTCGGCTCTGGTCGTGTTGACGATGATTTGTTTCGTTGATGGTCGGGTTAAGCTAAGTTACAGAAAGTAAATTATTTTTTATTTCAGGAGGAAAAGTTATAGACTTTTTTTCCTCATTATTATTAAGTAAAAATTACCATCCCCAATATTATTTTAATCAATGATTTGGTATTTAAAATTTTAAATTAAAGGCTTGACACGTAATTATCGACCAAACTGTTTTGGTGTATTTTTTATTGCAATTAATCGATAAGTCATGTATACTAAGATGAGTAAATGATTATTTACCGTAAAAAAAAATAAATAAATAAATAAAAAAGAAAGAAACAGAAGAAAGGACAAGCATTTAAATTAAGTAAAATTTCCCACCCACACCCCAAAATTTTTAATCAATGATTTGGTATTTAAAATTAAAAGAATTGTCACTTAATTATCTATCAAATTAAATTGAAACTATCTACCATTTTTGGTATAGTTTTTACTACAACTGATCGATAAGGCATGTTTACCAAGAAGTGTTCATTACAGAAATAGTATTAAAAACAACAAAAAATTAATATCTCAAAATTAAATTAAGAGGCAATTTTCAAACAAATTGCAGTTAAAAGCACTTTTTTTTCCCTATACGAAGGTGTAAAAATTGAGATGCTTAGAAGTTAAAAAAATTGCAGTAGAGATTATCAGTATTTAACCGTACAATGATACATATGCTTCGTTTTACGGTGGCTTATGTAACGTAACGTTATTCTTTAGGGACGACACTTTAATTGTTGCCTGAAAGAAATAGCATATAAGGGCCTAAAAAAAATCTTTGTTAAAAATTTAAGATTGTAAAACTTTACAGTTATAGAGCAAGTTCATAAAAGAAGTAGAAACAAGAGATTTTTATAAATAAGTTTAAAATTGTAAAGAAATCTAATTTTAAATTTCCCTCCAACTTCTATTAAGAAGTGAACTTTTTAAAATTTTAATAGTTTCTAGCATTATTTTTTGGTATTTTTTATTGATTAAATAATTTTTATTCATAAAATAATAATAATAATAATATGTCGAAGAGGCGTTATAGAATTTGGCAATAAAACAAGTGGTTAAATGTAATCCATAAAAAGTGGGGAAGTCTTTTTCTTAAGTTAAATGTAATGTAAGTTCGCACAGAGGGTTTCTTTTAATGTTCCTTTCAAAACACTTTATCCTTTAATTAATAAGTCCAAATCGTTAATTTTTAATTATTAAATCAATTAAATTAATAATTATTAAATTAATAAAGGCTTAAATCTTTAAGCCTTTTCTAATAATAATGTAGTTGGCAGTAAAATTGAATTAAATTTAAAAATTGTTACAATATAGAGAGATTTTATTAATCAAATTAAAAATATTCAAGAACCGCTTTTCAAACAATTGTAATAGCATATATTTGTATTAGAGGAAAAGCATATTTAGTTCCATGATTTAATTTTAGCTAAAAAAGGGAATCTCAAAAAAGGACAAAACATATGAAAGCTATTTAAATAAATCCATCTAACAGTGAAGCGTATTCAATTTAAATTTTCGTAATTTCTCAAAAAAAGAATTTTTGTAATACGAAAATAATAGATGAAATATTTTACAAAACTATTTGATCTTAAAAGGCCAAAAAAATTCAAAAATTCTGTAAAACAGAATCTTTTAGATAATGAAATTTATTTCGGGGGGGAGGGGAGGGGGGATTTTCAAACTTCGACGCCGAGTTTCGAACCGGGAACCTTTTAATTAGCAGGCAAATGCGTTATAACGGAGCCATCTATCCTACGCGAAAAAGGGCTGAAATTGAGACTGCTAGTCACTCTGATTCAGAATTCCCTTCGGTAATATTAACCCTATGGGCGTTTGATGCGCTCGTATATTTAAAATATCTCCGCAGGAATTTAATATTTTTCACTTCTTTTTTCTATGTAACCTTCTTAAGAATGTCTTTTTTTTTCTTAGATCTTAAAATATCTCTAAAATCTAATTTTATAAGAAGTGTTAATATCTTACTCCCAGTTCATCAGTTTTTAAAACATAAAATATTAAATTCAGCATAGGTTTTAGAAATATTTTGAGAACTAAGAAAAAAAGTGACATCCTTTAAGAAGAGAACACTGAAAAAAGAAGTGAAAAATATCTATTCCCTGGGGAGATATCTACCCTATATATATAAAATTCTAATGAAACGAATTTATGTAACGATTCTATGAAACGACTGATTAAACAACTCATTACGTTTCACGGCGATTTCTCCTAAAATATGGAATACTTTGCAATAAAATTAACACCAAAAATCCGTATTGATCCACAGATCTCAAAACTGGTATTAGAATTTTAAAATTCGAATTAGTTTTCGGAATATTAATTTTTTTCTATTTTTAAATACTTTTCTCTAATGATGGCAACTCAAATTTTAATCATAACAGATATTTTTTTTCATATTTCAGAAAAGGCTATTTTAAATTAATTTGGCGACGAGTTTGGCCTCCCTTAAATGTATGCTAAGAAATGCATCATGTTACTTTTATTCATAATTAAATTTGTATTTCATTGTCATTTTATTTAATACAAAACTTTCATTTAAAATTGAAACCTTTAAAATAAATGGCTTTTTCTTCATTCTTTTTTTAAACGAAACGAAAAGAAAAATATTAGGCACAGATGTCATTTACGCAACGGGGTACCTAATTGGCCCCAAAATGGCATTATTTTGCCTGACATGGTAACCCGGCTATTGTTGCTTATTTATTAATAAATGTTTATTTGATTTTATTTCTTTTTTATTTACAAAAAATGTTATAAATTCTTTTGTTCTATAGTTATTAATTAATTTTTTTTATTTATTGTTATTTCATTTTAAAAAATAACAGAAAATAATTTAAAAATACATATGTAACAGGTATTTGAAAACGAGGTTTTCGCCAAATTGTCGTAAAAAAATCACGCCAAACCCGGTGCGTATGTGACAATGCAACAAATCATGAGATGGTACTTCTTAGTTATCCCGTCGACCAAATTACCGTCGCTAAATTGTAAGATTAAATGCCAATAATTGTTTGCCATTAATTCATTAATTGTAAGATTAAATGCCAATAATGGCCAATAAAACCATTAATTCGACGTTTTATTTGTATGATTATTAATCTTTTACTAATTTATTTGTTCTTTCGTTATTTAGAAGGAAAATTGTGTCAATTTGTATAATTTGGCGAGTGGTTTGGCGAATTTGGTCGACGGGATAACTAAGGAGTACCCATGAGATTTAATTTCCACTTCAAAGCAACGTTTTAATGTTATTACTTCTCCCGTCGACCAATATCGCCAAATTATACAAATTGACATTTTTTTTTTTTTTTAATTTTTAAGTAACAAAAGAACAAATAAATTAGTATAACATTAAAATAAAAATACAAATAAAACGTCGAAATAAAAATCACTTGAGGGCGTGAACATGTGTAACTTCCTTAAAGTCAAGTGAATGTGACATTTACGATCAACCATTATTGGCATTTCATTTTATAGTTTGGCGACAGATTTTTGGTCGATGGGATAACCAAGTAGCACCGTTTTAATTTACCACTCGAAAAAAAAAAAAAAATGCTAACATGCGAGTTAAAAAAAAAGCTATTGGCAATATTTTCACCCGGCTAACATAAAAGTACCAGGAATTGTTTGCGATCATGGCAACTTTTATGTAGATTTCCTTCTATCCTTCTATATATAAAAAAAAGTTTTGATTTGGAAATGGACCAATGAAAATCTGCGTAGCTATTCCGGGTAGATCCACATCCAATTTGAATGCTTAAGCATGGCCTTTCATCGTTAATATTTAAAAAACTGTTGCATACGAAAATATGAAAATCGGTGGTATTATAGAGAAATGTTTGATAAACACGCTGATGCAGACAGTTTTCAAATCGAAGAATTATTTTAAGAGATATTTAATGCTAAATTTGGACAAAATCGTTCCATTAAAAAAGTTTTATTGGAGCAAAAACTATACATGAGAATTTAATCATTTTTAGATCATTTTATACGTTATAAGTTCCCGGTGTGCAGATTGTATTTATTTTTCATATTTGACTCATTTTTTGAGGTTTTATTTCAATTTTAATTTCAAATTTTCAGCATTTCGAGAGATGTTTTTTACAAATTTTAGAAAATGTTATTAATTTAAACTGCTGTCAGTTGTATAAACAGCGCAAACAATAATGTTTACTTCAAATTAAAAATTCATTTTACACGTGACTACTTTAAACAGAAAATATAAAAAGCAGGAACTCATTGAAAATTACGTCATAAAAATTATAATTACACGTGAATTTTAAAAGAGACAGAATATTGTAAAATAATAAATTCATAAACATGCGTTAGAAGTCTTAAAAAGGAGAACTTACGTCACATTTACGTCACATTACACTTATTATATAAAATGAAAAAAAAATATTATTGCAAAACAGTTTAAATTTAAAAGTTGCTCGAGACATTTATTTGATATTTTAAGATGATCATAATATTTCATTTCTAACAAAAGTATTTTTACGTGAATATTAAAAAGAAAAAGAAAAGTTTGGTGAAAATTACGTCAGATTATAATTCTCAGATTCAAATTATAATTCAATCTTCTGAAATCTTTTTAAAGCCGATTAAATTATCGTGCTTTTAGAGTCTGCGGTGTCTGAACGGGGGTTGACAAGCGTAGCTCGTAGGGGGCAGAGCCCCCTAGTATATAAAAAAAAGTTTTGATTTGGAAATGGACCAATGAAAATCTGCGTAGATATTCCGGGTAGATCGGCATCCAATTTGAATGCTTAAGCATGGCCTTTCATCGTTAATATTAAAAAAACTGTTGCATACAAAAAATATGAAAATCGGTGGTATTATAGAGAAATGTTTGATAAACACGCTGATGCAGACAGTTTTCAAATCGAAGAATTATTTTAAGAGATATTTAATGCTAAAGTTGGACAAAATCGGTCCATTAAAAAGGTTTTATTGGAGCAAAAACTATACATGAGAATTTAATCATTTTTAGATCATTTTATACGTTATAAGTTTCCGGTGTGCATATTGCATTTATTTTTCTTATTTGACTCATTTTTAGGGTTTCGGTCACCTGACGAAACCCTATTCGTCTCGCTCCTCTGTCTGTCTGTCCGTCCGTCTGTCTGTCCGTCACAGAGTCCGTTCTCAGAAACTATACATGTTGGAGACTTGAAATTTTGCATACTTATAGATGAACACCACACATCAAACAACAAATCATAAAATTTTGAAAAAGTTGGTAATTAACCTAATTACGGGCTAATTAAATTCTAAAATTAACCAATCAACCTTTTGAATGCAGGTGCGAACACACGTTTTCGAAATCCTCGTCAGTTTCTCCTAAGTGTTGCCAGTAAATTCGGCGGATGCTCCGTCAAATCAGTCGGTGCAGGGTTACCACGGAGTAATTTAAGCAATAACTGAAGTGGACCTTTAAAAAGCAAAATCGGATCTTCCGAAGTATCGGTCGTACAAATTCGTAACAGGTGTAGAAATACGCGGAAAAAATTCTACTTTATTTTGGTATAAATTCCAAATTTCTGCGTAGGATAGAACGCAAAAAATCCACTAAAAATCGATCGATAAAAATTTAATTTCTGTGTTTGGAAAGACAATGAAAATAGATTTCATTCACCGGAAGGCAGCTGTCGTCGTCTCTCAGACATACCGGGGGCGGGAGAAATTTAAGGGGAGGAAAGTCTAATACGAAATTTAAACTTTTTAAATATTAAATTTTTCGATTAAATTTTTTGAAATCCGGGCTGGAAAGTTCTCGCAGATTTCATACATACCCCGTTCGAAGAGATAGCTTCATTACGAGTTGAGAAATTAATTATTATTTTATTAATTCCTTTTATTTCCATCAAATGCCAGATTAAGATGGAGGCACGTGCTTTTTTAATGGAGATTTCATTTAAATTAGGAAATCTAACAATTTGCGCGGGGTGTTTCGACAGCGCTCTATGAGATAAGTACTAATAATTCAATATGAAAAAGTTTATAGGTTTATAAGTGTTCATCCCACTATTTCCGAATAGCAATTTCAGGAAATATCTTAAATTATTGGTTAAGACCGCCACTCGATGTGTTCGAAACTTTAAGATACTTTATAACACATAAGAAAAAGTGTAAAAAAGAATGGAGTGTGATATTTCGAGGAGTGGAGGGGGGGGGGCTAGATTTATTTATTAAATCTTAGCGTTTGTTATCGCAGAAAATGTTTTAAACTCTTGGTTAAGACCGCACCGCCACCCTCCCGACCATGTATCTACGGAGAGATTGCGCAAAGGAGTTTTGTTCAGATATGCTTTTGTTAAGAATAGAGTGCGCTCCCTGGTGGTGGAATGCGGAACTAACGTAACGCGATTTTGTTAGAATTAGGAAATATAACAAGGCGATCCGTTTGCAACTTTAAGATACTTCATGACACATAATAAAAAGCTTATAAAATAATGATGCATGCAATTTCCTGTTAAGGGAGGGCGGGGGAGGGGCGCTGGATTTCTTTTTTATAAAATAGCGTTTACGACCTTTTTAGATGTCGTTTTTTTAGGACTATGATATATTCAGACACGTGCTGCTTATGAAATTTAAAAATGTCAAAATTTTAATTACCACTATTTCCGAATAGTACTTTCAGCAAATTTCACAATTTCTCGCTTAAGGCCGCCACCAACTCGAGTAACACATCCACTGATAGGTTGTTTAACAGAGTTTCGATCTGATACACTTTTGTTATGAATAGTGTGCGCTCCCTGGTGGTGGAATTTGCAACTAACATAACGCAATTTTTTTTTAATTATGAAATTTAACAAGTCGATCTGCTGGAAACTTTGACATAGTTCATAACACATAATAAAAGGCTTATAAAAGAATGTTCCGTGCAATTTACTGGGGCGCCTACCTATCTCGGGTGCTATAGACCCGATCCCCTCGACTAATATATCTACGGATATGTTGTAAAACGGAGTTTCCTTTGGATAGAGGTTTGTGTAGAATAGAATGAGCCCCCTGGTTGCGAAATGTGGAACTAACAGATTTCGCAAAAGGATAAAATGTTTTAAAGGAATATTAAACGAAACCCTCTGTGCGATCTGTGATCACACTTACCCACTTGTTTGAGGTTTTATTTCTATTTTAAGTTCAAATTTTCAGCATTTCGAGAGAGATTTTTTACAAATTTTAGAAAATGTTATTAATTTAAACTGTTGCCAATTGTATAAACAGCGCAAACAATAATGTTTACTTCAAATTAAAAATTTATTTACACGTGACTATTACAAACAGAAAAAAAAACTTTAAAATTAGAATTAAATGATTACATGTTAAAAGCAGGAATATTACGTCATAAGAACCATATTTACGCTTGAATTTTAAAAGAGAAACAAAATTTTAAATAAAAAAAATCATTATTATGCGTTAAAACGTCATAATAATGCGAAATTACGTCATATTTAAAATGGCTAAAAAATATGGCAAAACAATTTGAATTGAAAAATATATTTGCGCGAGATATTTTGAGATAATCTTTTCAACTATTATCGTGAATTCGAAGACAGCGCAAATAATATTTCCTTCTAACAACAAAAGTATTTTCACGTGAATATTAATAAGAGAAATAAAACTTTCGTGTAATTTACGTCAGATTTGAAACGATACATTTAAAATGAATTATTTAAAAGAACTATCTTATAGAGCTGTTAAAAAAATGCCGGGAACAATGACACTGTTTACTTAATTCATTTTACATTAGCTTATTTTCAAATGTTTAACTAATTTTTTTAATTAGATACGAAAACATCCATTGTATCTCTTAACAGCAGCAGATTTGGTCTTAAAAATTTCCAATCCAAGGAAAACGAATGGAAACCCGTTTACAGAGAGATCGCTATTGTTTTTTTTTTTTTTTTTTTTTTTTTAATTCAATATTTTTAAAGCCAATCAAATTAGCGTGCTTTTTGGATTTTGGTGTGCCTGAACGGGGGTTGGCGAGAGTAGCTCGTAGGGGGCAGAGCCCCCTAGATAAATATAAGAATGCATCAAACGCCCATACAGTTAACATTATCGAAGGGAGGGGGGGGGGGGATTCGGAAGCTGAGTGACTAGCTATCTTAAGGTTCTGTTTTAAAATCTAAATCGCAAAAATTGTCGGATGTCATTAAATTAATTCATTTAATTAAAATAATATAACAACTTTTCAAAATTTTATCATTTGTCGTGTTATCGGAGGTATTTAGTCATAAGTATGTAAAATTTAAAGCCTTTAACTTATGCAGTTTCTGAGAACAAACTCTGTGACACACACAGATAGATGAGTGAGACGAACAGAGTTTCGCCAGATGAACGGAAGCTAAAAAATAAACGGAAACGTTTGGAAGATTAATTATTGAAAGATAAAAATGCAAGATTTATTTTACGTTAAATATTTTTTCTACCTATTATACATTTTTCAGTCATCTGGTCTCTTTTCTACACTCTAAAACTGGGAGGAGTGAAAAGCTCACTCTTTGAAAGAGTGACAGGCCTTTTCACTCTTTCTGGAGTGAATTTTGTAAAAATACACACCTTAAAGAGTGGAATTTCCCACTCTCTAGAAAGGAGTGCAATATCTCACTCTGTTATCGAGAGCGAAGTTGTCACTCCCGAAAGAGTGGCTTGCGAATGCATTGCTTATTAGTCATTCAGAACAGCAAGGCGACAGCGCCCTCGTAAAATAAGAAAAATGATCACATTTCCGTCTGGTCCGCCATCTTAGGATTAACAGATAAGGATATCATTAAAATTATTCTTAATGAAATACATAAAATAAAGGTAAGTCTTATTTAATTTTAACCATTTATTCGTGTAGATATGTTAAGATTATGCTCTAAATAGTTGTATGTTGTATAGAAAAAGATTGATCGTTAGAGTGTTCAAAAGTGATTGTCTGTTATATTTCTTCATGTAGCGGTTTGAAATATAATTCTTTTAACAATTGAATACGCACTAGAGATCTGCACGGGCCGGCTCGTGCTCTGGCCGATTTTCACTCACGGAACTCGGGCCGGTCCCGGACCACACTTTTTTTGAAGGCTCGGGCCGGGCCGGCCCTAGCTTATTTTTTCTGTACAAAGCCGGGACTGGTTCATTCCGAGTCTTCACGACCCAAAATTTTCAGTCCTAATTTTGACCCAGCCCGTATGAAAATCATTGTCTCACCGTGGCCTGGTCTATTCAAAGGTCAGTAAAATTAGGTCTGGCCCAAAAATGTTTGCAAAAAATGCATACATTTTTAAATCGTCATTATTCTACCCTTAAACATTAAAATTTATTATTTTTAAAGAACACTAGATTTCTGCGCTTATTAAAATATAGCTCAATTAAAACATAGTAAAACGTGTGAAAAGAACCTGCGTATGACGGAACCCAGTTTTAAACTCACTAACGTATTGATCCATGCATAATTAATATACTCATACATAAGAAAAGAATATATAATACATTTACACTCGCTAAGAAGGGAACTTGTCTATAACGCATTTTTTTTTCTTTTCTATACAATTCCATCTTACTGTATAGCATTTTCCAGATTTTTAACACTTGTCAATGTTTTGTTGAAATTCACTCGGGCCGAGATTTTAACTTTTTTCCGGGCCGGGCTCGGGCAGAACTTTTAAGTTTTTTACCGGGCCGGACCAAATTTTTTTCTACGGGCCGGGCCGAATTTTTTTTCTATGAGTCGGGCCGGGTCCTTGGAAATTTCGGCCCGTGCAGATCTCTAAGCTCACAATGCTTAGCAAAAAAATAATCCAAACTTCATTAGTTCGGGAAATGTGAATTTAAAAAAAAAAATGAGTGAAAATATTTTTTTATTCCCTTTCAATGCTGTGTTTGTAAATTATAAAACTTTTGCCAACGACCAAAGCAAAGAAGTTTTATCTCTTTCGTTTGAAAGGGTGACTGACTCATAAGAGAAGATAGATTTTCTCAATCGTAGGAGACACGTCATTCGAAAACATAAATTTGCCGTTCTATGAGATTTTTTTTTATTTGGTTTAATTTTGATTTCGGATTATATACAGTTAAGAGTATATATTAGTGTTTCGGAGTTAAATATGATATTTGATGTTTATGATATTACGAAAAGGTTGGTACAGTGAAACCTCCCTGTGCGACCAACTCTATTAGGCGACCACCTCCCTCAACGACCATTTTTTTCATGGAACGAAATTTATTCCCATAGGCTCAATACTAATTTGACCTCCATTCGAGACCATCCCAGTTGAACCCCCTCCATGACAGACCGATTTCTTTGAAGAAAATGAAATAAATTCCGTTTTTTCCTGGTCGCTTGAAGAAGGTTTTATTAAAAAAATAATTCCGGAGAGTGCATTATTCATCAAACTTCTAAACTAAGTTTAGATTTTTTTTTATCCCGGTAACTTTTAAGTGTTTAAACCCCTTTGTGCCTTTTTAGGCAATGAATTTAACTCTGATTACAAATTAAGACTGACGGTTAACAAACTCCTCTGCCCTGTTGTGTCGGAAAACTCTCAAAGAAATAGATAATGTAATGAATCGTCATTATTTGTTCCCGCCCACAAAAAAATGCATTTATTTACTGAACTTCGAAAGAACATGGAAATAAAAATTATAAAATATAAAACTGTAAAATTAAAGCAAAGCTCAATGTGTTCATTTTTTAAACTCTGCAGTAATTAACTTATGTAATTAACTTTTATTTTGATACTTAAATTTTTATATTTTTTCCTAGTTTGAAAAATAAATTTAAGTAACATTGTTACCATTTTTCAACAATTAAAATCTAGATTTAAACATGACCTCCATTAAGAGACCACCTCTCGGAGAGACCAATTTTTATTGGAGCAGTACGTGGTCGTTTTAGGGAGGTTTTACTGTATATTAATTTTTTTAAATTGTATCTAAACATTTTTCTGCGGGTTATTATTTTAAAATTTCGAGACTGAGTAATATAAAAAAAAATAATTATAGACATTCTGCATCAGTTATTAAATTTCCTTGAATTTAAACGCATTTTCTATGTTTTTGATGCACGTAATTTTTGGCACTAAAAAATAAAACATGATATTTAAGCATTGAAATAAAATGTTTTTTATGCCTGTTTTGAAGTTTATCGATAAGACAGCTTTAGTATATTTTTTAAAAAGTTCATATTTTCTTACATGATTTAGGACTGAATATTTTTTTAAAGAGATTAATAACTACTTTTTTACATTAAAATGATTTTCAAACAATAAGAAATTTTATATGCAGTCATTCACTTTATTTTTATTAAAATTCATACAGATACAAATAAATGTAATGTGTTTATTTTTATATTTATTTTTTTTCTATTTCCTAGGTCAATCTTTTCCTATAAAACATATCAAATCTATTTTGCTCATATTCCCAAAATACAATATCTACGGGAATAAAAAAATTAAATAAAATATGACTTACCGTGTCGTTTCATTAATAAGTATTGTTTTCAACAATAATGGGCCAAAATTAGAAATCATGATTAAGTTAAGGAATATGTTTAAAAGACATATATATACATATTCCATAGAACTTAAAATTTAGACTACATTATCATATTAAATAAAACAAAAGCAAATCACAGCGGAAAAAAATACACATTTTTAATATTTAAATCATACTTAGAACTCATTTTTAAAAAAATATGTAAATTTATAAGCATTGTTTTTAAGTAAAAAAATGAAAAATATTTTAGAACAATAGGACTTTGCAAAAATAGCAATAATTTACGGAAAAAGTACGGTAAAAAGGTAGGAATTTATATTTAAAACCAAAAATTAAAATGACATCAAACATTGTTAAACATATAATATTCACCTATTAAAAAGTTATTTATAAAACTTTAAAAGTAATATTTTTATAGGGTATGCAATAAAAGCAAACACAAAGGATAAAATTGGAATAAAATATATTAGTTTATTTCTGTCAGTAATCTAAATTAAATTCATATGTAACTTTAACTGATTTTTTCCTTAAAAGTTCAATTAGTGTTACAAACTATGAATTGAATAAATATTGCTGATAAAGTATTTTATTCCAGTCTTTACCACGCTTGTATCTATTTTCATTGCATGCTGTAAAAGATGTGATTCTTTTAAAATGCCCATAAAAGCAAAATATAAAAAGAATTGACTCGATAAAAAAATGAACATTCACTTCTATGAAAGAGTGACTATTCACTCCTACCAGGGGTGAAAAACCGCACTCCTTTAGCAAGAGTGAATAGTCACTCCTCCGAAAGAGTGATTATCCACCCCTGTTTAGAGTGAATATTCACTTCCCAGGAGTGACTATTCTTTCTTTCAGAGAGTCAAAAATTTCACTTTTGCTCAGAGTGAATAGTCACACTGTAAACTGAAATGTCTGAAATTCAGACATTTAAGTGTCTGAAACGCAGTGTTCAATTTTCAGACGTTTTAAAATGTCTTAAAATTTTCAGACACTTCTTGTGTCTGAATTTCAGACACTTAAGTGTCTGAAACAAGAGTGTTCAATTTTAAGACGTTTTAAAATGTCTTAAATTTTTCAGACACTTCTTACGTCTGAATTTCAGACATTTCATATGTCTTAATTGCGGCCATCTTTGAACCCTCCCCCTTTTTTTTTTGGCCAATATGAAGCCATATTTGACCACTTTTCTTTCTAAGCCATATACGCAACCATGTTTGACCACATTGAATCATTTTTTATAAATGGGAATACTTTGTTACCATAAAGCAGAGCTGATTGCAGCGTGGGAAAAATGGGGTGCTTCTCTACCCCCTGATTTTAAGGTACCCCAAATTGGATACCTATTATTATATACAATTATTATTATATACATATTATTATATACAATTGGATACAATAAAGCTGATATTTTAAATCAGTTTTGACCTTATGAGGATTGTAATCAGTATTTTGTAGTTTTAGAATAGGATAATTATATGTATATATATATATAAATATGCATTTATGTGATATATATTCCCTACGGCATCAAAAATGTTTATTACTTTTAGTGAACTTCGGATTAATTCTAGTCCGAAGACCTAGTATTCATTCGCCCTCTTCCCCCACTGCCTTCGTATACTGTTACAAAAAAAAAAAAAAAAAAAAAAAAAAAAAAAAAAAAAAAAAAAATGAAGCCTATTCGATGCCGTCAAATACATATTTGGATAAATATATCATTTTCTTTAACCTAATCATGTTCTAAAAGTACAAAATATTTATTAAAATAAGCATAAGATCAAAACAAACTTAAAATATCAGCTTTATGGAAATTTTATACAGAATTTAGGGGCCCGTAAAGCTAAAGGCCCATAGAAACAGCCCAGTTTGCCCATGCTGTAATCAGCTCCGCTTTATGGTAACAAATTATTCCCATTTATAAAAAAGAATTCACTCCTTCAGAAAGAATTCCATCCCTGCTTTGTAGTTCAATTTTTTCCTATTTAAATAACATATTCCCAGTGCAATTCCCAGTTTAAGCATTTTTTGCATTTTTATTTCCGTGTTAAATAAAATCTAATACTAAATCCCCCAAAATTTGCAAAATATGAGAACACAATATTTAAAAAAATTGAGTATGAAACTCTTCATTTAAAGAGTAAATTCGATTTTTTTTTTTTTTTTCTTTTTAAGAGGGGTTTATTTACCATAAGAAAAGTTGAGAATTTAATTATAAAATATTCAGAATTTCACGATAGCTTCATTTTAATGCTTCTATGATTTGTTTTCATGTTCACACACACACACATATATAATAACATACAGGAAAAGTCACTTCTAGTTTCAAAACCTATTTTGCCTAAATATACATTTTTTTTTTTGCCTTGTTTGTATAAATGAACTTTGAGGAAAACCGCAATTTTTTGTGCGAAATGTAGTTATGCATGGAAATATACAAAACTCTAGCTGTTTTCTAATTTCCATTTTAAACTTGTAATAACCTTTTAACTTAAAGCTGTTCTCAACTGCTCTGCTCAACAAGCACAAAACGTTTTGACACATTTACAAATTCATTTTTTAACGGAAAGGTATAAAATTGGAAAGCCTGAGCATGGAATCGAACTGTGTTTTCCATTTTTTGATCCATAAATTACCTATTGAGTTATAAGCGATTTTGATCACATGACAAACACGTTTTTCGCCCTTTCTTGAGTGGTTATTCTTCTTTCACGCAGAAATTCGATTCAAAACGCCCACTTGGACACTATTTTCTGAAAGACCTGTTGCGTTTGAAAGAAAAAAAAAAAAAAAAAAAAAAAAAAACCGAAGAAAACAGTTCGATAACATAGTTTCTGAACAACACCAGCCAGTTTCATTCATTTCCCAACAAAAATAAATTAAAACTTGCGTCATAAAGTTGCCCTTTTGGATTTGAGAACAGCCTTAAAATAAAATAAGCTTAGTTTTCAATTTCTCATGTTTTGCAAATCCAAAATTTAAAATTTTGAACAAAAAAATCAAAGTAAATAATGATTTTTTTTTTTTTTTTTTTTTTTTTTTTGAGGAAATGGAATTATAGCTGTAAATAATTTATATTCTATACAATGTGCTATTAAAAAATGAAAATTTCGAAAACTGATTTTACATATAATAATCACAAAATTGCAGTAATATTTTCCTTTCAACTGTATAGTTTAGAGAATATACGGGTGTGCCATATAATTAAAAATTGCTTTGAAACCAAATAATATCATGCAGAATATATATCTATATATATATTTAAGGTGACACAAAAAAGTTTTGACAAATCGGATTTCAAAACACAAATCAATTTTGCCAAAAACAGATTTTTGGCTAAAAAGGTTTTCCTCGAAAATTATACATCTCTAATTATATAAAAAATAAATCACGATAGATGTTTGTTAATTTTCCAATTTTTATCAAATATTAAACTTCGAGTGAATTGCACATCCTTCATAGCGAACAAACAATTAATTTAAAAGTAAGTTTAAAATAAAATGTGGTTATAACTGTGATAGAAAACGTTACAAGGAATTCAACATGTTCATCAAAACGCTAAATTAACCTTTTAAAAAACAACCTTTTTTTTTTTTTTTTTTTTTTTACTTCTTTTAAATCCAAACAAAGTATTTCTTCTTCAACAAAAGTTTCGACAATTTTACGTTTTTGCTTTATTTTTATAGACATTCTAAGTTAACCAATTTTTTACATAATATTACTGATGTTTTTACATAATCAAATTAGCCTACACTCACACAAAAAATATAATATATAATTCTGGACCTGCAGTTCTAGAATTACAAGTATGTAAAAATATATATTTCTAGAATTAGCTGTTTTTTTTTTTCGCAAACAAATTCAAACATAAGTTATATTTCATGCAACATTTTATGTGGTACTATAAACAAAATATCAAAAACACTTACTGATATCGATATGACTTGATTTAAAATAACTGTCATAGTGAAAGAGAGACAAAAACTTGCTTCTTTTTGGAAGAAAACCCCTTCCTATATCCTGCTAGCCCTGTTAAAATAATGGAAATTTTCCATTCTGAAAACAGAGCCCGCGGGACTAGTTTGTAGGTCTGGGGTTAGTTTTCTTGTTTAACGAGATGAGTAACTATATTCTTGACGAAAAGCAATGAAAAGTAATACTGTCTCTGTTGGGAACTATTTGTAGAGTTATCCGGATGTAATTTCAGTCGTTATATCCATATATGAAGCACATAAGATCCCTCCAGCCATCCAGAATGCAAGAAACTTCTAAATATAACGCTTCCACTAATAACGCAGCCGCAGTAATAACATAATGACAACATTTTTCACAGTAAAAAATCCGGACCGGTCAAAGACGCGAACTGTTGAAGAACGTTTAAATTTGAATACGACAACGGACTCCGGACTCACAACACAGATTCGCTTCTCAAAGTAAAAAAAAGCTGCGAGTCAGCATTTCCATTGGAAACAGATGGCTTTATTCATTACGTCAGTCTACGGGTTACAGTATGATAAGTTGTTAAAACTTTTTTTTTTTATCAGCGGGAAAAGTGGAATGTTGTATAAGAAGAAATCAGAAGCATTTTATTTTCTTTATTTGGCGTTTTTCGCAATGTTTACACTTATAAATTATATGAATATAATTATTACAGATTTTATTCTTTCAGTAAGAGGGTAAAAAACATATTATAAATTAAAAAAATCGTCGTAACGCTAGTTAAAAAAATAACATTTATTCTTCGAAATGATTACATAATTGAACACTAAGAGAAAAAAGAACTCAGAAATTTTCGTAAGAGGAGCACCGCCCCCCCCTCTCTTCCTAAACCACTAATAGAAATCAATTTTTAAATATTTCCTTTTGACGTTCGTATATTTAAAATTTATCTTAGATGAGGGGTGTTCAGAAGGGCACCCCTTACCTTCCACTAGAGGGAAAGAAATGTTCTGCATTTTGAAAAATATTGTTAGAAATTTATTTTTATACATCTATTTAATATTTAATACTTCTTACTTGTTAATTTTTTTATATTCCTTTTATATAAAAATTATCTTGTACAAGGTGTTCTCACAACAGATTCTTGGTTTAGCTTATTTCATATTTATATTTTGCGTTTTAGTTAGGCGAACTAGGTAGGGGACTCCAGACACATCTGTCCATCCTCTCCTCTTTCTACATTTTTTTCTAAGAACAATTATATCTCTTTGTATTTAGGGAACGGCCTATGAGTGAGCCATGAGCATACCTATGAGTGGAAGTAGTTTTTGAGAAATTTATATTTTGGGAAAAGTTTCTTTAGCTTGTACTTTTACACTAAAAATAATTTAGTTCGAAAGTTAGTAAACGGGCATTTACAATTTTGGCAGACGTCCCCATGGTCAAATTAAGTTGCTTATTTTATACACTAATACCAAATTTAGTGGATGGCAAAGCATTTCATCCATTCGAAAACGTTTTCTGACGGTGCTGTCAGATATATTGCGATACAATTTCATATGAGGACACCAGAAGCGAAAGGCTATAAGTGACAAAATTGAAAAAACTGAGATCAGTATACAGGCTATCTGGAAATAAGGCTATTTCTTTTATGATTGCTCTCAGAAGAAAAATATAGGGAGGGGAAACGTTGGACAGATGTGCCTGAAGTCCCCTGCCTTGTTTGCTAAACTAAAACGCAAAATATAAGAGATTTCCTAATTATGTGTTGCATTCTGGAGGTCAACTACTTAAGCTCTATAAACTACTTAACCTCTTTAATCTGTACTTAAAATTTAAAAAATATATTGTACTTCACTTTCCTTCCACAGTTATTGAAATAAGAATTGAAAGACCGCTATGAAATTAGCAACAGCTTCATATTTTAAGTCAGTCACTTACTATTGATGTTAATCGTTAAATTCAATTTATTCCAAATCTAAATTTTTTCACTTATATTCTTTAGCCGCAGGGTCCTCATATACAATCGTCGTTTCATCATACATATGATACAATTGTATTACATTCAGACATATAAGTGTCTGAATTTCTACATGTCTTAATTTCAGACACATGATCATTATTCAGACATTTTTCTCAGTTCATTTATACCATGATCACAGTAAGACACTTAAGGGTCTTAAATTCAGACACTTATGATGTCTGAAATTTCATATTCAGACACTTAAGTGTCTGAATTTCTTTTTCAGTCACATATGTGTCTGAATTTAAGACGCCTCTATTTGCAGTGCACTCTAAAGAGTTTGGGCATATTTTGACTCTGCGGTAGAGTGACTATTCACTCCTGTCACTCCTTTTTATTTAGAGTGTATGTTTTATTAGAACTTTATTAAATTAAAGTCACTGTTAAGTACAATAACATATTCGTATCGTTTCTCCTTAGCAGCAAAATTTTTTTATATTTAATTTTTGTTATTCAAAAACATTTCCGTAAAAATTTAAAATAACGAACTGAATTTTGAGAGGTTTTCGCATTTAGATTATCAAACATCACAAGATTAATACATTTGCGCATCTTTATGTCAGAAATTTTAAATGTGCACCACTGGTTTTTCTTTTTTTATGGATATCCAACCAGGTTTTAGTTCACCTTTATTCGATTACTTGATTCGATTGCAGAATTTTAATAAAAAAATCCAACCTCCAACAAATAAATATTATATACGGTATGTATAGTTCACCAACGCGAAGCGTGATTCTAAAATAAATCCAACTTTCTGAACAAAATTACAGTTGAAACTACCCGTATCATGTACGGGTAAAATCTGTTTACGTTGCAATGTACTGCCCTATGACGAAGCAGAGGTTTTACACAAATCCCACATCCAGAACAAATAAATCCGACGACAAAAAACTTCTAGAAATTTGACCTCGTTTTCATTTAATCATTGTACATTTAGTTTTTATGAATGATGATGTAAATTTCCATTTGTTTCAATTAGTTACATTTGTTTTCGCAGCGTTAGAGAAATTGGATAGTTTCTGTTGCACTTGCCCAAGAAAACGTAAAATATTGATAATTACGTCATAAAAACTATATTTACACATGAATTAAAAAAGGGAAAGAAAATTATAAAATAATAAATCCATTAATATGCGTTAAAATTCGCAAATGGAGGAAAGTACGTCCTATTTAAAATTGCCACAACATAATATTGCCAAACAGTTTAAATTTAAAAATATATTTGCGCGAGACATTTATTTCATATTTTGAGATAATCTTTTTAAACTATTGTTGAGAATTCTAAGAGAGAGCAAATAATATTTCCTTTTTAACAACAAAAGTATTTTCACATGAATATTAAACAGAGAAAGAAAACTTTGGTGAAAATACGTCAGATTTAAAACGATACATTTAAAATGTCTTATTTAAAAAAACTTTCCTACAGCGTTATTAAAAAATACCGGGAGACAAAGACTCTGTTTACTTATTTTATTTTATATTAGCCTATTTTCATATGTTTCACTGATCTGGTTTAACCAAAGACGAAATCAACCCGTTAACAGGGAGATCGCCACTGTTTTTTTTAATTATAATTCATTCTTCCGAAACATTTTTAATGCCGATCAAATTAGTTTGCTTTTACAGTTTGCGGTGTCTGAACGGAGGTTGGCGAGCGTAGCTCGTAGGGAGCAGACCCCCTAGTTTGTAAAAATATTCGTGATAAGATTGATAATTTCATCTTTATTGACGCTACGTCCATCCCCATTTAATAAAACATAGTTGCTGCAACATAGATAGACACTTGTTCCACAATTCTAGTTTTACCCATTTGAAGATTATCTCAATATATCTAAAAAAATTAAATGTGAAAAATCAATTAGAATTTTCAAATATAATATATTTTACCTACGTCCTGCATCCTCGGCAATATATTCTGTAATATAGATAGCCAAGCTTAGATCCCCTTGTATCTTTAAAATGCAACAAAATAATATTTTGAAGTAATTCTTTCAATTATATTAAAGTGCAACAAAATAATGATATTAAAATTATTAATATACAAATATTGCACTTAATAGTGGTAGACGTGAAATTAAAAGATAGAGATCACCTTTACAATAGGTGTCAGTTTAGATGTCGGCGTGAACAATGCCTTTCATAATGTTCTTTTCAAAAATACCATGCAAATGTTTTAATTAAAAATTCAGAATGAAGTAATTACCCATTCCGGTAATTTCTATCTAAAAAATTATGTTTGTTGCTGTTCTATTCTAATAGTCGTGAAAAAGAATGAAACAGATGCTGTTAATTAGGGTTATATTTTTTATTTCCCCGTATCTTTTTATACATCGTTTAATTAAAACACGCATGTATTAAAAGTTTCTTACAATCAATAGTAAAGGATATTTTAACAAATGGTGATAATTTAAACTGATATCGTTGTTCCTTGCCAAAAACATCTGCCATGTCAAAATTTGGAATGCAAACATGGCATCTCTATCATTGTCTTTTATTTCAACCTGAATTGGGGTCAAATATATTTTTCCGGGTTTAATCCTATATAAAGACTGTACTTGAAACATTTTGACATATCTGGGAATGATACTTTCTAATTATTCACACTACGATGAACAAGTTGTTTCTGCTCCTTTCTGTTGGTCTCGGGTATCTTCTCTTTGTTGAATGCAATTCATCGCATTTCAGTAAGTATAAATCCTTTTTGGACGTTTTTATTCAATTTTGCTTGTTGCCTATCTGTACCAGATCTTCCAATTGGTTTTTGACTCAATTCAGTCGAATTCCTTAAGGGGAGGTTTGCTTTGGATAGATATGGATGAATTTATAAAGCATTTTCGAGATTTATTTTTTATTATCAGGCTACTCCCGCTGCGCTGTTCCATTTTTCCAAACGAATCTTGAATCACACAAAATGGTGAGTTTGACCTTGCATTTTAAAGCAATATAGTCCTTCACCTGGAATGTCCTTCCGCATTGTTAAAAACGAAGCGAACACCGTTACGATAGTATATTAATTTATGCTTTGGACAAAATTTCGGCTATTGAGAGGAAACATTTTTAGTTGATCATTCATAGTAGAATTTGGTAGGGAAATGTGACATTTCGAAAACATGAAATAAAATGTTCTCTAGTCACGAAATTACTAAATTAAAGAGCATAGCAATGAATGCAGGGATTGACCATTAAATTTTGATAAAGTTCGGTTGGCTCACTTTTGTTTGTTAGTTCTTGAACTCTGGCCCTCTCAGCTTGCAATATATGTGGTTCTGTCAGCTTAAATACAATTCCACTGAATGTTATGTTATATTTCGTAATAAACGTCCTCTTCTGCCAGGTCAGAAACTGTTTTCCATCTTTGGTTTCCAGCAGATTAAATATAGTTTGAAATGAAATAAATTATTTACAGACAAAGAATGTTTAATTTTCATATATAAAAGAAAAGTGAAGGACAAAACAGTGGGTTTTTAAAGCTGAATTGTTTGAAGAAAATTAAAATGACGTCATTTTCACTGCCTTTTCATTTAATAGATCAGTTGCAATCATGTAACCGTAAATACGAGAATAAATTTGATGGCTTAATCCTGTATAAAAATTAACCTTTAGCTTGCATTCAATAAAATCTTTCTAATCTTCCATAATCGGCTGCACATCAAACATCAGAAGTTAGTGCTAAAGATATACAAAAGTTAGTTACAAACTTCTTTCCAACATAGTTGAAAAGCCTTTATGCATTCGATTTGTCTGATTGCCCGTCCCTCCGGCTGTCCGTGCTATAACCCTCGTAAATATACTCGGATTTTCAGGTATAATTGATATGATTTATTGATGTTTAAGATAGAATGTACTATATTGAAAATGAAGTATGTAACAATATATAGTTCGTTAAAAGGGGCCCCTCAAAAAATTGCCATTACACTATGGTCGAAGTAGAAAAATCCTTTGCAGTGTATTTAATGATGTTACACTATTTTAAAAATATTGAAAGTGATGAACATCCCTTAAGTACAGTAATATATGCTTACTGTAAAATAAGATATGTGTAGCACTTATAAATAAAGACCAGAGGGGAAAAAGATGTTATGTAACAAAAATTAGAATTTGATAAAGTTGCAGTGAAAGTTTTTAGTTGTAATTTAGTTATTCATTTAATTCCTTCTTAGTATCCTATGTTTAAAGTATTTTCTTTAGTAATAATTTCTATTGAAGAATTATCATGATTTAATCATCCGCGAATCAATGTTCCAATCAATGAATCCGATGTTCCAGTTCGTGAAATTGTGACAAATAGTGTTCCGGTTCGTGAAAGTATGGAATATAGTGTTCCAGTTTGTGGGATTATTAAAAAATGTTATTAGTTTTATACATATAGCTTACTATGTTCTCTGTAACTTTTTTTCTAATTATTTAGAATCTTGAATGAATTTTTTTAAATTGGTTTTTCTAGGATTAAATATAAATTTGCTATACTGTAAAGTCCCGATGGTACGAGTTAATACGCACCAAGCTCACCTTGGACCAGCAAAAAATTTGTATAAACCGGATTGACACAAATCGTCACTCACTAAAGAGATGAAATATAAATTTTCACATAAATTATACATTTTTAGGGTACTAGTAACATTTCTTTGATGTACATTTCCGTTACTTTTAAGAAATACGAGGAATGAAATTGTTTATTTGAAAAATAACCATGATAGTTTTTTGGTTCTTGAATGTCAATTTCGCTGCAGACAACGCTGCTACATAGCTACCAATTTCTAAGATTTTTTTCTTACCTCTAAAACTTACCAGTCAATTTTGCCTCATTCATCGCCGAAATCTAAAAATTGTCAACGATTAAATAGGGCAAAAATTTGTATTCAATTTAACAGGTAACAAAACCGTACAACAGCTATGTGATTCTAATAGTGTCATGAAAATTGCAGGTGCAGCCTCTTCTTTCTGCTCAAACTATTAAATAGCTTTTTTCAATCAAACTTATACCTTTGGAATCGATCTTTTTCTTCTGATGGACTGATGGTTTCCATTATTATGAAAAAGCCATTGTAAATGAAGTGTTAGGTGAAGAGGAAAGAGCAGCCGTAAAGAGTTAGAACTCTGATTTTCTTGTCAGAGTGGGGGGGGGAGGAAATGGTCTTTCATCTTCACCTAACATTTCATTTATAATGGCTGTTTCATAATAATGGAAGGTATCAGTCCATCAAAAGAAAATAACTCGGTTAAATCGGGAACTCGGTTAAGCGGAAGTCGGATAATTGGGACTTTACTATACTTAAAAAAATAAAAAAAAAAATAGTGGACAATAATTTTGAAATGCTATTCCGGTTCGTGGATTTTTCCGTTTCGAGCTCTGATGGTAACTGCTGAAATCTGATTTTCAAATGTGTTGTTCGTTTGTTATAATGTTTATTTAGGTTTCTTGTTCTCTATATTATACAGTGAGCGTTTGTTTCAGTGTTCTGGATGTTTATACATTACGCTCTGCTAAAAGCATTAGGTAGATCGACTGAGGGGTTGCATACACATTTATCTATGAAACATGGTACTAAAGTTCAGAAAGAATTTAATACAAAGTCTCTTCCTTCAATAGGTCAAGATTGCATAGAAGATACATTGCTTTTCAAAAAGCGGAAAATAAAGGATTGATTTAGTAGTAATAAGGAATCACTGGATTTAATTTTATCGCGAATGGCAGCTAGAGACGGTTTCTTCTTTAAAGTTTTCATCACTTCAACTGACTTAAGAAACTTACAGAAAGCTAAAGGCTATGATAATTTGTCAAAATCTGCAGTATCAATTCGAAATCGTGTAGTAAACTATAGTTCCATAATAAAGGAGTTAATTACAAGTGAAATAAAAACTTTAAAAAATCAGTAAAAAAAATTAGTTCGACTTTTGTATAGGCATTTTCTCCAAACAAGCGATTTATGAAAATTTATGACCATTCAATAAATTGAAATTTGAACAAATTCTGGAATTTAGGACTTATGCTCATACAGCAATAAAGTGTATTGAAATGATAATAGTGCGTCTAAGTTAGAATGACATTTAACTAAAAAAGACATTGTTGCTATTATAAATGGGACTTAGAGATGGTACTTTAGATGCCTTGATATTTCTAAGACTATATTTTCAAAGAAAAGCGATTAGTTAAGAAACAGTGAACTATTCAAACTAATCTTTTTTTTTTGTGGTATGGAATAATTTTTTATAGCATACAACGTTTTCCAATTTTAGCAACTATCTCTATTTAGAAATTTAAACTACGCATCAATGTAATTTTTTGTAGAATATGTATGTATGTTAAATTCTTTAATTTCAAGAAAAAAAAACTTCATATTAGTGAAAATCTTGCGTCTGCGATATCCCCTAGAATTATAATTATTAATTACGTGGTTTTGATAATAATTCAAAATTTAATTAGTGATATTATTTATTTTTTAATATTGTAAATATTAAACTATTCAAAAACTTGCTTAACAGGAAATAAACGAAATTATCTAGAAGATGAAACATAGACATTTCATATTTTTTGTTACAACATGAAACATCAACAGCATATTTGTTTTAATTTTCAATTGTTGTAATTTATCCTATACTTTTTCATAATTAATTAAAGTCAAAATTTCTCAACTTAGTATATTTTTATATGTAAGATAAACTGTACGTTTCTTTAATTATCTTTTCTATAAGATTATGATATTTAGCTATTGTAAAAATTGGTGATATTAGAAAAATTCTAATTTTCGTAATCCCGGGATTATCTCGGAACCCCGGGACTGAATCTAAGCAATCCCGAAATCCCGGGATTGGAAATTAGTCTCGGGATTGTAATCCCTAATCTGGTCTCATCTGAGCTATAATGACTTGAGAGTCGAGTGGTCATTCAATGTAGTAAATAGAACAATGTAAGACTTCTCAATGGATTACCTAGTCGCAGGGCAACTTCACATCCAGTCTATAGGTAAGCGACTGAGACATTAGGGAGCCATATGAAAAAATTAAGTTTAACTGTAGTTAAAAAACAAAACTACATTAACTGAAAGAAAAAATAAATTTAAAGTTAAAGAGTAAAGATATGAAAGATAAAAATGCAAAATTAAAAAAATAATAATAATGAGAAATAAAAAGAAAGGAAAAAGAAAGAAAGAAAATATTCCACTTATTCCTAGCAAGACGTAAAAGCCACCGGTGCAAAATGAGCCCCAGACTAAACCTTAAAAAAAGGACACTTTTCAGTGACCATACATTAAGTTTAAGTAAAGTCGATGTATTAAACACGTCATGGTCGAAAACTTATTAAATTTAGCTTTAAATTTTTCCTGTGGGACCTTTCACGATCAGGTCAAGTAGCGTTCAACTTTTAGTGTTAAAAAGAAGGAGCACTCAAAGGCCGCGCCTGCAGCCTGTTGCTCCTCTAAGACCAGTAGAGACGGTCGTGAAGGTCATTGAAGGCGTTTTTGTGAGAAAAACCATGGTATTAGAATAGATGGTAGGCAGTGATGGAACAGTGTAGCACCAGAGAATCAATTGTCACCGCTAAATTTTAGTAGTATTCTCCGTCTTTTTTCAGGATAGAATTTCTGGGATTTTTCAAAGCGAAGAATACTAATAAAATTTAGTCGTGACACTCTACAAGCTGCTGCGCCACTGTTCCATCACTGATGGTAGGGACGCTGTGTTTGAGAATTGACCGCAAGAGAGAAGTTCGATGATGCGTGTACTGGCCGGAGCGCCATCTATTATCTCCATTTGAAGTTAGAAACGAGAACCTTTTTTTTTAATATAAAGTAGCTTTTTTTTGTCTAATATGAATGTTTTTTTTTTTTTTTTTTTATAAAAATCATAAAACAAATTATTTTAAATTTTGTAAATTATTCATAATACATTTTACAAACTAAAAGTAACTCCCTTTTTATCAGCTGTGTTATTTAAATGACAAACAAAATGTAACAAAAAATATGAATTTTTGTTCAAGATAGGTCTAGAATACACTTTTTACTCTTTTAAATTTTACTTTATCCAGACTATTTTAAGTAAGATTCATTTAAATCAAGTGTATCTAATATAAAAATTATGTCCTGAATTTGGCATGTAATTTTCAAAAATATTTTGTAGATTAACTTTAAAAAAAAATTAAAATAAATGCTGCAATGTTTTTGCTTACATTTTTCATTTTATTAAAAACCATGAAAACTAGAATTAGTTTATGAATTATTATTGTTTATTAAATATTCATAATGAATTTGACAAACTGCAAATAACTAAAAACTAACATTTTTTCAGCCGTATTATATATGAAAAAGTATCAATTCTTGTTCAAGATAAATCTAGAATAAATTTCTTTCTTTTAAATTTCTCTGTACTTTTGTTATTCAAAGAAATCAAGGGTGTATCTATATAACAATTGTGTTCTAGATTTGGTAAGTAATTGTTGCAAATATTTTCTAGATTAACTTAAAAAAATAAATAAATACTGCGGTGTTCTATTTTTTTTTTTTTTTTCATTTTATTTGAAAACCATGAAAACAGGAATGCAGTTTGTGAATTCGTTAAATATTCATGATAAATTTGACAAACTGCAAATAAGTATAAACCTTTTTTTTTTCAGCTGCATTATTTAAAAGGAGCACAAAATATTAATTCTTATTTAAAACAAGTCCTAGACACCTATTTTTTTTATTTTCAATTTTACTGTACTCAAATTTCTTTAAAAATAATTTATACAGTATCAAGTTAATGCTGAGATTTTATACTTTTACAGTAGCATAAAGTTAATGAAAGAGTATAGTATGAATTATTTCGTGTAATCAAGAAACTCGTCAATAACTTCTTGTTCCATTAGGATAAAGTTAATTTATTGACAATTTTTTTCCCCGAAATCAAAATATAAGCTGATGTTTTTATATTGCATTTAATAAAGGTATTTTGATAAATTAAAGCTCTGTGTGTGTACATTTAAATAAAGATTACATAAGAAAATGAACGTTGTCTTTATTTACGAAATAATTAGCCAACAATATAATATTATTTAATAAAATAATTTCGTTTTTTTTTTTTTTTTTTTTTTTTTTTTGAACGACAAATGGCAGCTCCAGCAAATTGCAATTTATTTCTCGAGAATTTATTAAAAAATCGCGTATCATTAAATATTTATTCAATATATAACAGAATAAAACATTTTAGTTACAAATTTGGAGTTTGAATTCCACTAAATGTTAGTTGTATGTATGTATATCAATCTTTTATTTACAGAAATGCAGATAGAAGATTCATTGTCAAATATAAGACGTCTCCCATAAGGAAGTTAATTATTTAGTGCGTTTATTCCCCAGATCTTTAATCCGTTTTCTGGCTTTCCTATAGCCCGTGTCCCACGTATACTGGAAACATTTCCGCGCTATATCAAATTATAATGTAAAATAATTAATTCATAAAAGAAATAATAACGCACACGTATTGAAAACAGTGTTAAAGTAATGCAGGTAATATGCGCAGCGCCGCGATGTGGCCATTTCAGCGTTAGGGTCAAGTTTGCTTGGAAGATGCCATAAGAGAAGTTTTTCCTTCTATAGCTCCGTGAGAAAAACGTTTCGAAAACGATGAACATCTCAACAAACCAGTAACTTCATAATTACAATCATTTACTAGAGATAAATGCAATAAAAGTACTGAGAAACTTGTGCCTGGTTATAAAAAGCATTTGAATAGCGTCAAAAAGTATATGAAATGCAGGATTAGATCCATTCTTATTGTAAATATAGTTATGTTTGAATATCTGTTGTTTTCATTAAGCTTCGCACAAAGACTCTTTACTTTCTGAATGATCTACGTATAAATGAGTACTTTATTAACATAGAGCTATTGTGATCTATTTGTACAAAGTATTAAAGATTTAGCAATTTGTGTTGCTTTGTAGAAATTTCAAATGATAACGTTATTGTTTTTTTCTTTTTAGAACAAGAAGATAAAGGTGGTGTGTATCTATCTTATGAGCCAGGTTGTTATTTTCTTCTTATAGAACAATTTTAATTAAGATCATCAAGATTTTATTTCCTATTAAGAATGTCTGCAGTTTTGTTAAATGTAAAGTTTTGCAATATCTGAATTTATCTAGGGAGACTCAAATCATAGACCGTTAGATTACGGCCTATGGGGGAAAAAAAGTTTGCAGTGTAAATTAATGATATTACACTATTTTAAACATACTAATATTCATATACAGTAGAACCTCGATTAGCCGAAGTAAATCGGACCGACCCTCTTTCGGAAATCGAAATTTTCGGATAATCGAGAATGGCTCAACTTTAAAATTAAGGAGAAAAAATATATGCAAGATTTCTTAATATGGTAAGAAGTGCTTAATAAAAATAAAGCAATAGCAAAATAGAAACAAAAATGAATTACCTAAATTTTAATTTTGAAATTAAATACCTTTTACGTATATCACAAGGGTATGAAAAAATGTTTTGTTTGTCTCAGCTTCGACTGCCTTTGCTTTGAAGCTCTGACACGGAGTTTTTTAATATTATTAGTTCACCAGTATCACAGTCTTTCTACTGCTCCAGGCATGCCAAACCTTTTGCAAAACATACAAAGCTTCAGAATTGCTAATTTGTTCGTTTTCTTCGTTCCACTCCACAGCTTATGGGAGCTCAAGTTAAATTCTAAGGAAGTCTAAGAAAGGGGAACGAAAATATTTATATGTACTCGTGGTTCGGAAAGGACCGCTTGCACTCAAGCAATACGATAGTTTAAAGAAAAAAAAAGCATCCAAAACGGATTTTGCACACAAGCAATGTGATAGTAAAAAAAAAAAAAAAAAAAAAAAGTTTTAAAATGGGATTAAGGTTAACCGAGAATTTCGGTTATATCACTGAAGTGTACTACAAAGTTCTTAATGTGAAATATGGTGTGCGTAGAATTTATCATTTAATCACAGGGAAACATATAAGACTTTGGCTACAGAAGAAAATTAAGAATAATTTAACTATTGAAACCTACCAACAATAATAGTTGGACGTGAGTTTTCAGTTATGGAATATATTTTTAAATTTAACTCTTATTTAAACGTTACTTGGTGTTTATGAATTCTATAGACTATATACAGGGCCGCACAAAAGTTCTCAACAAGATTCGTTTGTTTGCGGAAATTCCTGAATGGGAATTTTCAACTGTGCCATGCGTTTAACCGAATTAACTTTTGCATAATATGTAGTATACACATATATCCATAAATCATATACAGGGCTGCTCAAAAAATCGTATATTTTCTCGACTATTCATGACAATAGCAGTAATTGGGCTTTCAAATACATTACGGTTTTACAAATTGTTCATTTAGATATCACCTTTCACCTTAGTAAATTGTGAAGTTTTGTTATAGCATTGAGAATACGTTGGAAAGTGCTTCATAAACCATGCTGTACACATGATTTTTTTGTTCTTGTTGAAATGATAGTAGAGATACATTAAAAAACTATCATTGGCTAAATTTTGAAAATTTACACATTGAACTATTATTATTATTTTTTTTTTCGTAAGTATGGTCAATAACTCGAGTAACTCACACAAACCCTATTTTGAAAAACCAGTAACTGACACTAAGTGAAGCAATGTCTGACACTTTACTTCCGAGTATACATATTAAAAAAAAAAGAGTTATCAACGTCTAACTAAAAGTGAAGTTTGATAATTCGTGCATTAGTTCTTGAGATAGTGCTATTGCGTAAATCGTGAAAAATACAGCATAGCAGTGGCACCTGTAAGCCGATTCATACCAGAACGTCATCTGTACCAACGCACATCAGGGACTAATTGAATCTGAAGTTTGATGAAAATCCGTGCATTAGTTCTTGAGATAGAGCTATTGCAGAAATCGTGAAAAATGCAGCATAGCAGAGCCACCTGTTCGGCGATTTACACCAAAACCTAATCAGCACCAATTTATATCAGGGATTACCTGAATATAAAATTTTCCTACATTTAGTGCATTTGTACTTAAGGGGTCTTGTACCTTTTAAACGCGACAAAATTTAACGAAAACATTCAAAGTTTGAATTAGTCTATTTTCAAAACTTTTTCATGTGTAAACATGAAATTTTGGATATTGATTAAACAGATTGTACTTTGTAATATGCTATCATTAGAAATTTATCAGCCTTTTACAGAATTTGAGTATTGTTAAAATTAAAATAGCTCTTTTTTTTACTCCACAAGTCATTGCACGCATTATATCTTGAGAAAGTACCTATGGATTGTCATGAAATTGGGTGAAGATACTAAACATATATGTGTGTTTAAAACTACTCTTAGGCCAAAATTATTTCATTAACTGTATAAAAAATATATTTTTGTAAAAAAAAAAAAAAAAAAAAAAAAAAAAAATTGTATTTTTAAAGAATAAAAATAGTTATAACTAAAAATATTACCATTGCAAATACTTAAAAGCAGTTCATTTTAAACACAGATATTTGTTTAGTATCTTTACCAAATTTCATGACAATCCTTACATACTTTCTCAAGATATTATGCGCGCAATGACTTCTGGAGTAAAAAAAGAGCTATTTTGATTTCAGAAATACACAAATTCTGTAAAAGGCTAAATAAATTTCTAATGGTAGCATATTACAAAGCATAATATGTTTAATCAATATCCAAAATTTCATTTTTATTAATAAAAAGGTTTTGAAGATAGACTAATTCAAACTTTGAAGTTTTTCGTTAATTTTCGACGCGTTTAAAAGTTACAAGACCCCCTTAAGATAAGCGCCCACAAAGTTTATTTCAGATGCAGACAGAGTCACAGTGTCACAGACTCACAGACAGACCTTTTGTAAAAACATGTATTTCGGGATCTCTGATTCCTAAAACGTGTAAATCCGTCGAAAAACGGAAGTAGAAAATTTTCACATATCCGATGCTTTCTTCTTGTAAAGATAGAAGAAAGTGATAAGTCTATAATTTACCACTGGATGACATTACTTTGCAGGATTTTACAAAAAAATGTTTATTTGAGGGCGATTGTTTCTGAAGTGCCAGTTACTAGTCAGTTGTCAATTACTGGGGATTTCACACTATTAGCCCCCAGTACGGTATGCTATTTCTTTCTCCCAGCTTATTTTGTGTCTCCAAAAATAACGTTACCTTACAGAAGCCTTCTATATACAAAGCAGATGTTTCGTTATACGGTTAAAAGCTCTATAGCAATTTTTTTTATTTCTAAGCATGGCACATTTTCAATTTTTATACCGTCGTATTGAGAAAAAAAAAAAAAAAAAAAAGTACTTTTAAATGAAATTTGTTTGAAAACTTTATCTCCATTTCTTTTTGAAATATTAATTTTTTTGTAGTTTTTAGCACCATTTGTTTAATTTTCGCAACTTAAGTACTCCATTCTTGCAGAAAGTAAAGGGAAAATAGTTGAAAAACACGAAAAATAGCAATTACATCTTTTTGTTGCCATTTTCTTATAACAACTGAAAGAAAATGTAATCAAAATACGTGCTATTTTGGAAAAAATATAAACAAATAATTTCTGTTAAAACATGGAGCTGTTATAAACTATATTTACAAACAAATGAAGGCCTATGAATCATTAGTAGCCTTTTTTTGTCGAGTTGCTTTAATAGCGGCATCTTTTTGCTGCATTTGTGTATTATTTTGCGATAGTGACATCCTATGCATGCTTTACTGTAGATGTTTAAGAGTGGATCGTCAATGTGGAATTCTTAAGCGGATGCGAATGACGTCATTTTACATAAAATAAAAGTGTGTGCTTTAAGTCTTAAAATTGAAATAGGTTTTGTACTATTTATGTATACAATTTTTTTTTTTTTCATCGGGGGCAACACTAAATTCTGAAAAAGCAAAATTCCTGTTTTCTAGTTATTTTATATATATATGTTTTCCTTTCTCTCCTATTAGTCCGAGATCCGAAACTTGAGGAAAAATGTAGAAAGAAGGGTGAAGTGGCAGGCCGTGCTAAAACCTCGGAATGCGAGCCTAGCTGTGATGATTTCACAAAAGTCGGCGCGGGTCGCGTCTGCACATCTAGTCCACGGGTGAGGTGTTTCTGTCCCAAAGGACTGTTCAGAAAAAAATACGACGGCGGGAAATGCGTCACGGAGGATGAGTGTCATGTACCAAGAACAACAACAACAACAATAAACAGGTTTATTTTATCCAGGTTAGTGAATTTTGTTATTTTTATTATGTTTCAGTTATTAAAGAATTTTAAATTATATTGACTTAGACTACTATTACTTAAATTTTTTGAATTGGAAGGAAACGGAAAACAGGTAAAAAATCATTATTTCCGATCAAAGGAAAACAGTAGATGAAACTAAATTGCATTTTAAACTTGTGAAATGGATCGAAATTATACTTCGGCTCATACATGACAAATTAACACCTTGTTATAAAATACTATTTCTAATTGCTAAAAGGTGTAGGATTAAAAGTTTAAAACAATAAAGTAATTTTACTTGACTGTTGACATGTTCCGATTCTACCCGAGTCATTTTCAAAACAAATAAATAAAAAATATTCTGAAATTGCACGATCTATGATGCAATATTATCTAATGATGCATCTGAACGCCATCATACAGCTTTTCATGTAGCGCACGTTATTATTATTTTTTTATTTTAATTGGATGTATATTTCTATTTTTGTAACCATTGAGTCACTCGAGCCGTAATTTTGGTAAGTTGCTGCATCGTTACATATGGAATTTTTATCAGTTAGGATCTCTATGGTTTCTCTTATAATGTATGAATGATATTAATTCAAAGACTTTTAAGATACATAGACCGGCAAACTGACAGTTTAACTGAGGATTTTTTATCACCGCTGTTGTACGGCAGTGTATATGTTTTATAATTTAATTGACCTAAGAAAATGCTTTTATTAAATAGGCGGGTTTTTTTTTTTTTTTTTTTATTCATCAATTTTTTTGTTTTTTCGTTTAGCAAGTAAGTATTTCAATAAACATCCTCCAAGGATAAAAATATAGTGTTACTTTCGTTAATATGCATTTTTTTAATTACCTTTTTGCTTAAAAATTAGTTTAAAAAACTTAGATTTCTTTACAAGTAATTTAAAATTTTGTAAATACTATATTATATTACAGTTGCTACCTTTAACTAAACTTCCCTACCAGTTACTTTTGTATGTCAAACTTAAAAAAAGGTGGATTTATATTCTTTAAAAATCTGTTTCCATATAAATTTCGCCTTTATTTCGGTTTATAAGGCATGTTAGAAATAAATACACTTTTTCAAACATACCATTCATAAAATTGTTAATAAATCGCCTTAATTAACTTTATTTCTGAAAATTCAATATTTATAACGCATATTTAGTTATAAAAAATAGCTTCATGTAAAAAAAGGGACATAAACTTCATATATATTGATAAAAATTAATTTTTAAAACTCATTCTAACCATAGCACTTAATGGTAAATAACTCACAGCTGACGTACAAACCTCGCGGTTGAGGTGTTTCAATTTACTTCAAATCATATCAGATGACTGCCATGCTTTTGCATGGGAATGGCCAATCTAGTATCTTAAAAGTCTTTGTATTGACTGGAGGGGGAAATTATCATTGAAATCAACAGTCAAATAAAACTATTTTACAGTTTTTAAAGTTTTAATCTTATATCTTTCAGCAATTAGAGGTAGTATATACTTCTGCTCTTTAACGGAACTTTAAAAATCCATTTATAAAATTGCAGTTATTTAAAGAATCATTAAAATAGAAGCCATTGACATTACGAATTTCTGGATTTTAAATTTTTATTTAGTGCAAAACGCAAATTTAAACTGGAAAATGTGCCTATTGAAAATACTTAAATCCAAAAATATAAATATTTTTAGCCTTCCTATGCAAACTTAAGTCGGTATCACATTCTAGAAAATTTCAGCAGAATAACATTAAACATAGAGCGGTCACTTAGTATCGTGGAAAGTTGAAGAAACGAGAAAGGCGATACGCTGTCGGTAGCTGTTATCGTCAGTCAAGGAATCCAAAGTTTGATTATTACATACACGAGCAAAACCCGCGGCTTTGCTCGAGTAATGGCAACGCCCCCTAGATATTTGTGAAAGCCTTGAGACGCGTCACGAAAACGTCACACAAAGCAGACAAAACAAAGAAAAAAGATCATTCATTGGCTCGTGGATATCTATCAAGGCGTTGGTAATGGACCCCATCAGTGGTGGCGTCACAGGCAACTGAACTCCGCATTATTAACAGCAAATTCGATCCACACAAAGCACAGAGTTCAGAGTGTATTAGAGATGCATTATACCGTTAAAATGGCTTGTCAAGTCAGTTATTCCTCAAATCATTCGACCCAAACGAGACAAGCACGTAGAATAGGGGCTGACTTCGTTGGACGGAGAGAGGTTTTCAAAACGGGCCGCAAATGTTTGTGCCAAATTGTGACCCGTTTTAACCGGTTTCAGGATTACATTTTTAGCTTCCTGTCAAACCAAAACATTTTCCCTCTATGTTTCTCTGAACTCTGTGGGTTTGTTTGGATCCAATTTGAGGTTGATACGTGGAGTTAAGTTGCCTGCGATGTCACACTGATGGGGGTCCATACTTGGAATGTGCCAAGTGGTATTTGCGTCAATATTTTCACTAGGAAAAAATTAAACAGTTAGGAATAATAAAAAAAATTCTAATTAAGTCACAGTCTGACTAAATTTCGTTATTACACCGCATTAGCAGAACATTAGACATAAATTAATCAGAACTAAAACTAATTCTAAATAAATGATAATTTAGAACGTATTTTGAAACTTTAACGCTCATTTCAGTTTTCTTTTGAGATTTTGAATTTTCTAGAAGCCGTTCTTAGCACATATTTATATTTTAAAAGGAACGATCATGCCATATTCCAAGTTTCTAGTCCAATGGCCTACAACACCTATGGTGGTAATGTCAGCAACATAAAATATAGCATATGTTGGAACAGGGACTGCCATCACGAATTTACCAACATAAATTTTGAAATCGGTTTTGTAATTCCTGAGATTCCATAGAAATCGTCATTTAAAAAGTTTTTAAAAGTTTTTTAAATGCTTTCGCTTATTTCCACCTTTAAATTTTGAATCTTTTATAAACTGTTCTTAGAGAGCATTTACGTCTTATAAGTGTCTATCAAGCCAAATTTCAAGTTACTATCTTTAACAATACAAATGGAATCGTAATTTAGAATAACTGGAGGTTTCACACTACATATATATATATATTTCTCTCCTATTAGTCCGAGATCCAAAACTAGTGGAAAAATGCAGAAAGAAGGGTGAGGTGGCAGACAGTGCTGAAACCGTGGCGTGCGAAACTAGCTGTTTAGATTTCACAGAAAGTCATCGACAAACTCGCGAATGTCCTTTAAGTCCACCAAAGAGGTGTTTCTGTCTCAAAGGACAGGTGTGAATAAGTAACGACGGCGGGAAATGCATCCAGAGCGAACAGTGTTATATTTAGACAATATTTTAGAACGCTTTTCGCTTATTTCACATTTTAAAATTTTTATTTCTTTTTTCAATTGTTCCTAGAGAGCAGTTATATACCAATTTTCCTATTTGCGTACAAAATTTCAGGTTTATAACTTTAACAATAAAAAAAAATCGAAATAAAAAAAAATTTAGACCATTTTTCACTTTTTTCACCTTTATAAATTTGTTATTTATAGAAACAGATTTTAGAGAGAAGTCACATCTTATAAGTAACTACTATGCCAAATTTCATGTTTCTAACCCATTCAATATCACAAAAATTGCAACTTTAGCTTGTTTTTAGCTCTTGCAACCCCCTTTTGTTTGTGGCACCGACAAAACACATCGCCTATGTTGGAACAAAGACTGTCACCATGAATTTTCCACCATTATTTTTGAAATCGCTTTGGTATTTCCTGAGATTTCATAGAAGTCGTAATTTAGAAATTTTTTAAAACGCTTTTTGCTCATTTCACCCTTTTAAATTTCGAAACTATTAGTAAATAAATGCTCTTAGAAATCATTTATAACCTATATGTATCTACTTCGCCAAATTTAAAATTACATTCTTTAATAATTGCATAGAAATCGACAATGACAGAAAACAGTCTTCGGATGCAGTTTGTTGCTCTTAGTCGCCCTTGACCAGGGTGTCTATGAACCGATCCAGTGCTTAAAAAAAGGCTTCAAACTCTTGATATTCAATTCGAGAGGGATATTCAATTCTTGGGCGACCTCCATTTGTGTTTGACCTCCTTTAATTCTACCAATCATTCGTCTGTTTAGACCTTCACTTAAATGATGCCTTTGAGCCATAACTAATGACTACTGATCACTCTCAGACACCACATTCCCTTTAAACAACACTACAGACGAGAATTCCAACATGCGTCCATTGCACACCACATTGTCAAGCACACCACATTGTCAATTTGCGTATTTTTGGCGCTAAAGTATGCGTGGAAGTGCAATTTTGTGTTCAATTGTACTTAATAATCATAAATAATTGCAGCATTGGTCATTGTTTACAACATTAACTTAGTGAGCATATTTTTTTCTCATTATCCTTTAAATTTGATGGCGTGTATATACACATATGTACGCATATGTCCATTAAAATAACAAATCTGCAATTGGTTTCCAGGATAATATCCATATAAACTTTTTAAAAAAAATTTCCGATGATAATGATTCCAGAAACGTGTCAGAAAGTAAAATCTATGAATTTGATTTTATACTTGATGCAAGTACTGAAACTTGAAAATAATGTCTGTTTAATTGTGTGTTTGTTTATTGAACAACTATATCCGTCCTGTGTGCTTGACCATTGACCAATCCCTCCTATAGACAATACCGAAGAGCTCGATTTCGACGTCACGGCAGATCGGACATCAGCGGATCATTCATTGGACCCTACTCGTGTGACTTCATGAATGATCTGTTAATGGCCGATCTCCCGTGACTTTGAAATCGAGCTCGTCGATACTGTCTATAGGTGGCATTGCTGCTCGCTTATAAGCCGTCGTCGATATATAAAGACGGGATAGACACAGGAAAATAGGCAACACTCAAGATTAGATCCGGAAGCGCCACAAAGAGTGTGTAATGGAGTCATCGGGAGTCGATTCCGGCACCTCTCCTGTACTCGCATGCGACAGAGTGGTGTTTTAACCAGTAGACCAGGGGGTCCACAATGTCTGTTAAATTGTCATTTTATTTTCACTAAACAAACAAATCCGAAAAAAAAAAAACTTAAAAGTATTGAAAACCAAACAGCCAATTTGACTTCAGTATCCTTACGGAATATTTTTTTTATATTAGCAGAGACGTATGCTCAAGAGATGTAGATTTCCAAATCGAATCTGCTACTATCAAAATTGTTACATAAAATGTATTATTTATTTTTTCAAAATCGTCTTTTGTTGAGGACTTCTCTCTTCAACAACAACAATAAAAAGATTTCACAATTCTCCTTGCAATTTATTGATGAATAACTAAATGTACTTAATAAATTTTATTCTTATATTCATTCTTTCTATCTGTACATAGGACCACCATGGGACCAGATACTGATAGGATTATTGAACATGACGCCTGAACATTTATCAAATGCCTTGTGTACATCGGGGTAATGGAATCGAATAGCAAATGTCTCTGAATGTCCAAACGAAGGATTTAGAAATGGCTAAATCTTTAAAATGATATTGTAAAAGTATATAATAACCTGATGATAAAAAATATGTGTCGTTTAAATAAATTCAATAGGCAAATATTGTTTACAGCAGTTTTATTCACATTCACAGGGCTTCCACAGGCGACTATTTTTTAATTCTATGTCACGCCCCTTTCTCAAAACAAAAATCTTTCACATACGCTTCGACAACATGTGCAAAAGAAATATACTAAAAACCTTTTGTTTAAAAATAGTGGTGCGAATAGAATATATAAAAAAAAAGTCGTCAGTGGCAACCATACATTCATTTGCGTAAAATTGCATCCACTGTTTTTTTATTATTATTTATTTATAATTATTTATTTTATTATTATTATTTCAGACTTTCAGGTTTATAATACGAACATGCATTATGTTTTTTTTTTTTTTTCTTTATTGTTATAATAATTTTCTACAAAACAAAAATACCATTCTCTATTAATTTTGCATTAAATAATCGTATAATACAAAATGTAGGTACCAATTCACTTAAAATTGATATAACGAAGCCTATGAGCAATAATTGTTGGAAGTGCGCTTTGAGTTTTATAACGCGTTTTTAAGGGGGTCTAAAGACTCTTAAAGCTTTAAAATTTTCGAATTTTTAAATTTTTTTTAAAAATTTTAAACTTCTATTTTTCTGAATATTTTGACACGATTGTTTCCTATAAATTCCTATTAGAGTAGAAGTTATGGTTTTTAGAGTTATACCCTCTCAATAGCTGAAACGTAGTTTATGAAACTTTGCAGTCATCATAATTCAAATGACGTTTTCTGGCATAACGCGCACGATATCTCAAAAGCTTCTAATTATTTTTTCATGAGATTTTCAAAAAATATGTTTCATGTTAGTTTGTATAAACTGATTCTAAAATTTCCTTTTTGTTGTTCATAAAAATATTTTTATAGGTGATTATAATATTGAAATCTTCTAAATTTTGCATTAGCTAAATACAACTTTGTATTAAAAATATTAAACAAAAACATAATTTGAAGAACAGATTAAAAAAACAAAATTTATTTCGTACATTGTTTAAGCCCGAGAAGAGACAGATATTAAGTTATTTCATTCCATTAGTTCTACATTTAATGTTAAATTTTTGTAACAAATTAGTTAAGACAATTGAAGATTAAAAACTAAAAATAAAATTCGTACAATATGATACTTAAAACACCCTAAAAAATTAGATTCCGTTCAAATGAAATTGAAATAAATCTTAGACTTCTTCCATTTTTAATTGAAAATATTTGTATTGCAGATTTTGTACTAAGTTTATGACAATTGTGCATAAAATGATAAGCTGCATGCAAAATACAAAACTTAAAAAAAAAGTCTAAGATTTATTTCGATTTCATTTGAACGGAATCTAATTTTTTAGGGTGTTTTAAGTATCATATTGTATGAATTTTATTTTTATTTTTTAATCTTCAATTGTCTTAACTAATTTGTTACAAAAATTTAACATTAAATGTAGAACTAATTGAACGAAATAACTTAATATATGTCCCTTCTCGGGCTTAAACAATGTAGGAAATAAATTTTGTTTTTTTAATCTGTTCTTCAAATTATGTTTTTGTTTAATGTGTCAAGTTTTTTAATAACTAATGCACTCAGACGAATGCATTTCAAAATTAATAGAGAGTATCATCATCAGGCTTTGATGATGCGGTATTGCATCACAATGTGGTATGCAGTTTACCAATGTGTAATTCAAAGTGTTTCACCACTGTAGTAATGCAGGTTGCGGTAGTTTGGACAAAAACTTCTAATCTGAAAGTAAAAAATCTATAATCAAAACATAAAAAATTAACTTCACTTAAATTTAGATACCCTATTTCCCACTCAGGAACGCTATGAATGTAAATGTAAATTGTGTTGAATCCTTACTGCTAATATTAACAATATTATAGCTGTGATATAGTAAAAAATAAAAAATAAAAGTTTTACCTAATTTTTTAAACCTTATTCTCTACCAACGGGTGATGTAAACACATCAGAAAATTATTTCCTAAGTTTAACGTGGGGTATAAATAGTTCTCATCTCGAAAAAAAAAAAAAAATACACTTTAAAATGTATGTTATGTAATTCCCCACTAAGTTTGCTACCAGCTAAAAATAGCTATCCACTAGAAACTGTTTACTAAAATATAAACTTGACCAAAGCAAAAACTAATTCTGAAAATATCCTTTTTATTTTCACTATGACGCCATATTCACATTTTATTTTTATTTTTTTAAACTAGCTCAATTTAATATTTCACGTGAAAATATTTCAACTAAAAAGAAATAAATTATTATTACGGCTTTTGAAATTTTTGCAACAATGAAATAAAAATGTTACATTTTCTATGAAAAATGTCCGTTGATTTTCAATGAAAAAAGCGAAAATTGGAATTATTAAAAAATATATTTGAATAATCTAAAAAAAATTGGCCCATGTTATTCTCTTGGTTATAATTCACCCATATGCTAAGGCATTTAAGCTTTCCTTTTGACCCTGACGTCAGGAAAAAAGTTTTTACACTTGAAATTTATAATATCATTAGAATTAGTAAAGGATAAAAAATGAGTGGCATCAGGGACAAAAAGGTGGGAAGAAAAAATGAAAAAGTTATGATCTCCATAGGCTTTTCCATGTCAAATTAACATTGGGAAGTGACACTGGAAACAAATAAGTATTGCGCTGCCGCGCAATACTTAAATAAATGTTCTTTAATACCAATTTATTTAGCTTCAGGGTAATTCTTATAATTTGAAGTATAAGCAAGTACCATACTCTCATTCTAGTTGCAAAATTTATTTGGAAATTCTGCGCGTAATCTGTTATGCCAATTTTCTGCTCGTCAAATGTCTGAGAGTTTGGAGCCCCCTGTGAATGCTAATTCTGCATCTTGCAATTTTTTTAAATATATGAATTGAAAGAACATACTTATATCTTTCATTTCAATTAAAATTGTATCTTAAAATCAAAAAAGTTTTAAAATATTAAATGTTGAAAATGGTCTTTTTTTTCATTTTTTCCACTTTTAAGAGTCCTGAAACCGCTTAAATTGAACTATCTTTTAAATATTACTTGGTATGTATAAATTTTATAGATCTTATACAGTGCTGCACAAAATCTCTTAAGTATATTTCCATTTATTCATGTAAATTGCTGAATGGAAATTTTCAACTGTGCTATTCGTGTAGCTGAAACGAAGTTTTAACATAGTATGTAGTATACATACAAATCTATAGATCATATCTACATGGATGCACAAAAAAATCGGATTATTTTTTCGACTATCTATATTATAAAGGACAAACATATCTGTGCGTAACGCACACGTCATTCTGCGAATGGCAACACTTTCAAATTTGAAATGAATTTTCGTTTTGCAATTTTTGCTACTGAAAATTTTTAAACTTCTACACAACGCCAATTTTCAGTTTTTATACCATCGTATAAGGAAAAAAAATGCACTTTTAAATACAATTTGTTTGAAAACCATATCTCAATTTATTTTTTAGATATTAATTTTTTATAGTTTTTAGTACCAATTTTGCAATTGTGGCAACATCATGTCAAAAATATACCGTCTGAATCCGGTGAATTTTGGTTTTATTTCGTTTCTATTTAGCAATTAAATGTTCCTTAGTTTATAGCAAAAATATTTTACAAACTATATAACACTTTCTCTTTACGGCAACGTATTTTAAATAACTGTGTGAATTTTCTTCACAATTACTTATTTCGTATCATAAAGCTGAAAAAATGCAATTTTATTTATCAGTGTGTAATATGGCCATACGGACATGAGAAGTACATATGTAAATTATGAGAAGGTGAAAATGATGTCGGGTTTAGATATTACATGAAAAAAAGATCTGATTGTATCAAACTAGAATAAATTTTATCGTTTGATTTGGGAAAACGAAGCATAAGAGACTTAATTGACAACTTCATCATAATAACTGTTTTTATTATATTTTACTGATTATATATGCGATTAAAATTTAATTTTAATAATTCAGACAACCAGGGATCACATAACATAGGGAAAATTTTATTGTTCCTATCAGAACTATTAATTAATAATCTTCATATTTTCTTTTATTTAAAATATGCTGAAAGGTACTAATGAAAAAATTATTTTCAAAATAGTGGTAATAAAAATAAAAATTTCCCCGTAGATTGCAACCCCTGGACAACTGAGTTTTATAGAAATAGTATTTTGTTAATTTTAGGTTAAAATAATATTTGTTTTAGAGTTAGACTAACCAATTTTTTTAAAAAAAATTCTATTGTAACTAATATTGTAGGTTTATTATAAATCAATGAAACAGTTCCTTATTAAACATTTTCCTTCGTCGAAGTTCGACGGGTTCCACCTCGTTGATGGTAATAACAGAACTTCAGTTTTCAAATGCGTTATGCGTTTTCCACATTATTTATTTAGGCATCATCTTTCACCTTAATAATTAGTAAAGTTTTGTTACAGTATTGTGAATATATTGGAAAGTGTTTCATAATCGATGCTCGGCGCCTGATTTTTCGTTCTTGTTTAACACTAAATCAAGGTGCAGGCTTCAGAAAATTTAATACACTTTCATAGAAGGGTGACCAAATTCGTTTGATATTCTTGTGACTGGAGAAAAACGGTCGCCCAATTGGAAGTCCATGCCGCGCATCTGCATAAAGACATAATATTATATTTTTTTTACACAAATTTTTTATATACAATTAAAATACCTTAAAGTACCGAAAGTAAGCCCCCCCCCCTTTTAGCAGACAGAAAATTCTGGTAAATTTAAGGGGAGCTTACAATTGAAACTTTTATGAAAACGATAGTAAAATTGGGAATGTAGGGGATATATTTGGAATTTATAAAATTTCATAGGATTTTTAACAATTTGCAAAATACAGTCTGGTCAAATTAACATTTTTCTGTTTTAAAATTATTTTCATTTGAAGCTAAGTAGTTTCCATTAATAAAAATAATAAATTAATGAAACAAATTTACATAAAGTAATATACAATTAAATTTAAAAAATCAAAAAACCCGACTGCGTAAAAAGCGAACTAATTAATTATTTTTCATCAATATGAAACTATTTTTTTTTCAATTCCTACTATTAGCTCACACTCTCGCTATATATATCTTGTTCAAATTTTGAATATTTAATAAATTACTTATTATTCATCCAATCAAGCTCAAATATTTTTTTTAACTTGTAGTGGATGACACTTGATGTTAATCCAGTTTTTTTTCAAATATTAATTAATTAAATTAAATTAATTAATTTTCAATAATCGAGAAAGCCCTCTTCTTGATCAAATCATTTTAAGCGCCACTCAACATTAAAGAAGAATGGGAGAAAAAAAAATTATCTTATTGACCTAAGTACGAATTGACTAAAATATTTTTTTTTAATATTACTTGTTTATATTACTTACCTATTTTTTTTATTTACTTGTATTGATGACTTTTAAGTTATGTTTAATTGTTAGTTCCTATATATAAACACTGTTTTGATGAGGTCTATAAATGTCTATGAAGGTTAGACTTGAAGTAAAGCAAGAGATCTACAATACATACACAACTTCTAGGTTGTATAATATTTTAACGGAGCTTCTGACTGTAAAATAGTCAATGAAACATGGTCTTCATTTTGAAAGACCTATCCAATGATATGCCACTCAATAGGGTGCGTAAAAAAATTTTTTCGTCTCTAAAAAAAAAATCCTAGCCTATAACCATCGGTCCGTTAAGACGAATTTATAGAAACCTCATTCATTAAAATCCATCCAGCCGTTGGGCTGTTTCGATGGTATAAAGAAATCCACTTACGCAGATACGCGTGAAACACATAACCCTTCTTTTCAGTCGGTTAATTAAATTAGATATCAAAATAATATGAACAAAAATTATAAAACTTAAACTTAATATAAATGACTATTAAATCTTAGTACATAAAAATCAAGGAAAACATTAGTAGAATACTTCGAAAGAACAATCCTTTCAAAGGTCTGGTAGTTCGTATAGAAAAGTCTACCATTCTGATGCAATGATATGTAAAGATAATAGAAAAAAATAAACTGCATAAGATCTATTCATTTAGGAGATATGGAAAGAATTAACTTTAGGAATTTGTTGAAGAAAACCGAAGGATTTAAAGAATCGGAAAAATAAACTTGAAGGGGAGGGCATATAAGTAGTACTATTTCAGAAAATTAAAAAATTACGTACAGTGGCTGTCAAAAGTTTCCGGACAGTTAGTTTCTTTCATTTGTTTGCCAGAACGTTTCAGCGAAGAAGACGCACAATTGCTCCAAAAGTTAGCAATATGAAAATGACCTCTGACCACGTGTTCATTCTGATTGGATTCTGAAGACGCTTGAGGCAAAGGAGAGGAATTCGAAATTTGTGTGTTCAAAAGTTTCCGGACATTCGTCATTCGTTAGTTTTTGCTATAGGTAAAGTATGTTTTTGGCCTTGTTTTTTAATTAATCAACGTGAATAACGTCGTTTAAATTCAAAAATGAAAAGTTCAACAGTTTTTGTTCGTAAAATAATGATTTGTTTATCACTAAAGGGCCAATCCTTTCGTGAGATTGCGGCAAAGTTATCGATCAGAAAATCTACTGTGAACGATATATTCAAAAAATATACAGATGGCCTTGGCCTTAAAGACTTGAAACAGTCCGGGAGACCCCCTGAAAACGACTATTCGTGTGGACAGAATTATGGGGAGAAAAGCAGTTGATGACTCACAAAAAATGCCGCTGCAATATCGCGCGATTTACGAAGAGTAAATATTGCGGAAATAAGTCGGTCTACCGTGTCATGACGCATACATGACGTAAGACTTTATGGAAGAGTCGGTGTTAAAAAGAAATTTCGTAAGTAAAAAAAAAAAAAAAAAAAAAAAAAAAAAATTAGCGGGCCCGACTGGCGTTTGACAAAGAACACAAAGACTGGTCAAGTGAAAAATGGAAATACGTGCTATTTTCAGATGAATGGAAGTTCAACCCTTTTGGGAATGATGGCAGACACTAACGTCCGACGACTTAAAAACCAAAGAACCATGATTCGAGAACCAAAATCATGATTTGAGATATGTTACAATTTAGCATGGCAAAGAACACATTATGCTATGGGGTGCATTTTCTGGAAAAAATGTTGGTCCGTTAGTTGAAATCCGCAAGATGAATGATGCAATGTATAAGAATATCTTGGAAGCTCATTTTCTCTCTTATTGGAGGAAAACTTTTGGTCGCAACTATTTGTTTCAGCATGATAACGACTTCAGCATGCATGCAAGCTCATCAAGCAGTCGCTTTCGCACAAAAAAGATTCCGTTTTTGAAACGGCCAGCCGAATCACCCGATCTGAATCCAACAGAAAATCTTTGGAACGAACTTTTCAATCGTATACGGAATTATAAATATTGCAATTTATTAAAATTTCCCCAAAAATTGCAAGAAGAGTGGAAAAAAACTTAACATAGATAATCTTCAACCGGTCATTGAATCGATGCCACATCGCTGCGCCACAGCATTTATTGATAAAGTTATGATGGCAAAATACTAATTGTAAATGTTGTTGATCACTGTTATTTTCTATTATAACATCACTTTTTTCGAAGCTTGCAAAGATTGCCGGAAACTTTTGAGAACATGCGTTTTCTTTTACAATTAATTTCGTGAATTAAATTTAATAATATTTATGTGTTTTTCCATAAATAAGTTCCTAACTATTATGTGAATAAAATGTATAAGTATTACTTTGAGATTCCTCTTCATATGAGTATACTTACAAATTAACCAAAAATTTTATGCTGGCTGGAAACTTTTGACCGCCACTGTGTATGAGGGAGAGGGGGTACTTTCGGTACTTTACTTTACCTATATAAGTAATCGAAAAGTTCGAAGATGATATCTCTTTCCTTTGTAAATAACAAAATCGTAAAATACATGTAAATTTTATCCAGAAAAAGTAGAACTTCCCCTTAAGAAACGATAATACATAATATACAGGGTGTACGCAATTAAACGACCCTACTTAAAAGTTGTCTACTGTCTAAACTATTGTTCATAAAGTTGTGAAATTTTGTGAAAGACATAATAAAGGGGTTGAACGTTGCTTAATTGGAGATAAAATATTTCAAACTTTTGCCACCAGAGGGCATTTTAAAATGAATTACACAATTATCATGCATTTACGATAGTTTAGAAATTTCATTTATTAACTTCACCTGATCTCAAAGAAAGCGTTTCACGACATGTTCTCAGCATTTCTTTCTAGATGGTATCTGAAAATGATGACCTTCATGTGGAATATGTTTGGTTGTAATGAAATTTGTAAATTATCGTAAATGTATGCTAAATGTGTAATTCGTTAAAAAAAAAATTCTCTCTGGCGGCGAAATTTTGAACAAACGCTCAAACAAATTCTCATACCTTTATCTTTTATTATGTCCTCCACAAAATTTCACAACATTTTTAACAATAGTTTCGTATGTAGACAACTTTAAAATACGATCGTTTAACTATAGACAGTGTGTATTTCAATCGAAACAGCAATAAATAATTCGATTCTTAGATTTTGAGAGGTAAAAAATTTGATGAGACTGTACCAATTTAAAATATTATATATGGGTTATTCCATATAAAATGAGCAAATCAGGTGTGGCTGACATGTCACAGATTCGAACGAAAATCAGCATATAAGTACATCATATTTATTTATGAGTAACTAGTAGACCCGCCCGGCGTTGCCCGGGATTTGTAAATAATAACCTTAAACAAAACTCAAGTTTGTATGATTTTATATATTTTGAAATTATTTTAAATGAACCTAATTTCGGAGTCCCCATTGCCTTCAGCAGCGTCTAGTGTGTTCCCAACAAACTTCTTTCCGAACGAACCTGTAACCTAGGCTCCCGCTACGTATGGCAGCATTTACCGGAAGTGTCCCGCACGTGTCGGAGACAATGGAAAACCAAATTGAATGCGCCAAGCCGCGTAATGTCGTAATAATCAAGCAGATAGAATCCAAAATAAATGGTCAAGTGTGAGTATTACTCAATCAGAGAGGGTTCCGTAGAATAAATATATGAATTTTAATTGTATTATTAAAAAATACCGTTGCTAAAAGAGTACTAAGACTTTGTAAAAAACTATACAACGTAGGGTTGGGTATAACTGTATACTAGAAAAGTGTAAATGGATTTACTATGAAAGTTCAAAGAGATTTGGAACCTAAATAATATCAAATATAGCTTATTCTGCATAACTCATTTTTAGGGTTTCGTGCATCTGACGAAAGCCTATTCGCCTCACTCCTTTGTCTGTCTGTCTGTCTGTCTATGCGTCACAGAGCCCCTTCTCATAAACTATAGATGTTGGAGACTTGAAATTATGGGTACTTATAGCTGAACACCTCACATCAAACGACAAACCATAAAATTTTGAAAAAGTCGGTAATTAACCGAATTATGGGCTAATTAACTTTTAAAATAACCAATCAACCTTTTTAACGCAGGTACAAACGAACATTTTCCAAATCATCGGAGTTTCTCCTAAGGGTTGCCAGTAAAATCAGCCGATGCACGGTTACCACGGAGGAAATTAAGCCGAAAAATGAAGTAGACATTTTAAAGAGAAATCGCATATCAGAAAGTATTGGTCAGAGAAATTTGTAAATGGTATATACCCTCATAGCATGCATGGTCACAGTGACGTCATTGTGACGTCACTGTAAGTCACTGTGGTCACGTCACATCTGTGACCAAAATGCCACCACTCAGTGATGTCACATTGTGACTGAGATGTGAACTTCTTAGAAAACTTTAAAAAATTACGAAAATTCTTCAAAACATTTTATTTACTGTAAAATTATATTTTTCTGGCAATTAAAAAAAAATGTGACGTCACTGTTATGTCACTGCTATGTAACGTACGTCACGTCACATATGTGACAAAAAAAACCACTATATTGTAAGTCACAGTGTGACAAAAATATGAACTTCAAAAATCTTTGAAAAGGAAGAGAAATATTTTAAGCAGTCACGAGTTATAGCGGCATAAGGAATGAAAATATATTAGTGGATAGCAAATGGTAAATTCTGTCACTAAAGGGGAGAGGGGGGGGGGGCATAATAAATAAAGTGCACGATACAAGCATTAATAAACTAAATTTTCAGGCTATATTTTATCCATTTGATATCTAAGACAGTGAATGTATACTTTTTCATGATTTCAATTTTATCTAGCATTTGGATAATATATTTAGAATTAGGATTATTAAATTTATACACTTTACATATTTAGTTTGCTGGGAGGAAATTTCTTTCTTTCTTTCTTTTTTTACCGACCAGGATTATTCGAAACACTTCTGTGGTTTCAAACTAAAAATTTTCTATTACAGTTAAATCTGCACCTTTTAATGAGCACGTAGAAAGAGTCTTCAGAGTTTAGTCATCTATGCATTTCTTGCTTTAGAATATTTTTATAATTTGTATTCAAGTCATAAATTCTACTTCTTTCAGACTTTTTAAATAAAATTAGCATTTTCCGAAAATAAAAGAAATATACAAAATTTGTGCAAAACAAACTTTACTTTAAAAAAAAGAAGAAAAAAAAGGGGGGGGGGTCGTTAATACCATTAAATTTATTTTTACACCTTTTAAAAATTTAAACAATGTTTCATCTAATAAACTCTAATTAAGAATATTATTATTATAATTATTTAGAAAAAAGGAACTTTACAATACATTTAACTTGAATTATTTGGTACGGATAAAAAGAAAAGGTTAAATATATTGGACATGTCTTCAAATACAAAATTATAATTAACGATACTTTCAGAAAATTACTGCGCATTCAAGTTCAATATTTCTTGTATAAAAAAACAAATAATCTGTAACAGAACATCTGCTTGAAAATCGTCTGCCCACAGAAAAATAAATATGAGAAGACGCGGGAAATTGTTCACTGTTTTTAGAACATCACCAAGTCTACAACACTTTAAGATAAGGAAATGACCATTTTAGGATACACGGATATTAATGGAACGTATATGTAAGTGTTATTTAATTTAAATATTTTGTTCCTGATTTGTATATTATGAGTTAAATAGTTTTATGTTATATTTGTAAGAGACTGATCTTTATGTCAGAAGCGATATTTTTCAATTCGATAACTGTAAAGAAAAATATCTTAATTTGCCATCGCTTGAAAAAAAAAAAAAAAAATCTGCGCAGAGACTGATTCAGGCTTAAGTTCATACTGGAATTAATATAAACATTAATTTACTCTTACTTGAGATTGAAAATGTATGGAACGACAATGATTTGGAATTATTTTATCGGCTTCTTACTATTTTTTGATTACTAACACTTATAGTTATTATTATTTTGGGGTTAAATATGATGTTCGATTATCATGAGATTACGAAACTGTTTCAGATTAGAAATTAACATTATACTGGGAAAATATATTTTTACATATTACAGTAGTGAAACATTTGAAAGAATTTTCTTTTAGTGCTAATAATATTTTAAATTATCTTTTAAAATCCTAAATCTTCAAACCAATGCTTTCAGATTTAACATTTGCCAAAATTATAAAATAATAGTAATTCCTTATACCATACGGAAATATTTTTGAGATATTGTTAAATCTAATAGTGCATTTAATTTATTTATTGTATTTTGCTGTTGTTTAATAGTACAATTATAAATACTAATTATTATTTTTAGTGTTTTTCAAATTGGTATATTTATTTTTTTAAATTGTATGTAAGAATTTTTGTGCTTGTGATTTTAATCAAACATTTAATTATAGACATTCTGAATCGGTTATTAAATTTTCTTCTATTGTAAATTCATTTTCTACGTTTATGATACGCGTAATTATTGGCACTAAAAAGTAAAATATGATATTTAAGCATTGAAATAAAGTGTTTTTCATGCCTGATAGGAAGTTATAGATTAAACTGCTTTAGTATATATTTTTTAAAAGTTCATATAATACAGGATACATAATATAGGACATAAGTTGAAAAGTGCTTATGACTTAGGTTTGTCTCTCCGTCTGTCCGTCTAGCAGTCTGTCCGCTCTCTAACTCCCGAAAATATACTCGGATTGCCCTGAAATTTTTGGATGTTATTGACGTTTACCATAGCACGGTACCTATTTGTAATGAAGTTTGTAGCATGCTTTGTTCATTTACAGGGCCAGTCAAAAGTTTTCCGTTACATTACTGCCTATGGGAAAAAATCGTTTCAAATGATTTTTAATGATTTTACGCACGCTTTCAAACATAATAAAATTTATATGCATTTATGAAGGGCACTAAAATATGCATTCTGTTGACTATGCGATGCACAGAATAGCTATTGTTCATTTACAGGGCTAAAAAAGGAATTCAAATACATAATGATATAGGGGTGGAGGGAATTGTTTGCAGCATACTTTAATTATGTTAATCTATTTCATATACAATGAAATTGATGTATGTCGCTTAGGTTTACATACTATAAATTATTTCATGTATAATACGAATAATACGTATATAGCATTTACAGGGACACCCAAAATATTTCAGATACTATATTGTATCCGAAGTACTGTTCATTAGCGATGTTTGCTGGAAATGTATTTTTAATTATGATATGCGCTTTTATGATTCACTATATTTATGCATAGTATCGTGTATATAAATGCTATTTCCTATACAAGGCTACACAAAAGTATTCGTAAGGATTACTGGGTATGGGCGCAAATTGCTTAAAGGTGGTTTTTAAATGAGTTATGTTTTTTTTCGCTGAACTGCATTTAATTTACCAATAAATGTTTGTAGAATATGGATAAAATGATACACAGGGTCACGCAAGGAAATGGATACATGGCCGTCTATAAATGATAATTTCTGGAAATGTGATTTCAGCAGTTTTAAGAGTGTCTTAGTTTGAATTAAATTTTAACTAAATAATAGCGTGTAATAAAGATTCTAGGTAAACTACAGGGTTGTACAAAAGTATTCAAGTATCTTTCCTTACATTAGTATAAATTGCTGAAAAAGAATTTCAACCTGTTAGGCGTTTTCTTGCTAAACTAAATTTTCCCATTATATAATATATATACACTTAAAAAATGGGTACTCAAAATTGAGTAAGAAGTACTCAATTTTAAATGCGTCACATACTCAAAATAACTCCGATCCAAATGTACTCAAAGTTGAGAAACACATGTATTCATTTTTTATTCCATGGTTGTGATCAAATATGAATCGTTATGCACTGCCCCCCCCACCCTCCCCCCAAAAAAACCTAAAATTTAAAGTAAAAATGTACTGACATTTATTTCCCGTTCAAAGTTCTTAACAAGAAATGTTTAATTGATTATTTATTAAGAAAAATAGCAAAATTCTTAGCAAGATACTCAAATCGAATATTTTTATGACAAGAGCATTATTTCCAAGTACTTTTAAATTATTTTTAAAATGCTGTGCATAATTTAATATTTACATTAATAAACATCATTTATGCCGCTATAAATGAAATGAACCATTACAGGGTACAAAACTATTCGTTTGTTTGGGTTTTGTAACATGTGATGTTTCAAAATAGAGAAAGCATAGGTTCATTTTTGATCCAAAAATATTCAATTCGATATGAGTACGTCGGTTTACTCATTTTTGAGTACTTCATTTTTTTTCAGTGTATCAACCTACAGATCAAATACAGGGCTGTTCAAAAGAATTGGAAAACATATTTGGCTATGGACGGTAACTGTTGAAATCAGTTTTTCAAATGTTTTATGCGTTTTCTGAAATGTTTACTTAGTTATCTTATTTACGTCATTTCCCTAAATTACGATGTCTTGTTAAAGCATTCAGAAAGTGTTGGAAAGTATTTTATAATCTATGCTTAACGCATGATTTTTCTTACTCGTTTTTTTTTTCTATTTCCTAGATCAGTCTTTTCCTATAAAACATACCAAATCTATTTAGCTCATATTCACAAAATACAATATACACGGGAATAAAAAATTTAAATAAATATCGCTTATCATGCCGCTCTATAAATAATAGTTGTATTAATATCCGTTACTCTCCATGTTCATATTTAATAAAGCAATGACAAATAACAACAAATTAAAAAAACTTACACATTCTAAATATCAAGCATAGAACTTAATAAAAAAATATGGCAGTTGATAAGCATTGTTTTTTAAGTGGAAAAATTTAAAATGTTTTAGAAGAATAGGACTCCAAAATAGCGATATTTTGCTAAAAAGTACGGTAAAAAGATAAGATTTTATATTTACAGCAAAAGTTTATTTTAAAATTCATCGCTGTATTAATACTTAGAATTTTTTCCAGAGAGAATCATTCGCCTTATATACAATATTTCAAATGAAAATCAAATATCAAATTAATTGCTTAAAAGGCGCAAAGGAGTGAAAAAGATTCCATGCCGGGACTCGAACACGGGCCATCAGTATAGCACACTGACATTCTACCGACTAAACCACATGGAACGACGCCCAGCCTATAAAATTTCTCACTATTACATGTTGGCAAGGCTACAAACGCAGCACAAGATGGAATATTTATCGTGAGCCACCGACACGGGGTATACACGAAACTTAATTAAATCCAGCATCGATTGAAACTATATTAATAATTGGAAATTTTTCCAGGGAGAAACATTCGCCTTGCATACAACATTTCAAATTAAAATTGACTTTTAAGCATTAATTTGAAATTTGATTTTCTTTTGAAATATTGTATGCAAAGCGAATGGTTCTCGCTGGAAAAATTTCCAAGTATTAATATAATTTCAATCGATGCTGGATTTAATTAAGTTTCGTGTTTGCATCATGTTGGTGGCTCACGCTAAATATTCCATCTTGTGCTGCGTTTGTAGCCTTGCCAACATGTAATAGTGAGAAATTTTTCAGCCTGGGTATCGTTCCATGTGATTTAGTCGGTAGAATGTCAGTGCACTGTACTGATGGCCCGGGTTCGAGTCCCAGCATGGAATCATTTTCACTATTTGCGTCTTTTAAGCAATTAATTTGAAATTTGATTTTCATTTGAAATCACAGTGTTTATGACAAGTTCGTCACAAATGACACATATTTCACAAATTGGTCACAGTGTGACTTCAAAGCATTGTCGCTTTCGTCACAGGTTCGTCACAAAGTTAATGCCAAAATAGTCACAAATGACACACTTTTCACAAATTTGTCACACCGTGACTTCACAGAGTGGTCACAATGTGACGTCACAAACGACCTCTAAAACGGCCATAACGACCTCGCATTCTAGTCACTATGACGTCACATCGACGTCACGTGACGTCACATCGACGGTCACAAAGTCACAGTGTGACTTCACAACGACGTCGCCGTGACGTCACCATGCCTTACGGGTACAGACGCGGAAAAAAATCTACTTTCATTTGGTATAAAGTTCACATTTCTGTGATGTGTATAAGTTAAAATATCCACTAAAAATCTATCGATAAAAATTTAATTTCTTTAATTGAAAAGACAAGGAAAAAAGATTTTATTTCGGCGGGAAAGCAGGTGTCAGACATGAAGACGCTGCGGTTTTCCATAGTAGGATATTTTAATACAAAATTTTAACTTTTTAAATATTAAATTTTTTGACTAAATCTTTTGGCATACCGATATGAAATTTCTCGCTGATTTCATTGATACCCATTTCTAAGCCCTATCTTAATTACAAGCTGAAATATTAATTATTATTTAATTAATCGGTTTATTGCTATCAAATGCGTCGATTAAAATGGAAAGACGTGCTTTTTTAACCACGAAATAATTTAAATTAGGAAATCTAACAATTTGCGTGGGGTTTTTGAACAGCGCTATGAGATAAGTATAACTCACTCATCATCAGAAAGTTTACAAGTATTCATACCACTATTTTCGAATAGTAATTTCAGGAAATATCTTAAATTATTGGTTAAGACCGCCACTCGATGTGTTTGAAACTTTAAGATAGTTTATAACACATAAGAAAAAGTGTAAAAAAGAATGGAGTGTGATATTTTGAGGAGGGGTGGGGGCTACATTTATTTTTAAAATCTTAGCGTTTGTTACCGCAGCAAATGCTTTAAATTCTTGGTTAAGACCGCCACTATCCTGACCCATGTACCTACGGAAAGAATGCTTAAAGAAGTTTCGTTGAGATATACTTTTGTTAAGAATAGAGTGCGCTCCCTGGTGGTGGAATGTAGAACTAACATAACGCGATTTAGTTAAAATTAGGAAAACTAAGGAGTCGATCTGTTTGAAACTTTAAGATATTTTATAGCACATAAGGTAAAGTGTAAAAAAAATGACGCGTGAAATTCCGGGGAGGGGGAGGGGGGCGCTAGATTTCTATTTAAAAAGTTAGCGTTTCTGACCGCTTTAGGTGCCATTTTTGAGGTAGTCCTGAGATATATGCTACTTATTTAATATAAAATTGTCTAAAGTTTAGTTACCACTATTTCCGAATAGTAATTTCAGCAAATATCTTAATTTCTTATTAAGACCGCCACCACCTCGAGTAACATATTTACTGATAGGTTGTTTAACGGAGTCTCCTTCCGATACAGTTTTGTTAAGAATAGAGTGCGCTCCCTGGTGGTGGAATGTGGAACTAACATAACGTGATTTTGTTAAAATTAGGAAATATAACAAGGCGATCTGTTTGAAACTTTAAGATAGTTTATAACACATAAGAAAAAAAATAGTTTCACTAACTCAACACTTCACAAGTTCAACTCTTGCTCAAAGTTTAAACTTTGAGTTTCGTTTTAGCTACATTGTAAAAGGAAAAGATTATTACTACACTAAACTTAGTTTTACAAAAAACCAAATGAAGTTCAAATATCACTACTTTTACTGTCAGTACCGAATTCAGTTCATCATTGGCAGATTAGGAAAAGTAAAAAAAAAAGAGTTATGCAGAATAGAAATATTTTCATTATTTAGGCATTATATATTTTTAAACCTTTATGGTATAACTATTCATACTGTCCTAGTATATACAGCTATACTTAACACTCCGTTTTATAGTTTTTACAAAGTCTTATTATTCTTTTAGCAATGATTTTTTTTAATAATACAGTTAATAATTCATATATTTATTCTACGAAACTCTCTGAGCGCGAGTAATACTCGCACTTGACCGTTTATTTTCAAGTAACGACACTGCTAAATCCACACTAAACCAATTTGTCAAAAATTTTAAAACTATTTAGAAGTAAGAACAAAAAATCTTCTTAAAACACCATCAAAAATTTTAAATGCGCTAGGCCTTTCGAAAGATCTGAGTCTTTCTTCGTCATAGCGCATTTACAATTTTTTATGGAGATTTTTTGTTCTTATTCATTTACACCAGTTTTAACTTATTTTCTATTTAGAAGTGCTAGAAATAACGAACCTTTTTTGTTCGCACTACTATGAACACTAGAATCTTCTACTTTAGTACTCTGTGCACGTTAATTATCTTATGTTAATATAGAAACGCGGTAGTTCAGTGACCAGAGTACAAAATTCTATCATTCACATGCCTTGAAATTCATATATGACGAGAAATAATAGATATGCTTTCACTTGCAATTTACATCTCAATCTCTGTTTACAGCCGATGTAAAAAGTCAACAGGTGAATGAAGAAAATAACTATAGCTTATAATTTATAGATATGGCCATACATCACAAGTTGTAGAGAAACTGGAAAATCTTACAGATGTTATCATTTCCATTTTTTACCAACTGAAAACTAAGGTTGAAACAACTAATTTGAAATATCAGAAAATATCTACAATATTTTCCATACAAATGTTAGCTAGCTCAGCAGCATCTTGCTAACCACATTTTCTTTCAGCAAAAGACTAGGGAAAAGCAATCAAAACTGGACTTTCGCACATCATTACAGAAAAAGAATGAGAGTTGCAGATCTAAAATTTCAGTTCTCATGCATTTTTTATAAGTTGGAAACTTTTCAAATCGCATTTGGAAACGAATAACACGTTAATGTTTTACGTTACTCAATTATTTACACTGAAACTTCTTATTACAAATAGATAGTTCTAATAAGTGTCCAATATTTTGCAATTTCACACTTATAATGATGGTAAAACGCATAAAATATAAAATCGAATGTCATCAAGTGAAATAGCAGAAAATTGTATAATAAACTTATAAACAAACTAGATGAAAACAAAAGTTTTTACAAGAAAATTGTAATATTTGTATATTTTAAACTGCATCTAAAAATGTGAGAAAGCTAATTGAAGCAATTAAAATAATAAAACTTTGTAAAAAATCACCATAAAATAAAAACATGGTGATTTTTTACAAAGGTGATTTTTTAACAATAACAAGAATAAGAAAATCTGCCTTATTGTAAGACATTCTTTTCGTACCAGATTGGTTAATATTTAAAATGCTTTTTCTTTTTAACAGACTTCAAAAAAAAAAAAAAAAGAAAAAAAAAAGGAAAAGAAAAAGGAGGAGGTTATCAATTCAATGCGTATGTATGTTCACTGATTGCTCCGGAATTTTTCGGCCGATTTATGTGCTTTTTATTTTAATTGAAGAGGATACTCTCGAATTGGTACCACCTCCATTTCATCGAAATTGGTTCAGTAGTTTTTTAGTAATTCAAACAAAACCCAAAAAAATGAAGGATTTCTCGCAAATTATCTTTCATTGTTGTAATACGGTTTCTCAATCATAAGCATAAAACTATGTATTCATAAACGTTAGCGCTCAACTTGGCGCCATTTGGTGAAATATTGCCAAAATTGGCGACCAAAGTAAGCTGCCATAAATGAAGCCAACTTGGTAGTAACTGACTAATTTGGCGATATTCTCGTTCAAATTCAGTAATGGATCTTCTCCAATCTGTTTCTTCGCATTTTCTAATCGGCAGACATATTTACAATTCTCAATTGCCAATTATGTTCAAAATAGTAATTTAATGTACATTAATTAAATATATAACATTACTGGCTAAAGTTCCCGGCGTTGCCCGGAATTTTAAAAAGGTTTGTTTTGAAAAAAACAATTTCAAATTTTAACATACAACATAAAAAAAAACAGTCGAAGTGTTGTACACATGAATCAAATAAAAACCCAATAAAAAATGTATAAATTTATAACAAACGCAAAATAATACAGTTATAAATGAACTTATTTACATTCATCATTGGAGCAATAATGTTAAAATACGTCAATATTTCCATAATCGAGTTTTTATCATGCTTCAATACCGTAATTTCCGGTGTATAGCCCGCAGGTCAAACAATTCAGTTTGGACCCAGAAATTTTATTCAGGATTTAAAGACCAATATTTACCGCGATCTAAGAAGTTACATTTTATTTTTAAAAAATTCTGGGTCGAAACACGATTGTTTGATCCGCGGACTATACACCCGAAATTACGGTACATTTTTTCACACTTATATGACGTTATATATTCACCATGTCCTTTATATTTCCAATATGACGTAATACTCCATTTTTTTAATCCCCAAATTAATTAAATAATTATAATTTTTCACATGGAAATTATTAAACAGAAAAATTATACCGTAACATTAACTTTTGTTTTTAATTCGTCAAACTATTTATTTTATTTTTACTTTTCACGCCGAAATCTTGCAGTAGAAAAGTTATTATGTAATATTCCCTTTTTTAAAAAATTCGTCAAACCATTTATTTCATTTTTTCACGAGGAAATGTTGCAGTACAAAAGTAATTCTTGTGGTAAGAATTTTATTGTGGATTTTTAATTGTTGGCAACAGCTATAACGGAAAAAGTTTAAAATTGATTGGAAATTCCTGTTAAATTGGTGGTTTTTTATTAATTAAAAATTAACTATAAGTTATTCCGATTCTGGATTACTTAGTTGCCTCGGCCGCGTTTTAATACGCATGTATGTAACATTTCATAATTCCGGCTTTCAAACTGCGGATTTTTATTGCACTACAGACAGACATATAGACAAATTCTCATTTTTATGTATCGGATTTAAAATGCTAAATGATACAGAAGCAAACTAAATTAATACAAAACAATAATTTGGTTTACAGGAGTTTAGTTTAATTCAGCACATAACATCAGACTGGCGGCACTTAATATATATATATATATATATATATATATAATATGGACGCTAACAAAACGGATGGTACAAAGATTACAAACAACACAGAGAAGTATGGAAAGGTGTATGCAAGGTATGACTAGAAGAGACAGAAAAAGAATAAAAAAGAAAATAAGTTAAAACTGGTGTGAATGACTAAGAACAAACAATCTTCTTGAAACACCATCAAAAATTTGTAAATGCACTAGGCCTTTCGAAAGATCTGAGTCTTTCTTCGTCAGGCGCAAAAAAGACGTCCTTCTACTATGAAAGCAGAGGCAAGACTGAGGAGAGACTGAGAGGAGTCTTGCCTCTGCTTTCATAGTAGAAGGACGTCTTTTTTGCGCCTGACGAAGTAAGACTCAGATCTTTCGAAAGGCCTAGCGCATTTACAAATTTTTGATGGTGTTTCAAGAAGATTGTTTGTTCTTAGAAAAAGAATAACCTGGATAAGAAGTCAACGAAAGTTTTTGATACCATTGAAGGAATTAAACGGCTAAAATGGAAATGGGCTGGGCACATTGCAAGAAGACAAGACAATAGATGGAGCACAAACACCCTAGAGTGGTATCCCAGAGATGTAAAGCGGCCAAGAAGACGACCTGAAGTAAGATGGAGTGATGAAATCAGAAAAGTAGCCGGTGTAAATTGGATGACTAAAGCACTAGACAAAAAACATTGGAAATATATGGGGGAGACCTACATCCAGCAGTGGATTGAAAACGGTTGATGATGATGATGATAATGATGACCTAACTATATTATATTATATTAAACAGTTATATGTATGAATACTTTTTGATTGCCTTTAATATTTCCACTAGATAAAATTAACGATAACTTTCCTGTATAGGTATTCCTTGGAGAGAAAATGAAATTTTCACGCTTATTTTCTGACAACCTATTCATTGTCTCATATACACCAGCAAGTTTTTAGCTTTTATAACTTTATTTATTGTAAACAACCATTTGTTTACTTTTATGTGCAAACAAAAGTGAATGCAAGATCCCTATGCTGGAAAAGTACAAGATTAACAACATAGAAAGAAAAAAAAAAGGAGTTACTGTAATTACTATGACAGGCGGAATTGTTGGTGCTGTATATTTACATGGCACAGAACTTAAACATCAGTAGACATAAGCATAATTGCGAAAGCAAGTCAGTGAATTACGCAGTTATGAAAACATCTGAATTGTATCAAGAAGTGAGAGAAAGTAAATTTTAATCAGATTGCATGATAAAAGCAAAAAGTGTGCGATACTAACAGCAAACCTGGTTTAAGGGATAAGGAAATATAATTGTTGTTTCCGAAAATTCTATGTTTTTCAGTACTATACTCACTAAAATACGTCAATTAGTATGCAGACCGATGACCTTTTAACCAAGACTATTAAATGAGCATGACGATGAATTTCTAATCTTCATTAATCGAGCCCACAGTTAACCCATTAACAGCTGGTGTTGCGTTAACGCAACAGTCAAAATAAAGGCGTATAAAAAATTAACTATCAAATGAATTTTATATTAATAGTAATTTTTAAGTAGGGTATATTACGGTTACTAATTCAATAGAAAAATAATTTCTTTCAAAAATTTTTTTTCTATTTAATAACAAGTTTGAAACTTAAAGCATTTTTAAACGAAAACTTTCACGTTGTCGTTTTCGCAGAAGAAATATAGTTAGAAAAACGTAAGCTTTAGAGTAAATCTATTTTTAGACAAGGTCAAAGTACATCAGAACATTCAACGAATCAGTTGCTTTTATTTTAGTGGGGAAGGAAGAGAAAGTAGGTGTTGCGTTTACGCAACGTCAGCGGAAAAGGGGTAGTTCCAATACTTACTCTAATCGTTCGACTCTGTGGATTTTTTTCTTATTCTGTGCTCATAGAAATGCTTCAAATAGATATCTTACGTTCGAAGAAGGTCTTCAAAAATTTTTAATAAAGATTCATATAATGATGGCGGGAACGAAACGGATATTATCATTATTTCATCAGAAATAGCAGAAATTATTGATGAAGAAGGAAATGATAATATATCAAAAAGTGATAATAATATTTTACCTTTCGATACTGCTGGCAAATTAAAGTGTGCGTGAGAAAGAAGTTTATACCCTCTAAAAGTAGTGCAAGTCACGCATACAAATAAAAAAAACTGGAGACTTGAAGAGGATAAAGGTAGAAAAATTGAATATGACTCAGCCAAAAAATGAAGAAAAAATAAAACCTCGACCAATGCGAGAATGTATAAAGATTATGTTCGAAAATAAAAATTCTCACTTAGATTTTAGACATGAAGTTGTATTGTACCTTTTGCAAACACCCTTTGAAAGTAAAGAGTTAGCCATAAACAAATCAGCCAAAAGAAGGCATAGTAAATTCCCCATGCAAAAGCCATTACAGACAGAACGCGTAAATTTAACCCTTTCCGGGGCAAAATACTTAAATTTCTGAAATGTTGAAATGAATGAATGACACCGGTATTTACAAACAATTACATAATAAAGGACAATTACTTTACCACAATTCTGGTGCCATTTTGGCATTTGGGAAATAAAATTAATTGGTTTCATACACATACTACCGCCCCTGAAAGGGTTAATTGTCAAGTCCGATGACAGCAGAAGACTGCATTGTAAGCAATGCCATAGCCAAAATGCTTATCGCTGCAGTACATTTGTGATGTTGATTTGCATCAAAAGTGTAACGAATATTTTGATACTTGAAACTGTTTTCAGGATATGATCAGTAATTTAGAATAGAAAAATAAATTAAATTTTAATAATAAATTAATTACATTAAAGTGATTGTTTGCTGTGTAAATTATAAAAAAGGTAAAAAAAAAAATCTTACAGTGCCCAAATATGCAAGAAACCCTGCTGATGCTCAGTTGAACTCAGTAAACATCAGTACTCTTATTCCGCTGACGTTGCGTGAACGCAACACTCCATTTTTTGCAAGCTAACAGAAATTTTGTTTTTTCCACTATAAATTAATATTATATATGTTCAAATGAATAACCAATATCATTTGTATAAAAAAAAATTTAATCCCTTATAGTTTTGGCGGTTAATGGGTTAAGGCTAGCGTGAAACAAAAAAGATATTAGCAACAATGTGGTTTAATGTAAATGCGGATATCATAAAATGTTTATTTCACAAAAACGCTTCAATGCACCAAATCATATTAGCTCAGAAACGCCCATTGGCAGTGGACCCGATAACGGTAGATTACTTAACAGTTTTAAAAGACGTTTTTGTCACGAAAAATGAAATGCATAACAACCAAAAATAAACAAAATGCCGTCATGGTGCAATGAATTCTCGATTTATTCATCAGAGTCTTTGGCGAAATATTAAGCAAATAATTTAAATTATGAATAAAAGTACCATGCTGCAATGCTTAACATACATTTAAGCACATTAACATTGCATATACATTATACATTGGCCCTTGCATATTTATTGGCGCTGATATGCTGCATTTTTCAGCATTAAGATGTGTGAGATAAAAGAAAATTTTAGGATTGCCACATCCGACTAGTTTAATTAATGATTTGGTATTTAAAATTAAAAGATTTGAAATGTATCGATCAATGTATATATGATATCGATCAAATTAAATTGAAATAATCTACATTTTTTGGTATATTTTTTATTACAATTGATTGATAACTCGTATACACTAAAATGAAAAGTGATTATTTACAATAAATGAGAAAAAAAAAATTAATAAAATTAAAGAAACAGAAAAAGAGAATGTGTATATAAAATTTGTGTACAACCTGAATATAATTACATATTACTTGTAGTTTTCGTTTTATTACATTAACAATTCTATTAATATTTGCTGGTGAAAAAAATGGTTTATAAATGCTTCTGAAATAACATACAATTAATGGAAATTTAAAATGTTCGCTCAACACAGTCTATTGAAAATCACTACCTATAAATATTCAAATTGATAAAAGATTTAAAGAACATTAAATTTAAAATAATATTTTATTAAGTATTATGTTTACTTGTCGGATCCAACCTTTAAAACAAAGTTATTAGAGGTAGGGGAAGCGTGAAAAAAATTAAAAGTGAGGAATTACGATAAAATGAAATATTGTAAACTAATTTTTCTGTTTGAATTAAATGTGTCTTTTAATCTGATTACATTGAAACAATGAATAATTTGAAAATGTTATTTCACATAGTTTAATAAAATCTTGTCATTCAATACAAGTAAATTAGTTTTGACTCGCCCAATAAAATATTAATTTAAAATAACACTTCATTGTTATTCATTGTTCTTTTTTAGGGTAGTATGGGAAAAGAGTGTAGCATATACAACTATGGTTTTAAAGATTTTAAGACTAAGAAAAATAGTATTAATTAATAAATGGTGTCCTGAAAGTTATTTTGATTTATTTTAGGGATATTTGTCTGACGGTTGTGCTTAGCCAGGAATTTTTTTTTATTTTGAATCTCTTTAACACTAGAACAGCCGTGAGGGGTCATTTTGACCCCTACCATATGGATATATTGCTGTTCGAACCAGAAATTCTTTTATATGATAAGTTTAAACGACACAAAGAAGAAAAAAAGATAAATTAATAAATTAATTAGTTTTAAATAAAAATTCTGGTGTGAAATATTTTTATAAAACTTGAGTCAAATTTCCGGTGTTTCTAGTATTAAATAAATGAGGTGTAGATTCATTTTTTTTTAGTTTTTAGAAATAAAGCTAAAGGAACAATAAAATGGAAATTAAGGAAGGAAGTGAATGTAGTCACCTTAAAAGTGCCGTTTTAGAAGACGTTTTTCATATTGATATATCCTATATACCGAAAAATTTATAACATTTTTTTTACCTTTTGATAAATAAAAGTTTTTATTTTAATTTTCAGAAAGTTTGAGAGAAAACGGGGATTTTATGCCTTAACTTTTACGCGATATACATATATATTTAAATATTTATAGGAAATAATAGTTAAATTATACAGGGTGTCCCAAATTTTACTTTACAACTTCGGTCCTCCATAAAACCGGAACGAAATAAGATAGCGAATTTCGGTTTTGCGTGCGTATAGCAGTAACACATAAATTTTTATATGTACTAAAAAGAATGCTTTTGCTTTCGGATACGACCCATTGAGATCCATAACTGGTGATGGCTACACCACAGGAAAAGGCCCAGTGTGTCGCTTGGTGCGTACAGACGAAGTCAGACACACAAGTCCAAATTAATTTCCGAACAAAATACGGACGTCACCCACTATCCAGGCTCCCAATACGCGCTTGGCACAAGACGTTTATGGAGACCGGTAGTGTACTCATAAAAAAAGCGCTGTCCGGCCAAGTACAAGCCAACAGGATACAGACAGTTTTCGACTAAGTTTCCAATGAAGTACAAATAAGTCCTTCACATAAAACTTTGGAGCTTGCTCTTCATTATACAGGGCTGCCACAGGGGACTATTTTTTAATTCTAACTGGTACCATTTTCTCAAAACAAAAATCCTTAACACACACTTTGATAACATTTGCAAGATAAATATACTTCAAAATTTAAATTAGAAAAATACTGGTGTGAACAGATTACAAAAATAGTCGTATGTGGCAGCCCTGATTATACAATAAACATATTTTTGTTATCTAATTTTGTTTAAGTCCTATGGAGGATCAAAATTGAAAAGTTAAATTTGGGACACCCTGAATTTTAGATTGTGATAGCCACGAATAGACACGGTGTAATTTTATTACTATATGTTAAAAATTATTTTCTATACTGTTTTGGCATTTTTACAATGGATATCGCATAATTAACAATTACACACTCTCTAATGTAAAATGCTAACTCATATGAATATTTCTATTGTAAGCTAGGTAGAAGAAACTGCTTACCAAAAGAATATATAATAAGGCGATATTTTAATTTCTATACGTAGAATACCATTTATCCCCATTGTGAGCTTTTTGACAAAGAATCTAACGAAAATATTATTTTATTTTAAAATGAATGGAATAATAACGAGATTGAATAGTTTTATAATTTTTATCTCATTATATACCAAAACATAATCCGAATTTAAGAAAATTGAATCAATTTTTTCATTGTAAAGAATACGCATGTCAGAAATTAATTTTAATTAATATAATATCTTGTGCAAAGAACAGATATTCTAATAATTTAGTTTCCTTTTGAAAATCAGGCGAGAGAAGTTTTTAATTATGATGTAGATGTATTTCTAAAGGATATCCCAAAAAACCGATAGAGAGAAATTAGGTAGTCCATACGCTAATAACACAAGCAAAAGAGACCTCTGAAAAAACGTATGGTGCAGTTTGCGATATTAGTGGATAAATCGGAGTAGCGAATAGAGTTCAGAATAATTTGTAGAAATGCCTACATGTGTGGTTAATGAACATGGTGTTTTTCTCGGCAGATTGTTGCCATATTATCAGAGATTATTTTTCCAACAAGAAATCTCTCAAAGAAGTTTTTTCTTGAGAATTCTGGTGGGCAAACAGTAATGCACTCTACGACTCAACTAAAGATTTAAGTAGTCATTTTTTGTTTCGTTATTTATTTGGCGACAGCTTGATCTTCCATGAGAGTAAATATAATCATGATTTAAATGAGGATTATTCTCCAGTGTAAAAATATTTTTTTCTGTTAGAAAAACCAGTTTTGTAACTTGTAACTCAATCAGGTTCTGCGAAAGCAACGGATTAATAAAAAAGCAATTTATTATCATTAAAAATAATAATTTGAAGAATACATTAGTGAAGTTTTGAAAATTGAAAACAAAACGTTAATAGAAGATGCATTTAAAATACTCTTTTTTTGCATTTATTACTGCATATATTTCAAATCGTGTCATAAAATGTACTTTTAAAATAAAATGATGAAATATTTTATTCAAATTAATGATTGTACTTCCAAATCTACCCCACACATTCTTCGGAAATTGCAATGTAAAACAAATAAATTTTGAAGCCTTCCTTTATATATCTTCTGAAAATGCAGATTTTTCTTCTAAAATAACGTCTTGCAAAAGGTTTTCCTATCACTATGTCTTTAATAATGAAATTTTCATCCACCGAGTTTGAAAGAATACAATTTTCACAGCTTAACCCCTTGGGGACGAGCGACCAGTATACGTGCCGCTTAACCCTTTATCTACTGGCAGTACTTATAAGTACCATTAAATTAACTTGTTATAAAATTCATTTAATACATCGATTAGTTGTAATATAGTTTAGAACGAGTTATAGGTACATTACTTTATCTTGTTCCAAAAGCATTATTGGTTACACAAAACCAAAATATTTTTTAAAAGGATGATTTCTTTTGTCTTTGCATCTTTTCAGCTTTCTTGGCATTTGAGAGGGGGGGGGGGGGTTCAATTCGGAAATATTTCTATGTTTCTATTGTAAGAACATTATATTTGAACATTTCCTAATTCTACAAAATACTAAGAAAAATATTTAAAACAAAAGATTTGAGTGGGGTTATAAATATTGCATAAAATCCTAATAAATTCAAATTTAATTAATCCTTCTAAATCCTTCAATCCTTCAAAAATCCATTAAATGATTATCTAAATCTTCTAATTTAGTTTCAACAATTCAGAAAAAAAATGCTTTAGAAGATAAAATTTTCATGAATTCATAATTCAGTAGATAAAGTGTTAAGGTGCTCAGAAGCAGTGATTATTCTCACCAGTAAAATTTAATTGTAAATTTTGCCTTAATCCGAACATTTTCCCGATTCAATGAGGCAAAAATTTCTGTCTTGAGAATCGGGTGATAAAAGATTAAAAATTCTGTAAAAAGCACTCGTCCCGAAGGGGTAAATAGAGAGTTGAGTAAACAACATATTCTACATTGCAAGCACATTTATATTTAATACGACAAATATTGTATTTAAACTTGAATTCTTTTATACGCCAAGTCTTTTATATGGTACTGAAAAAGAAAAATATAATTTATCATCATTAAAAATTATTAGGTAAAGATCATCCATGAAATTTTCAAACTCATGAAGTAAGATACATACGTGTACAAAATGGAGCATTATTTAGTAAAAATATGCCTTGTATCTTGGAAAATATATATAATTTCAATTTTATAACTTATAATTAATTTATTTCGTTTAAATTCTCCAATTTAAAATTCATTGTTCATTAATTAATTCATTGTCACCGTTAGTTCATTTTAAATAAACATTTAAATAAAAAACACCAAACGTACCGTTAATAAAAAGGAACGTCATTAACCACTATCGCTTATTATATTATTAATCGTGTCATAAAATATTAGTATTACAATCTGATGGGTGATTTATGAGAACCTTCGTTAGAGGTCGTACGTGATGAGAGAGTACAGTGCTTGCCCGAGAGAACCAGAAACAACTGCCTGACCAGAGGCAAGCGCCTCCTTAACCAGCTGAAGCATTAAGAGGAGCCCGAATGCTCTTGTTTCTTTCCAATGAGAAAAACTTTTCTCAGGTCAAGATGGTGCAAAATCCCCGAAGAGGTTCTGACAGATATATGCAGAAAATTTCCAGCCTCACTGAAGATTCTGGGGTGTCCTGAGAACCAAACACGATCTGATGCATCCACACCTTTTTCTTCAAGGTGCCAGAGTCAACGTCGTTGTTTATACCAAGGTGTTAAATCACTAAATTACTTCTGTAACAGGTGGAAGGCCGCACGTCTTTTAACAAGACTTTGCACTATCCCATACGGTCGATACAAACCAAAAATGGATGGCAAAAGCATTCATGACGATGTCATCCTGAACTTGTGTAACCCCCCACCCCCCCCAGCTACACAAATATTAACTGAAGACCCTACTAAGTATGGGGCGTAGTTGAGATTGGCTCCAATAGTCACCCACACAGCGATGTTGCGGCCCTCAAGACAGCCGTCGTGTATGCAGTGTCAAATGTTCCCAACACTCATCTGATCATTACCTGCAGTCAGTTTTGACAGCCTGTAGAGGCGGTTATTGCGGTTGGCAGTGGTTTCAATGAATGATGTCATCCAGTGTGTATGTAGTCACCTGTACAAAACGTTAAAATAAAAATAAATGCTCTATCTGTAGTATATATACCTGTTTGAAAACAGGCGTTGATTTGTTCTCAAATACCTGACGCACCCTGTATATTATCAAACATAACAAGCTCAATACATTTACACATTTGGGTCATTCCATGGTAACTTATTTTACATTTAGAACTATTTACTTTAGTAATTTAGGAAATATAACACCGAAAAAAAAAAATATTCAAAATTTAAAGTTGACAAGATTTGCTAATTAAACCTATTCAAAGCTCAATTTACATGGAAATTTCATAATTTTAGTGTCATTTCTTGAATTCTGGCAGTTATATTTATTATGGTAACTGATATTACTGAAAAAAGAAAGTAAATTCCCATACAAAAATGTAATTTTCATTTTCATTTTTTTAGTAATTTCCATACAAGTTGAGCTTCGGGTAGGTCTTAAATAACGAAACAGGTCAACTTTGCATTTGAATACTTTTTGGTGTTACATTACTAAAATTGCTGCAATAAATTTTTCTAAATGTAACGTAAGTTACCATGGAATGACCCATTTTCATGTAATATATTTTAAATGTGCACTACCGGCTTTTTTTATTTTATGTATTACCAACCCGGTTCTGGTCCACCTTTATTCGAGTACTTGATTCACAGTTAAGAAAAAAAAAAAAAAAAAACGACATTTTTACAGTACAAAGTACTGTTCATCTCGCGACACAAACTCGATCACAGTGAATGTGCTGTATCTTTCTTTGGTTTCCTGACTATATTAACATGGAAAATACAGTAGTAACGTAATATTAACAGCACAATGTGCTGGCAATTTGGACGCCAGCAGTTTGTGCTGGCGTCCAAATTGAAAAAATTTGCCAGCACATTGTGCTGTTAATTTTACGCAACTACTCTATTTTCCATGTTAATATAGTCAGGAAACCAAAGAAAGATACAGCACATTCACTGTGATCGAGTTTGTTCTGACAAATTTACAGTGGTTTTTGTACAGTGTTCGATTGCAGGATTTTAATAAACAAATCAAACCTGCGACAAATATATATTAAATACGATATATATAGTTCATTAACAAGAAGCGTGATTCTAAAACGAATCCTACTTTCTGAACAAAATTATAGTTGAAACGACCCAGGTCATGTACGGGTAAAATCTATTTACGTTGCAGAGTACTTCCATAACACGAAGCAGGAACTTATATGAATCCAACATGCAAAAAAAAAATAAGTCACGACTAAAAAGTCTAGAAATTCGACGTCACTTTCATTGAACTCACCGCTCCCTGAATAGTAGGTCTGAGCGCTGACACAAAAATGGCGGCAGCCGAAGGCGAATTTTTTTCAGTGTGTGTACGGTCCCATGAATTTTGGCACCAATGATTTTTAAAAGTTTTTTCCTCTTTATATTTCTGATATTAAACAATTCAAAGAGATCTTTAATAATACAGGGTGTTTCAAAAATAATCACCCGATTTGAAATGCGTATATGATAAAAAATAGTGAACATAGATACTTAAGATTAATTTTATATTATGTAGCTAATCATACATTTTTTTACATACCAAATTAAAGGTGCTCAATATGTCCACCTTTGGATACACGACATATGTTTGTACGGTATTCAAATTCGTCCCAAACTTTTGCGAGCATGTCTGGATACACGACTTCGATGGCTGCTGTTATGCGTACCTTCAATTCAATCAATGTAGCAGGAAGGGGAGGTACATAAACGTGGTCTTTTATAAACCCCCACAAGAAGAAATCGCACACTGAGTGGTCCGGCGATCTGGGAGGCCATAGATGCTTAACTGCATCGTCAGCTCCCGCACGGCCGATCCATCGTTGAGGAATTCGGTTATTCAAAAAATTTCGAACGTCCAAGCTCCAGTGTGATGGTGCTCCATCTTGTTGGAAAATGAAATCATCAGAATCGGTTTCTAACTGCGGGAAAAGCCAGTACTTTAGCATATCCAGATATGTGATTCCCGTCACAGTGGTCTCTGTGAAAAAAAAGGGGCCATACACCTTTTTCGTAGAAACTGCACAAAAAACGTTAACTTTGGGCGAATCTCTCTCATACTGTACCATTTCATGTGGCTGCTCCATACCCCATATTCGAACATTGTGGCGGTTGACTTTTCCACTTAGATGAAATGTAGCTTCGTCACTGAAAACTAAGCGTGTTAAAAAATTTTGATCTTCTGACACATTGTCAAGGATGAATTCACAAAACTCCACACGTCGTTCTTTGTCACCTGGATGAAGAGCTTGCAGCATTTGTAACCTATATGGTTTCAAACGCAGACGTCGCCGCAAAACACGCCAGACAGATGTCGAAGGAATACCAAGCTCCTGACCGGCACGGCGAACGGACTGACATAGGATACGTGCGAAACTTTCTCGAATGCGCTCCACATTTTCGTCTGACACGCGGTGTCGACCGGAGCATTTTACTTTACACAAACAGCCCGTTTCTTCAAATTGTTTATACCATCGTCTTATGTTCTGAGCGGTAGGAACGTGAACATGTGGAATATTTTCGACGAAAATCACGCTGAACAGATTTCACGGACTCACACTTCGCGAAGCGTAAGACACAAAACGATCTCTGTTGTGCAGTCGCCATCTTAACAAACACTGAAGTGGTGGGTGAAGGAAGAGCACTAGCGCCACCTGTTGATAACTACATAAAACTTATGATTCTCCTCTTTCTATCTACACATTATTCATTTGAAACGGATGAAAATTTGAACAGTTATGATTTTTTTTAAATCGGATGATTATTTTTGAAACACGCTGTATACTGGTGTCAAAATTTAAGGGACCGTACATACGTTAAAAAAATCCACTTTTGGCAGACACGATTTTGTGTCAGCGCTCTGGCCTAGTATTCAGGGGCGGTGTTTAACCATTATAGATTTAATTTTTATGAATGATAATGTAAATTTCCGTTTGTGTCAATTAGTTGCATTTGTTTTCGTGCGTCAGAGAAATCGTATAGTTTTCTGTTCCCCATGCCAAAGAAAACGTACATTTTCATTTATAAAGTTGAAGGATTTTACTGTGATTGCGTCAAAGTAACTTCTTTATTTCTGATTGTCGTTTTAACAATTTCTGGACGCGAATGCAAAGAGCTCCATTTTTGTGGTTGTGGTATTTTTAGAACATTGCATTTACAATTGTTTCACTCGGAAAGCTTCCATGCTTAACACGGATTGTTATGAAAATAGCTCATTATTAACACTAGAGGCGCAAAGAGCAGTCAATTTGGCTGCTACCAACTATGTATAACTCGATTTGAACCAGGAATTTCTTTAAAAAAGAGATATACATATAATCTTTATACACATAACACAAATATAAGTTATATATATTATATCAAATAGCTTTAAATAAAAATTCTGGTACAATTTTTTTTTATAAAACTGGAGTGAAGTTCCCGGCGCTTCTAGTGTTAAACAATAGATGCTGCCTTGACAAAGGAATTAGAAAATAGATTATAACAATACATTTAGAAACAATACAAATTCCAATAAACAATAAAAATTTCCGGTTTGTCCCCAGTTAGTGTTAATTTTAGACAGCGAAGAACTTTACCATAGATATTAAAGATATATTGTTGGTCCCAATGTTGATATCCGATTCTAAATTAGGAATTATCAACGTCTGCTCAACGACTTTAAAGGAATGTTCTCTTGCTAAGCTCGAGATCGTGCCTGTCCCACATGCGTTTGACTTTATGTACTCGTGATCAGATATCGTAAGATTTACATTCCAGGGATTATAAAAAAAGTTATTTTTACATGTAAGACATTAATTCGTACTGAACAGAGATCGCTGTGCGCTGTTTGAAACTAACTTTTTTACGCTACTTTTTTCACAAACATTGTCAAAATGTTTGTGATAGGATTGATAATTTCCGAATTTCCCCTTTAGTAGCGCTACATTCATCCTCATTTAAAAATACACATTTGCTTGATCATAGCTAGACACTTCTTTCACAATTCTAGTTTTACCCATTTCAAAATTATCTCAATATATCTATACAAGAAAGAAAAAAATCACGCGTCAAGCACAGATTCTGAAACGCTTTCGAACACATTCAGAATAATGTAACAAAATTGCACAGTTTAAAAAATTAAAATATTACGTCTTATTCAACCATATGGAAACGCATAACTCATTTCAAAATCCAATTTGAGCTGTTCCTATCTACTATCGGAAAATTATCTGATTTTTTTTCAGCAGCCCTGTATATGATACATAAATTTGTATCTACTAACTGCATGCATACCAAAACTTAGTTCATTTAAGAAATACATATACTTCAGTTGAAAATTCCCCTTCAGTAGTTTCCTCTAATAAAGAGAATGGTACGTGAATACTTTTGTGCAGCTCCGTATATGAGGTATAGAATTTATATATAGTGAGAAACATGCAGAAAATTAATTAGATTTAAAAGAGCATACCGAATTTTAAAACGTACACTCCAGCAGTTATTACTCAAAGACAGTATTGTAGTGGATTTATTTTAGTATTGTAACGGATTTCTTTTGTGTGCCCCTGTAAATGAATAAAAAATCCTATAAATGCCCTATTCTAACGTGATCGTAGTGAAATTCGGAGATTTATATCCGTTTCAATACATTTGAAATAGCGTAATATCATTAAAATTCTCTGCGAACAATTTTTCCCCCTATACCATAATGTTATGGAATACTTTTGAGTGCCCCTGTAAATGAACTATTAATCCTACATACTTCATATAGAATACCAAACATGCTTTGATGACCCTCAATAACCTTTATCAATTGCATGACAATCAGAGTATATTTACGGGAGTTAGAGCGTGGACAGACGGACAGATAAACCGAATGCATAAACACTTTTCAACTTTGTTGGAAAGTGTTAAAAACATTAAATGTGAAAAATCAATTAGAATTTTCAAGTATAAGGTAATTTTACCTACGTTCTGCACCCTCCGCAATATATTCTGTAATACAGATAGCCTGGCTTAGATACCCCTCTTGTATCTTTAAAAAGCGGAAAAATAATATTTTGAAGTAATTCTTTCAATTATAAAAAGTACAAGAAAGATAATGATATTAAAATTAATAGTATACAGATAGTGCACTTAATAGTGGCGTACATGAAATTTAGAGATAGATGTCACCTTCACATTAAGTTTCAGCTTAGATGTCGACGTGAACAATGCCTTTTATAACGCTCTTTTCTAAAATACCATGCAAATATTTTAATTAAAAACCCTTAATGAAGAGATTTCTTTCTCAAAACTTTTAGTTGTGTCTGTTCTATTCTAACAGTCGTCAAGAGGAATGAAACACCTGCTGTAAATAATGGTTATATATTTGGTTTTCCCCGTATCGTTTTATTCGTCGTTTAATTAAAACACGCATGTATAAAATGTTTCTTACAATCAATTCTCAAGACTATATTAACAAAAGGTGATAATTTAAATTGATATCTTTGTTCCTTGCAAAAAACATCTGCCACGTCAAAATTTGGAATACAAACATCTCATCTCTATCCTTGCCTTTTATTTCAGACTGAATTGAGGTCAAATATATTCTTCCGGGTTTAATCCTATATAAAGATTGTACTTTAAACATATTTTGAAATTACACTTACTCATACTCTTACTCTTATTCATATTTCTTGTTATTCTTACTACGATGAATAAGTTGTTGCTGCTTTCTGTTGTTCTCGGGTCTCTTCTTTTTGCTGAAAGCGATTCATCGCACTTCAGTAAGTATCATTCCCTTTTTGATCGTTTTTATCCACATTTGCTTGTTGACTAATTGGATCAGATCGTCTAATCGATTTTTGACTCATTTCAGTCCATTTCCTTTAGATCTGGTTTGTATTGGATGGATATGGCTGGATTTATTTTTTATTTAAATAATGCACTTAATAAATGTTTTTGACATTGAATTTAATATACTTTTGTCTAATTGTGTGAATATTGTCATGTAAAAATGTTTATATTTTAATCGATCTAAACTCCTCCAAACTTAGCTGTGCACGGCGTGACCAGCAAATCGATGAATGTGATTTCGCACTTAATTATTATCTGAAAGAAAAAAAATCATACGGATTTAAAAAATATATTTAATTAGTTTAAATGAAACGTCATACTAATAGTATAGAGTTAAACTTACCACATTGGCGGCTGTTTGAAGTTTGAGGGTTAATTTTTTTGCACTGTGTGCATCGCGACGTCACACGGCCACGCCACAGTAACGTCACACAGTGATTTTGTGACCGTCAGTCTAAAGTCGTGATGGTCGTAATTAAGCTTCTATTCTTAAGACTTTACAACATAGTTGAAATGTGAGTTGTACTTTTCCAACTTTGTGAAAAATGCCCAGGTCAGGATTCAAACCAAGGATCTTTCGCAAGAACCTGTAGTGCTCTGCCTACTGAGTTATCCCGAACGAATGTGGATGACCTAATTTACATAGCTACCTTTATTGATCATATCATATAAGTCTTAAAGAGTTGTCAGGAATAGATCAGTTGGCAGAGATCACAGGTTCGAATCCTAGTCTTGACATTTTTTGCCAGTTGGAAATAACAAATCATATGATTTATTGATCAATTAGAATAATTGTTTTAAAATTAATCTAGTATAGTTTAAATGTGTTTCTGACTTCCTTTGGTCAATCTGTCCGTGCTCTAACTCTCATAAATATAATCGGATTGCCCTGAATGTTTTACATGTTATTGAAGTTTACAATCTATTGAACGGGGAGTATGTAGCATTTAACTTTCATTTACAGGGTCAGCCAAACGTATTCCATTACATAATGGTCAATTGGAAAACATCGTTTCAAGTGAATTCTGATGATGTTACACAATTTCAAACCACATGAAAATGATATGCACTTAGGAAGTTCACTAAAACAGGCTTTATGCATAATATTGTTTGTAACGTATTTGTTATTCATTTACAGGGTCACTCTAAAGAATTATGTTATACAATGGTCTATTGGAAAAATAGTTAAAAATTGAGTTAAATTTTGGCAAGCTATGTACTAGATATGCAAATCCATATATGCAGACAATAATAGGGCTACTTTTTAACTTTGGAAAGTAATTATAAAGCTGAATTTTAAAATGTGTTATATGTTTTCTAGACTGTTTACATACATGTCTGCTTTCCCATTATTTAATGGTGAAGTTTAGTTGTTATTTTCTAGATGTATTAGTAAGTGTTTCATAACCTATGCTTGACGCATGATTTTCCGCTCTTGTTTTACTGTATTCAGGATTCGAATTAGAATCCTTAGATCAGGTCAGGTGATCACATTCAACGAAACCCGACCCGACTTTATTGTGTCTGCTGGTTTGTTTTTCTTTGTAACTACTTTCGGTAGTACCCTTGATTATCCCGTTGTCCAATTTCGCCAAACTGTTCGCTAAATTATACAAATCACCAAACTGTTTGCCAAATTAAACAAATGGAAGAATGTTGCCATTCTAAAATTTTAAGTTATGAAAATTAAGGAATTTAAACGAAAAAAAACATCACTATGGAATAGGGTTGCTTTAATGATGACGTTCACTTCTTACTTACAAGGAAGGTCTCCATACTGGGCATACTCAGAATATGTTGAAAAAAATGCTAGCGAAAGTACTCATATATATGTAATAAAGGATCAGTTAAAATTAGCGGCGGAATTACAGTAGAAAATCTGTAAAAAAATAAAATACTTTCGGATAATTGGCGTTAAAAGACGAAAGCGACACGCAATTTGGCCAGCAGCACTTTTCCTCGCCAAAAGCAAACGATTTTAATGAATCTGAAAATTGTTTGTTAATTGATTTTGAGAATATGCGGTATTTAATGAATTTAAACGTAAACCATGAAAGAATTTATTATTATTATTATTATTATTATTATTATTATTACATTTTGTATTATATTTGTTGCTTGTTGCCGATTTGAACGAAATTTTGCCATTGTTTTATTCTCCAATTCCCATTTTTTTTTAAATTTAAACGGCTTTATCGGTTATAAAAAAAACTTTTAACGCCAGATGAATAATGCTGCCGTAATACATTTCCATACCGAAGAAGTCGTTTCCATAGCAACAAAGTTGAATCGACAGTGCTCGATGGGGCATATTTTTGAGTTTGGAACAATTTTAATCAATTTAAATTTTGTTTCAAATCGTAAAATATGATAGTTAAAATTCGTTATAAGTACATATAAATATATATGAGAAAACTATAGTTAAAACAAACTAAAAATGACAAAGCCAAAGTTATTTAAATTAAACTTATTTAAACAAATTCAACATAAAAAGTGTTTTCCTTAAAGAGTATTCGACAAGCGTAATTTTTTAAAACTTAATTTCTTCGTCAAACGGTGATAAGTCGCCAAATAAGCGAAATTTTCATTATTTTTTTTACGGACGTTCTACCGAGGTTCTGCCAAAAAAATTTTTATAAACATATATACCCATGGGAGAAGAACATTCTGTATTTTTTTTTCAGATTTATTTTATTTTTTATATTTATTCTATTTTACATTTATTCCGTTCAAGGATATTAATTTAATTTATGTTTTCGAGACAAAGAATATTATTTAAAGCAATATATTAATAAATATTTTCAAAGGAAGGAGGTTATTAGCAGGTCACTTCAGACGTGACTTTGATATGATTAAAATAATCGAAAAATAAAAAAATCAACATGCAACATTATGTTTACATTCCAAAAAATTATATCTTGGAGGAGAAAAAAAAAGATAAATGATATTAAAAAAATAATAATCAAACGTGGTGAGGCATCAAAGTTCAAAAATAAATAATAAGAGTGCAAGAAATATCTTTAACTTTCAAATATTTATTACATTTTAACTTCACAGTACCACACTTTTGTCATCTCTAGATCTACCAATAATATCAAAATGTTTATCACGCTCCGAAGACTCTTGAGCCTAAATACTTATTATTAAATCAATAGAGTTACTTATTGCTTTCGCGGAATAAATCTTTTTATGGAAAAGTACCTCAGTTATGAATAAACATTTTCATATATATTGTTGTGTTGTAATTTTGGCTTATGAAAGCTTTGAAATTTCCAGGAATATGCTGCAATGGGGAACAGAAATTGTGTTTCAGAGAGATTTTTAACTATAGATTTCGATAATTTAAAATCGAAAGAAAATTTCCCTTCTTTCTCTGTGCTTTTCGATTAACACGATGCCTTTAAAAATTAGAGGGATGTGAGGTGAAAGGCAAATTTATTGCTTAATTAGAGGTTTTGGCTCTAGTTCACCCGTAAATGATGTCACATGTAAAGCCTAATCTCAAATTGAAATTACTTGCTAAACTTTTTTAAGTCGACTTTCCTGTGCCATTTATTAAATTTTATTGAAACCAGTGTTCTGGGAGATCGTACGGTAAAAGGGTGTTAAACTTATATAACATTAGATATAGGCTTGAAGCAAAAAAAAAAAAAAAAATAATAATAAATAAATAAATAAATCATAAATAATAAAAAGTTGCAGCAATTTTAAATAACGGAAGAACAAATAAATTAGAAAAACATTAATAAAAATACAAATAAAACGTCGATTTAAAAAATCCCCTGATGACGTAACAAACAAGTGTACTGTGTTTAATGTCATGTGAATGTGGCATTTACGATCATCCATTATTTGCATTTAATATTATAGTTTACCGATAGTTTTTTGGTCGATGGAATAATCAAGTAGTATTCTTCTTTCCAACATACTTGAAAAGCTTTTATGCTTTCGGTTTGTCCGACCTGCCTGTCTGTCTATCCGTCTATCTGTCTTTCCGACTGTCCGTGCTATAACCTTCGTAAATATACTCGGATTTCCAGGTAATTGGTATGATTTATTGATGTTTAGGATAGATTGTTCGATATTAAAAATGAAGTATGTAACAGTTATAGTTCGCTAACGGGGGCACTCAAAAGAGTTCCTTACAATATACATTACAATACTGATCCATTACAATGTGGTCTATGTAGAAAAAATACTTTGCAGTGTATTTTATGATGTTACACTATTTTAAAAATATTGAAAGGAATATACATCCCTTAAGGGGTCTCAGGACTCTTAAAATTGGAAAAAATGAAAAAAAAGTCAATTTCCAACATTTAATATCTTAAAATGTATTTGATTTTTAGACACAAATTTAATAGGAATAAAATATATAAATATGTTCTTTCATTTCATGTATTTAAAAAATTATAATATACAGAATTAGCATTTACAGGGGGCTCCAAACTGTTAGACATTTTTCGAGCAAAAAATCGGCATAACAGCTTATGCGCACGATTACGAAATAAGTGTTGCAACTAGAATGAAAATTTTAGTACCTACTTATACTTCAGATTGTAATAATTACCCTGAACCTAAATAAATTTGTATTTAAAGCTTTTTTATATTTTTAATACAAAGTTGTATTTAGCTAATGCAAAATTAAGAAAATTTCAACAGTATAATCACCTAAACAAATATTGTTTTGAACAATAAAAAGGAAATTTTAGGTTCAGTTTATACAGATTAACATGAAACATACGTTTTGAAAATTTCATGAAAAAATATTCATAAGTTTTTGAGATATCGTGCGCGTTATGCTCAAAAACGTCATTTGGAGAAAAATGGCTTCAAAGTTTCCGAAACGACGCTTCAGCTATTGAACGTGTATAAATGTAAAAGCCATAACTTCAGTTCTAATAGGAATTTCAAGTAAACAATTATATCAAAATGTTCAGAAAAGATAGGGGTTTGACATCTCAAAAAATTATTTCGAAAATTTTAAAGCTTTAAGAGTCCTGAGACCCCTTAAGTACACTAATATAAGCTTACTATAGAATAATGTATGTGTAGCACTGAAAATAGAAGATCTGAATGGAAGAAGATGTTTTGTAACAAAAATTTGAATTCGAGAAAATTGAGGTGGAAGTTTTTTGTTGTAATTTAGTTATTCATTTGATTCCTTCTTAGTAGAATATGCTTGAATGGTGATACGAAATTCCCCTAGAATTTAATTATTCAATATTAGAAATTATTTTCACCACTTAAATTATGAAATCTAAAAATATTAAATAGTGAAAGATACTGTCTCCGACAGTATTTTTGTTTTACACTGTGATAGAATACCTCATAACGCTTTCATCCATAAAATGAAACATTTTTTGAGAAAATGTATCATAAAATCGCTCACCCGCAAGAAAAGTAACACATCTCGACAAAAGTAAATTTTACAGGAGAGGCAAATGGAAAATTTGCATGATTTTACTGTATCAAGAAATAATAGCACTTAGATCTGCATGTAAGAGTAAAAAAACCCTGCCGGCACGGCCTACAGGCGGAGGTAGATTTCGAAGTTAAGTATACTAATTTCACAAACAAAAACCAAATCATGATTAGAGATAAACCCACTTTAACAATTTTATCTGGCCGCTTTTGACGAGTTTTTATTCCATTTTTATATAATAACTGGTTTTATCAGAATCATGTTAGGGCGGTATTAAAAAAAAATACTTTTCCATGCTCAACAACTCGAAATTTTCTGGCATAACTCCAGATTCATTTTTAATAGGAAAACATGAAACTTGTTGACGTGATTTTTGAAGAGATTTATAAGCGACCTGTGTTTTTAATTTTCGTTTAATTAATTAAGACTTGATATATAAACAATTATTGTCTCAGTAAGACAATATTTTTCGTTTCTAACACAATCGCTTGGGGAAATTCCATTCAAAATGACATAATTTTTTGGACTTTGACATAATTTTTTGGAATATATTCTGCCTCTGTCAAAAAACGATCATTACGGTACATTATATAGTTTCTGAGTAAGAAAAGGTACCAATTGGAAGCCTTTGAGAGTAAAAATGAATTGTAAAATGAGTCAGAAAATAAGCAGTTTGGATTTGAATACACCCTTACTAAGATGATTTTTTTCTTCAACCGGTATGTATTTTTAATTTGTTTTTGCTGTAAGAATTGGTCCTATCCAAAACTCGTCTATATAGATGTTGTAGACAATATTAAGAAGATATATGATAAATTCATGGGGATTTTATATCTTTTGAATTGACGGAGTTATGGATTTTTTTTCTTCTTCAAACGCCCTTTTTGTTTTCGTTTTTAATTTTTTTTGGGGGGGGGGCTACCAATTGGTCCTATCAAAAAGTTGTGAATATAAAAGTTGTAGATAATATTAAGGAGATTCATGATAAAATTAATTGGATTTGATATCTTGAGAATTGACGAAGTTAAGAATTTTTTTCTCCCAAAAACCCTATTTTTGCGCCCCTTGAGCCCATTTTTAACTTTATCAAAAATCTGTGATACATAAATTTTTGGCCCTATTTTTAGAAGTAATAAAAACTTTAAACTGATTCGATATGTACAAAATTTAAGAAGTTCTGCGGTTTTTCGGTTTTCACAAAACCCCTCCCTATTTCCATCCCCTTGGTCCGATTTTGGCCATTAACGAACTTGACCGAGATTTTATGCCCCTTGATTTTATGTATCAGTTGGAAAAGATTGGTGCAGAATTGTGGAAGTTATCGTGTCCGGAAGAAAGTGATATATATAGATAGATACATACATACATCGATGGATAGATAGATAGATAGATAGATAGATAGATAAAGTTTTTCACTGAGGGTGGTTTTGGGCTCTAGGGGTCATGATCGGTGTAGATCTGCCAAAACTTTTCAGAAATTCTAACATAGGAACGACGCCAATAGGTAGTATTCATACGAAATCTACCTAAAACGTGCATGGAAGCATAAAACTCTTAAGAATGAAGACGTAGGATGAGGTTTGGAGGGTTGGGTACTTTTACCTACCCACACATTCCACCCCTCTTCTGTGGTCACAAATGGACATGTAGCGTAATAAAGGAATTTTCAGTATAACTACACTTATGAAACATTTTGTACAGAAAGACGTACCTGTGATCGACGTATTAGTGGAATAAAACGCAAAATGAATTTTAGCCAGATGTGTCACTTTTCATGCGGATGAGAGACATTGTTCTTCCACTAAGCTCTTCAATTCATTTACAGGGTAACTAAAAATATCCCCATTATATTATGATCTATGTAGAAAATTCTTTTTGAGGTATACTGTTCATGTTACACTATTTCAAGCGTAGTGAAAATTATATGAATTTTTGAGGGGCAATAAAAGGATACTTTCTATGGAATATGGAGCGTAAAGCATTTATCATTCATTTACAGGGCCACACAAACAATCCGTTTGCATAATGGCTTAAGAGGAAAAAGCGTTTGCGGCATATTTTATTTATGCTACACTGTCGTAAATATAACACACACGATTACATTACTGAGGTTTAGTTCAAGATAGTTAATACAAATTATTATAGTCAAAGTATTTCTCGCATCATTTACATGGTCCGCAGTACTGAACGAGGTCTATCTGATAACAATACGGCCTTGATTTTTCCCAAGCGCAGTAGTGATTCTAAAAAGGCACCACTGTGCATATTGGAAGGAGACAGATTAATGCGCATACTTGAATTTTTGCCCACATTCCAATGACTTTCTAAACTTTGTTAATTTCTTGTCTTTGTTGTTATTTTCTAAAAACAAAAATATTTGACAACATTTGCAACAGAAATACACTACAAAATTTATTTATTTTTTAAATAGTGATGCAAATAAAACAGAAAAATAGTCACCTGTGGCAGCCGTGCGATTGGCTCATAGGATATTGTTTCTAAACTAAACTTTATGTACAAGACTAGTATAATTAAAACTCTATGCATTCAGAAGACTCTAGTAATAGTAGTAGGGCTTCAAACGAAACAAAATTTCTAGGTTAAACTGAAATTTTCAAGTTAAATTGTAAAAATTGAGAAAAGCAGCAGTGTTTAAGACCACTAGCAGCAGTTTAGGATTAAATATGATTTATATATTAAAATCTGTTAAGTTCTAAAAATAATTTGAAATCAGAATTTATTATACGCATAAATTTTATGCAATTATATAAGCACTATACAACCTACGCACTTATATAAGCACTACGCAATATAAGCACTTTAAACGGTTAAATTGATACAGTATAAATATTTTTTTTTTCAATTACCGTAATGTAATTTGTAACAGCTAAAATCAAATTATTATTTTCAAAATTTATACTAATTTATACTTTGTCTCCTAAATCCTTTATATATTCCTGTAACAAATCCTATAAGGATTGACCTGGTCTCATCTGAGCTATAATGATTTGAGAACCGCAGTTGTCATTCGATGTATTAAATGGAACAATGTAAGGCTTCTCAATGGATTACCTAGTAGCAGGGCAACTTCACATCCAGTCTATAGGTAAGCAACTGAGACATTAGGGAGCCATATGAAAAAAATTAAGTTTAACTGTAGTTTAAAAAAAAAACTACATAAATTGAAAGAAATAAATAATTTAAAGTTAAAAATAAAAAGTAAAGATATGAAAGATAAAAATGTAAAATTAAAAAAATAATAATAATGAGAAATAAAAATAAAGGAAAAGAAAGAAAGAAAATATTCCACTTATTCCTAGCTTGACGTAAAAGCTACCGAGGCAAAAGGAGCCCAAGACTAACCCTTAAAAAGAGGACACTTTTCAGTGACCATACGTTAAGTTTAAGTAAAGTCCATGTATTAAACACCTCATGGTCGAGAACTTATTAAAGTTAGCTTTAAATGTTTTATTTTGGTACCTTTCATGACGAGGTCTAGTACCGTTCAACTTTTAGTGATGAAGAGAAGGAGCACTCAAAGGCCGCGCCTGCAGCCTGTTGCACCAGTAGTGAAGGTCATTGAGGGAGGTTTGGGGAGAAAAACGTTTCGAAAACGATGAACATCTCAAGAAAACAGTAACTTCATAATTACGATCATTTACTAGGGATAAATACAATATAAGTACTGAGAAACTTGTGCTTGGTTATAAAAAGCTTTTGCATAGCGTCAAAAAGTATATAAGAATGCAGGATTAGACCCATTCTTATTGTAAGTATAGCTATGTTTGAATATCTGTTGTTTTCATTGAGTTTCGCACAAACGTTCTTTACTTTCTGAATAATCTACGTATAAATGAGTACTTTATTAACAGAGAGCTACTGTGATCTATTTGTACAAAGTACAGTAAACTCTGTCTAAGGCGGAATCGATCGGGACATTGAAAATTTTCCGTAGTGGACAATATACCGCCTTAGACACATTTAATTCTATGTCTATGGATTCGCAGGGACTTGAAAATCTTTCCGAGTTAGACAGATTTCAGTCTTACGCAGAGTCCGCCTTACAGAGAGTTTACTATATTAAAGTTTTTAAGCAATCTGTGTTGCTTTGTAGAAATTTCAAATAATAACGTTATTGTTTTTTTTTTTTTTTTTTTTTTAGAACAAGAAGATAAAGATGATGTGTATCCATCTTATGAGCCAGGTTGTTATTTTCTTCTTATAGAACAATTTTAATTACCAAGTTTTTATTTCCTATTAAGAATGTCTGCTGTTTTGTTAAATGTGGAGTTTTGCAATATCTAAATTTTTATCTGAAAATATCAAATGAGTTTTTAGCCTTAAAAGGCACCATAAATGGATTCAAGTACACTACAAGAATATATTTTAATAAAAAAGAAAAGTGCCCAGTTAAACTGGTGGCATTGAGCTCACAATCTATTCACACTAATTGTATATTATACTCTTACTTCAAAAAATGATGCCTTTCGAAAAATAAATTAAGGGGGGGGGGTTACCCCATACCCCCTGTTTCTCATCTTTATACTTAACCAATGAGCCTCCAAATCTCATCAGAGAAGCGCCTTATCAGACTAAACAGGTATAACAAAACTGAAGAAAATCGGATAATTCTGCATTGAAAAACCCATTTATCTAAATTAAGGGGGGGGGGGGATTAGCCCCATAAGGCCCCTTTATGCTTAACCAATGAACACCCAAAACTAATCAGGGAAGCTCCTTATGAGAATGAAGCTAGGATTTTTTTTGAAACAAATCGGATATTTCTATCAAGAGTTATCGCGTTACGTACGTACATACGTTCATACATATGTACATACATACAGGACCTTCGTGCACATTAGCCCTCAAGTTTTGATAGCCTCTGAGCTAAAAACCCCAGTTACTGACACTTTAAGGATTCCTTCCTATTCAAATCACCATTACAAAATTTTAGATCTAATTTACACTTACCTTTCTTTTTAACACTTTCCAACATAGTTGAAAAGAGTTTATGAATTCAGTTTGTCTGGCAGTCTATCTGTCTGGCAGTCTGTCCGTCTGTCACGTAAATATAATGTGATTGATATATGCTATTGGGGTTTACTATGGCATGTTTGTTATTGAAAATGAAGTGTGTAGTATTTACGGTTCATCTACATTCTACAGGTTCACTCAAAAGATTTCCGTTAGATTACCGCCTATGGGGGAAAAACGTTTGCAGTTTATTTTAATGATATTACACTATTTTAAACATACTGAAATTCATATGCAGTAGAACCTCGATTATCCGAAGTAAATGGGACCGACCCTCTTTCGGAAAATTGAAATTTTCGGATAATTGAGAATGCTTCAATTTTAAGATTAAGGAAAACTGTATGCAATATTTATTATTATGATAACAAGTGCTTAATAAAAATAAAGCAATAGCAAAATAGAAACAAGAATCAATTACCTGAATTTTAATTTTGAATTTAAGTAGGATAAGGTGCCCTATTATCGTCCCCCAGTCACTTTTAGGCCCTTGTAAGTTATAAAATCTATCAAATTTGGATTTTACATAGACTAACTATCCAAGCACATAGAAACATAGACAAATATCGTACAAAAAAATTTTAACAATGCGAAAAATTGTTTTTTCAAAAGTATCTAAAAAATGCAAAAGATAAAATGGTCCCAATTTCGTCCTTCCAAAAAATCCAGTACGTCGTGGCTTAATTTATAACTAAATCAAAATTTATTTCTAAATGAGTAAGTAATTTAATTTACATTAAAGTAAGGAACAAAGAAATGTACTAATTACCAGTGAAAGAATAACACAGCGAAACATTATGCATAGTTGCCAACCTCCCGATTTTTTTCATACCGATATTTTTATGCAGAAATACTTGCTTTATACAACCGCAGTTTTAACGCAATTAAGTAAAGAAAACATATTTGTAAGATTTTACTGGTATCCAAAAAATCGGGAGATTGGCAACTATGCATTAGCCAACCAAACACGAGGAAAAAATTGAAAAAAAGTCATGAATAAAGCATTCCTAATTTCGTCCCCGGGACGAAAATAAGAACTGCAAGGGGGACGAAATTGGGACCACGCTACTTTCCAATATTATGGATCTTCAGTTCCGTAAGATGAACCGAGCGTCCTAAAACTCACTGTATGCTATTGTCAGCATCTTACGACCGTAAAATACATGCAATGAATAAGAAATAAATACTTACAGTACAGTAAATAGCGTCCTATAAACGTTGTAATAAGAACTCAGGTCTTCTAAAAATAGGAAATTCGCCGTCTTTAATTTATGTATGCATCTTGGCGAACGAAGCTTTCAAAACTGACCCGTTTTACCTTCTGTACGCTGTGCCTTGCCCCATAAGTGGCGCCAATTTCGCACAAGCGGAGAAGTTAAGGGGGACGAAATATGGGCACTTTACCCTACTTTTTACGTATATCACAAGGATTTGAAAAAATGGTTTGTGTGTCGCAGTTTCGATTTCCTTTGCTTTGAAGCTCTCTCACGGATTTTTTTAATATTATCAGTTCACCAGTATCACAGTCTTTCTACTGTTCCAGCCATGCCAAATCTTTTGCAAAACATACAAAAGCTTCAGAATTGCTAATTTGTTCGTTTTCTTCGTTCCACTCCGCAGATTACGGGAGCTCAAGTTAAATTCCAAAGAACTCTAAGAAAGGGGATCGAAAACATTTATTTTACTCGTGGTTCGGAAATGACCGCTTTCACTACAGCAATATGATAATCTCTCTATTCTAAAAAAAAGTAACTACCGCTGTCACCGCCGCCGCCGCCGCCGCCGCCGCCGCCGCCGCCGCCGCCGGTTTTGAATTTTTTGTGACCGGAGGTCTTTCTTCGTTAATATTAAGAAAAATAATGCATACAAAAATATGAAAATCGGTGGTTTTATACAGAAATGTTTGATAAACATGCTGATGCAGACAGTTTTCAAATCGAAGAAAATATTTTAAGAGATATTTAATGCTAAAGTTGGACAAAATCGTTCCACTAAAAAAGTTTTATAGCAGCAAAAGCTATACATGGCAGTGTAATCATTTTTAGATCATTTTATGCGTTAGAATTTGCCGAAGTGCAGATTGCATTAATTTTTTTATTTTGACTCATTTTTTCAGGTTTTATTTCTATTTTAAATTCAAATTTTCAGCATTTCTAGAGATATTTTTTACAGATTTCAGAAAATTGTACTAATTTAAACTGTTACCAACTGTATAAAAAGCGCAAGCAATAATATTTGCTTCAAATTAAAAATTTATTTACACGTGACTATTATAAACAGGAAAAAAACTTTCAAATTAAAATTAAATAATTACGTATAAAAAGCAGGAATTTATTAAAAATTATGTCATAAAAAGTACACACGTGAATTTTAAAAGAGAAAGGATATTGTAAAATAATAAGTTCATTAACATGCGTTAGAAGTCGTAGGAGAAATTACGTCATATTTACGTCACATTATAGTTATTACATAAAATGAACACAAAATAATATTGCAAAAAAGCTTAAATTTAGAAATTGCGCTAGACATTTATTTAATATTTTGAGAGGATCTTTTCAACTATTTTTGTTAGGAAAGCGCAAATAATATTTCATTTCTAACAAAAGTATCTTCACGTGAATATTTAAAAGAGAAAAAAATAGCTTGGTAAAAATTACGTTAGATTAAAAACGATTAATTTAAAATGTCTCATTTAAAAGAACTTTCTTTTCGCTTTGTTAAAAAATACCAGGAGACAAAGACTCTGTTTACTTAATTCCTTTTATATTAGCTTATTTTGAAATGTTGTTACACGTATCTACGTCATCAAGTTATTTTTATTCGACGTTTTATTTGTACTTTTATTAATGTTGTACGAATTTATTTGTTCTATTGTTATTTAAAATAAAAAATTATGTCAATTTGTATAATTTGGCGAGTGGTTTGGCGATTTATATAATTTGGCGAAATTGGTCGACGAGATAATCAAGCAGTACCGCAGCGGATTTGGCGTTAAAATTTCCCAATCAAAGACAAATGAAAAAAAAATTCGTTTATAGGGAGATCGCCACTGCTTTTTACATTATAATTCAATCTTTCGAAATCTTTTTAAAGCCGATCAAATTAGCGTGCATTTAGAGTCTGCGGTGTCTTTGCGGGGGTTGGCGAGCGTAGCTCGTAGGGGGCCGAGCCCCCTAGTTAATAAAATAGTAATAAATAAATAAAATAAAATAAAGCTTTCAAAATGGATTTTGCACACAAGGAATGTGATAGCAAAAAAAAAAAAAAAAAAAAAAGTTTTAAAAGTGGATTTTGGTTAACCGAGAGTTTCTGTTATATCACTGAAGTGCACTACAAGGTTCTTATTTTGGAATATGGTGTGCATAGAATTTATCATTCAATTACGGGACACAAGTAAGAATTTGGCTACAGAAGAAAATTAAGAATAATTGAACTATTGAAACCTACCAACAATAATAGTTGGACGTGAGTTTTCAGTTACAGAATAAGTTTTTAAATTTAACTATCTCTCTATTCTACAAACAATAACTACCGCTGTCACCGCCGCCGGTTTTGAATTTTATGTGACCGGAGGTCTTTCTTCGTTAATATTAAGAAATATATTGCATACAAAAATATGAAAATCGGTGGTATTATAGAGAAATGTTTGATGAACGCTGATACAGACAGTTTTAAAATCGAAGAATTATTATAAGAGATATTTAATGCTAAAGTTGGACAAAATCGTTCCATTAAAAAAGTTTTATGGGAGCAAGACCTATACATGGGAATTTAATCATTTTTAGATCATTTTATACGTTTAAAGTTCCCGGTGTGCAGACTGTATTTATTTATTTATTTTTTAATTTGACTCACTTTTGAGATTTTATTTCTATTTTAAATTCAAATTTTTAGCATTTCGAGAGATATTTTTTACATATTTTAGAAAATGGTATTAATTTAAACTGTTGCCAACTGTATAAACAGCGCAAACAATAATGTTTGCTTCAAATTAAAAATTTATTTACACACGACCATTATAAACAAAAAAAACCTTTTTAATTAGAATTAAAGAATTACGTGTAAAAAGCAGGAACTCATTAAAAATTACGTCATAAAAACTATATTTACGCGTGAATTTTAAAAGAGAAAGGATATTGTAAAATAATAAATTCATTAACATGCGTTAGAAGTCTTAAATAGGATAAATTACGTCACATTTACGTTGCATTACAGTTATTACATAAAATGAACAAAAAATAATATTGCAAAACAGATTAAATTTAGAAATTCCGCGAGACATTTATTTGATATTTTGAGATGATCTTTTCAACTATTTTTGTTAAGACAGCGCAAGTAATATTTGATTTCTAACAAAAGTATTTTCACGTGAATATTAAAAAGAGTAAGAATAGTTTGGTGAAAATTACGTCAGATTAAAAACGATACATTTAAAATGTCTTATTTAAAAGAACTTTTTTTTCGCTTTGTTAAAAAATACCGAGAGACAAAGACCCTGTTTACTTAATTCCTTTTATATTAGCTTATTTTGGAATGTTTAACTGATTTTATTTAATCAAAGACGAAAACAGCCATTGTATCTTTCAACAGCAGCTGATGTAGCCTTAAAATTCCCCAATCGAAGTGAAATGAATAGAAACCCGTTTATAGGGAGATCGCCACTGTTTTTTAAATTATAATTCATTTTCCGAAATCTTTTTAAAAACGATCAAATTAGCATGCTTTTAGAGTCTGCGGTGTCTGAACGGGGGTTGGCGAACGTAGCTCGTAGGGGTCAGAGCCTCTAGTTATTTAAATATTACTTGGTGTTTATGAATTCTATAGATTATATACAGGTTCTCAACAAGATCCGTTTATTGGCGGAAATTCCTGAATGGAAATTTTCAACCGTTTCATGCGCTTAATCGAACTAACTTTTAGCATAGTATGTAGTACATATACATATCCATAGATGTTAGACAGGGCTGCGCAAAAAAATCGTATATTTCCTCGACTATTCATGATAATAGCAGTAACTGGGCTTTCAAATACGTTATAATTATGCGCTTTCCAAATTGTTCATTTAGATGTCATCTTTCGATTTAGTAAGTGTGAAGCTTTGTTGTACTACAGTGAATATGTTGGAAAGCTTTTCATAATCTAAGCTGTACGCATGATTTTTCGTTCTTGTTGAAATGATAGAAGAGATGTATTCAAAAATTATCGTTGACAAAATTTTGAAAATTTATACACTGAATTATTAAAAATTAATTTTTTTTTCAAAAATATGCTTTATAACTCGGGTAACAGACATCAACCCTATTTTGAAAAACCAGTAACTGACACAAAGTGAACCAGTGTCTGACACTTTACTTCCGAGTATACATATTAGAAAAAAGAGTTATTTCATATTTGAAGGCATTTGTGCTTTAAAAATACTTTAATTCTTATTATAAAAACACATTTTTTAATTTTTCTAGGGTTCCGTACTTAAAAAGGAAAAACAGAACCATTATAAGATCACTGCTGTGTCTTCCTGTCCGTCTGTCTCTGCCATTTTACTCGTAAACTATGGAACGTGGAAAGTTCAAATTGGAGGAAGTAATAAAGACTATTGAACCATATATTTACAGATTATCAAACATTCACATATATATTTATGAAAAATGTAGAGGGGCTAATTAGGCTGCTTGCCCTTTCTTTATATATCGTGTAGGGTATCGTGTGAAAGATTTCGTAACGCTCAACTCAAAAATACATTTATTTTAATTTTGGATATTATAGTTACAGAGATATCGTCAAAAATGTAGTGCAAAAATAAGTCCCACCCCCTCTATTTCCGAATATACTCAAATTAAAATTATGAAAAAATTAGAGGTAGTAGACGTTAACTTAAACTTTGCAGTAAAATTATAGTGATTACCTTAGGTCACATAGTTTTTGAGAAAAACGCATTTTTCCGTTCCACACATATTTCGATTTGCGGGTATTCAGCAAACGTTTTGATCAGCGCTAATGGTAACATTCGTAGCAGAAGTATAAAAGCATTGTCGATAATGATTTTCGAAAATAATCGTCGGTAATTAGCCGATATATTAATCCTGACAAACACGGACGGTTTGGACATACATAATGACAGTGGCGGCGTACTCTTACGTACCATAGGTATTTAAAGCATAGATAACAACTTTTAATGTTACATTTGTGGGATGCAATGCCCAGTAGCAATAAACATCATAAAAGAAATAAAAGTCTATTTGTTAAAAAGAGATTTATTTAATTAGAATTATTCTTATAAATACTATGGGAATCGCCAATAATTTCCATTGGTTGGATCTTTCAATACGCCTCCCGTGTCTTTAAATGTTAATTAAACACCTAGCTGGAAAAATGCAGCACGGACCAAGGCGGCGTTGCATCTTAGCGAACTTCTTTCGACGCACACTTAGCACATTGACAAGTTTAAACTTTGAACAAGGGTTTTAGATACACTCTAAAAATAAAAGATTATTATTCAGCTGAATTCAGTTTTATGAAATGCGAAATGAAGTTTAAATATGTACTACATTTATTGTCAGTACCAAATTCAAGTTCATCATAAACATATTAGGATAAGATTAAAAAAAAGAGTTATACAGAATAAGCAATACTTGATATTATTTAGGCTTCATATCTCTTTGAACTTTTATGGTATACCCATTCATACCTTTCTAGTATATATAGCTATACCCAACACTACGTTGCATAGTTTTTTACAAAGTCTTATTATTCTTTTAGAAACGGTTTGTTAATAATCACATATCTATTGTACAGGACCCTCAAAGCGCGAGTAATACTCGCACTTGACAGTTTATTTAATATATGATATAGATGCAAGTGTCCTTTTTTTCAGGTTTTAAATTATTACTAAAGCAGATATCCAATAACTGACACTTATGAACCAATAACTGACAAGCAATTGCTAGTAGAGCAACTTAAATTTTAATTATGTTTATTACAAAATAAATTTCATTTATTGTTATTTTTTAACCCTTTCAAGGGCGTTGGCTAGAGGTTCTAGCCACCTAATTATAATTCCAAAACTGATAAATGGCACCAAGAATATTTTAATAAGATTTTACTTTTGTAATGAAAGTGCAAAATAGCGGGGCTTTATTTTCTCAGAAATTCGTTTGAATATTCTGATGTCAGTCAATTATTTCATCCTTTTACGTACAGAATTCTTCTGCCCCTGAAAGGGTTAAATAGTTCAAATAATAGATTTCAAATTTCTTAAACATAATAAATAATTTACACAGCTGTCGGAGACGTGTGCATTGAGATTCCTGGAATCAATGACTCAGTCAATCACCATTAAGCTAAATTAAATAACTATAAACTATTATGCATGCCCCAATGTATCATAGGTATCCGTTAACTAATTTCCAGATGTATAACTTTAAGCAAAATTTTACGATGGTTGCATTACAAATAGATAAAGAAAACAGTACCTTAATTTTAGAAAGAAAGTGGTTGCCTCAATATGACGCTTTTTGTGTTCTCAAAAGTTCCTTCCTCATTGAATATGTTCTTGGCCTACAAGCGGTGAATAAATGAACTCCAAAATATAAATAAAACACTAGCCAGATGTGCCCAATCCCAAAACTTTCTACTATATCATACATATTAATACTTTAAAATTCGCTATCACAGTGCCAAAAATAAATGGCAATCTATGCCGATCATGAGAATTCTAACGATATGAAATTCCGTGCATTAGTTCTTGAGATGTGAGTATCGCTAAAATAGTATAAATCCTGCAAAATACTGCACAGAAGCGCCACCTGTTGGGTGATTTACACTAAAACTTATACAGCAACAATTTATGTCAACGTCTAATTGAATCTGAAGTTTGCTGAAAAAACCGTGCAATAGTTCTTCAGATAGAGCTATTACAGAAATCGCACAGCAGCGCCACGTCTCGGGCGATTTACACCAAAAACTAATCAGGACCCATTCATATCAGGGACTACCTGAATATAAATTTTTATTAAATTCCGTGTATTATTTCTTGAGACAGAGCACCCAAAATATTTGTGTCACATACAGAGAAACAGAGTCACTGACTCACAGACAGACATTGTATAAAAACATGTTTTTCGGGATATCTGACCCCTTAAATGTGTAAATCCGTTGAATAACGGAAGTCGAAAATTTTCACGAATCCACTACTTTCTTCTTGTAAAGATAGAAGAAAGTGTATAAGTTACAACTGGGTGACATTAATTTTACAAGAAAATGCTTATTTGAGTGCGATTTTTGCTGAAGTGTCAGTTACTGGTCAGTTGTCAATTACTGGGCATTTTACACTATATATATTTTTTCTTTCTCTTCTATTAGTCCAAGATCCGAAACTTGTGGAAAAATGTAGACAGAAGGGTGAGGTGGCAGGACGTGCTACAACCGAAGATTGCGAAGCTAGCTGTTTAGATAATCCGATACAACAACGACCAAACCAGGACTGCGATTTAATGCCACCAGAGAGGTGTTTCTGTCCCAAAGGACAGGTGAGAAGGAGAGAACAAGACTCGGAATGCGTCCAGATCGATGCGTGTCCAAGAATCTAAGTTTATTTTACCCAAGTTAGTGAATTTTGTTATTCTTGTCATGTTTCAGTTATTTACGAATTTTAAATGATATTGACTTAACCCTTTTTTTGTCCCGAATTATGAATTCGTGAAAATTTCATCTTCTAAAGTACTTTTCGTGACTTTTGGAAACTACGTTAGAAGATTTACACAATCATTTAATACATTTTAAAAGGATTTTACCATTTAAAATGAATTCATTAAATCTGAATTTATAGAGACTTTGTGCAAAATTTGTAACTCCAGTATTTTCTGTATTTTATAGAATTGAGAAATGGATAATCATAATGCTCTTACAATAGAAATATAGAAATACAGTACAACCTCCCTAAAGCGACCACTTCTAATAAAAATGTGTCGCTCCGAGAGGTGGTCTCTTCATGGAGGTCATGTTTAAATCTAAATTTTAATTGTTGAAAAAGGTAACAATTAATGTTACTAAAATTTATTTTTCACATTAGGAAAAAACATGAAAATTTAAGTACCAAAACAAAAGTTAATTAAATAAGTTAATTACTGCAGAGTTTAAAAAATAAATACATTGACGTTTGCTTTGATTTTACGGTTTTATCTTTTATAACTTTTATTTCCTAGTCCTTTCGAAGTTCATAGTAAATAAATGCAAAATTTGTCACCAGAGTTAAATTCATTGCCTAAAAAGCCACAAAGTGGTTTAAACACTTAAAAGTTACCGGAATAGAAAAAAAAACTTAGTTTAGAAGTTTGATGAAGTCGGAATTATTTTTCTAATAAAACCTTCTTCAGGCGATCAGTAAAAAACAGAATTTGTTTAATTTTCTTCAAGGAAATGGGTCGCTCATGGAGAGAGTTCAACTGAGATGGTTTCCGAATAGAGGTAAAATGAGTATTGAACTTATCAGAATAAATTTCGTTCCGTCAAAATAATGGTCGTTCAGGGAGGTGGTCACACAGGGAGGTTTCACTGTATTCCCGAACTGAAACTTTCTCCTCTCAATCTTTCAACGTCAAGAAAGCTGAAAAGGTGTCAGTGGAAAAGAAATCATCCTTTTAAATATATTTTTGTTTTGTGCAACCCATAGTGCTTTTGGAACAAGATAAAGTAATGTATTTATAACTCATTCTAAACTGTATTAGAAGTAATCGATTTACTAAATGAATTTTATAACAAGTTATTTTAATGGTACTCTAAAGTACCGTCGGCCGTAAAGGGTTAAACTACTATTTCTTAATTTTTTTTAATTGGAAGGAAACGGAAAACAGGTAAAAAATTGTTATTTCCTATCAAAGGAAAACAGTAGATAAAATTAAATTGCATTTTAAACGTGTGAAATGGATCGAAATTATACTTTTGCTCACATATAACAAATTAATACCTTGTAATAATATACTATTTCTAATTGCTAAAAGGTGTAAGATTAAAACTTTAAGAACGGTAAAATTGTTTTATTTGACTGTTGACATGTTTCGACTCTACCCGAGTCATTTTCAAAACAAATTATTCAATAAAAAATATTCTTTAATTGCATGATCTATGATACAATGATCTAAAACGCCATCATTCAGCTTTTCATGTAACGCACGTTATAATTATTTTGTTTAATTGGATGTTTATTTCTATTTTCGTAAACATTGAGTCACTCGAGCCAAAATTTAGGTAACTTAAAGGATGCTGCATCGTTACATATAGAATTTTTACATGTTAGAATCTCTAAGGTTTCTCTTATAATGATGGATAATATTGACTGAAGGGGAAAATTATCTTACTTTCATTGAAATCAACAGTCAGATAAAACTATTTTACTGATTTTAAAGTTTTAATCTTACACCTTTTAGCAATTAGAGCTAGTATATACTTCTGCCCTTTAACTGAACTTTAAAAACCAATTTATAAAATTGCAGTTATTTAAAGAATCATTAAAATAGAGGCCATTGACATTATGAATTTCTGGATTTTGAATATTTATTTAGAGGAATGAGCATATTTAAATAAGAAATTGCGCCTATTGAAAATACTTAAATCCAAAAATATAAATATTTTTCTTTTATTTTTAACAGTCCTACGAAAACTTAAGTCGGTATCACATTCTAGAAAATGTCAGCAGAATAACATTAAACATAGAGTAGTGGTCACTTAGCATCGTCGAAAGCTGAACAAACGAGGAATGCGATAAGCTGTCAGTAGCAGTTATTGCGAGTCAAGGAGTCCATAGTTGAATTATTACATACACTAGCAAAATACGCGGCTTTGCTCGAGTAACGGCAACACCCTCTATATATTTGAGAAAGCCTTGAGACGCGTCACGAAAACGTCACAGAAATCAGGCAAAACAAAGAAGAAATATCATTGAAAAAATATCGAGCCAATGAACGGTCTTTTTTCTTTGTTTTGCCTGCTTTGTGTGACGTTTCCGTGACGCGTGTCAAGGCTCTCTCAAATATCTACGGGGTGTTCGTAATGGGCGCCATCAGTGGTGATGTCACAGTCAACTCAACTCCACATTATTAACAGCGAATAGGATCCACACAAAGCACAGAGTTCAGAGTGTATTAGAGATGCACTATACCGTCAAAACGGCTTGCAATATGTCATTCAGTCAATATGTCAAGTCAGTCATTCGTCAAACTATTCGACCCAATCGAGACAAGCACGTGGAAAAAGGGCTGAATTCGTTGGATGGAGAGAGGTTTTCAAAGCGAGCCGAAAAAGTTTGTGTCGAATTGTGACCCGTTTTAACTGGTTTCAGGGTTACAGCGTCTAGAATAAATAGTGTAGAAATCTGCTATGCAAACAGTACTAAAAATTTGTATCCCTTAAATGTACAACGATTCTGAAATCCAAAGAGCAGATTACAGCGACATATGCGGTATATTTTCAAATTTAATTTAAACATCGTATTATTACCAAAGACCTTTAAGATACATAGACCGGCAAACTGTCAGTTTAACTGAGGATTTTTGATCACAGCTATTGTACGCCAGTATATATGTTTTATATTTTAATTTACATAAGAAAATGCTTTTATCAGCGTATTTTTTATTGCGGATCATTAAGTATTAGTCTACCCTATTGCATTTAGGCCTTTTAAAAAAATACTTTATTATTCATCAATTTTTTTTTTTTTTTTTTTTTTTTTTTTTTCGTATAACAAGTAAGTATTTCAATAAACATCCTCCAAAGATAAAAATATAGTGTTACTTTCGTTAATATGCATTTTTAAAATTACCCTTTTCCATAAAAATTAGTTTTTTAAATTACTTGTAAAGAAATCAACATTTTTTATTTTATAAATTACTATATCATGTTAAAGTTGCCACCTTTAAACTAAACTTCCCTACCACTTACTTTTGAAAGTCAAACTTAAAAAAAGTTGTGATTATAATCTTTAACAATCTGTTTCCATATAAATTTCGTCTTTATTTCGGTTAATAAGGCATGTTAAAATTAGATATTCTTTTTCAAACATATCATCCATGAAATTATTAATAAATCGCCTTATTTAACTTTATTGCTGAAAATTTAATATTTATAACGCATATTTAGATATAAAAAATAGCTTCATGTAAAAAATATGCCCTAAACTTCATATATATTGATAAAATTAAATTTTTAAGCTCATCTAGCCATAGCACTTAATGGTAAATAACTCACAGCTGACGTACAAACCTCGCGGTTCAGGTGTTTCAATTTACTTCAAAACATTTCAGATGGCTGCCATGCTTTTGAATGGGAGTGGCCGAGGAATTGCCAGTCTAGTATCTTAAAAGTCTTTGATTATTACAGCGTCTAGAGCAAATCGCCTTGGAGTTTTAGAAAATATCCCGCAGATGTCGCTGTGATCGACTCTCTGGATTTCAGTATCGTTTGGCATTTAAGGGATCCAATAATTTAGCACTTTTATAAGTGCTACTGGGATATGTAGCGCCTAGAATATATGGTGTGAAATCGGCTATCCCTGTAATACTTTAAAAAGCGCTAAAATATTGTATCCCTTAAATGTGCAATGATACTGCTGCAATATGCAGATCACAGCGACATCTGCAGGATATTTTCTACAACTGCAAGAAATTGCTAATATATATAAAATGTAATACTAGTAATACGAAAATCCCGCAGATGTCGCTGCGATCGACACTTGAAATTTTAGCAGTATCGTCGCACACGCATTTTCGCCGATCCCAACCGTTATAGCAAAAATGAGAAACAGCGCATGCGTGGGGACTTAGATTGAAATTCTCTTGGTAGAAAACTTGTACCGGGTTACCGAGGTTGCTATGTCAATTGGCGATTACTTTTTGGCGTTCGAAAATATTTCGATGTCTTGTTATTGTGAAACGGTGATAGTGTAGAGTTTACGTAAACTTATTTGATTTGATATTTATAATGAATTTACCTGAACAATATACGCAAATTCCTGTCAAAAATGATAAAAATATTTTCTTAAACAGTTTTGACTCCTTTTCTTCTAACTTTAATGTGATTTATAAATAAATAACAATATTACCTATATTAGATAATAAATTGTTGTTTGATAATTTAACATTTTTCTCAATATCGCAACTACTTATAGATATAATTTAAATTGGTAATTAACAACCACAACAACAAAAATATTATTATTATTAGATTGACAGTGGTGTTTAAAGGACTTGAGATTTTTCTTTTATGATATTTTACTTTTTTGTGAAACTAGCTACTTAAATCTCCAGTATTAATTTATAGTATATTTTAAATCTGTTTCCTGGTTTATTCGCATAAACATACTTAAATAGTTTATTGAAATATTTTATCATTATTGATAGCATGTTACATTTTATAATATTTATTTTTTATCATTATTAACGTATTGTAATTAAATAGTACCAGATACTAATATTATTGCTGTAACAATACAAATAAAAAGAGGTACTATTTATAATAAATATTATCTATATTAGATAAATAAATTTATAATATTACAAGATATGTTATAGAGAGATATTTTATAATACATACTATAACATATTAAAGTACTACTTTAATTATATATTATAATTTATTATTAACTATTATTTTTATAAACTTAATTTTAAAATATTTTGTAAGAAAAAAAAAAAAAAAAAAAAAGCTGTTATGTAGTATTTAAATCTATATATATATATATATATTTATTTAATCATTAAATGGTTTACTGAAATATTTGAATCATTATTGATATTTTTATAATGTTGTATACGTTAATAATGATAAAAAATAAATATAAAATGTAACATGCTATCAATAATGCTAAAATATTTCAATAAACTACAATGCATTTACTTATTATCGACATTAAATATTTTCATTATAAGTAAAACAGGTGTAATTCATAATAAATATTATCTTCTTTATTGTCTAAAGAAGATATTTTATAAATAAATATCATAAATTATCATTAAATTTCAATGAAGTATTGATATGTAAAATTTTATTTATTGAAGTGTATGGATAGTATTACATAACTAATATAATAATAATATGATAATAATCTAAGTATTACTATTATTATATTATTATATTTTTAATAATTTGTTATTATCAAACCAATTATCTATAAATTACAGTGACATCTTTAATTTTATAATATAATAACAACAGTCATTTGATAATTATAAATTACATAATATAATAATTTATCTTTATCAAATGTTCTATATTCAATATTCTATTATTTCATATCCAAATATGCTAAAATTATTTATAAATTGTAGAAAATTACATAATAATATGCTATCACTAAATAATTTGAAAACAAAATATTAAATCTAATTAGCTATTTGGAATATCTAAACATTGTTTCTATTTATTAATTATAAATAGTTAATTATCTAATTAATGTGTATTATAACTTAATTTGATAATAGTATAACTAAAATGAACTCTATTTTAAATTTAAAAAACTCTTAATGATAATTTATATCTTTGCAAAGTAATTTTTATTTTTTGATAAATGTATGATGATACATAATATCAAGCAGTGGTGTAGTCGTAAAAAAAAACAGAGGGTATACGCTTTAAGCAGAAGGTATACGCTCAAGGCAGAGCGTATACCCTAGAGTGTATATACTATAGCTTTCTTGGGAAACAGAGGGTATACGCTGTTCCTTAAAAAAATCCAGAAGGTATACGGCGTATACCCCCGTATACCCTCCACTACATCCCTGATATCAAGGTGCAATTTGTATATGGAATTAAACAAAAGAGAACGATCACCGATATAAGAAAATACTACTATTTATTTGAATGTATCCCAAAAAACAGTTTCACATAAATTTTTTATTAATTTTTATACACCATAATTATAATAGAAGTATAAATGATATTGATGTTGAATCAAATAATATCACCCTACCCCCCTCCACACAAAAAGTGAAAAAAAATTAATGTGCTGCCATCTATCTCCAGTGATTTAAACGAAATTGGTTATTAAAAATTTTTATAATTATCTGAGTTATTTATAATTATCTGCTTTTAATTGCTTATAACTGAATTAAAAAAAAATAGTTACAAGAAGTTGTATTTAAAAAGGAAGGCCATAGTAATAATATTCAATAAAAAATGTATTTTTAATATTTAGTTAAATTACATAAAGTAGAATAGAATTGAAAAATAGTAATGCATTATTAAATTTGTAAAAATCATAAACTATTACATTTAAATTTATATGTACTGCTTAAAATAAATTGACAATGTTTCTTTAAAAATATACTATTTTGGCAGCAGAACATACAAGATTTAAAAGAATATATTTTTAACTTTATGTTAAAAAAAATAAATATATAAAGTAAAAGAAAAAAAAGATAATTATTCTTCTTAATATTAAGTGTGGAAAGAATAATATATATTTGCAGCTACATTTTTATTAGTAATCCGTTTAAATTATTCATTAATAAGCTCATTTGCAAAATTTTACTCTTTATTTGTTGAGTAATAAATAATTTCCTAATTGCGTTAGTATTAAATATTTTACAGAAATCACATGAAGCTATTTCTAAAGCAGTGTTGTTTGTCAATAAAAATAAAATAATAATGTAATTGACATAGGAAATTACAAAACAAATGAAAATAGAATATTAAATAAAGTTGTGTATTTAATAAATAAATTATTAAATAATATGCGGTTCTTTTTGTTGAAATTAATAAAACCTTACATGGACTTTCACCAAATTACCTTTAATTATTTAAAAATATATTTTGCGGGTGATTTAAAATAACTAAACAATAAGAGTAAAAATATCTATGATAGTAGAGTTATTTTTATTTATTATAAGCCATTGACTTGCTACAACATTTACAGAAAGTTTTGCTAATCAACTGAAAAAAATGTTGATGGGATGAAAATGTCACGCCTGATATGATAAAAGCGCCAAGTTGGTAACCTTGTATATATTTGTTTTCTAGTAAGTGAATTTCAATCTAAGTCCCCACGCATGCGCTGTTTCTCATTTTTGCTATAACGGTTGGGATCGGCGAAAATGCGTCGCACACTTAAGGGATACAAATTTTTAGCACTGTTTGGATAGCATATTTCCACGCTAGGTATTCTAGGCGCTGTACTGGGATAGCTGATTTCCACACTGTATATTCTTGACGCTGTTGCATTTTTAGCTTCATGTCAAACCAAAAAAAAACATCTTCTCTCTGTCTTTCTCTGAACCCTGTGGGTTTGTTTGGATCCAATTTGATCTTGCTAGGCAGAGTTGAGTTTCCTGCGACGTCACACTGATGAGGTCCATATTTGGAATCTGCAGAGTTGTATTTGCTTCTCTATTTTCACTAGAAAAAAATTACACTGTTAGCAATAATTAAAAAAAAATTCTAATAAGCCACAGTGTGACTACACCTCATTAAGAGAAAATGGGACTTAAATTAATAAGAACTAAAATTAATTCTAAATAAATTATAATTTAGAATGTATTTTGAAGCTTTTACTCTCATTTCAGTTTTCATTTGAGATTTTGAATTTTTTAGAAACCGTTCTTAGCACACATTTACATTTTAAAAGTAACGATCATGACATATTCAAAGCTTCTAGTCCAATGGTCAACCACCCTCTGGTGGTAGTGTCACAGACATAAAATATGGCATATGTTGGAACAAAAATTTTGAAATAGGTTTGTTATTTCCTGAGATTCCATAGAAATCGTATTTAGAAAGTTTTTACAAGGCTTTCGCTGAATTTACCCCTTTAAGGGGGTAGGATACCTTTGAACGCACCGAAAAAATAAAAAATATCACTGTGTTCCAAACTTCAAATCTTGAGTAATAAGTCAAAAATAAAAATCAAACTTCATTTAAATATAAAGCTCATATTTAAATTTATATTTAAAAAATATATATATACTTGTAAATTCATAAATAAATTTTGAAATGATAAGTTTAAAAATGTATGATAATAAGAGAAAAAAAATCTTGCGCGCATGATAAAATCAGAAAATATGCATATAAAGAGGAAATTTTAATGAAAATAAACACATAATAGTGTTATCTTTATACTAAAACCAGAATATTTGTAAAAAATATTGACTAAATTGAAAAATTAACAAAAAATTAAAAATTTTCTCTTTTTTAAAAGTATTTTCAAAGTACAAAAACAAAATAAAATCTTACCTTTTTCTGGTTTTAAGTTGTAGATAAAACAGAAATGAATATGTGATGGAAATTTCATTTGATTTCCATGCATAGTTTTTTAGTAACGCTGCGCGCAGTTTCAAAATTCATCGTTTTGGATAAACGCAACGCAAAGTTTAATTATCCTATGTAGTCTTAATGTGTAGTCATAATAAAACTGCCATAATTAGTAAAATAATGGCAATTTTTTATTGCAGTTTTTTGCATATTGTTCAGAAATGATTGCGGAAACAAAATATGTATTAAAAAAAAATTCGAAAATTTTGAAGGTTTAAAAGTATCCTACCCCCTTAAGTTTCGAATCTTTTAGAAACTGTTCTTAGAGAGCATTTATGTCTTACAAGTATCTATCATACCAAATTTCAAGTTTCTATCTTTAACAATACAAATGAAATCGTAATTTTGAATTTTTTAGAATGCTTTTCGCTTATTTCAAACTTTAAAATTTTTATTTCTTTTTTGAACTGTTCTTAGAGACCATTTACATGATGTAAGTAACTACCATACAAAATTTCAAGTTTCTAACTTTAATAATTTTAAAAAAATCGAAATTTAGAAAATTTTTAGAACGCTTTTCGCTTTTTTTCACCTTTTAAAATTTGGAATTTTTTAGAAACAGAACTTACAGATAAGTTACAACTTGTGAGTAACTACTCTGCCAAATTTCATGTTTCTAACCTCTTCAATATCACAAAAATTGCAATTTTAGAGTATCTTTTGCGCCTGCAACCCCTTTTTGTTAGCGTCGCCGACAAAACATATCGCTTATGTTGTACAGAGACTGTCACCATCAATTTTCCACCATTATTTTTTAAATCGCTTTGGTATTTCCTGAGATTTCACAGAAGTCGTAATTCAGCAATTTTTTAAAACGCTTTTTGCTCATTTCATCCTTTTAAATTTCGAAACTTTTAGTAAATGTTTTTAGAAAATTATTTATGACCTATATGTATCTAATTCGCCAAATTTCAAATTTCATTTTTTAACAATTGCATAAAAATCGACAATGACAGAAAACGGTCTTCGGATGCAGTTGTTGCATTTGGTCACCCTTTACCAGGCAGTCTATCAAAGGATCCAGTGCTTAAAAAGCGGCTTCAAATTCTTGATATGACACTTTGAAAGATATTCAATTCTTGGGCGACCTCCATTTGTGTTTGATCTCCTTCAATTCTACCAATTATTCGCCTCTTTCGACCTTCACTTAAATGATGCCTTTGAGGCATAACTAATGACTACTGATTACTCTCAGACACCACATTCTATTTAAACAACACTACAGACCAGAATTCCAACATGCGTCTATTGCGCACCACATTGACAATCACGGAATTTGCATATTTCTGGCGCTAACGTATGCGCGGAAGTGCAATTTTGCGTTCAATTGTATTTAATTAACATAAATAATTGCAGCATTGGGCATTGTTTGCAACATTAACTTAGTGAGCATATCCTTTTCTCATTATCCTTTAATTTTGATGACCAGTGTATATATACATATTTGCATATATATCCATTAAAATACCAAATTTGCCAGTTGGATTGCCAGTATAACATCCATATAGTCCTTTAAAAGTCTTTTTCCGATGATAATGATTCCAGGAACGTATCAGAAAGTAAAATCTGTGAATTTGATTTAATACTTGACAGATGCAAGTACCGAAACTTGAAAATAATGTCTGTTTAATTGTGTGTTCGTTTATTGAACAATTATATCCGTCTTATATGCTTGACCAACCCCTCCTATAGACAATGCCGACGGGCTTGATTTCGACGTCACGGCAAATCGGCCATCAGCGGATCATTCATTGGGCCCTATTCTTGTGACTTAGGTTCCAATGAATGATCCGCTGATGGCCGATCTGCCGTGACGTTGAAATCGAGGTCGTCGGCATATTCTATAGGCGGCGTTGGCTTTACACCAAATATCCGCTTATAAACCGTCGTCGATATATAAGTATGGGATAGACACAAGAAAACAGGCAATACTCAATATTAGTTCCGGAAGCTCCACAAAAGGTGTGCAACGGAATCACCGGGAGTTGATTCCGGCACTTCTCCTACGCTCGCATGCGATTAGCGAAATGCTGTCTTAACCACTCGGCCACAGAGGGCCAACAATGTCTGTTAAATTGCCATTTTATTTTCACTAAACAAACAAATCCGAACAAAAGAGCTTAAAATTAGTGAAAACCAGACAGCCAATTTGACTTCAGTATTTTTTACGGAATATTTTTTTATATTAGCAGAGATGTATGCTCAAGTGATTTAGATTTCCAAATCGAATCCACTACTATCAAAAGAGTTACATAAAGAGCGCGTTCGGAGACCGAAACACGGGTAACTCGGAAAATTGGGGAATGACGTCATACTGGTTTCTCGGTGTAAGGTTGGGTAAAAACGGCTCTGAACGCTTTCGGGTAAAGTTGCGGGATTTTTTTATTTACATTTACAAACATGGCGGCAGCTGCACTTTCGACAGTGCAAATAGATTCAATTATCACTTTTTTTAGATGGGAAACTGTTCCAAAAGTTAATTTTTATGTGGAATACTATCGCAACAAATAAGTATCACAGGTTTTGCTAGCCATTTTAGGCTGAATCGGAGATTCATTCATTCGATGGAAAATATGGTACATTCAAATTATTATATGTTAAAATTATTATATGTCAAATTATTATTATTGTAATATGAAAAAACAGAAACAATCTGCGATAAAGCCGATCAAAACAGTAATTCCGATTAACAGTCACAGTTAAGCTATAAAATGGTAAACAAATCAGATTTCCCAACCACGTGATCACTTTACCCAACAAAATTTTTCAGGTAATGTGGGTTCCCCGAAATCTGGGTAATCTCCGGCTCTGAACGCTTCGGGTTCCCCACGGGGAAACCTGGGGAACACAGAGTGCGGTCCGTGAACGCGCTCAAAATGTATTATTTATTTTTCAACATCGTCTTTTGTTAAGGACTTCTTTCTTTAACAACAACAATAAAAAAAATGATTTTTCACATTTCTCCTTACACTTTATCGACTTGATTGAATAGCTAAATGTACTTAAGAACTTTAATTCTTATATTCATTCTTTATGTCTATACATAGGACCACCATGTGATGAGAACAAAAGAAACAGATACTGATGTGATTGTTGAATATGACGACTGAACATTTATCAAATGCCTTGTCTACATCGGGTGAATGGAATCGAACAGCAAGTGTCTCTAGATGTCCAAACAAAGGATTTAGAAATGGCTAAATCTTTAAAAGAATATTGTAAAAGTATATATTAACCTGATGAAAAAAAAATCTTGTTTAAATAAATGCAATAGACAAATATTGTTTACAGCCGTTTTATTCACATTCACAGGGCTTCCACAGGTGACTATTTTTTAATTCTATCTCACACACCTTTCTCAAAACGAAAATCTTTCATATACGCTTCGGCAACATGCGCAAGAGAAATATACTAACAACCTTTTCTTTTAAAATAGTGGTGCGAATGGAATATAAAAATAGTCGTCAGTGGCAACCCTGCATTCATTTGCGTAAAATTGCATTCACAGTTTTTTTTTATTATTTCAGAATTTCAAGTTTATTATACAAACCATACATTATGTTTTTTTTTTCTTTTTTGTTATAATAATTTTCTATAAAACAAAAATACCATTCTCTATTAATTTTACCTCAAATAATCGTATAATACAAAATGTAGGTACCAATTCACTTGAAATAGTCAATCCACTTGGAATAATTTTTATTAATTAATGTTATGCTCAAAATATTCCGTCTGGTAATATAAATTGTGAAATACTTCATCCCCATCCAACTGACACTACATTTGAGTTTATTGGATTAATATAGTTGGGAAAAATAGACACCCTGTGCACCTTAAAACAATACTTTATAGAGTTAAAAAGGGTCAAAATTTCATGGTGCTGATGTTAAACGAAAGAGAAAAAAATTAATTTATGTATTCTCAAAAACAAAATCGATTGAAATGCTTCTTTTTTAAGGAAATTTTTAATTATCTCAGATATAATCTGGGCGTTATTTTTTATTTAGAAACATAGTTATAATTAGAAACTAGTTAGATGTACCAACCCTAAAGCTTTCTGTACAAAATGTAGGTACCAATTCACTTGAAATAGTCAATCCACTTGGAATAATTTTTATTAATTAATGTTATGCTCAAAATATTCCGTCTGGGTAATATAAATTGTGAAATACTTCATCCCCATCCAACTGACACTACATTTGAGTTTATTGGATTAATATAGTTGGGAAAAATAGACACCCTGTGCACCTTAAAACAATACTTTATAGAGTTAAAAAGGGTCAAAATTTCATGGTGCTGATGTTAAACGAAAGAGAAAAAAATTAATTTATGTATTCTCAAAAACAAAATCGATTGAAATGCTTCTTTTTTAAGGAAATTTTTAATTATCTCAGATATAATCTGGGCGTTATTTTTTATTTAGAAACATAGTTATAATTAGAAACTAGTTAGATGTACCAACCCTAAAGCTTTCTGCTATCTCATACATGTTAATAATTCAAAATTAGTAATCACAGTGCCAAAGATAGACGACAGTCTATACCCTACCCATCATGAGGATTCTAAAGGTATATAGGTTCGTTGAATTGGATGCATTTAACGAGGAGGTATAAGTATCGCATTGTTTCAAACAAATCATTGAATTTCGGGACCCGACCTCTTAGATGTCCGCAACCAAAATTCCAACTCAAAGAGTATAAAATCAGCATCTGTTGTTCAATATGCACCCAGTGTCTAATAAGGATCTATTTACGTGAAAATATAACAGAATATTTAGTTTGATTAAATTGCGTGCATTAGTTTTTGAGATATAGCTTTTGCGAAAATCGTGAAACATTCAGCATAGCAGAGTCACCTGTTTTGCAATTTACACCAAAACCTAATCAGTAACAGCTTAAGTCAACGTCTAACTGAATCTGGAGGTTGATGAAAATCCGTACGTTAGTTCTTGAGATAGAGCTGTTGCGAAAATCACGAAAGATGCAACATAGAAGCACTACGTATTGGGCGATATACACCAAAAACTAATCAGCGCCAGTTTATATCAAGGTCTAACTGAATCTAAATTTTTGCGAAATTCCATGGATTAGTTTTTGAGATAGAGCAGCTACAAAGTGTTTGTCACATACAGATATTTTCTAATAACCATCAAATCGTGTTCACGACTTTCTAAAATGTATATATCAATCAAAAACCGGAAGTCGAAATTTTTCACGAATCCAATACTTTCTTCTTCTAAAGATAGGAGAAAGTAAAAAGATTAAAAAATTCATAATTCTTAACTATGGCGTACAGGGGGCCACAAAAAATGTATCCAAATTAATACAGCATTTTCTGGCCATCAATATACTTTCTTCTACATAAATCAAATCATCTGCAACCAAAATTAATTGACATCTATTCGCTCTCGATATGTAGCTATCGCGAAAATGGAGAAAAACATAGCACAGCAGCGGCACTTTGTTGAGCTAATACAACCAAACCTATTAAGAATGTGTTTATGTCAAAATCTAATGGAATATAAAGTTTGGTGGCAAGCCGTACTTTATTTTTTGAGATGTACCAATCACGGAAATCGTGAAAATTGCAGCCTATCTGCGTTACCTGTTGGGAGATTTACAACAAAACCTAATCAGCTTCTATTTATGTCAAAGCCTACAATGTTAAGTCTGATGACATTCCATACATTACTTCTTGAACTGTAGCTATCGCGGAAATCTTAAACAATGCTGCATAGCAATGCCATATTTGATATTCTAGGCAATGTTTACAGTGGGATAAAGAACGGATAGTATTTCGATCGCTTAATTTAGGATTTACAAAGATTTAATGCTTGTAGACTTTATTACCAATCGTGTGGTACAAGTAACTTTCTCCTACGATAATTATTTGCAGAGTTAGTAAAGGGTGTTTAGTTTTTTTTTTTTTTTTTTTTTCCTACGACTGTACTGCTGATTCAAACTTTTCATGATCACTTATAACTCGATACATAATTTACTTTGTACGGTTTTCGTTTGTTAATAAAAACCTGTGGAATGGAATTAAAATAATAAAATTTTGTAAAAAATCACCATAAAATTAAAACAAAACACTGCACTATAAAATTAAAACAAAACACTGTACTGTGTTTTGTTTTAATTTTATGGTGATTTTTTACAAAGTTTTATTATTTTAATTGCTTCATATCGCCAGTTTTCGGTGCTGTTTCCCTGTGGAATGGGCTTTAAATTGTGTGTTTCCAATACCTTTTAATATCATCGAGCTTAAATATGAATTGGTACAGCTAGATTCGAGAGCCGATTGAACTACTAGTGAAACTGTTATGAGATGGTTTTACAGTAATCTCCTTAAAGATTATGCTGCCTCTATTATTTGATCAAGGGGGAAATTCTTCCAAATGTTTATTAAGTACTGTCTTCCACTTCGTCACCTACGGCTGCAGTATGGTTATTCTCACTTATAAATGTATAACTGATGGTTGACAAAGTTTAAGGCATGTGTTCGTTATACTACTTTACGTTATTATATAGAAGCATCACAGATATATATATATCTGTGATATATACATATATATAATATATATATATATATATATATTACGAAACAATTTAATGGGTGTAGTTGAAATATCACGTCGTGCTTTTTACGACATATTACTGGATTAGTACCACATATTAATCAGCCGCTGGTGATGTTGTATAGCAATCATACCACTTAGCACAAGCATCGCTAGTGGAGGCATCAACTCTGAAAATTTAGCAGCTGTAGAGCGATGATAATATTGTAGAGTCCAATCAAACTCTTATTTATTCATGTTGAAGACAAGGCAGGTTAGGCCGCGTGAGTGGTGAAAAAAGGCGTATGAAGAAATATGGGGTTTTCCCAATTAAACACATGGAAACGTAGTCATAGCAAAACTGTTTATTCAGTCAGAACATACCAACACTAAACAATTCCCACAGGATGAGAAATCAGAGTATTCCACTCGAGCATAAACTAGTTACTCATGCGAAATAGATGTTAATTCACGAAATGAATATCCTACATGGCTTAGGACACCGGGTAACAGGTTATGTAAACAATCAAACAGCACAAAAAACTTTTTCTCTGAGCTCATGCTCGAACTATTTATTAGATTGCGCGGAGGAATTCCGATTGAAATGGAAACTTCAGGCTAATCCAACCAAAATCACGAACGAGCTTCGAAGTGAAACTGGGATCCGACAATGACTCAGCCAATGGTGAGCGATCAAGAAACATCACAGGAAAGAATCCCGGCGCCGCTAATGGAAGAACTTCGATGCGAAAAGGCTGACGCCTAGCGGGCGGGAAAATGAGATGAAATAGAATAAAAATGCAAAAATGGCTTTGATAAACATTCGAAAAATAAGTAACTGCGTTCAGAACTTTACAGTTTGGCAGACGATAAAAATTAATGAAGGGATTAAAAGTTTACATTACGTTTTGGAATAAAACTATTATTAAGATACGCGTTTTAAAATTATAGGAATTTAATTAGAAATAATTAATAGAGCGTATTAAAAAAAAGGAAATAATGAATAGGCCGGCAATTTAGAATAATTTAAATGAATAATAAAAGTAAATTTTTTTTATATAACATACATACATATATATATATATATATATATATACATATACCGGGTGTCCCAAAAAGGACTGACTGATTTTAAAATTCAATAACTTGCAAACGGTGACAGATATTTAAAAAATTCTTGCAGGAGGGTTATGCATAAGGTCAAAAGTTTTATTACAGCGATTTTCAATTTTAGTTCGATTTACAAACAATAGATGGCGCTGAAAGCAATAGTCGCTAAATACAGGCTCGATTTCTGGTCCTTTATCTTGTTCCATGCAGAAAAAGGAGATGGAAATGTATTATCCGGGCCACGAAGTACCAAAAATCGAGCCTGAATTTAGCGACTATTGCTTACAGCGCCATCTATTGTTTGTAAATCGAACTAAAATTGAAAATCACTGTAATAAAACTTTTGACCTTATGCATAACCCTCCTGCAAGAATTTTTTTAATATCTGTCACCGTTTGCAAGTTATTAAATTTTAAAATCAGTCAGTCCTTTTTGGGACACCCGGTATATATATATATATATATATACATGGATAGTACAAATCATATTTCAGTTTTAACCCTTTGAGGGATAAGAAATTGTGTTTGTGAAATGTTGAATTTACACCGAAATTTAAAAAAAGAATTACTTCAAAAAGATGAAACGCAATTTTGCTGACTTTTTTCCACCAAAATCTAAAAAGTAAAACTCAATTAAAAGTTTCTGGTGAAAATCAGCATTAAAATTAGGTAAGATATAATATATCCCTCTGCCCCTCAAGGGGTTAAGACTTAAACACTTTTATTTTACATGAAATGACATCATTTGCATCCGCTGAAGAATTCCACATTTAAGATTCAGTCTTAAATAACATGTATATAAAAGTATGCATAGGACGTCTCTGTCGCAGAATAATATAGAAACCCAGCAAAAAACGATGTCGTCATATAAGAAACTCGAAAAAAAAATCTGGTATTTAATGATTCATATACTTTCATTTGTTTGTAACATTAATACGGATACGGAAAATTAAATATAATATAATGCCTTCATCTTTTATCAGAAATCATTTATTTATATATTTTTTTAAATATGTTACTACACACGGATTAATAAAATTGTATTTTTCCAGCTTTTTGATAAGAATTAAGTCACACAAATATTCTTTAAAATACATTTTTATACCAGTCGTATTCTTGGTATAGCAGTATCTTAATTACAATTTTTACTTTTTTCTATCTTTACAAGAAGAAAGTATTGGATTCGTGAAGAATTTCGACTTCCGGTTTTCGATGGATTTATACGTTTTAAAAGGTCCTGAATACGATTTGATGGTTTTTAACTCTGTACTCTGTCTGTCACTCTGTACGTCACTCTGTCTGTCACTCTGCGAGTCTGTATGTGACAAAAATTTTGTGGGTGCTCTATCTCAAGAACTCATGCGCGGAATTTCACAAAACTTGAGATTCTGTTAGACCTTGATATAAACTGGTTTTGATTAGTTTTTGGTGTAAATCGCCCAACAGGTGGCGCTGCTGTGCTGCATTTTCACTATTTCTGCAATAGCTATATCTCAAGAACTAATGCACGGAATTTCATAAAACTTCAGATTCAGTTAGTCCTTGATATAATTTGTTGTTGATTGCTTTTTGGTGAAAATCGCCCAACAGATAGCGCTGCTATGTTGCATTATTCATGAATATTGCAATAGCTCTATCTCAAGAATTAATGCACGTATTTTCATCAAACTTCGAATTAAGTTAGTCCCTGATATAAATTAGTGCTGTTTAGCTTTTGGTGTAAATCGCCCAACATGTGGCGCTGCTGTGCTGTATTTTACACGATTTCCGCAATAGCTGTATCTCAAGAACTAATGCATGAATCTTCACCAAGCATCAGATTCAGTTAATCCCTAGTATAAATTGGTCCTAATTAGTTTTTGGTGTAAATCGCTCAATAGGTGGCGCTGCTATGTGGAATTTTTTACTATTTCCGCAATAGCTCTATCTCAAAAAGTACTGCACTGATTTTCTCCAAACTTCCGATTCAGTCAGCCATTGACATAAGCTGTTGATGATTAGATTTTGGTATAAATCACCCAATAGATGACGCTGCTAGGCTGTATTTTGCTGGATTTCAGCGATAGTCATATCTCAAGAACTAATGCACGGAATTTCATATCTGTAGAATCCTCATGAGGGACACATATTGCCATTTAATTTTTAGTGTGTCATAGCGAATTTTGAAAAATTAACATGTACGAGATAGAAGAAAGTTTTGGGATAGGCATATCCGACTAGTTTTCGGTTATTGTGAGAAAATGGCAACAAAAAGATATAATAATCTACTATTTTTCCTTTACTTTATACAGAAATGGAATACTTCAGTTGCCACCATTACATAAATATCATTTAAAACTACGAAAATAATAATAATAATAATAATAATAATATCTTAAAAATAAATTGAGATGCTGTTTTCAAACAAAATTCAGTTAAAAGATTTTTTTTTTTTTTTTTTTTTTTTATCAGTACACGACGATGTAAAAATTAAAAATGTGCAATGTTTTGAAGTGACGATATTTTAATTATTATCTGAAAGAAATAACATATCGTGGGCTAAAAAAATTCAAAATTCTCCGTTTTATATAATGTTGGAAAAATTATCATGTTTGTGATTTCTTGTATTTTTAATGGAATTATTGTTTGAATTACGTCCACTTTAAGGGGAGGTTCCGGGTCAAAATTTTTGATATTTTTTTCATTGCATTTTTCCAATCCCTCCAGTGCGTAGATTGTTACCCTAAAGCGGTTTTGTTTGCTCCTTCAGTGTAATACCGCTCGTTGAACGTAATACTATTGGAAGATTTTACGCTTGTTTTATTCGAAAACATGTTTTTCAAACTGGCCGACCATTTTTCTCGAAAACTATTTGACCGATTTTCTCCATTTTCCATTGAAGAGAAGGCTAATCCTTTTAGCTGGAGCTTATACAACCAAAATAGTAAAATGTTCCTTGTTTAAATAGTTTTAGAGCTTCGAAAATGTTTTAAAACAAGACGAAAAATTGATCTTTTTTGTTCAAATCAGCATCATTTCATAAAAATTCATATGTAACTCTTTCCAATAGAGTTGAAAAGTGTTTATGGTTTCAGTTTGTCTGTCTGCCGTCTCTCAGTGCTCTAACTCGTGTAGATATATTCCGATTGCCATGAAATGGATACATGTTATTGGGTATCACTATGGCATGTTCGGTATTGAAAATGAAGAGTGTAGCATTTACGGTTCATTTGCAGTGATACTCAAAAAAATTCCGTTACATTGCGGGCTATGGAAAGAAATCGTTTGCGTTCTATTTTAATATTATTACAGTATTTTAAATATATTGAAATTTATATATATCACTGAGGTGTATTATACGGCGCTTACTATAGAATAGTGTCTGCGGTCAAAATTAATATTTTTACCCGCCGGTCACTAGTCAGTACACTGATTTTTTTTCACTGGCCAGTAACAAAGCTATGTACGCTCCATACAAAATTGTGTTTTTTCTAACTATCAACATTGTAATTTACTAATACCTTTTACTTACCATTCGATATGATTACACTCAAAAAAAAAAAAAAAAAAAAAAAAAAAAAAAAAAAAAAAAAAAAAAAAAAGAAACTGGCATTAACATCTAACAGAAAAAAAAAAAAAAAAATTACTGCTTTCAAAATAAATGTGAAACACATATTTAATGCTATGCTATATATATAGATATATTTAATGCAATGTATAAAAGAGACAAAAAATTTAAATGTATTTTAAGAATTATTTTAATAAAATCTTGAATATTTTATTTTTACTATTAATTGCAATGAAATAAATTCAAGACAAATTTTCAGAAAAGTTACAGCAAACGGGGAATCCCCCCCCCCCAGCAATAACTATGCATTTTTCTGCGACCATTTAACAAATTTTGCGTTTTTTCCGCGATCTTTGGACGAAATTCAAGTTTTTTTCGCGATCTTTTGGCAAAATCTGCGTTTTTTTGCGATTTTTTGACGAAATCTGCGTTTTTTACGCGATTCTTTTACGAAATCGGCGGTTTTTGATAATCTTTTGGCGAAATTTGTGGTGTTTTTTGGCCATTCTTTACAAGAAATTGTATTTTTTCGAGATTTTTTGACAAAATTTCCGTTTCTAAGCGATCTTTTCCCGAAATTTGAGTTTTTTCCACGATCTTTTCACGAAATTTGCGTTTTGTTTCGATTTTTTCACGAAATTTGCGTTTTTATCGCGATCTTTTCACGAAATGTGTGTTTTATCCGCAATCTTTTCGCGAAATTTGCGTTTTTTCCACGATCTTTTCACGAAATTTCCGTTTTTTGCGATTTTTTCACGAAATTTTCGTTTTTACCGCGATTTTTTTCACGAAATGTGTGTTTTATCCGCAATCTTTTCGCGAAATTTGCGTTTTTTCGCGATTTTTTCACGAAATTTGCGTTTTTCCGCGATCTTTTTACGATATTTCCATTTTTGCGATATTTTGAAGAATTTCGTGATTATTTTTCGCGATTCTTGGGCGAAATTGGTGTTTTTCCGCGATTTGTTGACGAAATTCGGGTTTTTTACGTGGTCCTTGGGGTCCTTTCACGTTTTTTTGCGATTCTTTGACGTTATTCGTGATTTTTTTCTGCGAATTTAGTGATATTAGGTAGCTTTCTTTACAAAAAAGCTACCTATTGCAGCCGTTCGGAGGAAAGCGATTTCAAAAAATTTTGGTATATTTTCATCGATCATGACCCCCAGACCCCGAAACCACCCTCCGTTCAAAATTGATATATATATATATATATATATATATCAATATATATATATATATATATATATATATATATATATATATATATCTGACCTATGTCATACTGTAACTCCCGTAATTATGAACCGATTTCGATGTAATTCGGTGTGTACATAGTACATACCAATGTCTCGACCGAGTTCGTTGGCCAGCTTCATCCGCCTTTTTGTTTCAAAATGGCGGCCATTTAAAATTTTTAAAAAAATTTTAAACTTGAAATGTGGTACCAAAAAATTAAAAATGGAAAAATATTTTTTTCTTATGTATTTGACCTTTATACAAAGATTCCGGAGCAGTTTTTGTTTCGTCTATATCTTAAAAAATGGCTGAGTTATAGCATTTTGAATTTCTAGCGTGGCTGACATTTTGAAACGTCCTGAATTTTGTCACGCCATAAAAGGCGTATTTATGAACCGATTTGGATGGAATTCGGTGTGTACATAGTACATACCAATCTCTCGACCGAGTTCGTTGGCCAGCTTCATCCGCCATTTTGTTTCAAAATGGCGGCCATTTAAAAAAAATTTAAAAATTTTAAATTTGAAATGTGGTACCAAAAAATTGAAAATGGAAAAATATTTTTTTCTTATGTATTTGACCTTTATACAAAGATTTCGGAGCAGTTTTTGTTTCGTCTATATCTTACAAAATGGCTGAGTTATAGCATTTTGAATTTCTAGCGTGGCTGACATTTTGAAATGTCCTGAATTTTGTCACGCGATAAAAGGCGTATTTATGAACCGATTTGGATGTAACTTCGTTTATACATAGTACATACCAATGTCTCGACCGGTTCGTTGGCCAGCTTCATCCGCCATCTTGTTTAAAAATGGCGGCCATTTAAATTTTTAAGAAAAATTTAAATTTGAAATGTGGTACCAAAAATTGAAAATTGAAAAAATATTTTCTTCTTATGTGTTTGACCTTGATAAAAAGATTCGGGAGCAGTTTTTGTTTCGTCTATATCTTAAGAAATGGCTGAGTTATAGCATTTTGAATTTCTAGCATGGCTGACATTTTGAAACGTCCTGATATTTCTCACGTAATAACAGGCGTATTTATGAACCGACTTGGATGTACCTTGGTGTGTACATAGTACATACAAATATCTCGACCGAGTTCGTTGGCCAGCTTCATCCGCCATCTTGTTTCAAAATGGCGGCCATTTAAAAAAATTAAAAAATAAAAAAAATTAAATGAGATACCAAAAAATTGGAAAATGAAAAAGATTTTTTTTGTATGTGTTTGACCTTAATACAAAGATTCCGGAACAGTTTTTCTTTCATCTATATCTAAAAAAAAAATGGCTGAGTAATAGCATTTTGAATTTCTCTTGTGGCTGACATTTTAAAACGACCTGATTTTTGTCACGCGATAACAGGCGTATTTATGAACCTATTTGGATGTAACTTGGTCTGTACATAGTACATACCAATGTCTCGACCGAGTTCGTTGGCCAGCTTCATTCGCCATCTTGTTTCAAAAGGGTGCCATTTAAAAAAAATTAAATTTAAAATTCAAAATGAGGTATTAAAAAATTGGAAAATGAAAAAGATTTTTTTTATGTGTTTGGCGTTGATACAAAGATTCCGGAGCAGTTTTTGTTTCTGAAAATTTGTTCTTTTGTTGATATCTTAAAAAATGGTTGATTTATAGCACTTTGAATTTCTAGCATGGCTAACATTTTGAAACGATCTTGTATTTGTCACGCGATAACACACGTATTCGCCTATTTCGATGTAAGAAGGCATGTGGATAGTATACATCAACACCTCGACCAAGTTCGCTGGCCAGATTCATCAGCAATCTTGTTTCAAAATGGCGGCCATTAAATTAAAAAATATATATATATTTAAAGTGAGGTGCAAAAAAATTAGAAATTGAAAAAAGGTTTCTTTCTTAAGCATTTGATCTTGATATAACGATTCAGGAGCATTTTTTGTTTGTCTTTACCTTAAAAAATGGCTCAGATATAGCAGTTTCAATTTCTATTGTGGGTGACATTTTGAAAAATCTGATTTTTTGCATGCGACAGCACTCCTATATATTAACCGATTCCGATGTGAGTGAGTATGTGCACAGCAATTACTAAGGTCTCGACCAAGTTCACTGCTTAGCCTCATCCACCATGTTGTCTTAAAATGACAGGCACTTTAATAAATTGCCGAATTTGACAGCCAAATATAAGTTACTTTAAAGAAAATCAGCTTGGATAAAGCTGACTAATTTCTCGAAATTCTCATTCATTATATTGATAAAAATTAGTATTGAATCTCCTATATTCGGTTTCCACTAAATTGAGCTTCGTGTGTTTGCATGATATAAGTTGGCTTTTTTAAAATAAGGATTATGAAAGCTACCTCTTCCTCCCGGCACTGGCCGGAAGGACTTTTTTTATGTCCGAATTTTCGGACTGATGACCGATTTTTTTTTAAATTTTCGGAACCGAATGTGTTTTATTTTCAGATAATTCGGGACAGAATCACCCCTGCTACTTTCTTTTCTTACGTTCGGGAGAATCGCCGATCTGCATGCCGTAAATTCCGAATGAATTTCACCCCATTTCCTCCTATCTTTCAACCATCGCGTTTGGCGATTGGTGCCCATTGAGTTTGGCGTGTGAGGACAATAAAGTTAATTGCCACGTTTTAAGTGTTACTCGACGATTGGTGACTGGCGAGTGCTAATTTTATTCTATAGGTCTGCATGGAACGTATATTTCATTGACACATAAAAGAATTTGGCTACAGAAGAAATTGTACAATAATTGATATAACGAAGCCTATAAGCAATACCTGTTGGAAGTGCGCTTTGACTTAAACTATATTATTGCTGCATAATTTTATCGACTCATTTCAAATTTTATGAAAATCAGGTATATAGTTTAATGACAGAGGTAGTCAAATGTTTTCTGTTACATGACTGCCAATGGGAAAAAAATATTTCAAGTGCATTTAAATGATGCTACAGCCTTTCGAACAGAACAAAATTGATATGCACTTAGGAAGTGCATGAAAATATACATTCAGTACACTATGCGGTTCAAAAAATATTTATAAAACTAGTTATGGTACGAATTCACCTCATCTGCCACGTTTGACTTTCAATTTCCGACTTGTTTTTTTAATTGCTATTAATGTAAAGTGAATAAACCATATAATTAAAAAAAAGCAATTTTTTTCTCACTATAAAAAATCGTTCCTGAAGAGGTTAAGGTCAAATAGCAAATGAAATCATAAGAATGGTTACTGACTAGATTTTGGTGCATGTCACATAACAGGTGACTCTGTTCTGCCGTCCTTTACCCGATGAAAGTGGTAGTTCTATCTTGGCATTTAAAGAATGGAAATGTACTAAACCTAATTATACCTACCATCTTTTAAACTTATTTAAACAACGATAATTTAACTGTTTTCCTTTAATTAATTTATTTATTTTATGTCATTTAATAAGAAAAACTTTTTCCGAACAAAAGTAAAAGTAGTACTAGAGAACAGGAATTCTGCTTTTTCAGAATTTAGTGTCGTCCCCGGCATTTCCATTACTTCATTTTCTTCTGGTGGACTGGTGGCTTCTATTATTATGAAACAGCCGTTATAAATGAAGCATTAGGTGAAGATGAAAGAGTAGCCGTAAAAAGTTAGAACTCTGATTTTCTGGTCAGAATGGAAAAAAAAATGGCCATACATATATTTTTTCTTTTTGTTTCATAATAACAGAAGTCACCAGTCTATCAAAAGAAAATAACTCGGTTAAGCGGGACTCGGATAATCGGGAGTCTACTGCCAAAACATATTTCAATTTTAAGACTTAAAGCACGCGCTTTTATTTTATGTAAAATGACGTCATTTGCATTAATACAGATACTTAAAATTAAATATAGTTTATAATAGCTCCATATTTTATCATAAATCCTTCATTTATATTTTTCTGAAAATAGCACGTATTTTAATTACTTTTTTTTTTTTAAATTTTTATGAGAAAATGGCAACAAAAAGATATAATTGCTATTTTTCAACAATTTTTTCTTTACTTTCTACAGAAATGGAGTACATGATTTACCAAAATCAAGCAAATGTCGCTAAAAACTACAATATAATTAATATTTCAAAAACAAATGGAGTTGCGGTTTTGAAACAAATTGCATTAAAAAGAACTTTTTTTTTCTCCCAATACGACGGTATAAACACTGAAAATGTGCGATGCTTAGAAGTTTTAAAAAATGCTGTAGAGTATTTAATCGCACAATGAAACATCGGCTTTTGTTTTACGGCTGGCGTATACAAGTTAACGTTATTTATTGGAAACAAAATAAGCTCAGAGAAAGAAATAGCATACCGGGGGCTAAAAAGAGAGTAAAAGATTACAGCTATGCTTTGCTTAATGCAGTGGTTCCCAACCTCTCTAAAATCACGATTGCATCCCCCCCCCCCCCTACACACACACACCTTTTTTCTCACACACACATTCTCTAACAGATACCTCTTATCATTTTAAATGTTTACACCGTCGTATGCAGAAAAAAATGCACATTTAAATGCAATTTGTTTGAAAGCTGTACCTCAATTTATTTTTGAGATATTAATTTTTTTATAGTTTTTAGTACCAATTTTCTAATCGTGGCAACTGAAGTACTTCATTTCTATTAAAAGTGGTTTAGTTATCTTTATTGATTATATTCTTACTGATGCCATTTTCTCATTATAATTAAAAATATCTTTTTTAAAAATTTGAACAGAAAATGACGTTACGCTTTAAAAAAGACACAATTTCCCTGATGATGCTGTTATATTTCACTATTGTTTCATTCCACTGATATTGAGTTTGAGACAATAGGCAAAATATTTCAGCGACTGAAAATGCCGTCATAGTTAAAAGAAAATGATAATTTTATTTCATAAAACGAGATGTTTTCCCTTTAATACGCCTAAAATTTATAAATTTCCGGGATTTTTACGCGAAGGTACAGAGATTATACTAAGACCTGAAATCACGAGTGAGAATTTTCCCATGGAAAGCTGTAATAACTGACTTCAAGCTTGGAAATATATTTATTAATAACCTATTGCGCGGTAATTTTTTTTAATGGTTAATATGGATGTGAAACGTGGAAAATGATTTGATTCGGTTTAGATTTAAAGGGGGGGGGGGGGGAATTCTATGATTATGTCAAGATGAAATCATTTTTGCTGATTTTTCATCCCGTAATACCAAGCGTTAATTGATAACTTAAACAAAATTACTTATATTGATTATATGTTACTGATTACGTATATGAATAAAGTTTATTTTTTCAATAATTTTAACAGTTGAAGTTTATGAAAAAAGTATTTTGTTAATGTATTTTGTTAAGTATGTTGTTACAATGTTTTTGAACAATTGAGTTAATATTTTGTAATTGGATTGCAAGCATATTTAAAAAATATGCATGCTTTAAAATTACTTTAAAATCCATAAAAAAAATTTGTAAATTGAGATAAACATTACAAACAAATCTTACTGAAAGTATTTTTGTTTTCTATAAGACGTTGAAACAATCGAATGTGCGAGGTTTAGAGGTTAAATTGCAGTAAAAGGGAAATTAATTATTGTGTTAGGTTGTTGCCACAGAAAATATGATACCAGGTTACTCTTAGACATGTCTTTTCTTTATACTATTGCATTAAGAGTAAACGGGTTCATTTTTCGTAATCGGGTTGCACGTATCTTTAAAAATTGCCATGCTTGAAAATTACTTTAAAATCCATTAAAATCAGAAAATTGAGATACAATTTTGAAACAAATTTCATTTGAAAGAACTTTTTTCTATTCGACATTGTAAAAAATGAAATTGTGTGATGTTTAGAAGTTAGAGAAATTGTAGTAAAGGCGCAATTTATGGGTTACAATTTATGGGCACTGACATAGTGTTTGTACTTTATATATATACCATGCAAACGAGAATTTCACTAAATGCTGCGCGATTTGGTGGATTTTTTTTTTTTTTTTTTTCGTATTGTGAGGAAAATCACACATTTTTCTCTTACATCCGGCAAAGATAACGCTCATTCTGTTATTAAAGCTCAGGGATTTTACTATGGTTGCGAGACAATAAGGTCATGTTTTCTGATTGCCTTTTTAACGTTTTGTGGATGGGAATGAATGCACAAGTTTCAGTTATTGTGATTTCGTTTTAATTTATTTTACATGGAAGGCTCCTTATAATTGACACGGGCGAAGCCGGGTAGTTCTGCTAGTATGTTTAATAGATAAAAAGTCTAGGGTAGCTATTAATTTGGGTTCGAAATTTTTAGTTAGATTTTTTATATTAAACGGATTTCTTAAAGTCTGTACGGTAATTCATTTGGTTTTGAAAATTTAATATTTATGTATTTCATAATTTAGGATAATTTTTCTTTTTTGAGCTAGTATTATATTCAAATATTTTAAATTTAAATTAATTGTTCTAGCATCAAAAATGTAAATTATTTTTATTCTTTTGATTAATTATGTGTAAGGAAAATTCTAAAAATTTCATATTTTGGTATGTCCTTTGAAACTGAGAGTGGGTATTCTTGAATTTAAGTAGAACTTTCATAATTGGGTCAAAAGTCTAAATGATATTTTATTGCTGATTTAATGGTGTGCTTGACCTCTCGGGAAATCTATTAAAAGGGCTTATTATGTGAATTCATGCCAAATATTTCCTGTGGAAGTCTCTTTTGGGGGGAGGTGTTGTGATATCGTACCTTCGCCACACATTTTCGATGGAGAAAGCAACAGGCATTTCCGTGGAGGACAATGGTATTTTGTGTAAAGGCATGCAGGGGAAATGCCTGGCATACTTCTGCCCTTGGGATCTGCTCAACAGGGTATTTCAACTTTTCCAAGAAATAGGGGTGGCTGGACAATGTGTGGGAATTCGTCCCTAAAGTGAAAGTAAAAAGAGACTCATGCAGAAGCTAGTGTGGAGGCTGAGAGTAGACTGGGTGACACTGATGAAGTGAGATTGTTTTTTTACCAACGGAAGAGATGCGAGTAAAAATCGTTTTACTCAGGTTGGCTATGAGAAGTATAGAACTGTTAATAAAAAGTGAGAGTGTCTACCTATGAATGGTAAAGTTTGTTATTACATTTTTCAAATCTATTTTAGTTGTTCTAATAAAGGACTTTGGTAAGAAATATGTATTATTTTTCTACGATCATCTCACAAGAGCTTAGTGAACCAAAAAGCTCTGGCCCACTACATCACAATACCAATTCATTTCGCATTTTTTAAACTTATCAAAGAGATGAATTTTCTGTCATAAATGGGTTTTTAACAATTCTATAAATAAGGCGATATATCGTCACTTTAATGCCCAAAAGAGTTTTGTTGTGCCTTTCCAACTTAACTAAATAGGGTAACTTGAGGTGAGATGCCGTGTTGTACAAGATGCCGAATCACGTAGTTTTCATATGCACAGGCGCAGTAGAGAAATGCCGCTCAGTTGTAAGGAAGAGGGTTCCCTACTGATACTTTAATTTCCGTTTGCGTTAAAAAAAAAAATTAAGTGGTACATTTTTGTTACTATTTCGTCTTAACACTTCTGGTAAGTGTCAAAAATCTTTTACGTGACTTCTTTATTTGCCTATATAAGTCTTAGATTAAACACCAAAGAAATAAATGTTGTGTTTTTAGAGAGTACTGGTACCTGGCCTTTCTGCAAAGCATAAATGGTGGCCGGTTCACGCTTCTTCACGTCAGTGGGGGGTACCGGCGTCTCACACAATACTTTGAGGTGAGTCGACGAAAATTTTTGGGGGTAAGATGCCGGTTTTTTTTTTCCCTTGAGGTAAGATGCCGGTTATTTTCCGTTGCGGTCAAATGCCTGGTTGTTGCTTCATTGTTTAAGTTACTCTTGTATATTAACTAACTTGTCAACAATTTGAATCAGATAATTTATTCAGTGATCAAATCGTGATTTTAATCAACTGATTAAAAAAAACATTAATTAAAATTAGAAATTTTCTAAATGTTTAAAATGACATAAAGAAATATTAAAATCTAAGGTGAACGTAATTTGAAAATTTTCTATATGTATTCTCCCTCATAAATAAACTCTATTGGCCTTATAAATAATTGTTTAATAATTATTAATTTTAATCATTTTTAAAATTTTTATGTTAAATGCAATTATAAATAATTTTAATAAATTTAAATATCGGCAGTATATAATATAGATTTAGATAAATTGGGTCTTCTGCCCCCTACGAGCTACGCTCCCTAACCTCCAACAAGACACTGCAAACTTTAAAAACACGCTAATTTGATCTGCTTTGAAAAGATAACGCATTAAATTCCCTACCAAGATTCCGAAGATGATGATTTTTTTTTTTTTTTTTAAGTGAATGAGAATCAATGTTAAGAGTGTCTAGTAGAGTGTATTAAAACCTCTGAAAAATGTGATTGGATGAAATGCATTCAGTGAAACTGTTGGTTATACAAAAGTTGCTCAAAGTAACAAATGTGCAGTCTGTGTCAAATCTGAGTTATAGCTGAAAAGAACAAAGAGGCACATGAAACACCGACAAAAAAGCTGCACTCTAAAGCACTTAATAACCGTGGCTTTATCGTATTTAAACATATTATAAAGTTTAAAAATAGGCATTCATAAGAGCAATAATTCTTTTAAATGTTAAGTAGAACATAACTTTTTTTTTCAAATATTAGTTTGTTCTTTTATTAAATTGCCAACGTTTATTACATTCATATTTTTGTAATTTCCAAATATTAAGTAAGTTAACAACATTAGTATGTCTAAAATATTAACACATTAACGCCCAGTGTCATCATTTGAGGACGCTAGACTTAATGGCAAGAAAGCGCTTTTCACACTAGTAAATATGAAGATAAATATATACAGTAGAACCTCCATTATCCGAAATAATTGAGACCTACCCTCTTTCGGAAAATCGAAATTTTCGGATAATCGAGAATACTTCCATTTTAAGATTAAGGAGGAATATATACAATATTTCGTATTATGGTAACAAGTGCTTAATCAAAATAAAGCAATAGCAAAATAGAAACAAGAATAAATTACCTGAATTTATTTTTGAAATTAAGTACCTAAGGGTTTGAAACAATGTTTTGCTTGTCGCAGTTTCGATTGACTTTGCTTTGAAGCTCTATCACGGAGTTTTTTAATATTATTAGCTCACCAGTATCACAGTCTTTCAGCTGCTCCAGCCATGCCAAGCCTTTTGCGAAACATTAAAAAGCTTCAGAATTGCTAATTTGATCGTTTTCGTTGTTTGTTCCACTCCTCAGCTTACGGGATGTCAAGTTAAATTCAAAATGGAACGCTAAGAAAGAGGATCGAAAATATTTATATGTACTCTACGTTCGGAAAGGACAGCTTGCACACACACACACACACACACACACACAAACAAACACACAAAAGCTTTCGAAATGGATTTTGCACGCAAAGAATGTGATAGGGAAAAAAAAAAAAGGCTTTAAAAATGGATTTAGGTTAATCGAGAGTTTCGGTTAAAAGAGTTTCGGATTAAAGAGGTTCTACAGTAACTTTCTTTCACGAGACAAATTCCTTGATAAAATAATATAAAATTGCTCTTCTTTTAAAAGTGGTAGGAAATTCAAAATTTACATTTTAACGAAGATAATAATTTGGGCGTTAATGGGTTATAGTTACTTTTATTCCCCCCATTATGTTTTACACTGCTTAGCAAAAATTATTGTTTACATTGAAACTCCACAAGGTATCTTACCCCTAGATAGTTGGCCATCTTATCCATAGGTATGGGTAATGCCGAAATGCAAGTGTTTACAAAAACAAAATTTTTGATGCTTTATATAATATCTGTAAAATGAAATAAGGTTTTAAATTATACATAAGGGTGCAAGCTTCAACAAGAAATAAATAAATAACAAATAAAAACAACAGGCGATTTTTAAAACAATAAAGTCAAAAACTACGGCATCTTCACCCAATTTACCCCATTTAAAAGAAAAGTGTTATATGGTCTGCATTTTTACCTTCCCAAAATGCTGGAGAGACTCATATTTAGCATTAAAATTTATAACAAAGAACATACAAATTTTTCTATGAATAACAAAATACACAAGAAGCAGTGCAAGATTCTGACCTTTATCAATTTTAAGTTGTTATTATTGCCCATAAGAATGAATTTATCTTTTTTTTCCTTTCTCGATTACCGTCAATTTGACTTCCATGTATTATAGGATTTTAAAATTTAAATCGTGTACATTTTATTTTCATTTACGGTGTAGGAGTTACTACGTTACAGCAATAAACATTTATTATTTACACATTTCCTTTTTTTAAACTATTAAAGATTTATATCTACCCCATATATATAAAATCCTAATGAGACGAATCTATGAAACGGCTGAAATGTAACGAATTTATGAAACGATTCTTTGAAACGACTGATTAAACAACTGATTATGTTTCACGGCTATTTCTCCTAAAATATGGAATACTTTGCGATGAAATTAACACCAAAAATCCGTATTGATATGCAGATCTCAAAACTGGTAAGAGAATTTTTAAATTCGAATTAGTTTTTAAAATACTAATTTTTTTCTAATTTTAAATACATTTTCTAATGATAGCAACTCAAATTTTAATCAGAACAGATATTTTTTTTCATATTTCAGAAAAGGTTATTTTAAACTAATTTGGCGACCAGTTTGGACTCCCTTAAATATATGCTAAGAAATGTATCATGCTACTTTTATTCATAATTCAATTTACTTGAACAATCTTTCGCCAAATCGAAAGATTCCGATTGGCGCTAAAATGGCATTATTTTGATTCATATAGTAACCCGGCTATTGTTGTTTATTTAATAATAAATGTTTACTTACTTTTATTACTTTTTTAAAATTATGTAAATTATTTTGTTCTATAGTTATTAATTTTTTTTGTTTGTTTGTTATTTCCTTTTGAAAATAATAGAAAATAATTAAAAAATAAGGTACTAGTTAGTTATTCCGTCGACCAATTTCGCCAAATTGTTTAAATTGACAAAATTTTTATTTTAAATAACGAAAGAACAAATAAATCAGTATAACATAAATAAATATACAAATAAAACGTCGAAATAAAAATCACTTGGTGACGTAAACATGTGGAACTTACTTAAAGTCAAGTGAATGTGACATTTACGATCAACCATTATTGACATTTAATCTTATAGTTTGGCGATAGATTTTTGGTCGACGGGATAACTAAGTAATGCCAAAAATGCATATGTAACTGGTATTCGAAAACGAGGCTTTCGCCAAATTTTCTTTACCAAAAAAATCCCGCCAAACCTGCGGTGCGTGTATGACATTTGGCCAAATGTTAAATAATGCGGGAAAGAGCTCCATATTTTGTGCTGGTTTTTTTGGCGAGCTTTTTTTTGGCATTAAATGAATCGATGTGGTTACGATCTTCAGCCTTTGGAGTTGCTTTTTTCTGGAATGGACTTTATTCATATGTCTTTTGCGTAATTTTTTGCATTTAGCCTATATTTTTCGGAAAAATATATAACTTTTGTTTTAATTTGACATGTATAATAAATATAATAAATACATAAAATTATATATAAGTACATAGTATTTATTTATAGGAGCATATATATTATGTATGTATAAGGTATATCTCTATACGTAATATATATAAAACTATCTGTATAACGTCGTATTTTTTTTAACATGTGACATATATGACATTTATTAAATATATATATATGTGTTTACAAATATTTAAAGACCATGTTTTTCCGACATCCTGAAAAATTTTATATGGCTTTTTGGCGCCATTTTGGATTTCTTCGCCAATCGCGCGATCCAGCACACAATATGGAACTCTTTCCAAAAATGCAACAAACCATGACATTTAATTTCAACTTCAAATCAATCTTTTAATTTACCACTCGAAAAAAAAAAAAAATGCTAACTGGCAATTTGAAAAAAAGCTATTGGCGAGATTTGCACCCGGCTAGCGTAACAGTACCAAGAATTCTTTGCGACCATGACTTTTATATAGTTTTATTTGAAAAAAAAATTTGATTTTTTAATCAAAATGGAAAATTTTCGGCACAGATTTTATATACGGCCCTATATTGGCGCGATGTTTTTTCTGACGCCAATGTCATATACGCAACTGGTACTTAACTGGCACCAAAGTATCGTTATTTTGCTTGATATGGTAAGCCGGATGTTGTTGTTTATGCTGTTGATGCGTTCCCCAAATTGGCGTCGGAAAAAATCGCGCCAATATTGTATATGACATCTGTGCCAAACTTTCATATGAAAGGCGAAGGGATCAGACCGTATTTGTTTATAACAGTTGATCACTTGAACTATTATAATATAGATGAAATGATGGCGATAGAATAATATTTGGCGACTTATCACCTGTGCATGGGTAACATTAAAGTACCAAAATGGTACCTAGAGCATAAAAAGCGAAGTGGTCCACCCGGAACTGTTGATGATAGTCATATGACTTAGGCTATTGTTAAAGAGATTGTTTTAAAATACCCGGAGACAAAGACTCTGTATACTCAATTCATTTTATTTTAGATACTTTTCAAATGTTTAACTGATCCTCTTTAACCAAAAAAAAAAAAATAACCATTGATGTCTTAACAGCTACTGATTCGCCCTTACATTTTTGCAATAAAAGAGAATTGAATGGAAACCCATTTGCAGGGAGATCTGCACAGCTTTTTTCAGTATAATTCAATCTTCTCTTATATTTTTAAAACCCATCAGATTAGCGTGTTTTTAGATTCTGTGGTGTCTGAACGGGGGTTGGCGAGCCTAGCTTGCAGGGGGCAGAGTCCCCTAGTATTTTATAAAGTTGATTGTATCACGTTTAGATATTCCAAATATTTTTTAGGTTAAATAGGTTCAAGACAGTAATAGTTAGATATACATTTACATAGTTTCCCGTATAAAAGTTTCTTCATGTTACATACAGCAGAGCAAATAGATATACAAAGCTCATTTAATAAATAATTGAAAAAGTTGAGAAAAATTGTAAATTAGACAACTAACCAGAAAATTATTAAAGAGAAAAATTATATAATAAATATTTTTATAGGTGGTTAATATAATTATTATGGTGTTGATTTTTTTTTAATCTTTTGGTTCGGAACTTTTTTAAATTCAACAAATAAACTTATTATTATTATTTTACTTTTGCATATATTACTTTTATTTTTAGACTAACAGATTACTTTCCCAAAAAACCTCACAGCAAATGAGTGAGTTACAAATCTGAAATTGCCCCCCGGTGGGGCGTACGCCCCACGCTGGTAAGCACTGGCTTAATGCACAATATATTTATTATGAAAAATTACGGTAATTGAATTCGGGATTTAAAAGTCTCGGAAAAGCATTACAATGTAATCAGTAACACCGTATACTGTAAGCCACATTCAGAATTATATAGTGTCTAGCTCAATGTTAAATGCACGTTAACGGGGGCCATCGCCTACATTTTTCATCAAATATTCTTTTTCCTTCTTACACTTCGTATTGCATAACAATCTATTTTATTTTATTTTTATTATGAAAAATAATTTTTGTCCCCAGTTTCTACATGATCTATAAGACAATGCTCAGTTTTTGGAGTTTGTTTTATAATTCAATCATAGTTCTATTTGATAAAGTATGTTGTATTAAAGAATAATCATTATTTCTTAACAGTTGTAAATTTCCAAGTGGGTGAAAAAAGTCTCGACCAGGATTCAAGCCAGGGATGGCTTAGCCTAAGCCACCAATGCTCTACCTACTGGGCCATTCCGGGAGGACTAATCACTCAAAAAAACCTTAGCGATCACATCATCTGGTTTGATATCTGAATCAGTTCAATAGAATAAATCAAAGGGTGATTGAGTCCTCCAGATTTGTCCGGGATGGCTCACTTGGTAGAGCATTGGCGATTTCAGCCAAGACATCCCTGGTTCGAATCCTGGCCGGACTTTTTTCACCCAATTGGAAATTTACAACTGTTATGATTTATTTACCAATTGAATAGATGTGTTAAAAATTAATCTAATGCATTATTTTTTATTCTTTTTTCTCTAAAACTAGCTGACCCGCCCTGTGTTACCCGAGCAGATTGTCATTGAAAAATATGACAGTGGAGTGGACTTCATAAAAAAAAAGGACTGAATAATATTTATTTATACTAAAACTTGTAAAAAAATTAAATAAGAGCTAAAATTTCAAAAGTATAACTTGGTTATCCTGTCGACCAAAAAACTGTCGACGAACTTTAAGATTAAATGCCAATAATGGATGATCGTAAATGTCACATTCACTTGACATTAAGCATGTGTTTGTTACGTCATCGAGTCTTCTTAATTCGACGTTTTATTTGTATTTTTTAATGTTATACTAATTTATTTGGGTACTATACTTGATTATCCCGTCGACCAAAAAGATTAAATAAGATTAAATGCCAATAATGGTTGACCGTAAATGTCACAATCTCTTGACATTAAACACGATACACGTGTTTTTTACGTCATCAAGTGATTTTGAATTCGACTTTTTATTTGTATTTTTATTTATGTTTTACTAATTTATTTGTTCTTTCGTTAATCAAAATAACAATTATGTCAATTTGTATAATTTGGCGAATAGTTTGGCAATTTGTATAATTTGTCGAAATTGGTCGACGGGATAAACAAGTATTTATTTGTTCTTTCGGTATTTAAAATTACTGCAAATTTTGAATTTTCTTTCTTTTTTTTTCTTTTTTTTTTTAAATTATTTTGAAAAATGGGTATTGTCCTCGTCAGGGTAGGAAATCAAAAGCATATCTGAAGCTTTTGATTGGTTTAATCCGCATTTTATTCGTTTTCTGATTGGTCTATACAGTAATCTGTATTTCCCTTTACTTTCAACAGAGATGGATACCTTCTGTTGTCACTATGACAAAAAAGTAATAAAAACTACAAAAAAAAAAAAAAAATTACTAACTCGGAAACAAATTGAGATACATCTTACAAACAAATTGCATTTAAAAGTACATTTTTTTCTCTATACGACGGTGTAAAAAGTAATATTGTGGGATGTTTAGAAGTTTATGAATGAAATTTCATTTAAAATTGATCGTCAGATTTCTTGGAAATCCTTTTCCCGAACAGCCAATGAAATGCTTGGATAATACGTAAGTTTCAGATGGATAATACGTAGAGTCGCAGGCGATTTTTGTCGCTTGCAATTTTTACATGCAATAATACTATTAATGTTTAATTCATGGCGTACGTAATGTAGAATCCACTCCGTGCGATTTTTTATGTCTCAAATTTTAGTCTTTGAAAAAATCATTTTCCAAATGGTCGTTGTAATTTGTTAAATTGATTTTTTTGTTTGTTTGTTCGTTTGCTTCAAGTCTATATCTAATGTTTACATACATTTTATAGTTATATCCGTCTACGTTTTTTGACTAAATAAAGAGCATTAGGTTCCTTACAATTTTCCTTTATCATTGATAATTTTGTGCCCAATAATAAATTCGATTATTACATTTAAAATTCTTACATCTTATTCACAAACGCACTATCTTAAAAATATCTGTTTGTTTATGATTTAATTTAATAATACTGCATTTAAACTATCAGTATTCTTTGTCCGAAAGCGTTTTCATTAAACAATTAACAAATAATCGCAATTTCTGTGCCACGTACGACAGCGTAATATATATGTAGATTATAAACATTCTCTCAAAACTCTTATACATTAAAATCGGTATCTTTATTTAATGTAAGAAATACATTTGTTGCAATTTTACCGGATCTTTCAACAGTTTTATCACGATTTTTATCCTTCATGAAATCCCGTTAAAAGATAACAAAGAAAAAACGCACATAATTCTCTGATAAACAATGATTTCAAAAGCATTTTAATGCTTAGTGCATAAGCATTAAAAGATTTTAAAAACCTTTCATGAGATTACTCTAAATAAAGTTTAGGCATACTTTAATTCGTTTCTCGAAAGCGTTGAAAAAGAGTTCTTAGACCATTTTTGCTTTCAATTGAACATAAGTGCATTTAAATATACGCATTAACGTTTATTTCATGCATAGCAAAATGAAATGAAATTATGTGATTGATTTTCACAAATAAGAAAGAGAAGAAAAGTAAAAGTAAAAATATTTTTTTTTAAAACACGCTTTCATTAGAAGTAGAAATGTGTCAAATTTAAATCAATGTTTTATAAAAGAAAATTCATGTTCTTTATAGAACATTACAGTTATTTAAACAATTAGTTTTACAAATAAAATCATAAGAAGAAACGCAATATTTCACTTTGATTCAAACATAAAATATGTAATATGAACTTTAAAAAGTTTACGGTTTTACTAAAATAATAAAAGATATGTTACAATTTAAAAATATGCATTTTATTTAAAAACTTCTTAGTACTTTCAGGCTTTACGAAATCCTTCATCAGAGAATATTATAATAACTAATTGTTGTTTATTTATACAAATACTAGGAGGGCTCCGCCCCCCTGCTCGCTACGCTCACCAACCACCCGCGTAATCGCTTACCGATTCCATTCGGTATCGCGAAACAATCACTATTTTCTAGCCAACTCCAGACGTAATGGACCACAAGCATTACTAACGTCATGCAACGTCACGATGGATTATAGCTAATCAGCTTCTCGATTTATCCCACAAGCGCTCACCAAAAGCCAATCAAATACCCCAATACTTGTGTGAAACACTGCGAGCTCCACCCAGTGCGCGTGGTCAATTGTTTCGCGTTTCCATTCTTGATCGTTTTGGGATCCCTTATTTTCTATGCATTCAATTTTTAGATCCCACTTGGTAAAAACGCGCTCCTCCCCAACTCCTGACAATTTTATTTCCTTATCTCCAAGCACATAATCATTAGAGCTTACAGAGTTTCATAATTATAAGAATTATAAAAATATAAAATCATTAAAAAAGTTAAAATTTATAATTTATTTGAATAATTACAAATTTATTAACGCTATTTGGATTTTTCCCCTTATTTTTGTAATGAAGTTGTTAATTTGTAGTTACAGTAAATAATTTTATAATATAAATCTCCTCCCCTCTGAAATTTTCACTTCGCCGCCTTTTTTTCCGCCAACATATATGTGTAAAATTATATATATAGTGTTACGAATATTGTAAATAGTAGTGTTTGTGCTTAAAAATAATGTAAATCGTTCAATTAAGCTCTATTAATAAGCTAATATTAGTTTTTGTTGCATTGAAATATCTCAATTTTTGATTTTCTGCAAGGAAGTAAACACTATTGGATATCAATGAGAGTCTATGGAAATTTGGCGAAATACTGAAAATAGCGTCAAGTTGGCATCACCTTTGGCGACTAATTTTGCCCGCCAAATTTGGCGATATATAGCCAATTTGGCAACAAACTTGGCGACGTTTGATGACAGAGCCGGTTCCTCTCCCTTGATAGCCCCCTTATAGCGTCAGAAAGCTCTGACCAATCAGGTGCGTTTCGCGGTATCTACTCAGATTTTCATTGGTCCATTTCCAAAGCGTTACTTTTTTTTTATATAGAGAAGGATATCACTTCGTTATGTCTTCACATACGTCTCGTTTTCAAAACGAAGTGAGGTATTTGTATAAATAAACAGCGATAAGTTATTATAATATTCTCTGATGAAAGGTTTGGTAAAGCCTGAAAGTATACTCTAAATAAAAAGGAGTGACTATTCACTCCAGAGGAGTGAATAGTCACTCTATCGCAGAGTCAAAATATGCCCAACCTCTTTAGAGTGACTATTCACTCTGAGCAAAAGTGAAGTTTTTGACTCTCTGAAAGAGTGAATAGTCACTCCTGGGAAGTGAATAATCACTCTAAACAGGGGTGGATAATCACTCTTTCGGAGGAGTGACTATTCACTCTTGCTAAAGGAATGCGGTTTTTCACCCCTGGTAGGAGTGAATAGTCACTCTTTCATAGAAGTGAATATTCATTTTTTATGGAGTCAATTCTTTTTTTATTTTGCTTTTATGGGCATTTTAAAAGAATCACATCTTTTACAGCATGCAATGAAAATAGATACAAGCGTGGTAAAGACTGGAATAAAATACTTTATCAGCAATATTTATTTAAATCATAGTTTGTAACACTAATTGAACTTTTAAAATTTAATTTAGATTACTGACAGAAATAAACTAATATATTTTATTCCAATTTATCCTTTGTGTTTGCTTTTATTGCATACCCTATAAAAATATTACTTTTAAAGTTTTATAAATAACTTTTTAATAGGTGGATATTATATGTTTAACAATGTTTGATGTCATTTTAATTTTTGTTTTGAAATATAAATTCCTATCTTTTTAGCGTACTTTTTCTGTAAATTATTGCTATTTTTGCAAAGTCCTATTGTTCTACAATATTTTTCATTTTTTTACTTAAAAACAATACTTATAAACTTACATATTTTTTTAAAAATGAGTTCTAAGTATGATTTAAACATTAAGAATGTGTACTTTTTTCCCGCTGTGATTTGCTTTTGTTTTATTTAATATGATCATTTAGTCTAAATTTTAAGTTCTCTGGAATATGTATATACAGGGTGATTCAGCTCGTCGGTGACAAACTTTAAGGATCGATAGAGCACACCTAGACGAACATTTTTGAATAGGGAATGTAGGGTCCCTGACGCGATGGTAAGGCGCTAGGCGCTTTCGAAAATTTGGGTGCCGAAATTCGAAACGTCATAAAAACTAGGGAAATGGTTAGATTTTCTTGCTTGTTGCGTCGAAATGATTCTGTTTGTTTAGAATTTCTTCAGTATCAATTTGATAAGTGTATCTCTTAAAACATGGATAGGGGGCGCTGCAGACTTTGGAGAGCTAGACAACAACTTTAAGCCCGTTATTTTGATAATTTAACACATGCTCGCCAAAGTTTATACTCTAACTTAAAGTTTGAACCCAAAAGTAGAGCCCTGCAAAAAGCGTAAGAGCCGGAATAAAATGTCAAAGTACAGGGTGGTCGAAACTCGAAGGCTCCTAAGAGATAAACAAACAGATTTCTTGACTTATGGCATGCATTTTCATGATTCTGTTTGCTGGGGCTCTCTGAAACTCAGTTGAACGGTACAAAAAGAAACATCGATAGGGGGCGCTTTGGGCAAAAAACATAATTCGTTGACATTTCGGACGCTAACTGGAAACGGGGCGCTACGATCAGTTAGTAATAATGAAAACACATTTTCTACCTCTGCTCAACACTTCTGAATAAATTTAGACCAAAAACATCAATGATACTGGAAATTTATTTACAAAAAATAACACTACAGAAGATGCTCGAAATTTCGACCTTGGGCCATGATGCAGGCTTCGCACCTCCGTCGCATTGAGGAGTGTGTGTTTCCAACAATGCCAGGAGTATCTCTGATCTGCCCTGCAGCTGCCACAATGCGCGCCATAAGTTCTTCAGCACTGCTGACAGGTGTATGGTATACCTCGGCCTTCAGGTAACCCCAAAGGAAGAAATCCAAGCAGGTGAGGTCTGGTGATCGGGCAGGCCAGTGAACTGGACCCCCACGCCCGATCCACCGCTGGCCATACCTTGCGTTTAGATGGAGACGCACGTCGTTCGTGTAATGGGCCGGAGCTCCATCGTGCTGGAACCACATCTGGCGACGCGAACCTTCGGGTACGTGCGCCTCATCCAGAAAGTGCGGCAGCACTTGATCCAGGAAAATCAGGTAATTTCCACCTGTCAGCCGTTCAGGTAACAAATAAGGGCCAATGAGGCAATCCCCCAGAATGCCGGCCCACACATTTACTGAGAAACGCTCCTGGGCTGCTCGGCTTCTGGTTTCATGTGGATTTTCATCACACCACACATGACTGTTGTGGGCGTTCCACATTCCCTCCCGGCTGAAGGTGGACTCGTCCGTAAACAAAATGCTGTTTACAAAACGGGGATCCCTGGATCTCATCGCCAAGTACCATCTTGAGAATTCCACTCGAGGGCCAAAATCCTGCTCTCTGAGCAACTGCACCCGCTGGATGTGGTAGGGGTGCAGATTCCGGGAACGTAAGATGCGCCACGCAGTTGCTTGCGAAATGCCAACATGTCTGGCGATATCTCTCGTGCTAAGACCTGGGTTGTCCTCAACCAGGTTAAGCACAGCCTCTTCGTTGTCGGGGGTGCTCACTGATCGCTCCCGTTCAGGCCTGCCTCCGTCGAAAGATCCCGTTGTGGACAACCTCTGGTGTACTCGAGCGAAGAAGGCATGGCAGGGGATTTGTCTGTTGGGGTAACGCTCGGCGTACAACCGCTGAGCGGCTCGTCCATTACAACCAGCAGCGCCATACGCCAAATGCATGTCAGCCAATTCAGAGTTTGTGTACCGTTCCATCCTACTACCGATCTGCAGACAAGTAACCCGAAGCTTAAGTAGGTACCGCACGTTCAAAAGACGTGTCTGCGCATACAACTACGTCATCTCGCGTTGTCGTCTACGCATTACGTATCTTTTGCATATCGATATGGTACGATATCTTTTGCATAAATCAGCAAAAAGCACCTTATGTAAATTTTATTGCGCGCATTGTGCATGATTGAAACCAGCTATGTTTGTTAAAAAAAAACAAACAAACTGCAGTTTTAATAGCTTCTTATGATAAGTAAATTACTCTCTTGTTTTGTTTCTAACTGATCGTAGCGCCCCGTTTCCAGTTAGCGTCCGAAATGTCAACGAATTATGTTTTTTGCCCAAAGCGCCCCCTATCGATGTTTCTTTTTGTACCGTTCAACTGAGTTTCAGAGAGCCCCAGCAAACAGAATCATGAAAATGCATGCCATAAGTCAAGAAATCTGTTTGTTTATCTCCTAGGAGCCTTCGAGTTTCGACCACCCTGTACTTTGACATTTTATTCCGGCTCTTACGCTTTTTGCAGGGCTCTACTTTTGGGTTCAAACTTTAAGTTAGAGTATAAACTTTGGCGAGCATGTGTTAAATTATCAAAATAACGGGCTTAAAGTTGTTGTCTAGCTCTCCAAAGTCTGCAGCGCCCCCTATCCATGTTTTAAGAGATACGCTTATCAAATTGGTACTGAAGAAAGTCTAAACAAACAGAATCATTTCGACGCAACAAGCAAGAAAATCTAACCATTTCCCTAGTTTTTATGACGTTTCGAATTTCGGCACCCAAATTTTCGAAAGCGCCTAGCGCCTTACCATCGCGTCAGGGACCCTACATTCCCTATTCAAAAATGTTCGTCTAGGTGTGCTCTATCGATCCTTAAAGTTTGTCACCGACGAGCTGAATCACCCTGTATATGTCTTTTAAACATATTCCTTAACTTAATCATGATTTCTAATATTGGCCCATTATTTTTGAAAACAATACTTATTAATGAAACGACATGGTAAGTCATATTTAATTTAAATTTTTTATTCCCGTAGATATTGTATTTTGGGAATATGAGCAAAAGAGATTTGATATGTTTTATAGGAAAAGATTGCCCTGGGAAATAGAAAAAAATAAATATAAAAATAAACACATTACATTTATTTGTATCTGTATGAATTTTAATAAAAATAAAGTGAATGACTGCATATAAAAGTTCTTATTGTTTGAAAACATTTTAATGTAAAAAAGTAGTTATTAATCTCTTTTAAAAAATATTCAGTCCTAAATCATGTAAGAAAATATGAACTTTTTAAAAAATATACTAAAGCTGTCTTATCGATAAACTTCAAAACAGGCATAAAAAAGAAAAACATTTTATTTCAATGCTTAAATATCATGTTTTATTTTTTAGTGCCAAAAATTACGCGCATCAAAAACTTAGAAAATGGTTTAAATTGAAGGAAATTTAATAACTGATGCAGAATGTCTATAATTATTTTTTTTTTTTATATTACTCAGTCTCGAAATTTTAAAATCATAACCCGCAGAAAAATGTTGAGATACAATTTAAAAAAATTAATATACAGTAAAACTTCCTAAAACGACCACGTACTGTTCCAATAAAAATTGGTCTCACCGAGAGGTGGTCTCTTAATGGAGGTCATGTTTAAATCTAGATTTTAATTGTTGAAAAATGGTAACAATGTTACTTCAATTTATTTTTCACACTAGGAACTGTAAATAGCGCTTTAAATAGTTATTTTTCTCTTGAATAATTTTATTATAAACTGTTAAATTTGTAGTTCTCAGTTTGGAAAATTCAGAGTATTACTTCATTTACGAATGCGATTTCCTATAAAGATACTAATCTAATAAAAGTGGATTTGTTGCCACAAAAATCATAAAGATTTTTTTTAAGAGCTGTAAAAAGAAAATATATCTGATCCACCTTTTTTCTTAATGCTAAGCTAATTAAACTCATTTTTGGAATAACCTTTTCTTATGAGTATCATAAAAGTTATTGTTTGAAATATTTTGCAGAATGGGATACATTTTATAAATATTAAATTTTGTGGAATATAATAAAAAAAATTTACGAAATTTAATATTTTTAATTTATTAGAAAAAGAAAAAAAATTAATATACTATGAAAAATTTTATAGGTTTTGCAGTTTTAGAGGTTATAAAAAATGATGTTCTCCAAACAATAATAGGACTTTTGCGTTCAAGTAAAACGTAGACTATAAATAGAATGTCTTTGTATAAACAAAGACATTCTATTTATATGTTTTTTTTATATCTTTTATATGTTTTAAACTTTATATATCTAAACAAAGAAGCATTATATTTCTGATCTCCAACCTTTAATAACTTACATTTATTTCCTTTAACTACTACATGCTGAAATTGCGCTATGAAATTTTTCTGCATTGAAAGAAGAAAAATATTGCTGTGTAAGTTGTAAAATGGCTGGATATATGATAAAGATTTTATGTACTTTGGAATATTAAATATCACGACGCAATCAATTAAAAATGTATATACACTGTACAAAAATTACTTCCAGTTTTTCGGTAGGAATCGGAAAAATAGTTGCCCTTATCGTACCAGAATAATTTCCGACCCAGCTCGGAATAAAATCCGTAAAAATAAGGACATAGTCAGTAAAACGGTATTTTACGAATTTTATTCCGATTTTACGGATTTTATAGATAATACAAAACAAATTTCAGTTTTAAGACTTAAATCACAAGCTTCTATTTTATATAAAATGACTTCATTCGCATACTCTGAAGAATTCCTCATTTACGATACAGTCTTAAACAAAATCTACAGTAAAGCATTCATATGACGTCACTATAGTTGAATAATGCACAAATCCAAAAAACAAATGTCGAAATTCAACAAAAAAAAAAAAAAAAAAAAAAAAAAAAAAAAAAATCGGCTATCTTGTGATTTATATGACTTTATTTGTTTGTAACATTAATATAGATACTTAAATATTGTTTATAATAGCTCCCTGTTTTATCAGAAATCATTCATTTATATATTTTTTTAAAATAGCACGTATTTTAATTACATTTTTCTTTCAGTAATTATGGGAAAAAGGGAAGAAAAAGATATAATTACTATTTTCCAACTATTTTTTCTTTACTCTCTACAGAAATGGAATACCCGAGTTGCCAAAATTAAACTATTGGCGCTAAAAACTAATAATAATAATAATAGGTGTTATTAGCACATTCACGAAGGGAAACGAGAATTCTCGTTTTCATTCAAAAAACATCATTGATTAAGCGCGTAGCTTCTACCTTACAGAAAAGTTTTTTATATCATGTTGTCCATATTTTTATAGATTGTAAGACATTTTATATTAAATTCGTACATTGAAAGATATTTACCGATGCTTAAACTTGGGAAATCTATCTAGAACACCAATTTACAAAAGACTTTTAAACCAGGGACGAGCTTCTATTGTTTTAAAATACAGATTTGATCAAAATTGCCCGTCGGCAATGTAGTAACATGTTTGTTGTATTTTGCATAACATTAGTTTGTTTAATATTTTCAAGTAACTGTAAGATTGTTATCGTAGATATGCATCATTTGTTTACTTCTATCACCATGAATTTAAAAATGCGTTAGGCCTTTTGAAAAAAACTTTGACATTCTTCTTCAGGCACAACAAAGATAACGTGCTACCACATATAAGGCAGGAGCAACACGCATTACGAGTGGTAGCACTCCTTCTTTGAGCTGAAATAGAAAGACAAAAGTTCTTTCGAAAGGTCTAGCAGATCTTTTAATTTTATGTTATGATAAGAAGTTTTCTTTTGCCTTTATTTCTTCTTACATTTGGTAACACTGCACATCTATATAGCATTCCGCGTAGATACTATTAGTACTCCTTAGAGAAGCCCTTGTTAAATAAATTTTAATTTATTTTCTTTTAAATATTTACGGTGTAAGTTTTAATAATTTTTTTTCTTCTATTGGATGTGTTTTATAAAATCGAAATTAGTTTAAAAAGTTGCAAATAAGCTTCTTCTTCAAAACTATTTTTAACAGAGCCTCTTAGTAAGAACTAGTATAAGCTAAGTTAAAACTAATTTTAACTTGGCCCAGTTTGGAAAACTAGTGTCAACAGGTTAAAACGGAAAATGATTAGAAAATTTCCAACTTTTTACATTAATTATGAAATTTCATACGTTCTTATCTTTTAAACATAAGATACTTCTGACATTATTTTAAAATACTAAGATATAACAATTTTATCCTTTAAGAAATGACTTTATGTTACGTAAGACGTATGGTTAGCTTTCTTCATATTTAGTTTCTCTATTTGAAATACACAGGAACAGGACGCACGTAATTTATTTTTACTTATTATGATATTTTCTGTTTCCCCAGATTCAGTACTATAATGTTGATTTATCTTTCGCAAGCTCATTTCTTTAAACTTTTCAGAAAGTTGCAGAAAATTTTCACTTCCAGAAATTAAAAAAATATATATATTTTTTCTCGCACAAAATAAAATATTAGGGTACGACATTACGAAATTATCGCCCGAAATTTGGCGAATAATGTGAACATCAGTATAAACAATGTAATGAGTAATATCTATGATTATGAACAAGTTAGCGTAATTAAGGTACAGCTACAGCGTTGATATGATTAGTGTGACAATGTTATCAACCTCTAAGGAGAAATCTATGTACTTGAAATTTCCAGTCTGACATTAGTCTTAAAGGAGGAACAATGGAACAATAGAGCTGGTGTATGGATTCCCTAGTTGCGTGGCAACTTTACATCCAGGCTAAGAATAGTACGTTTTACAATGCAATGGGAGCCATAGAAAAAAGAGTGTTTAAACGCGGCTAGTAGCCACGAAGAAATAGAGAGAAGACTAAAAGGATAGACAATTTTTAAAGAAAAAATTGTTAGTATAACTAGTAGGGAAAAAAAAAAAAAAAAAAAAAAAAAAAAAAAAAAAAAAAAAAAAAAAGTTCCATATGATCCAAAAATGTCCAGGACAGGCGAAAAAGCTACCAAAGGAAGCCCCGTAAAAAAAAGACTCAATTCAGAGACCATACATAAGTTTAACACAATTAAAAACAGAAAAGATAAAAAAGTTAATAACTAAATGAAGTATTTACATATTTACAGAAAAAAGAGAGATTAAAGTTTATATGAAAGTGCACAAAGGATAGGAAAAAACTATAGTAAAAAACAACATTGAGGAGAGTTCAGACTAACAGGACTTAAAAAAGCACAAAATATATAGGGGAACAAGGGGAAAGAAGGACGGCGCCCGTCCAGTCTGGTAACTCGATGAGAAAAGGTTATATGAGGAGACCAAGATAGTGTAAGTAAAGCACATAAGGTAAGCTGATAAAGAACTTGAAAAAGCATAAGAAAAACAGCTACTAATATTTTTTTTTTTTTTTTTTTTTTTTTTTTTTTTTTTTTGAGCACATAAAAGACAGAAGGACAGGGAAAAAAGGAAATAGTTTAGCAGGGAATGAAGTTATTCTTCATTTAAGTTGAGAAGGGTAGCAAGTTTATCGAATTCATTGATTATCACCATTACTTTTTGCATAGGGTTATCAATTTTTTTGGTTTGAGTTGAAATGTTTTTGATGCAGCTTAAGAATTTTGTAAATTGAAAAACTTCCTTTATTTCATTGAAGGTGTTAAGTATATCTTTAATATCATTAGAGTAATTTACTGGAATTTTCAGATTTTGGGTATTATTAGTATTTTCAGTAGTAGGAGAGGCAAGGGTATTTGAGGTATCATTAACATTAGTTTCGGAATTTATCATGTTATTATTAGTTGAGGGATCATTAGTCGAAGTTTTTTTGGTGTAGTTATAATCTTTAAAGATTTCGGCAAGAATATTTGTTTCCGAGGAGAGATTGCTGACGCTATTACGTGTAGTTTTTCTGTTATGTTTATTTTCAAGTCTATACGGGTTTTTAGGGCACCCGCGGAAATTCGCAGGATGTCCAAGGCCACAATTAGCGCATGTGGGTTTAATTCTACCTTTGTGCACACAATCAGTGCTTAAGTGTAATTCCCCACATTTGACACATTTGGCGTCAAAGCCGCACACCTCTGAGGCATGTCCATACCCTTGACACCGATAGCATTGTTTAACTTTAAATTTTGAAGTAAAGGCTTCAATTTTAACAGAAATATAGTGGATCACGTTAATTTTGTAGATTTCCTCAAAGTTTTTACGTGGTATAACATTTACCATATAGATTGGCATAGGATGCCCGGTCTTTCTATTTTTAAGCATGGCAGCCCTAGTGACTGCAAATCCATGCTCGCGAAGGCTTTCTTCTATAAGTTTAACATCTGTATAACAGGGGAGGCCCCTAATGCATATTTTCTTCGGTCTTAACTCTCTGGGGTCAAGAGTAGTATATTTTATCTTATTTTGATTTAGCCATCGCTGTGTTAATTTAAAGTCATTGTCCGAAGCACATTGAACTACTAAGCGTTCCCCTTTAAGAGCTATTTTTGGTTTTTCAGAATTTATCTCGGTAATTTGTTGAGCTAGCGTCGTCCAATTTTGGTCGATTTCGATATAGAAGGGATTAGTAGGTTTTTTAGAGTTACCAGGTTCCTGGACGGAGCTACCATCAGAAATGGATTGCTCCATGTCAGCATTATCGTTTAGATTAACTTCATTTGCAATATTTTTGAATTTATTAGCAAGAGGGATAGTAGAACTTTCCTCTGTCAAGGGACGCTTAATCCCCTTTTTGACTGCGTTGAATAATTCTTTTTTAAGGTTAGTTTCATTAATAATTATGTTAGGTGCTTTCTTATACTGAATAGAACAGAAAAAGCCAAAAATAGCAGAGTCTAACAGATTATTTACAGTTGGCTCCCTTAGCAAAGAAAAAACTTCAAAACATGTTCTTCTTACCTCCTCGTGATCAGAAGGCGAAGTAGCGTAACCATCTTTAGTTTTCAAGTCTAATATATATCTGTCCACGAAGGTGTAAAAATCAGCCAGTATTTTCTTAGAATGGTCCTCGAAGTTGGACGAAATATTATCAAATTGTTCCTTAAAGTTGCTGACTAACGTTCCATTTGCGATGTTTTCAATAACATCCGCCATATAACTCGTATCCTTAATAGATGCCATGATACAGTTCAAATAGAGATGAAACTATTCTATCGAACCGTCCCACCTGCCATTCTCACTGCGAAAAAATATAACTTGCGCTGGAGCGGGAGCGACTTCCTCACAATTATTTATTTAATTTTACTTTTAAATATTTACGGTGTAAATTTTAATTTTTGTTTTCTTTTTTTTCATTCGATGCATTTCGTATTTCTTAGATATATTACCACAAAAATCAAAAATGAAATAAAAGTTATTGGCACGAAGCTTTTTAGTCAAGCTAATTTCTAAGCTCCTTAGTAGGAAGTATTTATGCTACTAAGCTTTCTTGTCAAACTAATTTTAACTGAATTCCTTAGTGGGAACTAATATAAACTAAGTTAAAACTAATTTCAACTTGGCCTATTTCGGAAAACTACTGCTGAACGGTCAAAATAAGGAAACCCTATCAAAATATTGCTTTCTATTTCAATTCTTTGTATTTTTGTATGCTTAAACAAATGACTTTATCTTTTTAACACACGGTATTTCGAAAAATTTATCAAAATACTAATTACTGTTTTAAAAAGATGCGTTGATAGTACTGTATTATATGGGATCTTTCAGTTTTTTGCGTAAAAAATCTTATTTTATTATATATGTAGAAAAGTTTCATTATATTAATGTTATTAAATTTCGTAATATAATAAAAAAAAATGTATTGACAATGTATTATACTAAAAAATGCGAAAATTACATTTAGTAAATTTCGTGATTTTGATGCAGTTATGGCTAAATGTTTTTAAAGAAAATAGTAACAGATGGGTAATAAAATGCTATCGTTCAGGAGCACGAAAGAAAAAAAATAAAAAAAGATTGCCAAAACGCTTATGGCGAACTCGTAATTACTAACAAGCTAATGTATGTTTACTTGTGAACTTACGCAACGATTTGGCCAAGACGAATGTATCCAAGTTTTTTAATGTGGCTTGCTTGGATAAATATATCCAATCTGATAAAATACACTCTGCTTATATCAAAACTCTAAGCTCTATCCCAGCCCATCCCTTTAGCACCTACCGAAAAAAAATAATTTAATATTTTTTCTAAGTGACAACAACTATTTCTTTTCCTTTTGCGTTAGTATGTAACTAGTGAAAATATTTTTTAAATTCCTGAAATTTAACGCAAGAAGATTGAAAATTTCAATAAGTTTGTTAATTCTCAAATTTTCACAATAACACTTTTCTTCTTTTTGCTTTAAATTTAAAACTAATAGCTATGAGTTAGAACAGCTAAAATAAGGCCTAAATTTGCTTAACCACTCAAAACTAGTTTTTATTACATTAAATTAGAGTAATAAAAAAAGATTATGTTAAAAACCTGCTAGAATATATAAACCTGTTGTATAAACCTGATATAACATAAAAACAACCTGCTTGCTGGTTTATCTATATGTTAATACATTAAAAACTTGAAATTGTTATCTTTTTCGAGATAAAAAAGGCCGGTTTATTCTTTTCAAAATAAGCTTTATTTTATCTGAAAGTTTTATTGATTAAAAAAAGAAAGAAAGAAAACTACACTTTGAACTGACATTAATAGTCTTCCAACAACAAAAATAAATCTTTTTGTCTTCAACAAATCAATTAATTGTAACTTAAGAAAAAAAAGTAATTGTTTTGAAATTTTAATACCTAATGGTTTCCAGGTCATTTAGAACGTCTGGGAATATGCTGTTGTGATTAATTGAAAGCCCACTTTATACTAGAATGTCAAACATAGATTATAAATGAGATTAAGGAGTTAAGTAGCGCATTTAATTTTTTGTAAATAGATTTAATCTTCACTAAAATCATTTATTATGAACCATATTATTTTAGTAAATAAATTATTCTTAATTGCTTTAGAAGAATGAGACGAAAACACGCCAACATTACAGTGTGTAACTAAAATGAACTGAACCTTTTTAAAGCACAATACGAAGCACGCTGTCGAAGTTATTTTTTGCAGGAAATTCTTGTGTGAAATCGAGAATTTCTAAGTAACAATTGCGATCTTCCGCATCAATCAATCTATAAGGGATGTAAAAAAATCCTCTTAACGCAATTCAAAAAGTCATATGCAGAAGCATCCATAAATGTAAAAATCCACAGTAGCTAAAACAATGAAAGTCTAAATTCCCTAAGCAACTAAAGAAAAACCTAAATTAAGAGGACGAGGGACCTTTAAAATCATTTTTTTATTTTTTGTAAATTTCACTTTAAATATCACTCAAGGGTACATTATATGCATTATGGCATAAATTTATCACAAAAACAAAAAATTTTTAGAGAAAAAACAGGAGTTTTCCGTAATATTTTACAATTTTTCAAAATGCCCCCATGCTAACTGAATATCAATGAAAATCCCCAATATTTTTTTTTACAAGTTTGGTTTATATATATAAATAAAGCTGTGCATCAAATTTTATATATTTGAATATAAAGATAAGAAAAAAAGTATTTTCTAATTTTTTTGAAATTTTGAGGCTTTTTTATTACTTAAAAGATTACTAACTTAAAATTACTTAAAAGATGCAAATGCTTTCTAAGAACCGTCGAAAGAAAATTCGAAATTTAAAAGGATGAGGTGAATGAAAAGCGTTCTAAAAACGTTCTAAATTACGATTTTTATGCAATCTTATGATATACCAAACCGATTTTTAAAATAATGGTTGTAAATTGGTGGTGATAGGACCTGCTCAAACATAAGTTATATTTTATGTCGGTGCCACAACCAATAGATGGTTGGAGGAGCGAAAAAGTTCTAAATTGCGATTTCTGTGATACTGAAGAGGCTAGAAACTTGAAATATGGCATGACAGTTACTTATAAAAATAAATGCCCTCTAAGAAAAGTAGAAAACGAATTCGAAATTTAAAAGGGATGAACCGAAGGGAAGGAATGAAAAGCGGCCTAAAAATGTCCTAAATTACGATTTCTACGCTATCTCAAAAATTAATGAACCGATTTCAAAAGTAATGGTTGCGAATCAAATAAGCGTATGAAATGAGCATAAAAGCTTCAAAATACTTTCTAAATTACCATTTATTTAGAATTAGTTTTAGTTCTTCTTATTAATTTAAGTCTCATTTTCGCCTAAGGCAGTGTAATAATGAAGTTTAGTCAAACTGTGGCTTAATTAGTAATTTTTGAATTATTCCTAAAAGTATAATATCTTCTAATAAAAATTAGATACACAAATATCACTTGACATATTTCAACTATTACGCGAGCAAAGCCGCGGTGTTTGCTAGTATGTTATAAACAACTGTCACAATAATTGCGCCTGTAGATGCCACGTATCAGGTGGTTGCTACTCAGTTAGTAATTAACATTTTGTAAATTCAGGCTGAAAATTATGTTACTTACTTCAATATGGAATGTTGGTGTTTACAGAAATGAATATTGCATAACTTGTCCAATAAACAACCCAATCCATAATTTCTAATATACTTGTTCACATTACATTACATACTACGTTCAGTAAAGTAACTTTGAATAAACATTTAATCTGGCCTTAAGATAGCGCAAGAAATTCGCTTCAGTTAAGCTTTGGACCATTTACTTCAATATGGAATTTTGGTGTTTACAGAAATGAATATTGCATAACTTGTCCAATAAACAACCCAATCCATAATTTCCAATATACTGTTCACATTACATTACATACTACGTTCAGTAAAGTAACTTTGAATAAACGTTTAATCTGGCCTTAAGATAGCACAAGTAATTCGCTTCAGTTAAGCTTTGCACCATGTTTGCTTTTGACTAGCATTTTCTTTAATGATTTGTTAAGCATTAGAAAAAATTTGCTTTGGCATGAAGAATTTCCCGTTGAAGATTTAAGACGATGAAAACATGAGATGAATAGGATGAATTTTTAAATAATTTTTTTCAATTTTTTTTATATGTTTGCATAAATATCGTTTAAAATGCAACGGCACAAGGGAGGTGTTTTGGATTTCAGCATAAGTAGATTAATTTAGAATTGATCAGAGGGGTTTATACAAGCACAACAAATAACAAGTAGAATATGTCTAAATATTGTTTTAATTAAACGATACAACCATAATCTATGTAATTTTTGAGTAAAAAAAATTATTATGAAAATCGTAAATAAATTCAAATTAAAAAAAATTGAATTATGATCTACATCAATTTGATAGAATAAGAATCCCCATCGTCAAAAACATGGGTATGTAAAGTTACAAATGGAAATACCGTTACAATATCTTCATTATTTGTTGACATTTTATGTAAAATTAAATTTTGTGATGTTACTGAAACGAAAATTTTTCCATTAAATTAAAATTGACATACTTAGATTAAAGCTTATGCTAGTTCCTCTGAATTAATTGCAACGTAAATATAAAGCTAAATAATATTTGCACGAACGTTAATTGGTACGCATATTAAAGCAATGAATCAATTTAAAGAAATACATAGAGATTTAAAATTATTAATAATCTAACAACTATCAGTTCCATTTTAATTCTCTGAAATGTTTTATGTGTATGGGTATTTTAAGGAAAAACTTTGAACCACTTTTAATAGACAAGTATTTATGATTATATTTTATATTTTTTCTTTTTCAACGGGGATATAAATGTATTGACTGTCATGCATTCATTAATAAATGTGCTGAACTCGTGTGATAGAATGAAACTTCTGTTATTTTCTGAGAACTTTATCGAATTTAATTTGAGGTTTATCAATACTTTTGTAACTTTTTACACATCGTCCTCTTAATATAAGAAGATATAGAAAGAATAAGAAATGTCAACTTCTCAAGTAATAACACTTTCTGGAAAGTGCAAGAGCGCATGTAGCGTAACGGGAATAAAAGTTAAGCAGTCTTGCATCACCTGCCAGCAGAGTGTTAAATTTAGTTTATATAATCTACCAATAGTTTAATTTTACATTTCCTTAAGGGTCAGTGACCTCTGATATGTCAAAAGTTGGCAAAAGCTTGTTATCTACTTATATAAAATCCAAGTGTAGGAATATGTAGATAGCCATTCCGGGTCGAACCGTCGCATCTATATATTTCAAACACAGTGGTTTTTCTTTGTAATCTGCCCTGAGCCGATTTTGATACTGAACCAAATTTGCTAATAATTTTTTTATGAAAGCTGCTTATTTCTAGATGTGCCTGCTCTAGCTATTATTTTTTTTTTAAATCCCATCTTTATATTTTAATTAAAAGAAAAAAAATATGAAATTTCTTTAAAATGCTGGCAATCGGATTGCTTCCACTGTTCCAGTTAAAGAGAAATAATGAAACATACTCAGACACGTTGCTTTTTGGATTTAGTTTTGCTTTTGCAAGTTATTTGTGGTAAAGAAAAAAAAATTATGCAGGCATACTTTATTTTTTATAAGCGAATAAAAATTCATATGTATTTCGACATCACAAGAATATTGTTTATTTGGTTTGTTTTATCTTTATACATTATGACTTTATTAGTTTTTTTTCTTTAGAGTTAAATAGAAAAAATATTTTTATTTGAATATACTGTGGTTAAGCATAAGAGTACGTATATAAAGTATATTTGAAAACTTTGCCCGGTGACGTTATACTTAGCTTGAAATGTATTTTTATATTAATAAAATTAAGGAGAAAAATTGATATGATTGCGTCAACATGACGTAATTTTGACTGATTTTTCATTTCTTAATTCTAAATATTAGAATCGGAGCCTTTTAAGTAGATTTCGTAAGAAATACTACCTATTGCAGTCGTTACCATGGTGCGACTTTTGAAAAATTCCTTCATAACTTTTCATTATAGGACTCCAGGAACCCAAAACCACTCCCACCTAAAAAGTTTATATATATATATATATATATGTGTGTCTGTATGTATGTATGTATATATATATATATATATATATATATGTATGTATGTATGTATGTATGTACTAAATTTTGTCCGCACGATAAAAGTCGCAATTATGCACGGATCGTCTTCAAACTCGCCAACAACTTTGAGATGGCTAATATCTCGGTGGGGATTGAAAATGGGCAAAATCAGCCCAAGAGAATGGAAATGGGGAGGGCTCAAAATTTTCAATATACCGTCTTAACATGATTCTGATAAAACCAGCTCTTCACAACAATGACAGGAAAAAAAAAAAAATCCCTGCCGGCTCGGGCCTACAGGCGGAGGTAGATTTCGAAGTTAAGTACTAAATTCACCAACAAAACTTAAATCAAGATTAGATATAAACCCAGTTCCTTCACTAAAAATGAGCTCTAGGGAGTTAAACATTTTTTGAAAATTCTAATATACACCAATACACACACGCATGTATGTGGAATCGGTTTAAAAAATAGCTAAAGCAAATTCAGAAAACCTCAAAGTGTTAAAATAAGTTAATATTTCCATAGTCGGGTTTTTATGATGTTTTAATACGTTTCTTCAAACTCACATGACGTTACATATTCACCTGCTGAGGTCCATTTTATTTCCAATATGAAGCAATATTTTGTTTTTGTTTTTAATTCGTCAAACTATTTATTTCATTTTCAGTTTTCATGCGGAAATCTTACTCTAGAAAACTTATGACGTAATATTCAATTTGTTTCCAATTCGTCAAACTATTAATTTAATTTAATTTTCACGTGAAAAACTTGCAATACAAAAGCAATTGTTGTGCTGAGAATTTTATTGTTTTTTTTTTTTAATTGTTGGCAACTGTTATAACGAAAAAAATCCCTGCCGGCTCGGGCCTACAGGCGGAGGTAGATTTCGAAGTTAAGTACTAAATTCACCAACAAAACTTAAATCAAGATTAGAGATAAACCCTGTTCCTTCACTAAGAATGAGCTCAAAGGGAGCTAAACATTTTGTAAAAATCCTAATATACACGAATACACACACGCATGTATATGGAATAGGTTTAAAAATGGCTAAAGCAAATTCAGAGAACCTCAAAGTGTTAAAATAGTTAATATTTCCATAGTCGGGTTTTTATCATGTTTTAATAAGTTTTTTCAAACTCACATGACGTTACATATCCACCTACTGAGGTCCATTATATTTCCAATATGACGCAATATATATATATATATATATATATATATATATATTTAATTCGTCAAACTATTTATTTCATTTTGAGTTTTCATGGGGAAATCTTGCTCTAGAAAACTTATGACGTAATATTCAATTTGTTTTCAATTCGTCAAACTGTTTATTTAATTTATTTTTTCACGTGAAATCTTACAATAGAAAAGCAATTGTTGTGTGGAGAATTTTATTGCTTTTTTTTTAATTGTTGGCATCTGCTATAACGAAAAATATTTAATTTTTCCTATCATTGTTGTGTAAGAGCTGGTTTTATCAGAATCATGTTAAGACGGTATATTCAAAATTTTGAGCCCTCCCCATTTCCATTCCCTTGGGCCGATTTTGCTCATTTTTAATCCCCGCCGAGATATTAACCATCTCGAAGTTGTTGGCGAGTTTGAAGACGATCCGTGCACAATTGCGACTTTTATCGTGCGGATAAAATTTAGTACATACATATATATATATATATATATGAACTTTTTAGGTGGGGATGGTTTTGGGTTCCTGGGGTCCTATAATGAAAAGTTATGAAGGAATTTTACAAAAGTCGCACCATGGTAACGACTGCAATAGGTAGTATTTCTTAGGAAATCTACCTAATATTTATTTTTTCCTGTCATTGTTGTGTAAAAGCTGGTTTTATCAGAATCATGCTAAGACGGTATTCGAAATTTTGAACCCTCCCCATTTCCATTCCCTTGGGCCTATTTTGCCCATTTTCAATCCCCACCGAGATATTAGCCATCTCAAAGTTGTAGGCGAGTTTGAAGACGATCCGTGCATAATTGCGACTGTTATCGTGCGGACAAAATTTAGTACATACACACACACACACACACATATATATATATATATATATAAACTTTTTAGGTGGGGGTGGTTTTGGGTTCCTGGGGTCCTATAATGAAAAGTTATGAAGGAATTTTTCAAACCTTGTACCATGGTAACGACTGCAATAGGTAGTATTTCTTACGAAATCTACCTAATAAATAATTTTCGTTATAGCAATTGCCAACAATTAAAAAAAAACAATAAAATTCTCACCACAACAATTGCTTTCCTATTGCAAGATTTTCACGTGAAAATTAAATTAAATAAATAGTTTGACGAATTGAAAACAAATGGAATATTACGTCATAAGTTTTCTAGAGCAAGATTTCCGCTTGAAAACTCAAAATGAAATAAATAGTTTGAAGTATTTAAAAAAAAAAAAAAGTATTGCGTCATATTGGAAATAAAATGGACCTCAGCAGGTGAGTATGTAACGTCATGTAAGTTTGAAGAAACGTATTAAAACTTGATAAAAACCCGACTATGGAAATATTAACTTATTTTAACACTTTGAGATTCTCTGAATTTGCTCTAGCTATTTTTTAAACCTATTCCATATACATGCGTGTATGTATTCGTGTATATTAGAATTTTCACAAAATGTTTAGCTCCCTAGAGCTCATTCTTAGAGAAGGAACTGGGTTTATCTCTCATCTTGATTTAAGTTTTGTTGGTGAATTTAGTACTTAACTTTGAAATCTACCTCCGCCTGTAGGCCCGAGCCGGCAGGGATTTTTTTTTATCGTTGAACTATTTCAGAAATTGAATATTGATTTAAAAATATATATCCTCATCATTTGTATTTGTAGATATCATTTGTCATTTTTAAATTTTACTTTCCTTTAATGGCCCAAATATGTTAAATAATGTTATGCCCAAATATATAATGTTTAATACAAACCCTTCAATAATAAAATTTTCATGCTGTTTGTTTGCATGAAGTCTTATCAAAGGTAAACGATGATCAACATTCCGTCATTTTTGACGGGTGTTATATACTAGTATTAGATGACATTGGTAGACTTTAAATACAAAACGTGAATGATGATAAATAAATGCTAAAAAAAATCTTACTCTTTTCAATTCTGTATTAGATGAATATTTAATTTTTGTTCATTTTAAGTCAAAAAAATATACATTTTCCCTAAAAAGTTAGAGTCAGACACCCTGTATTTTTGATGAAATAATTGGATTGTGATTTATTTTATATACTTTCTGTTAATTAAATGTTTTGTTATTGTTAGTCGTTCAGCTTTATTATTTTAAATGTTTGTTGTTAAGTGTTTGAATATTAGGTTTTGAATAAAATCCACACAACATAAATATTTTAAATAGTCAGAATGTTTTTAAATTCCCCCACAAGAAATATCACTTTTCTAACACTACTTCATGGTGGCACATTTATTACTAAAATAACGTAACAGAAAACAGAACACGTAAAAATTAAATTAAAAAAATCAAAAACCCGACTGCTTAAAAAGCGAACTAATTATTTCTCATCAATGTGGAACTATTTTTTATAGTACTTACCTATTTTTTTTATTTACTATTGATGACTTTTAAGTTGTGTTTAATTGTTAGTTCCTATTTATAAACACTGTTTTGATGAGGCCCAGAGATGTCTATGAATTTTAGAGTTGCAGTAAAGCTAAAGATCCTACCTACACAACTTCCAGGTTGTGGAATATTTAAACGGAGCTTCTGACTGTAAAATAGCCAATGAAACATCGTCTTCATTTTGAAAGACCTATCCAATGATAGGCCACTCAATAGGGTGCGTAAAAAATTTTTCTCCTCTCTACTGCTATTTTGTGTTTTACGGCCGACATTTTGAATTTATAAAAACAAAACCTATCCTATAACCATTGGACGGTTAAGACGAATCGATAGAGACCTCATTCATTAAAATACATCCAGGCGTTGGGATGTTTCGAGGGTATAAAGAAATCCACTTACCCAGATACATGTGAAACACATAACCCTTCTTGACAGTCGGGTAAAAAAAAAGGTGTTTCCAAACATGAAACAATTGATTAAATAAATCATAAATATTTTTTTAATCGTGAGAAGTGAAATTCATCAATATGAAATTGTGAAAAAGTACGCACTCTATAACATATATTTATTCTTAACTTCTTCTCTTACCTTAACAATATGCATAATTTTCAATACCCTTTTAGGACTTTCAATTACCTTACATAAACATTTAATATAAGGTTATGATGATAGACATATTCCACTACAATAAAGCTTATGACACTGTTTGCTTGGTAATATATTACTTGGTAATGTATTACTTTTGTATTACTTGGTAAATGTATTACTAAAATAACGTAACACAAACCGAAATAAAAGGTGTTTCCAAACATGAAAGAAATTGATTAAATGAATCAGAAAATATTTTTTTAATCCGTGAAAAGGGGAATTCACCAATATGAAATTGTGCAAAACTACGGACTCTATAAGATATATTTCTTTTAATAAGGTAACTTGCTGTCTTACCTTAACAACGTGCGTAATTTCCAATAACCTTCTAGTAATATTCAATTACCTTGAATAAACATTTTATCTCATGTTATGATGGTTAACATTTTCCGCTACAATAAAGCTTTGGATGCTGTTTGTTTGGTAACATTATTTAATTAAATGATGAGATTTTAGCACACATAATTTTGCATCGCAGTTTAAAACAATGCGAAACAAGAAGATTCTCGAATGAAGAAAGTTAAAATTTTAAAAGTTATTCTTTTAATTTGAACGTATGTCCGAAAAAAAAATAAAATACAATGGCACAGGAGAAAAATACTTTTAAATTTCAGTATAAAGATATTTGGAAATAGCCTCTAAGATGACCTTTTGGTTGGTCAGTTTTCGAAACTGAGTAAAAAAATCACAAATGCCTTAAAAATGAACAAAAATTATTTCACACAATAGCCACTTCCAAATTCAAGTGCCAGAACCTTTGGAATCGCGAGTAAAAAAAAGTAACCAAAAGAGATATAATGTTGAATAAAACGCATTCCAATAAAATTTTTGAATTTCGTAGCAATTCTACCATTAAAAAAAAAAAAAAAAAAAAGTTAGACCATGCATGTCCTGATGAACAGAAAATAAACGAAGAAATGACAAAATGAAATTAAAGTAATATGTATAAAATCGGAAGTATAATAAAAAAAAAAAATGTATAATCGTAAAAATGCATTTCAAAAATAAAGAAACCGCTGTTCATAAATCGTGTTTTAAAAATAAAGAAGCGGCTGTTCATAAATCGTGCATAAAAGAAAGTGTTCATACATTGTAATGCATTTAAACGTCAAAGATGGTTGGTTGGTTGTATTTATGACGGCCAATTATCTGCACGAGGGATATAGGCCCAGTGGGGGGGTTGTCCTTCGTGGGGGTCTTTCTAAGGGAACCTAACCCGGATTAACGCTTGGAAATCCAAGGTTCGAAGAAAACCACGAAAACTCCGAACGATTAGGACGACGGGCGCGATTGGGATCGAACCCAGCACCTCCCGTCTACCAGCTTCGAGAGCAGAACCTCTCAGCCACTGGTGGGGCTTAAACGTCAAAGAAAAGGTTTCAATTGATAGATGCTCTTTTGCTAATCTTATAACTTTGATTGCTGTTTCTAATTGAATATACTTAAATTTCTTTAAGCAATTGATGCTTTAAATATATTCATGGAATAATTACTTTTTCTGATGTTTGATTTGAAATCCACCGAAGTGGAGATTGCTTTGAGGCCTATAGCAACAATGGCTGTCGCCTCGAATGATCCTTATTTATACACAGAAATTGTAACACAAACCAGGCATAACAATTCTATTTCTCTTCATATATTACCTTGAAAACACAAACACAATTACATCCATGTCTTACCCAGGGACTCAAAACCGGACCCTCAGCGTGACAGCAGCCTCCGCTTACTGACCACGCCACTGGGCGACTTTTCTGATGTTCTCGAGGCAGATAGAGAATGAACTCCCCCCCCCCCCCCCACACACACACACATTCGATTAAGAAGTCAGATACTTTTAAATCGATTTTTAAAACCTTTTTAATTTGTAAGCCATTGATACTTTAAATATATTAATGGAATAATTACTTTTTGCGACGTTCACGAGGCAGATAGATAATGAATTCACCCACATTCGATTAAGAAGTCAGGTATTTTTAAATCGATTAAAAAAATATATTTTTTTAAAAACCTTTTTAATTTGTAAGCCATTGATACTTTAAATATATTCATGGAATAATTACTTTTTGTGATGTTCTCGAGACAAATAGATAATGAATTCAACCGCATTGGATTAAGAAGTAAGGTACATTTAAATCGACAAAGAAGTCGATTTTTTAAAACCTTTTTAATTTGTAAAATATTAAACAAAAGCGAATTCAAAATATCGCGCAAGACCAAAGGTTATGGTTAAAAAAAAAACCAGCTCTAGCACTCTAGCCTTACACGACTCAGAGAATTATCATTTGTATACATATTGTATTGAAAGCGATTGTTTTGCAGCTTGAGCACACGATTTTGTTAAAATGCCTAACCAGTTTTTTATGAAATTTCAACATCTTTTATAGTAAATGAAAGTGCACGACATGATGTAATATTGTGGTCTTTCATTCAATATTCTTCAAATATGTTTGCTTTATGTTAAAAAAAAAATCCATATATCAAAATTTAATGAAACATTTGTTTCGCCAGACGTTACACCTTTTGATTTTTGGTTATGAGGCTGCTTGTAGTCGCGTGTACAGACATTGGCCTATGTTATTGGTCCAGCTTAAAGATAATGTAAGTCGCCATGGTTCAGGAATAACCAGTGTAATGCGCTTCAATGCCGTGCAAGCTGGTTTTCATTGTCTGACGGCTGTAATAATAAGTACTATAATAGTTTACGTTACGTAATTTACCAATTTACATTTTCCAGTACTTATTATTTTTAAAATGAAGTAATTGATTTTCGGCACTGACAAGGAAGGTCTCCATACGGGTATATTCAGAAAAATCTGAAAAAATACAGAATGTTCTTCTCCCATGGGTATATATGTTTATAAAAAAAAATTTGGCGGAACCTCGGTAGAACGTCCGTAAAAAAATAATGAAAATTTCGCTTATTTGGCGACTTATCACCGTTTGGCGAAGAAATTAAGTTAAAAAAAAATACACTTGTCGAATACTCTTTAAGGAAGAAACTTTTTATGTTGAATTTGTTTAAATAAGTTTAATTTAAATACCTTTAGCTTTGTCATTTTTAGTTTGTTTTAACTAAAGTTTTGTCATATATATTTATATGTACTTCTAACGAATTTTAACTCTCACATTTTACGATTTAAAACAAAATTTAAATTGATTAAAATTGTTCCAAACTCAAAAATATGCCCCATCGAGCACTGTCGATTCAACTTTGTTGCTATGGAAACAACTTCTTCGGTATGGAAATGTATTACGACAGCATTATTCATCTAGCGTTAAAAGTAAATTTTATAACCGATAAAGCCGTTTAAATAAAAAAAAATTGTGGATTGGAGAATAAAACAATGGCAAAATTTCGTTCAAATCGGCAATAAGCAATAAGTATAATACAAAATGTAATAATAATAATAATAATAAATTCTTTCATGGTTTACGTTTAAATTCATTAAATACCGCATATTCTCAAAATCAATTAACAAACAATTTTCAGATTCATTAAAATCGTTTGCTTTTGGCGAGGAAAAGTGCTGCTCGCCAAATTGCGTGCCGCTTTCGTCTTTTCACGCCAATTATTCCAAAGTATTTTATTTTTTTACAGATTTTCTACTGTAATTCCGCCGCTAATTTTAACTGATCCTTTGTTACATACATGAGTACTTTCACTAGCATTTTTTTCAACATATTCTGAGTATGCCCAGTATGGAGACCTTCCTTGTGAGTAAATGGGCATCACATTGGAAAGTTTCAATATGATGGTTTCTTCGTTCTGGTGTGAATTGTATTATAGCATAACAAAACTATATGCTCAATAGAAGCTCAAACTGTTGATAAAAAATGTAACTATTAAAAGATTTTTTCGTTCAAATAAAAAATCCCATGTGTTTTCTCAGCATTTCTGTGAAAACCTCATCTTACGATTCTACATAGTGTACTAATTATTAAGTTTTTAACGGTCTTGGGACTTCTGGATCCTCCGGTATATTTAATATACATTAGAAGCTTAATTTACTTACATGGTTGCTATCCTGCATCATTAAGCTTCTATCATATTTTCTAAGACAAGTGCAGGTGAAACTTTTCATTAAAGATTAACAGTGAAAAGATTAATTGGAAAGTGGATAGTTTATTTATCAAAATATAAATTGTTTCCTTCAAAAGTCTAATAGTTTGCGGTATAGAATTTAACAATTTATATTTGCCAGCAGTTATTATCTTTAAAATGAAGTAATTGGATTTTAGTACTGAATAATATAATTAAACAAAAACCTAATTTGCAGAATAAATTTAAAAACAAAATTTATATCCAATACTGTTTAACACGTTCGCTGCCACCGGCGCGCTAGCACGACCGACCTTCTCCCGAGTCTTTGTATGCCGGCGACGCTCTGGAGCGTCGAACAACTATGATAAGTTATTTGCTCTGTTTTTAGTGTGTCTTTAGACGTTGAACAGAGAGGTTGTTTACGCACGTTAGAGAAGCATTAACCGCACTAAATAGGAAAATAATATATGTTTTCGTTTTTTTGGTTTTACTAGTAAAATATAAGAAACATTTTAATTATTAAAACGCTGTTTTGTAATCCGGCTTCTGAGAATGGAAATATCATTTTTAGTGGCAGCGAATGTGTTAAGTCCGAGAAGAGACAGATATTAAGACATTTCATTCAATTAGTTCTAAAATTAATGTAGAACTTTTGTAACAAATAAGTTAAACCAATTTAACATTAAAAAATGAAAATTAGCTACAAACAAGATAATACTACACCACTCCCCCCCCCCCTCCCCCTCCAAAGAAAAAAAAAGTAGATTCGATTTAAATGAAGTCGAGATAAATATTTGACCTGTTTAAAGTTTTGTATTTTGCAGGTATCTTATCATTTCATGTACAATCATCAAAAACATTATACAAAATCTGCAATACAAATATTTGCAACTTAAAAATGGAAGAAGTCTAAGATTTATTTCGATTAATTTGTATGACTTTTTTTTTCCTCTATATTTTGGATTTGATTTAATAGTAATTAATTCTATGAATTTAATCATCTTATAATTTAAATTAGATTATACTTAAATAAAATAGAGATTTAATACGATTAAAATATAGAATAAAATAATATAATTGACAAAATTTAAATATAGATATTAAAATGTCTTAAAGATATTAAAGATTATAGATATTAAAATATTTCAAGATATTTTCTCCCGCATTATCACAATTTACCATTTTTTGATATTAATGATGTGCTTAAAAAAAGGGGGGAAAAATATCTCTCTGAATAAAATATTAATCCTTTTACTGCAAAAAAAATATATATATATACTCTTAAGAACCGTTCTGAAAGAAAAACTGGTGGAAGACACGACATATTACTTGAACTTAAATAAAAAATAGACATATGCAAAGAAGAGAAAAGAGACGATGCAAATTTAATCGAAAAATATTTTTTATTTTATATTCTATTTGCAAAATACGACAAAATACGTTTATTGATATTTTAAAAATTTGACATATTTTTGATAACTCGACTTTAGTACAGAAAAACAGACATTACAGTCACAGAACGAAAATTAATATTATTTTTAAATGAAAAAAAAAAAAACTAAACTCTTTAAAATTGACAATAATTTCAGGTTTAAAAAAGTGATAAAGTTTAAAACATTTGTAGTTTTTCGATAAAGCTTAGTATATCTTTAGAGTCAATGGTTGATTAACCACTTAATGTCTTGAATGCCTCAAATGCTTCTTAAATTCATGATAATACAGATGTAAAAAATAGATAAAAATTACTCAATCAATACTTCAATGTACGACAAAAGTCGCCTTTCAACGAACCAGCTATGAATTTTATAACTGCTGGGCAACATATAACTATGATATGTTCCCGCACCATGTTGGTTAAATCAAAGTAAAACTGCGTAATGTGTTATTTCTGTTTGTATAAATATTTTTTATAAAATATAATTATGAGTGTAAAATTATAATGTTTATATATTTAAGTAAAATAAGAGTGTAAGTTCATACAAAAATTATTAAGTTGATTTTAAAGATTAAATATATATTTTTAAAAAATTGTTGTATTGTAAAATGAATGTATAACGTTGAATGGAGTTCGGATCTCAGACAACAATACGCAGACGCCATGGTGTCGTTTTATGACAAGCCAATGGAAAGTGGGTATAATTAGAAGTCGTAAAATCATAAAAACGTTGGAATCAATTTATGGCCTCAATAAAAGTGTTGGGATAAATTTATGACTTTCCAGACCACCCAAACTTTAAGGCAGATAATAATATTAAAGTATATGTTAGGGGCCATTTGCAGACTGCTAGCTAATAGGCCTATCGAAGTATAATAAAAAATCTTCTCACATCCAATAACAGTGGACTAGACAAAAATAGTTCCTCCCACTGCAGGAGCTGGTGTGCAAGAAGAATAAGTTTTAAAAAAGGATAGTCTGAAAAAAGATGTAGAGGATGCAAGAGCTCTCCTGAAAGCCCGTGCAATGAGTCCCGTAAGCCCTAGTAAAGCCCAGGCGAGATGGACCTATCGGAGCGAGCCTAATCGAGCCTAATCAAGCCTAATTGAGGATGTCTTCCTGAGGTACCTATCGGAGTGAGCCTAAACAAGCCAAATTGAGGATGTCTTCCTGATGTACAGATCGGAGTGATCCTAATCAAGCCAAATTGAGGATGCGTTCCTGATGACACATTGCCATGATCCTAAGCAACGCAACAACTCGGAATTTGATAAATAAAGGCCACCATCCCGTATATTAAAAGAAGGTACTATTTTAAACATTTTCTTTTACCACTTAAGATCATATAAAAAAAATCTTAAAAAATACTTTTCTGATATTTTATGGTAGAGAGTTATCTGAGATCCGACCAAACCAATAATTAAATAAGATTAAGGTAATTTTAAAAATGAAAGAGAGTATTTCTTTTAGCAAAAATAAACAATTATAATAATTAGAGTACGTGAAAATATTGTCTTTTTTTTAAAAAAAGATTAAACATACTTAAAATAATGAGAAGCAAACAAAAGTGTTGCTTTCTATTTTTTGAATTAATATTATGTTTTTCTGTAAATAGATATGTTCAATGTAAATAAAATATTTAATCAAGTTTTAAAAAGATTCTGTAATTATTTAATTAATAATATTTAAAGTGTGTCAATTCTTTTTTTTACAGCTTAAATTTTAGTTTAATTCATAAGTGGAAGAGTTCGTCTAAATAATTCACAACGCAAACTCTTAATTTTATTCGTAATTATTCAAATTTAATAATTACTTTTTGACGCGAATTATAATTTAATTTTATCAATGCTTCGCGTTGCTCTTCTACTAGAATGTGGGTAAATACGATCACTTATATTATTTAAATTTATCTAAGGTATATAAAACTATATACCAATTTGCTATGAGGTTGCTTGGATGATTTGGACCAATTAACAATCTTGAATATATTTAATAAAAAATAAACAGGTGTAATTATCTGTCCAGCATCCCCCCTTCATTAAGTAAAATGGTGCTCTGACTCAGGAACGATCATCTGAGGTCATTAGATAGGTAAATGGTGCTCTGACTCAGGAACGATCATCTGAGGTCATTAGATAGGTAAATGGTGCTATGACTCAGGAACGTTCATCTGAGGTCATTAGAAATAATAATAATAATAATAATAATAATAATAATAAAGGAAAATAAATTTAAGTATTATTTTAATGTCACAATTTTAAAGATATTGTAGGTATGTAAGTTTAATTGATTAAAATTTTATTAAAATTAATTTTATTATTGTAACAATACTGACACACATATAATAATTTTATATAAATAAAATGAATAATATATGTTAGTAAAAAAAAACAAAAAGGAAATGAAAAAAATAATTCTGGGATTTATAATAGGTAAATTTAGGAATTACAATTTTGTTTTTGTTTTTCTCTCTTTTCTCTTGTGGTTGGATCTCAGTTACCATTGAAAAATAATGGCATTCACATCACAGATGACACATTTGTAAAAATAATTTTTTTTATATATAATGTATAAATAATAATAATAATAAGAATAATGAGTAAAATTTTATAATATGTCTGGTATAAAAATGATTGAAATGTCAATAGATCATGATTTTTGAAATTGTATCACCTTGATACAAAAGAAAATTTATGAGTCGTACTACGAAGTAGTAGTACAATATTTACAAAACAAAAAAAAAAATAAGATTGTTTTTTCTGTAGAAAAAGACAGATATTTTTCTGTTAAATGAAATTATGTTGTTTTTTATATATACGTGTATTATAAATATTTTAGGGGTATTTATGTGTGTAAAAGAATAATCTACAAAACAACTTCATCTCCTAAGAAATTTTTTTAAATTTTAGTGTTGTTGTTTTTATGTATTTATGCAATTTAGAATATTTTCATACATATGTGGTAATAAAAAAAAAAAAAAAAAAAAAAAGTATGATAAACAGAAACATTCTGTTAAAAGGTTATGCCCAACAATAAGCGAAAATTTAAAAGGAGAAGTGTAGATTTAAATACTTCTGGAGTTAAAACCAGAGGACAGAAAAATAAAATTATTTCTCTAAATTATTCGCTACAAAAAACTAAAAAGAATACAATGACTCAACCTAGTGTTGATACGCTGTTGAATTGTATCCCCGTCTTTGACGGAAAGAAAGAGTCTAATATTAAATTTTTCGTGAACGAATTCGATAATCTAATTAAACAAACGGAATTAGAGAATGTTTCGAAACTTGCACTCTTAAAAACTAAATTAGTCGGTAGTGCTAGAGATAAATTAGCTAATGAAGAAAATCTTAATACAGAAAAAGACTACGGTAAATTTAAAGAAAAATTAATCGATACTTTTTCTACTAAAACAAGTTTTTCTGCGGCTCAAAGCAATTTTTTTTCTCTTAGGCAAAAACCTGCGCAGGCTATCGCTGATTTTATCAGTGAATTCAATGCGGCTGCAAAACTTTACCTAGATACAAGTGGCCAAAATATTGACAACGGTAATGGTAGTTTATTTGAAATGATAAAATTCACAAGATTTTTAGAATCAGTTAGGGCAGATTTAAGTTTGGACATTCGAAGAATGGCGCCGAAAAATTTCAACGACGCATGTAAATTTGCGAAACAAATGGAAGATGCATACAATCAAGTTGCATCAAAGGAAATTAATTCGATTACAAAAACCTCCACTGAGGAAAATTTGGACAAATTGTTAAAATTAAATATGGAAAGCGCGGAGCAAATTAAAATTTTGACTTCCGAAATAAACAATTTGAAAGTTAAAACAAAAGATACTGCATCAAGCAGATGGTGCGAATTATGTAAAAAAAATTCGCATACTTTAGAAACGTGCTGGTACAAAAATGATAATAAAAATACATATAAGGATAGCAGAGATTTCGCAGGTCGGCATTTTAATAAAAGGTACTCTTATAATGGACAGTATCAACCGAGAGCGAATTTTAATCCTAGATTTGTTAACCCAAACCAGCAGTGGCATTTTCAATCTTATGCACCCACAGGTGGTTACTATGGATATTCTCCATATCCCCCACCCCCACCAAATTACTTCCCTCAGCATGTGCCATATAGGAATAGTCAACCTCAGAGTCATGCCAGTTATTATCCAAATGAGGATAAAAATGAGAATTTAAAAGACAATGCTCAAAAGTATCCAAAAAAGTATAATAAAAAGGGTAAAACGGATGATCAAAGGGACAAGTAAGGGATATGAATTGGTATTAAAAATAAATCAAAATGCATAATTAATCGAATTTCAAAATTTCAAAATTTTCAAAATTTAAAAATAAATTTTTTTTCTTTTAGGTAAAAAAAAAAAAAAAATTGAAACAGAATTAATAACTTGCCTTTTTAAAATTCAAAATAATAATAAGAAAGGATAGGAACATGGGAACGCCAATTTGTCTCAGGGTTACAATATTGAGCAAATGTGCAGGGCGCACCCGAAAACATACTTATAAAATTATGTAATGTGCTTCACAAAACTTCAATGGAGCAGTGAAATATTTCGCTCCAGGCAAAAGTTATATATTTTTTTTTTCTTTTCGAATATGAATTAGAAAATATAAAATCTTAACAAAGCCAAATAACATTAAAACTTAATTAATTTCATAGTAAATAATCTTGGAGTAATTTTCAAAAAAAAAAAAAAAAAAAAGAGAATTTTTTCTGTCTTCTATAAGGGTAGCCTTTGCTAATAGCCTTACAATTTAGATGACAAAATTTCAGAATTACTCTTTAAAATGAGTAGGTGTAAGCTATAGGTTCAGGGTAGTTAGAACAGCTTTATAGCATACTCATATATATATATTTTTTTATATAAATATATGGTTGACAAGGAATAAATTATTAGTGCACTCTATATTCGGATAGCGGTCAGCTATAAGCCTAAACATAATAAAATATACAAAAAGTGCTAAGATTTATTCCGGTAGTTCAAGTACAACTTATATGCTAAAGTCTAGAATTTAGACAGCAGGGATAAGTTTTATGAACAAAAGTGTTAAAAAAAAAATTTAAAAAAAGGATTTTGGTGTAGCACATTGGTTTTAAAAAAACATATATATGTATAACAATGGACAAGGCAAGTTATTTCAACATGATTGCACACAAAAATTATAAAAAAAAAAAATACACAAATAAATAATTGAAGTAAAATTAAAATTTTCTCACCAAAGGCTTTCTGTATAGGGTGCAATTTTGGCCTACGGCTGGGTATGCACCAACACCAACAATATATTGGTAGAAAAATTATTCACAGATACATCAATATAGTCATCACCTAGGCATAAATTTCAGGATTCTTGGCTGAAAAAGGAATCGAAGAAAAAATTAAGTATGGTATAATTACTAGATGTTATGCTCAGAAACAATAAAATTAGTAATATTATATTGTAAAAAGCAGCATTTTGAGTTTTCTTTAGGAAAATTTTTGATTTTTAGGTTTTACACATTTATGGAGTGTCTAGCTCAGTGTTTAGTTCCTATATTTAATTAAAAAAAATAATAAATAAAAATATAAGTTCGTGTTGTTTTCAAAATAAATAACAAAAGGTATAGCAATTAGCATTTACAGTTAAAATTTATGGAATTTTCAGCAAAATTAACATTAAACAAACATAGCTTATATTATATTTAACTTGATAAGCTAATTTACTTTTATTAACGGTATTCAATTAGAATTAAAGTAGGCTTAAATTCAAGTTAAATTAATTAATAACATTGTTGTAGTGTAAAATTTTATGTAAGACTATTATATTTTTATTGTATATATAAAAATATGCAAATTTAACAATTAATAAAATGTATTAGCAAAATTATTTAATATAAATATTAAATGACATCTTGCTGAAATCAGCTAGAAATTAGATTTTTTTTTTTTTAAATAAAATATTTTATAAATTTATGTTAGTTTAGAATTTAAGCATTTTTTTTTCTCTTTACTTTCCCTTAGAATTAAATGCAATTCTAATTTTAACACATATAGATATACATAGTATTGATAAATTTGAGTGTGTGAGTTCATAATTTTTTTTTTATATAATTTGGCCAATTTAACATAAGAAAACAAAATAAATAAATAAATATATTTATATATATTGGCCTTATTTTTATTAAAATAGGTAGTATGGCTTAATAAATTTATTTACTTAATTTTTTTATAGTACATACAGTAATTATTTTTTAAAAAACTTAATCTGTAACAATTGGGTGTAGATATTTATGAGTATACAAAGATTCTTTTCTGCTGGCAGAAATTCTTTGGTCCGGCCGGGTACTCATAGAGGGCTGCATACGATTTTACGTAGTAATTATCATTTACTTTTGTTTTTTTTTTTAATTATACAAGTGTATTAAGTACATTTTTTTTATAATTAAATAATAATTATTAATGTTGGATTAATAATAATAATTTATTATCTTTTATTTTTAAACATATCATTAAAGTTTAGACAGTAGAATTCACATACGGAATGTTAATGATAAATAAAATTTTGAATAAATAAATTTTTATTTCATTCAGTAAAAAAATAAATAAATATGAAAATTTAACAATCTTTTAAGATAGAATTGTTGGCTAAATAAATAATAATTTAAGACAAAAAAATTGTTCTCTTCTTCGTCAATGGCATTTTCTGACAACACTATTTAATAGTATTAAATGAAGGTGCATTTTTAAGGTCAGCGTAATGCATATTTTGCATTTTTGAGAGGCCGTAGAAGTCATTTTTCCGTGTTGTTTACATTTTAATAGTAAACAATATCATGAATCAAAATTTGTGTTTGTTAGAAAGGTCTAAAAATATACAATGTAATCAGTTAAAGAAAATTATATGCATTTTTTTTAATCCTGAAAGGCAATTTGGTTTAGATTTAAACCTGTATGAATAAAAAGCCACCCTCGCTTCAGTTCCAGTATGAAGCAGGAGAATGCAGATGCTACAATCGCCATTTTTCCCCTGCAAAATAATAAAAAAAAAAGGCAGAAGGTTTACATTTGATACGATACAAATACATACACTGTTTATGCATAGATTATGTTTAAAATTACATACAGGCATGCACAGTGAGTTAAGAAGAAAGTATATCAAGAAATTATACTAATTAATAAGGTAATTACAAGCATGAAATGGTTTTAAATACTTACTTTTTGAAGTCGTAAAATTTTGTCACAGCACAAATCATCTCGCAGAAAGGGATTAGTAGCTGACCAACCCCTCGTTTCGAAAGAATCGGGGACGTTCAAAACTGGTTTTATTCAATCCTCCTTCTTTTTTTTTTTTTTTTTTTTTTCTCTCTTTCTCGTATCGGGTAAAGTTGGAAAGCATTGCGTAATGATATATTAAAGGAGATGAATTAGCTTGTACATTTTGACAGATCCTACATGTTAGAAGTAACAAATAAATAAAATAATGTAACAAGTTTGTATACAATATTTTTTCTGATTATAATTTGAATACATCAGATTAATTATGTGAAAATATAACATGTCATATTACAAGCATTGTATTTACTTTTATTCAGTATAAAATGTGTTTTAGATAAAACACTGTGTCATAAGGTTGTATGTGATGAAATAATATGTCAAATGCGTATGCCATTATTTTTCTTATAATGAGGTTTATTTCGGCATATTAATTTCAGACAAAATTATAGCTTTGAATGTATTTTGGGCACTTAAACTGTAAAGTTACAAAATTAGTAAACATGTGTGTGGTAAAGAAAAAAGGCTTCGAGAAAGACGTCTGATTGTCAGTACAGAGGTCTTCTATAAATGTGAATGTCAACAGACAACTATGCTATCATGTGTTGAACTTTGTGTTATGAAACAATAGAAGAACTTCTTATAAAATATACCAGAACCATTGATAATTGAACTTTACAGTCTTCGCTCAAAAACTGTGTAGATACACAGTCATATGGACACGTACATTCCTTCAAGCTTTACAAAAAAAATAAAACCAGCAATCAGTTTTTATTTTTTTTTTCTTCCGATACCGGGAGAGATGCTGGGCAACATATAACTATGATATGTTCCCGCACCATGTTGGTTAAATCAAAGTAAAATTGCGTAATTTGTTATTTCTGTTTGTATAAATATTTTTTATAAAATATAATTATGAGTGTAAAATTATAATGTTTATATATTTAAGTAAAATAAGAGTGTAAGTTCATACAAAAATTATTAAGTTGATTTTAAAGATTAAATATATATTTTTAAAAAATTGTTGTATTGTAAAATGAATGTATAACGTTGAATGGAGTTCGGATCTCAGACAACAATACGCAGACGCCATGGTGTCGTTTTATGACAAGCCAATGGAAAGTGGTGTATAATTAGAAGTCGTAAAATCATAAAAACGTTGGAATCAATTTATGGCCTCAATAAAAGTGTTGGGATAAATTTATGACTTTCCAGACCACCCAAACTTTAAGGCAGATAATAATATTAAAGTATATGTTAGGGGCCATTTGCAGACTGCTAGCTAATAGGCCTATCGAAGTATAATAAAAAATCTTCTCACATCCAATAACAGTGGACTAGACAAAAAGAGTTCCTCCCACTGCAGGTGCTGGTGTGCAAGAGGAATAAGTTTTAAAAAAGGATAGTCTGAAAAAAGATGTAGAGGATGCAAGAGCTCTCCTGAAAGCCCGTGCAATGAGTCCCGTAAGCCCTAGTAAAGCCCAGGCGAGATGGACCTATCGGAGCGAGCCTAATCGAGCCTAATCAAGCCTAATTGAGGATGTCTTCCTGAGGTACCTATCGGAGTGAGCCTAAACAAGCCAAATTGAGGATGTCTTCCTGATGTACAGATCGGAGTGATCCTAATCAAGCCAAATTGAGGATGCGTTCCTGATGACACATTGCCATGATCCTAAGCAACGCAACAACTCGGAATTTGATAAATAAAGGCCACCATCCCGTATATTAAAAGAAGGTACTATTTTAAACATTTTCTTTTACCACTTAAGATCATATAAAAAAAATCTTAAAAAATACTTTTCTGATATTTTATGGTAGAGAGTTATCTGAGATCCGACCAAACCAATAATTAAATAAGATTAAGGTAATTTTAAAAATGAAAGAGAGTATTTCTTTTAGCAAAAATAAACAATTATAATAATTGGAGTACGTGAAAATATTGTCTTTTTTTTTTTTAAAAGATTAAACATACTTAAAATAATGAGAAGCAAACAAAAGTGTTGCTTTCTATTTTTTGAATTAATATTATGTTTTTCTGTAAATAGATATGTTCAATGTAAATAAAATATTTAATCAAGTTTTAAAAAGATTCTGTAATTATTTAATTAATAATATTTAAAGTGTGTCAATTCTTTTTTTTACAGCTTAAATTTTAGTTTAATTCATAAGTGGAAGAGTTCGTCTAAATAATTCACAACGCAAACTCTTAATTTTATTCGTAATTATTCAAATTTAATAATTACTTTTTGACGCGAATTATAATTTAATTTTATTAATGCTTCGCGTTGCTCTTCTACTAGAATGTGGGTAAATACGATCACTTATATTATTTAAATTTATCTAAGGTATATAAAACTATATACCAATTTGCTATGAGGTTGCTTGGATGATTTGGACCAATTAACAATTTTGAATATATTTAATAAAAAATAAACAGGTGTAATTATCTGTCCAGCAATAACGTGAGGGCTCGCGTCGTATTTTTTACGGTACATATGTTTTGTTTAGTTCCATACAAAATCCAGGATAATTCGCGATATTGATGAAATAGATAAGTTAGACACAATTATACAGATTCTTTAGACAAAATAAAATTTTAATAATACGTGCAGAAAATTATAACAATTATATAGATCAATAAATAAAATTAAATTTTGATAATATTTATGCAGGGAAAATTTTAAAAATAGGTGCATTTAAAGAAGATAAGAAATATTATTGATGGAACAATCGCATAGCTGCCGTGCAAACTTGTATAGTTTTTTTAACCAAAATGTAATAGAAAGTTTTTCTTTATTAAATCGTTTTAAATTAGCTTCCCAGCTAGACCCAAAATATTCCATATATGCTGTTTTTTAATAATATCGGTGATGTTGTTTCGATTTTCTGGTAATGTGTGTTCTACACACACATAGCAAAACTCATTTGGGGAATTGACTCAACACCTTTTTGAATTGCATATCTTGCTCATTTCCTATTAATTAATCCCCCGTTATCTGGAACAAGGAAAAAAAATTAAATTAGAATAAGCTGAAAAATCAACGTAGTGGACGTACTTACACACATAATAACCTAAAAAACATATGGATTGTGAGTGAGTGAGATTCGTAGTTTCGGGTAGTGGCGGTTTAAACGAAGCATCTACTCTACAGTAAATCATTACGAAAAATGAAACATGTAGGGAAATTTAACACGACTCCAATCGAATACCAAGCGCGCCATTTTTCCATGTTAGAAAAAGCAAAAAAAAAAAAAACATATGGACTGTCACTCACATGCACACACTTTAAAATATCATGCACTTTGACTAAACACCTAATATACAACAGAAGGATATTACAGATATCAAAACCTAGTCCAGACATCACAAGATCCAGCTAATATTTGGATTCATGGGGCCAATATTATGGGAGTGGTATTTATTTCCTAAACGCTAAAATCATTGTCCCCGGTGATCGTTCTTAGGCAGCGCTGTAACCGAACGTTTTTGTGTGTCTCTGTAAATTAACGATAAATGCTGTGGATTCCATAATCTATAGAAGGCATGTTGTAGTGATTTCAGTGATTTTATTATGTTTGAAGTTTCATAATACCATTAGAATATACCCCGCAAACGATTTTTTCCCCATACATCTAAATATAATGGGATTTTTTTGTGTGTCCCTGCAATTGATTTCCTCCATAGACCATAATGTATCGGAATGATTTTGCGTGTCCCGGTATGCTACACACTGCATTTCCAAAACCGAATAATCTGTAGTTAATTTCAATAACATATAAAAATTTCATGGCAATTCGAGTTAATTTACGAGAGTTAGAGCACGGACAGACAACAGGGAGACAAACCAAGAAACTTTCCATCTATGTTGGAAAGTGTTAAAAAGCTACATTTATCTTAGAAAGTAAGCCTACCTTAAATAATCGAGCATCTGTTGATTTCTCTTCTATTTCCTCTGCTAATATTGCAATGTTTTTAACGCCATCAGACAAATCGACGAGGCTAAATAAAAAGTCAGGCTACCGCAGTGCATCCCAAATGATTTTTTTTACAGGCCGCTAGACTGACGTAATGCTCTTTTCGTACACCTGCATTATGCATTCGAGTATCACGTGACGCCAGTGGTCTGTAAAAAAAGATACGTGTAATGCACCGCGGTAGCCTGTCATTTTCGTTAGTCTCGACAAATCAACTAATAAGATGAAAGTTGATCAGAAACTATACTATATAGCCATTAATCACCGGATACTTCAAATTTTAGATATTTTGACGAATATTTAAAGATATACTGGTCGGATTTTTCTGGAACTTCAGGATTATTAAAAATATGCTTGAATTCATATTTATCAAAGGCGATTTGATCAGAAGGACGATTAGGTGGCCAACAAAAAAGACAAAGAAAAATAATAATCTTTTGGGATCATCCTGTAAAATAAAATGCACGAAATGATCTATTGCTACAACTCACGAATATGTGGATATTGTACAATATGTGTATTCAATTGTGTAAGAATAGCTCGTATATTCATGGAGATATATCGATTTTTTTTTTTAATTTTTACTTTCAATGCATTCTTGCATGTTTGTTGTTTATATCAAGCAGGGTTTTCTACCAAATTTAACACCAGTTTCAGAAAATTTGACAAAATGTAGTAGAAATAATATAGTGCAATTGGAATGAAAATTCATTAAACATTTGATAAATGTGTGCAGTTGTGTGAAATATTTTTTATCTGCGCATGCGCGCGCATTATTTTTTTTTTTATTATTTTTTTTTTCATGACTTAATAGACAGTTCTATGGAGCCATTCATAAAAAAAGTCGATAATATCGTGAATACAGATCGTGAACAAATATCGTGAAAATTCAGAAGGATATCGGCGGTGGAGTGAGCTGATTTTTGATTGCTCTATGAAAAATGCTGAATGATAAGGGATATTCCACAAATTGTCATTTTTTATTTACCGGCTTTCAGCAAAGGAATCTGTACTTAATGAATGTTAACGAGTAGATTCAGAAGAAATGCTTAGATTTTGCTACTTCCTTTTTCTTCGAATAGGCTGGTTCTGGTGGCTTTCCAAGAAGAACTAAAGCATCCATAAAAAATTAAAATTAAAAACGGCAATTTATGGAAAACTCCTTATCATTTAGCTGTTTTTAGAAAACAACTAAAAATCCGCTCACTCGATCGCCGATATCTTTCTGAATTTTCACGGTATTTGACCAGCCTTTTTTTTATGAGTTGCTCTATAGAGTTGACTATCAAATTATGAAAAAATATATTTTTTTTATTGTGCACGCAAGCGCAGATAAAAAGTATTTTATGCAACTACTTGTATTTCAACAAATATTTAATATATTTACATTCGAAGAGCACTATTTTATTCCTATTACATTTTGTCAAATTCTCTGAAATTGACTTAAAATTTGATAAAAAAACATTGCATGATATAAACAGACTAGTATGTTATGGCCATCACAAAACTTTCTTCTATATAAATCACGTAAATTAAATCCTTTAAATAATACAAGAAATTACATCACTTTAGCACAAATTTATATCAAAGTATATCTGAATTTGAAGGTTGACGAAAATTCTTGCATTAGTTCTTGAGATAGAGTAGCGGAAATTCTGAAAAATGCAGCACAACAGCGCCACCTGTTGAGCGATTTGCATCAAAACATAAACAGCAGTAATTCATATCAAGGTATACCTGAATCTGAAGTTTGTTGAAAATCCGAGCATTAGTTCTTGAGATAGAGCTATTTCGGAAACCGCAAAATATAGTAGTATAGCAGTAGTATAGTAACATAGCAGTGCCACATTTTGAGCGATATACACCAAAATGTATAAAACGTCAATTCCTGTTAAGGACTAACTGAATCTGAAGTTTGATGAAAATCTGTGAATTAGCTCTGGAGATTGAGCTATTCTGGATGTCGTGAAAAATGCTATATAGCAGCGTCACCTGTTGAGCGATTTACACCAAAACATAAACAGCAGTAATTCATATCAAGGTATACCTGAATCTGAAGTTTGTTGAAAATCCGAGCATTAGTTCTTGAGATAGAGCTATTGCGGAAACCGCAAAATATGCAACATAGCAGTGCCACCTCTTGAGCGATATACACCAAAATGTATAAAACGTCAATTCCTGTTAAGGACTAACTGAATCTGAAGTTTGATAAAAATCTGTGAATTAGCTCTGGAGATTGAGCTATTCTGGATATCGTGAAAAATGCTGTATAGCAGCGTCACCTGTTGAGCGATTTACACCAAAAACTAATCAGCACCCATTTATATCAGGTACTAACTGAATATACATTTTTTATTAAATTCCGTTCATTAGTTCTTGAGATAGAGCGCCCACAAAATTTGCGTCGCACACAGACAGACTCACAGACAGACATCTTGTAGAACATGTTTTTCGGGTTCTCTGACCCCTAAAACGTATAAATCCGTCGAGAACCGGAATTCGAAAATTTTAATAAATCCAATAATTTCTTTTTGTAAAGATAGAAGAAAGTAAAAGCATTGAAGAATTTTTTGAATAAAAAAAAAAAAAATGATATACTTGCTACATGAATATACTTGCTATTCCATAAATGGATAATTTTTTTTTAACAATATCCTTATATTCGTAAGCTATAGCGATCGATCATTTCGTTCAATTTATTTTACAGGGTGATCTCAAATATTTTTATTTTTCTTTGATTTTTTGTTAGCCCCCTAATAGTCCTTCTGATCAAATCGCCGTTGATAATTATGCAGACAAGCATATTCTTCATAATTCTAAAGCTCTAGAAAAATAATGACAAGTATATGTTTTAATATTCGACAAAATGTCTAAAATTGAAAGTGCCCGGTGATTAATGGCTATATAGTGTACATAATATGAAAAGTTCCACCGTTTACTTAAAAGGTGACAAATAATAATAATACAGATGTTACAAGTTTAAAAATATAAGTTTATTTAAATTTCCGAGTATAAAATATAAATTTTATTTAAATTTCCGAGTATTTTCGGCCTGCAATCCCGCAGCCATCGTCAATGAATATTTTCATCAGCTTTCGTTCCATTCATTCAAATACGTCACTTCGTTTGAAATGGGACAGTCTATATAATTCTTAAGGTAGATGGAAGTAGAAATAGTAGTGCTTCGGATTAAACTTGTGAAGAGGAAAATATTTAACTGAGGAAATTATATATTCCATTCATTTTTAATACGTCATTTTTTTTTCATATACGTTATTTTGCTTTAAATGCGTAGCTGAAAAATAGTAGAAGTAGTAGTGTTTCGGATTAAACTTATGTAGAGAAAAATGTTTAACTGGCGTTCATTTATTTTAATACGTCACTTTGTTCACTTTGTTTTAATACGTCACATCGTTTTAAATGATTAACGAGAAATAGTATCATATTATGTAATTCTTGATTGGATAAAGGTGGAATATTACATTTCGTCTGATGATTTCACGAAGGTTAATTAAAATTATTTGAAAAATATATAAGAACTGGCAACATGGTAAAAAATCAATCAAGAATGTAAATGTACGTTTGTTTAAATCGCAGAAAATAATTATTTCTGCATTATTTTTCATTAAGCAATATAAAAATGCATGTGTAATTTTTTGATCTGTAGCAGAATTGTTTTCTTTCGTATTTATTTTTATGTAAAAAGATAAATAAAAAATCGGTACTTTTCCAGTATATGGACCTTGGCGAGATAAAGAAATTTGCCAAAGTATTTTCTGGCACTGTTTCCTATAAACAAGCAATTTTTTTAATATTTATATGTACTTTATTTAATATAAAGAAGCCATTTATCTATTTTTATATACAAACATAAATAATTTGATTATAAAAATTATAATAATGTATACACACATATATATATATATATAACTTTTTGATATGTATGTATAAATACATATATAAACAATCATAAAAGTTCATTAGGTTTGTTTTCTTAAATATTTATATCATTTGGCAATAAACCTCACTTTTGGAAGACCGAATTGTGCCAAGCTTAAAAAAAAAAAAAAAAAAAAAAAAACGCTAAGGCCCCTATACTGGAAAAGTACCAAACAGTCTAAGCAGAATAGTAAATTGCAGAAGATATTTTTCTTTTGTAATTATTATATTGCTGATAAGTAAATATGCATATTTTTGAGTTTAAATGTATTTAATAAAGCGTAGGATAAAATGAAAAATAATATTAATTTGTCACTGCTATCTTTTAATACAAAGAAACATAACTTCTTTAAACAAGTTGCAAATTGCTCGTCAAACGTGGCAAATAAGGTGCGTTCGTACTATAACTAGTTTTATAAATATTTTTTGCACCGCATATTGTACGGAATGTATATTTTAGTGCACTTCATAAGTGCCTATCATTTTCATTCTGTCCGAAAGCCTGTAACATCATTAAAATGCACTTGAAATATTTTTTTTTCCATTGGCGTAATGTAACGGAACATTTTTGACTATCCCTGTCATTAAACTATACATCCGATTTTCATAAAATTTGAAATAACTCGACAAAATTTTGCAACAATTATATATTTAAAATTTCAGATCATTCGGAAGGCTGTAACATCAATAAAATGCACTTGCAATAATTTTTTCCCATTGGCCGTAATGTAACGGAAAACTTTTGACTGTCCCTGTCATTAAACTATACATCCGATTTTCATAAAATTTGAAATGACTCGACAAAATTTTGCAACAATTATATATTTAAAATTTCAGACCATTCGGTTGGGTATTTTTGCTCTGTTATATGCGGACATACGGACAGACAGACAGACGGACTGAACTACGACTATAGGTACTACGTATTTACATAATTACGAACGCACCTAAAAACCAAAACGAAGCAAGAAAGCACAATGCGTTTTACAGACGTTTTCTTCACTAGACGCACATAGATGTGCTACCGCTTTGAACAGGAACACTACCTCTCAAAGTAGTCATGCGTTCAAGAAAAACTATGCTCTTTCAAAACTCATTGTGCTTTTCTAACTTTTTAGAGTGTTTTTTAAAAGTTTTTTTCCTCTGTATTTAATTTTACACCAGCGTATATAACTTTACCCTCCTTTAACATACTTGCAAACCTCCAAATTGTAAAAAAAATGTTGTGGTTTTTACTGCACTTTATGTTGCAATTTTTCAAGCACCGATTCTGAGAAATCGAATTCAAGCACTAACTTCTAACTTTTAGCATACTACATATTATACATACAAATCTATAGATCATATACAGGGCTTCACAAAAAGGATATTTTTGCGACTATTGATGTTAATAGTAGAACTTAGGTTTTCAAATGCATCATGCGTTTTTCAAATTGTTTATTTAGCATTAATGCATCTTTCACCTTATTGAACAATGAAGTGTTAATACACTGTGAAAGCGAATTCAAGAAACAAGTGAAGTAAAAATCAAATTATTTCTGTCACGTGCATGACGCAGCCAAAAGCAACGCGACTTCCCCAGGCATGTGAAAATTTACAGCAATCTTAAAGGCAGCAGCTTGCAAATTTTACAGCAACTATGTTGGGTGCCGGGGTTACCAGCACAATTTGTTTTAAAATACAGTGATTTTCCCTGCACTTTTATCTTGTAAGTTTGCAAGCACCGATGTTGTGAAATAGAATTCAAGCAACAAGTGAAATAAAAATCGAATTCTTTCTGTCATGTGCACCAAGCAGGCCAACAGCAACGTGACTTTCCCAAGACTTGAAAAATTTTACAGCACTCTTAACCTCTTAACGGTCGCATTAAATTACGGTTTAAAAATTCAAATTGCTTATTGGCATCACTTTTTAAAAAAAGAAGTATTCATCTTATTTACTGACAGGTAAAATGGTAGCATAATAAAGGCAATTACACTATTTCATAAAACTGGAGGGAATCAAACAATCTGAATAAAAGACACAGCTACTGAATATCACGGGAGCGAGAATTAAGTGGATAAAGGAAGCAACTTGAAAATTTTGCAGCAACCGTCTTGGCAGCCTTGGTGCCAACAAAGATTATTATTATTATTTTTTTACAGTGATATTCTTCGTAGAACTGCATTAATTAAACCCAAGTCAAACATGTTTTGAAGAAAAAAATTACTCAACTCCTTGCGTTCCAGCGCTGTTAGCGGATGTATGTCATTAGCCACCAGTGTTGCCGAATCTGGCAGAATATATATATATATATATATATATATATATATATATATATATATATACATATATATATAGAAATTTTTATTCTACACCACAAAAATTTAATTGGTAATTTTGTTTTACTTTATTTTTGGGGAAACTATCGTCTTGTAAAGCAAAAATAAGAGTTAAAACTTTGTGGTACGAATTCGGAATGTCTAATTAAAAAATCAGCTAGATATCTTGATTTACGCAATTGTCGGAAATGACCATAATAGCATGACGTATGCTGCGTACGTCATACACCACAAGAGATGAATAAATGAATTTATATATTTTGCACAGGGACATAAAAGTAAATAAATAATTTAAAAAAAAATTTCTTGTTCAAAACGTGTTTGTCGAGCTTAAATTAACATCGTTATTAGAGAAGAATAATGGGAGTTTCGGAAATACGCTTTAATTAAATGATCTTGAAAATAATAATATTTAATTGAACAATAATTCCATAGTTACCTACTATTAAAATATAAAGTTCATTAAACTTATAAATAGAATAAATTTAAAATTCATACACAGTTATAATATTTATCTCACATATATGGCTCTAAAATTAAAATTTTATACCACGAAATAATGAAAAAGTTTAAACTACATTATCTGCATACAGTTTTTTTTATTTGTCTAAATTAAAATTATTAATTGCTTTCCTGTACCAATTTTAATAAAGGATTTCTATAAAAATTACACAAAATCTTTTATTTACTAAAATAAGTAATATCTGTTTTTTATGGAAGTAATTTATTTTTATATCATGATGAAAATAAAATTGTCATGCATTTTCAATATTATTTAGTTTTATTTAAATTTGTGGTTTAAAAATTTAATAGATAATGTTTGTTTACATTTCTTAAAATATTTACAAGAGAAGCACATTAGCAAACCGAGACATAAGACATCTCGGATATACGACATGTTGTTCAAGTCACTTGCGCCTTACAGTATTGCAGATTTAATGCAAAAAAGGAAGGCGCAATTGCGAACGGCAAAAGAGAAACGATATTAAATTTTTCACAATGTACTCACAAAACTTTAAAAATATGGCAGACAATTTTTAATAAAATGCTCAAAATTGGGCAACTGATGATCACGTTGCATATACGGAAAACATATTTGAATATTTTAACTTAAATAAACATCGCAGAAATATGTGCGTCTCTGACAATCTCCTAGAGAAATAAAGAATATTGTGAAACTGAAAATTCTTTTATTGCACCTTAAAAATATCATAAAATATTTAAAATTCTCTTTGCGGAAAATCCTTGTGTTATTTATCAAATAGATTTGACCAAAAGTCTAAAGCAAGAAACATAATATTTACATATTTCCCGTTTATAGGACGCTTTCTTTTAAATTTATTGATTATTACAGTAAAAAATGAAAAGATGATTTACGAAAACTAACTACAGGAACATATTTTTGCAATATCTTTTAACATTTTCAAACATCAAGTTCGAAAAAGCACTAAAATAATTTTTTAAGATTATGTTTATATAAAATAGTTTAGTAGATTTTTGCTTCTGCATAAAATTCAAGTATTATGTGGTGATGGCGAAAATCAAAATTCTTTTAACAAATTGCTTCGAAATAAAAAATAAATACCAGTATTTACGTTAACCTACAAGAAAAAAATTTCAGCTCTTTTGTTTCAAATACTTCTGTATATTTTTTATTAGTTATCAATTATTTAAGGAAAATTTTGTGTGTTACATTTCTGTATCTGTTACTCAATTTTTAAAGATTTTGTTTGTCTATAAAACTAGTCGGATGTGCTAATCTCAAAATTTTCTTCTTTCTCATATATTTTAATATTTCAAAAAGTTGTTACACATGCTAATAATACAGTGCTGTTACTTCAATACTGCACCAATTTTGATTTTCATCTTAAATTTCTGCTTCATTTTACTAACCAGAGTAAAAACGAATCGATCTTAATCATAGCTAGTCGGATGTGCTAATCCCAAAACTTTCTTCTATCTCATGTGAATTTTTCATTTTAATTAGTTTTATTAGTATTTTTATTAGAATTATGCATAACTTCATACACTTTTCAATTGTACAATATTCAAAATTCCACAAAAATCGCTATTACCGTGCCCCCTAACGGCGGATTTTTTACAAATTCAGGGAGGACCTTCTTGCCATGGCCAAAAACATACACAAAACCTTTGGTTCATTTCTAAGCATAACTTCATACACTTTTCGATGGTGCAATAATCAAAATCGCACAAAAATCGCTATTACAGTGCCCCCTACCGGCGAATTTTTTCAAAATTCAGGGAGGACCTTCTTGCCATGGCCAAAAACATGCACAAAAACTTTGGTTCAATTCTAAGCATAGCTTCATACACTTTTCGATGGTGCAATAATCAAAATCGCACAAAAATCGCTATTACAGTGCCCCCTACCGGCGAATTTTTTCAAAATTCAGGGAGGACCTTCTTGCCATGGCCAAAAACATGCACAAAAACTTTGGTTCAATTCTAAGCATAGCTTCATACACTTTTCGATGGTACAGTATTCAAAATGCACAAAAATCGCTATTACAGTGCCCCCTACCGGCGAATTTTTTCCAAATTCAGGGAGGACCTGCTTGCCATGGCCAAAAACATGCACAAAAACTTTGGTTCATTTCTAAGCATAACTTCATACACTTTTCGATGGTACAATATTCAAAATGCACAAAAATCCCTATTACAGTGCCCCCTACCGTTGGATTTTTTCCAAATTCAGGGAGGACCTGCTTGCCATGGCCAAAAACATACACAAAAACTTTGGTTCATTTCTAAGCATAACTTCATACACTTTTCGATGGTACAATATTCAAAATCGCACAAAAATCGCTATTACAGTGCCCCCTACCGGCGGATTTTTTCCAAATTCAGGGAGGACCTGCTTTCCATGGCCAAAAACATACACAAAAACTTTGGTTCATTTCTAAGCATAACTTCATACACTTTTCGATGGTACAGTATTCAAAATGCACAAAAATTGCTATTACAGTGCCCCCTACCGTTGGATTTTTTCCAAATTCAGGGAGGACCTGCTTGCCATGGCCAAAAACATGCACAAAAACTTTGGTTCATTTCTAAGCAGAACTTCATACACTTTTCGATGGTACAATATTCAAAATGCACAAAAATCGCTATTACAGTGCCCCCTACCGTCGGATTTTTTCCAAATTCAGGGAGGACCTGCTTGCCATGGCCAAAAACATACACAAAAACTTTGGTTCATTTCTAAGCATAACTTCATACACTTTTCGATGGTACAATATTCAAAATCGCAGAAAAATCGCTATTACAGTGCCCCCTACCGGCGGATTTTTTCCAAATTCAGGGAGGACCTGCTTGCCATAGCCAAACACTTTAAAAAAATTTGGTTCGATTCTATGCATAACTTCATACAATTTTTGATGGAACAATGGCGACACACGGACAGACGACAGAGATTTTTTATAAACATGTTTTTTGTGATATCTGACCCCTAAAACGTGTAAATCCGTCGAAAACTGGAAGTTGAAAAAAATTTCGATTACATTACTTTCTTCTATTGAAGATAGAAGAAAGTAATATTTAATAAAATAAATATTTGTCGTTATTCCGTTCTACATCAGCTGCTTGAGAATCGCCGGGTACTGTATGCGAATTGCCCGTCGCTGCATGAACAGCCGATGTGCAGCAGAACTATGAAAAATCGAGAAAACTCGCTATCACAGAGACCCCTTCCGGCGGAATATTTCCAAATTCAAGGAAAACCTGCTTGACGTAGCCAAGAACATATATATGAAATTTGTTTCAATTTTATTAATAACTTCATACATTTTTCGATTGTACAATAATAAAAATGACACAAAAATTGCTATCACAGAGCCCCCTTCCGGCGGAATATTTCCACATTCAAGGAGGACCTCGTGGTCATAACCAAAAACATACTTCGACAGTACAATGCGGACTCACAAACAGACAGACTGTGTACACATGTTTTTCGGGATCTCTGACCCCTACAAATTGTAAATCCTTCGGAAACTGTAAGTCTAGAAAAATCTCGATTACAAGGATTTCTTCTTTAGAAAGTAAAAATTGAATATCAATTTGTGTTAAGATTAATTTATAAGCTTTACCTTTTAAAATCTCTCTGTTACACGTCATAAAGAATGTTTGCTCTGGAACTCAAAGTTGCAATCAATTCTCGTATTATTCAGCAACAAAAAATATACAGAGAGTTTCACTCCAAGTTAAACATGGCTAATAACTTTAACAAACTGTAAAAACATTAGGACAAAAGTTTCATGTGGCTTGCCTTGCCTTGGGCGGAAAATTATAACATATGAGATGTTAAATTTCCTTCGCTAATGTTAAACCTTTGGACGTGGAATGTATTTGTATTTTAAAAATATCTCCACAGGAATTTAATATTTCTAACGTCTTTTTTTCTATGTAATCAAAGTATGTATAGTATACATTACTTGGTTGACAAATAGTTATAAAATATATTTTATGTATTAAACTCTGCTAACAAGCTGCAAGTAAAATTTTCCCACTTCAAATAAAATGAAGTACATATTTAACACATATTTTGACAACTAAAAAAGAAGAAGAAAGAAAAAATATGCGTCAAGCATAGATTATGTACACTTTCCAAGAGTTCCAGAATAATTTAACAAAACTTAAGGTAAAGAAGATACCTATGTATGTACGCAAACGCATTTGAAAGCCATGTTTCAATAATTATTGTACATACCCGGAAAGATACTACAATTCTTTTCTGAATATCTGTATACGATCTGTCGATTTGCATGAATTCTACATAGTATGTTAAAATTTATTTTAGTTAGAAAACGCAGAACACAATTGAAAATTCACTTTTAGCAAGTTTTATCAACAGACGGAAACGTTTAATAAGACAAAGAAAATGCCTAAGAAAACGTTTTAGAAAGCATATAATTCATTTGAAATCCAAATTTTAACAACTGCCGCCTATACCCGGAAAGGCACTCCAATTCTTTTGTGCAGCTCTGTGTATGATCTATAGATTAGTACAGATTATACAAATTAGTTTAGTACGAAACGCGTACCGCACAGATTTTTATACCCGCCACATATTAAGATGCAATTTAATTCGGGAACAAATATGCTTAAAACTGCTGAAATCACACTTCCCGAATTTACTACCCATAGGCAGCATGTATCCAGTTCTTGCCGTAGCCTTGCATATGATTTTATTTATATGCTGCAAACATATCTTAGTATAATATATATACTTCAGCCTGAAAATGCATAATTCAAATTAAAAAATAAATTTAAGCAATTCACGTTCATTCCTAGTAATGCGTACGAATTCTTTGTTGTAGCCCCGTATATAGCCTATAAAATTTATGAAAACTATGTAGTATGCAAAGATTTTGTTAAACTTAAAAACGCATGCTATTACTGAAATCGAATTTTCAGCGATCACTTCTAATAGCAAACACTTCGGGTACAGTACTGTAATCGAAATCTTTATGTGTCCGTGTAAATGAACTATAAATGCAATGCACATTATATTCAACTACAACCATCTGGTAGTAAACCTCATTAACGTATATCAGTTTCATCATGTTTGAAATAATGCGACATAATTGAAATACGATACGAGCAGTTTTTCCTCGTAGATCGTTATATAGCTGAACACATTCGTGTGACCCTATAAATGAATGATAAATGCTTTGCGCCTCATAATCTGCAGAAAGCATGTATTAGTGCACCTCAGTAATTCATATCAATTTCATTATGTTTGTAACACACATTCTATAATAACGATCTTCTAGTGCAAGTCTATAATGTATATTTAAAAAATATTCAGGACTTTCTTTTGAAAACTCGGGTCAACTCAAATCCGTCACGAAAGAATTAAAATCTAACCCGAAACATTTAAAGTGCACCGGATCCGAAACCGACCCACAACAAAAATATTAGTGTCAACCCAATCCGACTCATGTTTGGGTAAAATTGGGTTGCCCAACCCGATCCAGTACTCTATTTCGAAGCTATTTACACGTTTTAAATCCTATCTGACTTGTTGTGCATTAGATTATATATTAAGTGTTCCTTTCCTGAAATTCCTAGTGTGGAAGTAAAGAAGGACATCATAGAGCAAAGAGAAAGAATAGAGATGTAATGTGATGGCTGGGAGTGATGCCAAAAATATAACCCTAAAATCCGCTACGTTCGGCCCAAACACAATCACGTGCTTTCGCAAGAAAAGAAGAAAACTTTTAATAATACAGTTTTTAATTCTTAATGCAGTGAAATTCTCCTTTAGAATGCTTAAATATAGGCAGATCATTTTCATTTAGAGAAAAAATGCACGAGTGATGTCAAAGAATTCGGTCCTTGTTTCACGTACTTCTATTGTTTGGGCAGAATGAGGGCATTTAAATTTGTGCGATAACGCGCAACATATTGCAAACCGTTTTTACGGCATAATGCATCTCCACGCATATTCAAAGAAACATGAAACTGTCGTGGGTAACGAAACTGTTACGCACTTAATATAGGCGTCACGCGTCGTGTGCATCGTTGTATATCAGTAAACAGTCTATTTTATTTGAGAGAATAAAATACAAAAATGTACATTTCAGATTCTTGAATCTTGAGAGCAATATGTGCCTGTGCAATGTTCCAAGCAAGGTTTTGGTCAACAAACATGGTCGACAAGCCATTAGTTTAATCATTATGTTTTGTAATAGTTACACAACTTTTTAACAAAAAAATGCTATTTATGTTTCATAGCATTTTTAGCATGCCGAATTTTTTTTCTGCTGGTTTGGTAACAAAAAGCGGCCCGCAAAGAGTTAAATTCATGAGTTTAAATAATTAAAATGCGTTGTGTTGCTTATTTCATTAGTATAACAAATATCAAACATTAATTAAGTCAGTAGCAACATCACATTACCACAACATAGAACAAATGAAAACTGTCAGTTACGGTGTTTACCAACACAAATAACACTCGTGTAAATAGATTACTTTGTTCTAAATTAATTAATTAAAACATAAAATTTAACTTAACTCACGCATAAAGCTCACAGAGAGTCATTAATTATATATTTATGTAAGCACGCATTTTGAAGTTCATAATTAGTTGATGGAAAGTCAACGTTTCATCAAAGCTGTCAGTTCAGAATATAAAAGTTCAAACAGTTAATATTCTACATTACACAGTAAAATTCTGTATTTTTCTAATATTTTTCTTTGAATATTAAATATTAAATTTAATAATACAAGTTTTTTAAACTGTTTTAAATTACAATAATTTTGTAATGGGTTTAAATTAATGTAATTAATTATAAAATGAAATGAAGAGTTTCGTAGTTAAAGCTTTTTTTAATTTGACAAAATTATCTTTATAAACTATGCATAAAAATCACTTCAAAATATCAAAATACAGTCGAACCCCGTTAATACGCGAATAAAGGGACCGATCAAACTTAGCGTATTAAACGGGTTCGCGTATTAACCGAAGTTCGTGAATTTTCGCTCAGTGATCCATATAATAACAATCTATACTGATAAAATAGGGTTCGTACGCATTGGGGGATTCAAAGGAATTTAGGTGCTTTAGTACCAGAAATTTCGTAAAGTGCTGGTCTCTATATCTGAAGATATAATTTTTTCCATTAAATATGCCAAATATTACTTTAGAAAATTCAAGTAAAAGGTGCTTGAAAGTCATTGAAGCGAACGAACCCTGTAAAACACATCTTTATGACACCTTTTAGCTTTTTCAAGACATAAAATGATATTTTATTTGTTTTTATCATTACCATGTGTTTAATAAGAAGGAACGTTCGAAATCTGGAAATTCAAATAAAAGTTATTGTCTCAAGTAAAAATCCTATGTATTTCCATTAGATTATTTAGATTTACTATGCAAGTCACATAAAATTGAACGAAACGAACAAAAAAATGTGTGCTAACCATTTAAACTAAAACTAATGTGAACAAAATTTAAATCCTTCTTAGCTATACAGAACAAATTGAGAAAAGTGTCGATAGTACTCCAAAGTCGATATAAAAAAACAAAAGTTTAAAGTTAATGAAGTCAATAATTACATAAGTTACTTTTTGGAAAAGTAGCCTGTCTTTTGGCCTGTTTCACATGAGGCCGCGCCATTAGCATAATGTTTTCAGCCATATTTAGGTGATGGTAAGGTTCTCTCGTCAAGGTTTCAGCGCAGGTTCATCCTCTTCTTCCTCCTCATCCGGTTTATCAGGCTTTGTTGATGTCATCCAGACTTCTGAGCCAGGATACTACTAGATCTTTTTTCAATATTAATGAACGTGTCTAAATAGACAAGCTTCCCCTACAGTTTCTTGTTCGCCAAGCCAGTGTTCTTCAACATCAGAGTTCGGGATCGGCTCTTTGCAAATGATGTCCTCGCTACTTCCAAAACTCCCTTTTCCAAAACAATTTGCAATCGGCATTGGTGTAACATTCTTCCATGCTACGGTAAGTAGGTGCATAGCGTCATTGGCTGTAATAGGACGACCTCTTGGAAAGAATAGTTCCTGTCGTGTTCCATTTGGTGAAGGCATTGTCGTAGTACGCGGGTCTTGTAATTCTGTTAATGATTCCTTATCTAGTGGCTGAGTGACAATGGTCGAGGTTGGAGGTAAAAATTCAATTTGGACTTCCACCAGGCCTCCTTTATCTTTCGGATGCGCAGGACAATTGTCCGCAGGCAATAACACATGGCGTGATTCTTTTACCATAGGCCGGTCATGTTAAAAAAAGATTGTCCGTCATTCACGCTCTGCGCTGACTTTCGCACAGGAAGGGAATATTTTTGACGTTTTTAAAGCATCGCGGATTGCGGGATTTCTATATGACCAGTAGCTTTATTTTTATCTGGACCATCAGATTTTGCATCAAATCGAAGAGTAAGACGGTCTTTGCTTAGTTTACCCCCAGGACACGCTTCTCCTTTTATAGCCATTGTTTTGTTGGATGTCATTCTGTAAAAAAATCTATATTCGTCCACGTTGTAAATATCACGACTTGAGTAGTTTTTTGCAAGCTGCCGAAGCACGTTTGTTTTCCAACAAACGTCTTCGTTGTTTACAGAAGCTGATTCAACGCGCACTTTCTGAAATTTTATTCCGTGGCGAGATTTATCCAGCCATTTATTTGAAGCATTGAAATTTAACAATACCATTTTTGCTGCGACTTCAGAACCTTTTTCTAGGATTTGCATGCCGCTTATTGGGATATTTGTAGAACGCGCCTGAACAAACCACTCGTGGAGGTCCTTAAACTTGGCGGTTTTTATTTTCTTGCTCCTTGCTCCACCAACAACAGCTTGGTTAACAATGACATCCCTAATATTCAGAAAAGTCCTTAGAGTTGATTCTTTATTCCTTTTTATTTGGACAATGCCGATTTATTCCGGACAGCCTGGGCATCGTACTGATTTATAGTTTGTAACTTATCAGTGATAGAGAGAGACTTTCTTTTGATGTGTTTTGTGCTCTTCTTGCCACAGTAAAGACTAGGTCTAACTTTTAAAAGAATACACAGTTATCCTTGACCAGAATCCACCGGGAGTGACAAGTCACCCTCTTCCTTCATAAGGCATGCCGCACACTGAGGCGACAAGTGGAAGATAAAGTGCGACTTAGGAGGACAAACAGATCGAAGCAAAAAAAGAAAACTGTTTCAAAGGTGTTTAAACTTGTCTTTCTCCTGATGCCAAGCAACATGTTGCACGAAGCCCTTCAGTGTGCGGCCCGCTTTAGATACCACAACACTGATCAAACAACGAACCGGCACTGCTCGAAGTTAGGATAGGGGGTCAAATCGTTTCTCTATCGTAGGGGAAAAGTTCGCTTTTCGCTTCTTTATCGGATAATATTTCTACTAGTTCTTTCTAATCAAGGTGAAAACAACATTTTTGCTTATTTATTGTGCACTCGTTAGGAGTAAATTTTTCTCCCCGCTTTTCCTGGCCAGTTTGACTATACGAAATAATCGGCGCCGGGAAAGCTTTCTCGATTAAAAAACAAAGGCTCAAACTAATAATTTTTGTAAAGCTATTCATGGTTGCATTAAATTTGGACGAAAAAAAAAACATTCATAATTTAAAGACTTGTCTTATGAAATGTATGTTTTATGAGACTAGGGGGCTCTGCTTCCTACGAGCTACGCTCGCCAACCACCGTTCAGGCACACCAAAATCCAAAAAGCACGCTAATTTGATCGGCTTTAAAAATATTGAATTAAAAAAAAAACCTAAAAAAACAGTAGCGATCTCTCTGTAAACGGGTTTCCATTCGTTTTCCTTGGATTGAGGATTTTTAAGACCAAATCTGCTGCTATTAAGAGATACAATGGCTGTTTTCGTATTTAATTATTAAAAAAATTAGTTAAACATTTGAAAATAAGCTAATGTAAAATGAATTAAGTAAACAGTGTCATTGTCTCCCGGTATTTTTTAACAGCGCTATAAGATAGTTCTTTTAAATAATTCATTTTAAATGTATCGTTTCAAATTTGACGTAATTTACACCAAAGTTTTATTTCTCTTATTAATATTCACGTGAAAATACTTTTGTTGTTAGAAGGAAATATTATTTGCGCTGTCTTCGTATTCACGATAATAGTTGAAAAGATTATCTCAAAATATCTCGCGCAAATACATTTTTTAATTTAAATTGTTTTGCCATATTTTTTGGCCATTTTAAATATGACGTAATTTCCCCCATTTAAAAGTTGTAACGCATAATAATGATTTTTTTATTTTAAGATTTTGTGTCTCTTTTAAAATTCAAGTGTAAATATGGTTCTTATGACGTAATTTTCCTGCTTTTAACATGTAATCATTTAATTCTAATTTTAAAGGGGTTTTTTCTGTTTATAATAGTCACGTGTAAATAAATTTTTAATTTGAAATAAACATTATTGTTTGCGCTGTTTATACAATTGGCAACGGTTTAAATTAATACCATTTTCTAAAATTCGTAAAAGATATCTCTCGAAATGCTGAAAATTTGAATTTAAGATCCTCATTTGGATTTAAAACCTCAAAAAATGATTCAAATATAAAAAATAAATGCAATCTGCACACCGGGAACTTATAACGTATAAAATGATCTAAAAATGATTAAATTCTCATGCATAGTTTTTGCTTCAATAAAACTTTTTTAATGGAACGATTTTGTCCAACTTTAGCTTTAAATATCTCTTAAAATAATTCTTCGATTTGAAAACTGTCTGCATCAGTGTGTTTATCAAACATTTCTCTATAATGCTACCGATTTTCATATTTTTGTATGCAACAGTTTTTTTAATATTAAGGGAGAAAAGCCATGCTTAAGCATTCAAATTGGATGCCGATCTACCTGGAATATCTACGCAGATTTTCATTGGTCAATTTCCAAATCAAAACTTTTTTTTTATATATACTAGGGGATCGAACCCGAGCTCCTCGGGTTACAGAGTATAGGTAAAAACTATTCTTTTCTTTTTAATTGTAATTATTTTTTTATATGTAATATATATTTTAGATTGTCAACTAACATCAAAAAGAATTTTTATCTGAAAAATATCAATTATACAATCAAATAAAGTTTTAAAATTTATTAAAAGCGATACTTTCACATGCCACCGCATGCCAGGAGTTATTAGCCCAAGATTTTGCGACTTACGGCAGTCTTTCCGATCATTTTAGTGCAAGCGCGTGGTTCAATAACATGTCTGTTAAATTTGTTTCTTATTTACATTATTTTATTTATTTTTCTATAGAGGAAGTTTTAATTTTGTTATAGAACATTAGACGGAAACAAATGCTGAACTTTTTACATTGTTTTAAGAGCAAACGGATTAATCTTTCGTAATCGAGCTACACGTGATAGATAAATTTAAAAATAATTCATGCTTGAAAATCTATATATATATTATGCTATCGTACGTGGCACAGAAATTGCGATTATTTCTTAATTGTTTAATGGCAACACCTGAATGAAACGCATCTCATTGGTTATTGTGCAATATTTTTAAAAAGGGAATAACAATAAATAAAAAAAAATTTAATTAATACATATAGAACAAAACAATTTATATAATTAAAAAAAAATAATAATAAAAGTAAATAAACAATTTATTAATAAATAAACAACAACATCCGGGTTACCATATCAAGCAAAATAACGGCACTTTGGCGCCAGTTAAGTACCTCGGTGCGTATATGACATTGGCATCAGAAAAACATCACGCCAACGTGTTGCGTATATGACATCTGTGCCGTATTTTATTCATCTCACTTAAAATACAATAAATAAATAAATAAAGGTATTTTTCCAGTATAGGTACTTGGCGAAATAGAGAAAGGTCCTTGGCAAGAAAAGAAATTTGGCAACCTATTTCATCAAAATATTTTTTTTCGAATAAAGCTACATAAAAGTTGCTATGATTGCAAAAAGTTTGTACTTTTATGTTAGCTGGGCGCAATTCTCGCCAATAGCATTTTTTATTTTTCGAGGGGTAAATTAAAACAATGCTTTGATGTTGAAATTAAATTGTTTATGGTATTTATTCTTTTCTTTTCTTTTTTTAAGGAATTTTTTTTAAGTGAAATTCATGAATTTGAAAAGTTTCAGTTTTAAATTAAAGTTATCCATTTTAAAATGAGTGAAAGGATTATATTTTAATCTAAATTAATTAAATATGAAAAAATTCAACTTGTACAATGTTTAGCGATTTATCACCTGTGCCCGACTAACATAAAAATACCGAGTTCTTGATTTTTCTATCAGAATCTTCCGATTTGGCGAAGGATTGAGCAAGTAAATTAAATTATGAATAAAAGTAACATATACAATGCCAAGCATACATTTAAGGGAGACCAAACTGGTCCCCACGGGCGGCTAGTTATTTTAAAAACTATAATAACTCAGTCAATTAAGATACAATTTTCAAACAAATTGCGTTTGAAAGTAGATTTTTTTCTCTATTTGACGGTGTAAAAACTGAAAATGTGCGATATTTGGGAACTTAAAAAATCGCTGACATAGCACACATTATAATTTCATTTTTTTTTTTCAGTTTTTATGAGAAAATGGCAACAAAAGGTACAGTAATATATTATTTTCTTACCTCCGTGATTATTTTCCCTCTACTTTCAACCCTCAATGACTTTTAACAAAAATGGAGTACTTCAGTTGCCACAATTACAAAAAATGTATTAAAAACTACAAAAAAATTAATATCTCAAAATTAAACTGAGATACAACTTTCAAACAAATTGCATTAAAAAGTACATTTTTTTCCTTATACGACGGTGTAAAAATTTAAAATGTGCGATGTTTAGAAGTTTAAAATTTTGCAGTAGAGAAAATTTTAATGTCAAAATTTCATTTCAAATTTCAAAGTGTTGCCATTCGCAAAATGACGTATGCGTTACGCACAGATATGTTTGTTATTTATAATATAGATAGAAGGATATTCCCTCTCTAAAACGTCCTGTGTTTCAAATAAAGTTCATTCGCGTATTAAAAGTAGGTTTTTCTTGCCACGGGACTGATAAAATTTCGCGTCTTAAACGGATTCACGTATTAACCGTTTGCGTATTAAGAAGGGGTTTTTTAATGCATAAGATAGACGTTTTTCAAGGGACCGAAGAAAATTCGCGTATTAAGCAGGGCGCGTATTAACGGGGTTCGACTGTACTCAATAATTCCTATACGTGATAAACATAAAATTTAAAAATATTTTCGAAAAAATTTAAATTGAAAAACTAGCAAACAACAACAACAAAAAAAAAATCATGCGAACACAAGGATAATGAAATTAACGGAAACGAACAAAAGTCTAATTTCATTATCTTTGTGTTCGCGTGATTTTTGTTTTTGTTTATTAGTCTTTCAATTTAAGTTTTTCAAAAATATTTCTATCATTTTATTATCTTGAGAATGTTGCCGTCTGATGCAATGAAACACGTCGAAATGTAAATAAATAAAGGTATTTTGCCTTTTTAAAATTTCTGTTTATCACTTATAGTAATTATTGTGTATTTTGAAAATTATTTTTAACAATGCATATCTTATATTTATATAAAAGAAAAGTCTGACTGTAATTTTTTAATTGTATTAGCTATACAGTTCTGTTATATATTTTCATGTCACTCGAATAACACATGTCACACATAAATTTTAGGCATATTTATAAATGAAAAGAGAATTGGAGTTAAACATGAAGGCCCTCTACGTTTAACACGGGGACGTTAACCGAATTAGCGGCTGGTTTGTTTTCTCCGTAGTTCTGTTGGTTTGTGTATCGTATTGGATGTTCTTGGTTTTTCTTTTGGATACAGTTGGGGTAAGCGAATTTACTTTTTTATTGGTGAATAATTTTGAACTGTTTGGTAGCTGTTTACATTGGTTTGTCTGTATTGTGTAGAGTAGTTGGCCTACCCTAACATCATGCCGAACTCTAAAGTTAAGGTGGTTTCTAAATACATTTCGGAAATGCCACTGGTTAATGTCGAAATGCCAGAATCTGCAGATGGTGGGTTTCAGCTTGTCAATAATAACCTGAATATGGCTAGTTCAACTGCATCTGTGGATTCCTTGTTAAAAATGGTAGTAGAAACGCAGGCAGGACGTTTAATATTTTCTTTATGAGCATAGAAACAGGAGCTACAACTAAGCGGAATCTTCGTGCCATTCAAGCAGAAATTAAAACAAAAATAGAAAATTTAAAGAATGTTGAAGATGTTAGATTCATCCGGACGGGCAATGTCATAATTAGCATGAAAGATATTTTATGTGCTATGGACACATGTAAAACAGCTACATTCCTTGGAATTCGGGTAACGTCTAGAAATTGCTTGGAAAAATATCACAGATTTCTACTCTTTTACGTTTCGGTAGACATCCCACTTGAGGGGATTGGTCAGTAAATCTCGGAAATGAATAATGCAATCTAAATTCTTGAGTTTAGTTGGCTTACACGGAAAGATAGGAAAAATTAGGCCTATCCGGTCCTGGGTACAGTTCTTCCTACAGAAGTGAAGACTTGGATCACGATGCAAAATATACAACATTTTATAGATCGCCTTCGCCAATGTCTGAAGTGTCGTAAGTTCAATCATTCCACTGTCAGATGTAAACCGATCAACTATGTGCCAGTGTGGTATCCAACATGCGGGGCCTTCTAAAGACCCAGTAAGATTAGTAATTGTGGGAATGAGCATAGAGGAGACTACAATCGATATCCATCTCACCACAAAGAAGTGGAATTTCTGAGATTTAAATGTCAAATCTTTCTATCATTTGTTGGTGCCTGGAGACAATTTTCCAGAAAACTGAGTCCAAATCCTACGCTAAGGCAATGAGTGCAAAAAAAACTGATTTAGATGCGCTACACAATATAATAGAGGCACATACAAACATCATGTTGAAAATCATATTTGACTACAGTACCCATCAGTCTGAAAGGTTCTAGAATCAATTACAACATTAAGTAGCATGCTTGTGAACTGTTTGGCGAAATTAAGCAACGGCTCACCTGAAAGGCGCAAACACACTAACCAAGGTGAGGACTCCCAGGTGAAGTAATTATATTAAAATGTGATTGCTCTTTTTTATGATTGGGTTCATGGTGGCTGCAGGATGCAGTTTTCCTGTGTTTAGTCGTTGCCTTGTTTATTACCCTTTGCTTTTCATCTCTCTTATTTTATCCCCATATGGGACTTAGAATCTTACAGTGTAGCTGTAAAAGGATTAATAATAAACAAGTCTGGCTCAACTGTCCTCCATTTCCGAAGGCAGACGTTCTGGTTTTACAAGAAACTTTCCGAGCATCACACAAAAATTTTAATATCCCCGAAAAGATTTTGTATCGTCTGGACATGTTAGGTCGACCAATTGGTGGTGAAGCGCATCTAAACACAATAAACACAAAGTGGAACTAAACACAATAAAGAGCAGTAAACACAGCCCCCTGAACCTATGCGCTGATTTAAATATGTCGGCTTTCGCAGCCAGATTATTTTATGTTTTTGTCCGGTACCTTGATTTTTAATACCATCATTTTCGATCAATCATCTTTGCCCTATTTTCACGGAAAGCAAAAAGATTATTAGTAAAGAGCGGTATTTAATGTAAGAAGACTTGTCAAACGCTGAAAGAAAATTGCCTATGACTGGTACTATGTTTGAGTTAGCACGTAGGCCTAGTTTTCAAAGTGCTGTAAGCAAAAATTCAGCGAAATTTTAATCTAGATTTGAAGTTCGGTAGCTTTGTGGTCAGCGCATCGAACTGCCACGCATCAGATCAGGTCAAAAATACGCTTCCGGCTTTGCGAAAGGTTTACGAAACGTTTTCTTCTTTGGGGTCTATAAAATGAGTATCAAAACTTGCTTGGGAACTAAACATTGGATGTTTCATGTTAGGCTGAGCACTTGACATAGACATATGCTGTACTAAACATTGGGTGTTCCATGTTAGGTTGAGCACTTGACATGGACATATGCTATACTAAACATTGGGTCTTCCATGTTAGGCTGAGCACTTGACATGGGCATATGCTATATAGCACCTCACTGTCTAGAAAGTAGAGTTGAGTGCTGCCAGCCATAATTCTTAATGTGTTGTAACACTGCTTAGTTTAGAGTTAAGTTTTATTCGAGATTTATAGATTAGTATTTGCGTTCTAAAAGATTCAGGAAGTGCAGCGCCATCTGTTGCTGAAAGCATAAAGTATTTTTTAAATGATTGAATAGAAAATTTATAGCTCACCTAATAAACATGGTGTTTTTATATAAATATATGTGCACGTACATTTACATATTCAGTAAATGAAATATATTTAAAATAAAATGTGGTTCATAAAAGAGCAATATTTTAGAGAACTACTTTTCATTTGGCCTTTTTCCAATTTTCCGTTTCGTTATCTATATTCCTAAGTATTAAAATTCTGAATCTCTACCGTTTTTAATTAAGGAGATTCAACATTTTGAAAATTCGTCACTAAATGCAATCAGAGAAATAATTATTGAATACACAAAAATAATAAATAGCCTTAGATTTCGTTATTAATACTATATTATACTTATTTTTATAAACTCCAAAACAATGTTTATACATATTGCATTCTTTCATCAGAAAATCTTTAAAAAAAACAATGGAAAAGAAATGAGAGTTATTTTAAAATAAACGATAATTTAATGCCTTGAAAACTAATTTGCATGTATTCAATGAAATGGTTTTAGGAAGTTTTATCTGAAATAACATCTTGAAATTATTCATGAGCTATCTCACGTTTCAATGTACACAGATTAAAACACGCTCTTAATTGAAGCTGAAAAAATAGTTTAAAATATATCATTTTATCGACGTCCCACACTTTCAATTATTTTCCTTTATCTTTTAAATATCATTGTATGAAAGACTGGGAATCCAATAATGAAAATATATATTTGAAATTAAATTTCTTTTAAATGTTTTATCCACATGAATATTTATATGTAGTGATTTTGACTAGAACATATTAAATTAGAACGGTGAATTTTCATTTGCATTGTATATTACTACGATAGCATTTTCCAATCTATTGATTCATAGAAGAATAAAAATTAGTATTATTTTTTAAATGCCAAAAATAATGTTCAATGTAAAAAACATTATCAATATTATAAACCTTTCTTTTTGTGGCTTTACCATGAAGATTTGCACTTGAAAAATGTTATTAAATTTTACTTTTCTATTTTTGATGAAAAAAAAGTCGTAATATTGCTTTTCCTTATTTAGCAATATATATATATTTTTTTAGACTCCGGAGTGAATTCGACATTACAGAAACACAGTTACTTGTCCCTGAAAGGGTTAATACAGCTTTATAATTCTTTTATTCAATAAATTATTCCTGTATTCAATTATTACTAAATTAAATTTAAATGTGAATAAATATTGGAGAATATAGATAATTAATAATTAATTTTTTACGCTATAAATTTATTTAAAAGTTCTAATTTTTTTGTTTCGTTATAATATACGTAATTTACTTTTATAATCATTATTTTCTTAGCAATTGAAATCGCAAATATTGTTAAATGCAGACCTAAGAAGAATACGATGAATTTTTGTGCTTTAATTCTTTATTTACACATTCTTTACTTGAAATATTAAAAAAAAATATTAGATAGCAAAGATATATTGAATACTTTGTTGGTTACAGTTTTCTACTGTTGTTTTCATCGCAGTTAATTTACAATTTATTTATAGTTATTGTTTTGGCGAAATCGCATTGAGTTTTTACTTTCTTTTATCTTCACAAGAAGAAAGTATATGATTCTTGAAAAATTTCGACTTCAGGTTTTCGATGGATTTATACATTTTAGTCCTGAACACGATTTGATGGTTTTTACAAAATTCCTGTCTGTGAGACTGTCTGTCAATCTGTCACTTTGTGAGTCTATATGGGATAAAAATTTTGTGGGCGCTCTATCTCAAGAACCAATGCACGGAATTTCATAAAACTTTAGGTTCATTTAGACCTTGATATTAACTGGTACTGAATACGTTTTGGTGTAAATCGACCAACAGGTGGCGCTGCTATGCTACATTTTTCATGATTTCCGCAATAGCTCTATCTCAAGAACTAAAGTACGAATTTTCATCAAACTTCAGATTCAGCTAGTCCCTGATATAAATTACTGCTGTTTAGTTTCTGTGTAAATCGCCCAACAGATGGTGCTGCAATTCTGCATTTTTCACGATTTTTTCAATATCTCAAGAACTAAAGCAGGAATTTTCCTGAAGCTTCAGGTTCAGTTAGTCCCTGGCATAAATTGGTCCTAATTAATTTGTGGGGTAAATTGCCCGACACGTGGCGCTGCTATGCAGAGTTTTTTGCGATACCCGCAATAGCTCTATCTCAAAAACTAATGCACGGATTTTCATCAAACTTCAGATTCAGTTAGAAGTCCACACAAGTTGTTGATAATTAGATTTTGGTGTAAATCACCTAACCGATGGCGCTGATGTGCTGCATTTTTCAGGACATATTAACATCTATGAGACAGAAGAAAGTTCTGGAATTGCCATATCGGACTAGTTTATTTTCGCGCCATCTGTCATCTTGGAATCACGAGCTTTTGTTTATATTTTAGTTTGAGTTTTGTCGCGAAATGAGTATGACGTAGTACGTTTAAATATTAAAATGTTACTTTCGAAAGTAAAATTCATGACTCTTTATGAAAAATATATTCTGAGTTTAAAGTTTTTGATGTGATTTTATGATAATAATATTTCAGTTAAAAGTATAATTATCTTGTTAAATTAACGTAAAAATCATATTTTTTCAAAGAAATGCTTCTTTTGGAACAAGCATCTCGCTGCACCGTAAAAAAGACTTTTGTTTCTTTCTAAAAATATATAATAGAACCACAGCATGGAAATATACCATAACTTTTTCCGAGTTACCGAAGATTCAAAAAGTTCTTATTTCATTCATCATTTGGCACATCAAAAACTAATATATTTTCGAGATTAAAAGAATCATCTATAAAGAAAATCTCCTTTTTCTGCCACTGAAGTTTTCAGAAACTTTTCCTAACCATTTTTACTTTCTTCTACCTTCAATAGAAGAAGGTACTGTAATCGTAATCTTTTTCGACTTCTGGTTTTCGAGGGTTTTAGTGGTTTACGTTTTAAGGGTCGGAAATCCCAAAATACATGTTTATAGAAAATGTCTGTCTGTCCGTGTGTCTGTCGCCATTGTACCATCAAAAAGTGTATGAAGTGTGCATAGAAATGAACCAATTTTTTTTTTATGTTTTTATCTACGGAAAGCAAGTCCTCCCTTCATTTGACAAAAAATCGGCGGAAGGGGCGCTGTAATAGCGATTTTTGTGCGATTTTGAATATTGTACCATCGAAAAGTGTATGAAGTTATATATAGAATTGAACCAATTTTTTTTTAAGTTCTTGGTTATGGTAAGCAGGTCGTTCCTTAATTTGGAAAAAAATCACCAGTAGGGGGCGCTGTAATAGCGATTTTTGTGCAATCTTCTTAATTTTTCGTGGTTCTGTTGTACACCAGTGGCTCGTGAATCGACGGGATCTACCCATCCTGATAAGCCGACTATTCGTGATTTTAATGAATATCATGATCGATATTAAGTCGTTTCTACTCCGATTAATTGACTGAAACAGAAATTTAAGATGAAAGTCAAAGTTGTTATAGTATTGAACTAATAAAAATGAAATACTGACATTTATAACGACATTTTGAAATATTAAAATATATGAAATAGAAGAAGGTTTTGGGATTGACACATCCAACTAGTTATTGCATATTAAGCAGTTTTCTCAAACCGAAGTATCGGTTTTTACAAGGCTATTAACCCCTTAAGCACCATATTCAATTTAGTGATAGTAGTATGAATATCAGATATGTTAAATTTCGTCATTTTCGCCGAATCACAACAGCAATTAGCGACGTAAAATACCAGGTGCTTAGAACATTACAGTCTGGACGTAAAATGAGGACGTGCGCATGTAGGTTCTGGTTAGCCAGGTGTCCCGCGTAAATGAGGGATCAAAGAGCTCTGGCCAACACTAATTACCCGACTGCAAAGAAGGGTCATGTGTTTCACGCGTATCTGTGTATGTGGATTTCTTTATACCCTCGAAACATCCCAACGGCTGGATGGATTTTAATGAATGAGGTCTGTATCGATTCATCTTAACCGTCCGATGGTTATAGGCTAGGTTTTGTTTTTATAAATTCAAAATGGCGGTAGAGACGAAAAAAATTACGCACCCTATTGAGTGGCTTACACTGTTAAAAATTTTGCAGCATTCTGGCAGGTCATTCGACCGTTTTTTATAAAAACGGTTTCATAACCATAATTTAACTATATTCTGACCATAAAATGGCCAATAATATGGTCAGAATAGTGTTAAATTCACGGTTGTGTAACCGTTTTCGGAAAAAACGGTCAAATGAGCTGCCAGAATGCTGCAAATTTTTAACAGTGTATCATTGGATAGGTCTTTCAAAATGAAGACGATGTTTCATTGGCTATTTTACAGTCAGAAGCTCCGTTAAAATATTATACAACCTGGCAGTTGTGTATGTAGGATCTCTAGCTTTACTGCAACTCTGACCATCATAGACATCTATAGACCTCATCAAAATAGTGTTTGTAAGTAGGAACTAACAATTAAACACAACTTAAAAGTCATCAATACAAGTAAATAAAAAAAAAATAGGTAAGTAATATAAACAAGTAATATAATAAAAAAAAAATTAAGCCAATTCCTACTTAGGTCAATAAGAGAATTTTTTTTCTCCCATTCTTCTTTCCTCTTGAGTGCGGCTTAAAATGCCTTGATCAAGAAGAGGGCTCTCTCGGTCTTAAAATACCTTGATCAAGAAGAGGGCTCTCTCGATTATTGAAAATTAATTAATTAAATTTAATTAAGGAATTAATATTTGAAAAAAACTGGATTAACATATCAAGTGTCATCCACTACAAGTTTAAAAAAAATTATTTGAGCTTGATTGGATGAATAATAAGTATTTTATTAACGATTGAAAATTTGAACAAGATATATATATCACGAGAGTGTGAGCTAATAGTATTGAAAAAAATAATTTCACATTGATGAGAAATAATTAATTGGTTCGCTTTTTACGCAGTCGGGTTTTTGATTTTTTAAATTTAATTGTTTATTTCTTATAGTTTATTTAGCGAAATTTAATCGCAGATAACTCTGCCATTAGATAAGCCGAAGAAAATTACTTTAAAATACTGGCGTCCAGAGCATTTGCAGTGCCGATTTACGCAGAAAACCTGACAACACTAGTTTTGGTACTTCTAATAAAAGGGTTCGTGATGTACGCAGGTACATCGTGGTGCTTAAGGGGACAAGGGTTCTTCAAACTGATTTATTTATTTATTTATTTATTTAATTATTTATTTATTTATTTTTAATTTTACTTTAAATTTTGTTCTGGTATTACTTTATTTTTAAGAGGAAATTTTCGTTTATAGAACTAAGTTCAAACAAAAGAGCTATAGTAACCTTCCTCCCTATATTTCAATTCGGTCAAATCACTGGATTTTAGAAGCTATTTCAATTTCAAATCATGTTATGTGATGAATGTTGACTTTAAATAATTACGCCGGTATAACCAGGGGCCTCGCTAAGGGGGAGGGTACCAGGGGGAACCTCCCCCCCCCAAACTTTCACGAAGGCTGTTACACTTGGCAAATTTACAAACTTAGTTGGCATATTTGTTTAAAACTTCAATAAAAACTATAATACCCTTTCTATTTCTGATAGACTTGGCAAAAATTACAAATCTAACTGGGAATATTATCACACTTTTTACAAATAAGAACTATATAACATTTTCTAATTGTGGTTACTTGGCAAAGTTATAAAACTAGTTGGCAAACACTGAAATTTGACTTGGCAATTTAAGGTCCTCTCCCCCACCAATAAAAAGTCTTCGCGGTGTCCCTGGGTATAACCTTAAATACATATAGTCATTTCAGAACAACGCAATTATAATTAATACGACACCACATTAAACCACTTCACAAAGTTAAAATTTAAAATTCAACGTTTTTCTTTTTCAAGCAAACTCGTTCACTTCCCCAGCTGTACTCAAATCGTTCTACCGTTGACAGTTTTAGCTTATTTAAATTTCAGCAGCCGGCGACAAACTTCAGGGAATTTAATCTAGGCGAGGCTTTTTTTGTCCATTTGATTAACGATTCTTACAGCATTATTTAAAAAAAATCTAAATATAATGAGATATGGGGCATTCTCACATTCTTTTGACTCCTATGTCCCTGAATAATAATATATATTTTAATACATTTTTTTGTGTTTTTTTTTTAATTTCATATACTGGGGAACATCCCATTGCATAACAATATTAACGAGATAAATAAGTTTTGACGATGTTGGGGGTCCAAATACTAGGAAAACTCCTATACCGTCCCGTTTCTCTGATGCTGATTTTTAAGTTTGGAGCTGTCTGTATAAAATTGTTTCCATAAAAGTAATTCGATGTAATTTTTTTACGAAACTGGGACAACTGTTTTATATAAATATGTAGCGAAAAATTAATCTGCACACATTTTTACGATTGATATTATTTTTTGAACTCTGTTCCTAGGTTTTTCATCCTCTTGCTAAACTTATACAGAAAATCACTTCAGATGCAGCCACATAATTTTTTCATGTTTTTTCTCATGCAGAAGTATGCTAGAGAAAGAATGTCTAAAATTACTTGACAGGAAATTTACTGCAGAACTTAAATCAGCATTTAAATATCAATTTCAAGATCGTGGCTTTATTATTAGTCTTACGTCCCCAAGGTTTATTCCTGCACTTTTCGAGGTAAATTAAAAACAAAAATTCATTTAATCTAATGTTAACAACTGTTTCTAAAAATCAATGAACATTGTGGCTATCACTTAGTCTTAACATGATTTTCCTAAAAATAGGTGGTAATTTCCTTACCGTCCCTTTTTTTTCCATTTTGTCCCCTTTTTCCTATACCGTCCCCTTTTGTTACCCTACTGCCCCTTTTTTAACAGCCCTTTAAGACAATGTTATACAAAAATTCTGTATTAAAAGTACTACATTTTTATTATTTCTTATTTGAATGTCTTGCGGGTACTATGCAAATTCATTATAAGTAAAAATTTAGAAGAAAATAGAAAGTTATAGTGGTAAAATGGTAAGGAAAATTAAACTCGCAAGTTTAAAATAAACCTCAGTTAAATAAAAAAATTTTCGCTGCTGACCATTTTTTCTTTATTTTGAATCATTAAGGCATTCGTCTATCAGATTAAAATGTTATTTTAGAAAGTTTAATTTCACCAGATTTTTATTCCCGAAAGTCAAAAGATTGTGAGAATGCCCCATATACTAATGCATATTTACACAGAACAGATTATTTATATTGAATATTACTACAGCCTTTTTTTTTATCACATTGCATTCCTTCATATACGAACCTCAGCACTCGCTATAAGATAATGAATGCCCTTACACCAACATCTAACGAAACGTGAATTCCAAAAAATTAACTTGAATTTTTCCATTTTCTATAAAGTGTAAAGAAACTTTTACGTTTGTTTGTATCGGAAGGAATATTTACGTTTTTAACATTCTTCGAGTAATAATTAAATAGAAATTTTCCATTTATTCCAGAAAAAATTACGACCATGCAACTTGGTAGTCCATCAAGAAGATCAGATTGTTCCAGTGTTCCACTTCCATTCAAAATATATGAAAATCAAAAATTAAAAGACATAAAATTCAGGTAGAATTAAGCCGTACTATGTAGAATTTATTTTTAGAATGCGAAAACAACTCTTTCTAAAGAGGAATCAATAATTATTATGAAAATTCATTCTTGTGGATTTATGAGAAAAGAAGATTACAAAAAGTCCACGAAATGGTGAAAAGATAATAACAAAGATAATTTACGAAAATAAAATGTTCTTTATTTTATAAATTAGAGCTTCTTAAATAAAGTAATGTAAGCTAAGATTAAAAATGTTTTCCTAACATAATCATGAACATTTATATATTTGCAGTTTTTCTGCACCCTACTATATACATAGATATAGTCTTGAGTAAATGATTTTATTGTTCGAAGTAGTACAAATGTAATCCTATGCCTCTAGTCTTATACAAACACTGAAAAAAATGGGGCAGTGTGGATTTCGCTGGGCAATTATTCTATAAATTAACACCAATAAAAGGAAAATCAAGAGAAAAAGCCGGACAGATTTACAATTTATTTTTTATTTGGAAACTTTGAAAAATCTTTTTGGGGTTCAATATTTGTGATGACTTATTGAAGCTAATACGTATATTAGCATTTATCATTTCTACAATTAATTTATTTTATTATCTTATATTTGACATGTAATAATACATCAGGCAAAGTTTACTTTCTGAAGATCTGATTGCATATATAAATAAATGTAACAAAATTTTCAAAGAAGAATAATTCTAACTCAAACTAAGTATATTACATAAGGATGAAATAGAATGTTTATTAACACATTGTTTACCGGCAGTTATGTATAAAATCTAAGTTTTGTAACAGTTGAAACTCCGCCCTTTTATAAGTCCTTTATAAATTGGTTTCCAAGGTACATTTTTGAAATTTATGCATCAGTACACACCATACAGTGTACATTACAATAAATAATAAAAATAAATATGTAATGATATTATTTAACCCTTTGAGGGGCCATGTACTTCTATTCCTAAAATGTTAAATAATCATGCTGAATAAATCATTGACCAGAATTTAAAACAAATAAATTACCTTAAAATGTACGGATATAATACAAAATTTCTTATAATCTAAAAAAATATATGTTAAATGATATAAATGCATTTTGTGTTAGGTAAAAGCCATGCCTTATACAATGATGTTATTTAACCCTTTGAGGGGCAATGTACTTCTATTTCTAAAATGTTGAACCAAAATTTAAAAACAAATTTATTTCAAAATAATAAAAGCTCTTCTTCACGTGCTTAATAAAATGAAATTTTTCATTCCAAAAATCTGGTGCCAATGTGGCATTTCGCAATTTAAAATTAAGTGTGATGTATTATATTCCACCGCCCTTCAAGGGGTTAAACAAGAGAATTCTTGCCACCAATCAACAATACATTAATAAACATTTTATTAAAGATAAAATATTACTAAAACAATAGTTTTAATTTAAATGAATGCATATAAATTTGTTGTTTCTTACAGCAATCTTTATATTAGAATATGTTTAGATTTTAAACGCAAATATGAAAAAAAAATTCTAATTATTATGTCATTACTCGAAATCATATTCCCCTTACAAAACTAATAAAAAAACATTTATAACAAACTTCATTTATAATAAGGTTATAATATTATAAAAACTTAGTTCACTCATTATCAATAACAGAATATGGAAATAATCGAGGTCTATAATTAACGAGAAAGAAATATCGTAATTCCTTTAAATAATACTTTTTCTTCTTTGATTAAAAAGAAACTGCAATCATCATGTTTCATCGGTTGATTGCATTCTGAATTTAACCAGAAAAGGATCAATGCGATTTGATGCCTATTGTATATGGAAATTTTTTTTTGAATTCATTCCGAAAGATATTTTCTTTCTTTTTAAATTAAATCATAATTATTAGAATCTTTCTGCTTACTGCATTCCAAATTATTAAGTAAATTGTAAATCGTTTAGCTGTATATTATGTATTTAAAAAATAATAGCAAGAAACGCTAACAAATCAAATAACTTGGAATTAAAATATCACTTTTCTCGCATAGTTAAAAAGGGTGACTTAAATTTTCTCCACCAGGAAACATCACCCATTAAAAAAGGAAAAAAATATATATATAATTAATCAAAAAGATTTCTAAAATATATATATTTTAGTTTTGCTACTGATTATTTTTTAGAAGTTAAAATTATTTGAACAGACATTTCTTTTATAGTTAAAAAATGATCACTTCGTATATATTTTTAAATTAGTGAAAAATATTTTTAAACTACAGTGTGTCCGAGCTAAAACTATACAAAAGTTATGGCTTATTATTACAAAACTATCCATTAGAATATAATAGACTGATCCCATGTGGATTGGAAATCCCTCCGAGATTTTTTGGGACACCATACTATCACAGAGATGTTACCGCGTTTTTGAATATGATATTTCCTAGAAGTTGGATTGTAAGACGGGGCAGAATTGCCTGGCCACCAAGGTCTCTGGTTTTGACTTCATTAGACTTTTTTGCTTGGGTATTCATTAAATCCGTTGTGTACTATAAACAAAAAATTGCTGTGGTTGAGTTGAAGAAGTGTATCATTCAAGCAATTCGTCTAATAACTCCTGATATAACACATCGACTGATAAGTTCCCGGTCTAATGAAGAAAATACAACTTTTTTGGTCAAACTCGATTTTATTCATCAACATAGTCTCCTTTAAGAGCATTACAATCATTCCAGTAACCTCTCTAACATTTCAGTACCTTTCTTGAAGAATGAATATCTTTGGCCTCAAAATAGGCATTTCTTTAGGCGATCACCTCCTTATACGAGCCAAATATCTTGCCGGCAAGCCTTTTTTCAGGTCTGCGAACAGGTAAGAGTCACTGGGAGCCAAATCTGGAGAATAGGGTGGGTTCGGAAGCAATTCGAAGTGTAATTCGTGCAATTTTGCCATCATAGCCAAAGATCTGTGACAGGGTGCAGGGAGGAGACGCGGCACCCGCTTCGAAAACAGCTTTCTCATAGACAAATGTTCACGCTAAATAAAGTCTACATGTTCTTTTGATATGTTTAGAGTGTCAGCTATCTCCTGCAACTTCACTGTACGGTTTTTTAAAAAGATTTTGTGAACTTTTTTCATGTTTTCTGGTATAACACCTCTTTTGGGCAACCAGAGCGTTGCGAATCATCGATGTTTGCCCGACCACGTTTAAATTTAGCAAAATCAATAATGGTCGATTTTCCTGGTGCAGAGTCCGGATAACATTTATCAAGCCAAGCTTTTGTTTCCACGGTGTTTTTCCCCATTAAATGGCAATGTTTTTTCAAAACACGAAATTCTTTTTTTTCCATTGTTTTGAAAATACAAAAAGTTGTTTCACTAAAACAACTGTAACTTTTGAAGCAACCGTCAGATCGTCAGAAAATGTTTACAACTACCTTTTAAAGGTTAGTACTTATTAAACAGAATATTAATTCTGTAAATTGTGGCGCCATCTGTGTGTCAGAGAGGGAACTTATCAGCCGATGTGTTACCACAAAACACTAGGAGAGAACTGCATTACTGTTTAGACGTTTGTCATTTTACAAAAGGTGCACACATTGAAATCTATTGATATTAAAACTTGATGACATATTCTTTCTATTTAAATATATATTTTTTTTAATTCTAATGGGTATTTCCGTAAAACTAAGCCGTAACTTTTGGATAATTTTAGCCCGGACACCCTGTATATTCATTTTAGATTTTTTATATATTGATTTCTTAAATATCTTATAATTTTAATTTTTAATTTTTGATGCATTTTTTATTTATTGTGAAAATTTTGATAAAAAAAACTTTTTTTATTACAAAAAAAAAAAAAAATAAGAATTTTGTCACAAAATCCGTTACTTCAAGAAAATGGAAGAGAAAGAAAACAAGAAAGCATGATGTCCAAGAATAGAGACATTTTTTATCATTTTCATTAAGAGTCAGGACTGCATATTAGTTTTATGTTGAATCGTTTTGTGGTAGATCTACCTTGAAATTTTCCTAGTATAACTGTATGCCAGAGATTTTTTTTTTTCAAAAAGTGGTACAAATAGAATAAAATCTAGTAGGATGCGGCAATCTCAAAACTTTCTTCTATCTCATACATGTTAATACTTCAAAATTCGCTACACAGCGCCAAAATTAAATGGCAATCTATGCCCATCATGAGGGTTCTAAAGATATGAAATTCCGTGCATTAGTTCTTGAGATAGGACTATCGCTGAAATCGTGTAAATCCTACAAAGTGCAGCTTAGCAGCGCCACCTATTGGGCGATTAACACCAAAACGTAATCAGCAACAACTTGTGTCAATGTCTAACTGAATCCTAAGTTAGATGAAAATTCGTGCATTAGTTCTTGAGATAGAACTATTTCAGAAATCGTGAAAAATGAAACATAGCAGCGCCGTCTGTTGGATGATTTACACCAAAACATAATCAGCACCAATATTTATCAGGGTATACCTGAATCTGAAGTTTAATGGAAATTGGTGCATTAGTTCTTGAGATAAAGCTATTCCTGTAATCTCAAGAAATACAGCATAGCATCGCCACCTTTTGGACGTTTTACACAAAACGTAAACAGCACCAAATCATATCAAAGACTAACTGAATATGAAGTTTGATGAAATTCCGTTCAATAGTTCTTGAGATAGAGGTATTGCGGGAATCATGAAAAATGTAACATAGCAGCGCCACCTGTTGGGCGATTTACACCAAAACGTAAACAACACCATTTCATATCACGGTATAACCGAATCTGAAGATTGATAAAAATCCGTGCATTAGTTCTTCACATAGAGAGATTGCGGAAATCGTGAAAAATTCAGCACAGCAGCGCACCAAAAAGTAATCAGCACCAATTTATATCATTCCCCCAAAGTTAAAAGTTTTGTTAAATACGAAAATGGACCCAATCCAAGCCATCAATAGATCAGGGGTAATATTATACCCTTCAAGAAAGAGAATAAAGATTTTATGTACATAGGTAAAACACTGACAAAATTTCGAGACAGAATAAAAGAACATGAAGCAGATATGAGATTAAACACAACACTACGTCAGCAAGATTAGATAAACGCAGCCTATAAAAGTAGATTTCAATACATCCAAAATTATCTTCTGTACATGTAATAACCAAGAAGCTATCATAAGAGAATCTCTAGAAATAATATCTAATAATTAAATAGTCTGTAACGATATATTATCGTATGATATCCACGGGGTTTGCAAAGAATTAATACGTGATTGATAGTCCTGTACTTTTTTGTAAAAAATTTTGAATAACATTTTCCGTTCCACCTAATATTCCATACCACCCTTGAAGTAAAATGGTTTGTTCCGGGCAAAGCTAGAAGACGAAAAGAGACAACAGCTATTAATTTCTCACTGTTGAAGGCCAAGTAAGTTTCGGTTGAAAACATTTTCTAGGGTTTCGTTCATCTGACGAAACTCTATTCGTCTCACTCCTCTGTCTGTCTGTCCGTCACAGAGCCCGTTCTCAGAAACTACACATGTTGGAGATTTGAAATTTTGCATACTTATAGATGAGCACCACACATCATACGACAAATCATAAAATTTTGAAAAAGTCGTACATTTAACCCTTTGGGTTCCCACATGTGTATTTTAAACAATTCTTTCTAAGTGAGTCCCTAATTAGGTTGCAGGCATGAAATTTTGCGTACTTATAGATGAACTCCTCAGATCAAACGACAAATCATAAAATTTTGAAAAAGTCATTCATTTAACCCTTTGGGCTCCCACATGTGTATTTTAAACAATTCTTTCTATGTGAACCTCTAATTAAATTGGAGGCGTGAAATTTTGCATACTTATAGCTGAATACCTCACATCAAAGGACAAATCATAAAATTTTGAAAAAGTCGTACATTTAACCCTTTGGGCTCTCACATGTGTATATTAAAAAATTCTTTCTATGTGAACCTCTAATTAGATTGGAGGCGTGAAATTTTGCATACTTATAGCTGAGTACCTCACATCAAAGGAAAAATCAAAAAATTTTGAAAAAGTCGTACATTTAACCCTTTGGGCTCCCCCATGTGTATTTCAAACAATTCTTTCTATGTGAGCCTCTAATTAGGTTGGAGGCGTGAAATTTTACAAACTTATAGCTGAACACCTCACATCAAACGACAAACTATAAAATTTTGAAAAAGTCGTACATTTAACCCTTTGGGCTCCCACATGTGTATTTTAAACAATTCTTTCTAAGTGAACCCTAATTAGGTTGGAGGAGTGAAATATTGCATACTTATAGCTGAATACCTCACATCAAACGACAAATCATAAAATTTTCAAAAAGTTGTAAATTTAACCCTTTGGGCTCCCACATGTGTATTTTAAACAATTCTTTTTAAGTGAGCCCCTGTTTAGGTTGGAGGTGTGAAATTTTGCATAATTATAGCTGAATACCCCACATCAAATGACAAACCATAAAATTTTGAAAAACTCGTACATTTAACCTTTTGGGCTCCCATATGTGTACTTTAAACAATTCTTTCTAAGTGACACCCTATTTACGTTGGAGGTGTGAAATTTTGCATACTTATAGCTGAACACCTCACATCAAATGACAAACCATAAATTTTTGAAAAGTCGTACATTTAACCCCTTGGGCTCCCACATGTGTATTTTAAACAATTCTTTCTAAGTGAGCTCCTAATTAGGTTGGAGCCGTGAAATTCTGCATACTTATAGCTGAGCATCACACATCAAACGGTAAATCATAAAATTTTGAAAAAGTCGTACATTTAAGCTTTTGGGTTCCTACATGTGTATTTTAAACAATTCTTTCTAAGTGAGACTCTATTTAGGTTGGAGGCGTGAAATTTTGCATACTAGCTGAACACCATCATGCAACAAATCATAAAAATTTGAAAAAGTCGTACATTTAACCCTTTGGGCTCCCACATGCGTGTTTTAAGCAATTCTTCCTAACTGAGCCCTTTATTAAATTGGAGATTTGAAATTTTGCATGCTTATTATAGCAGAACACCTGAGACCAGGTGACAAATTATAAAACCTTGAAAAAGTCTTACGTTTAACCCTTTGAGCTACCACATATGTATTTTAAGCAATTCTTTCTAAGAGAGCCCCTAATTAAGTTGGAGACATGAATTTTTGCATACGTATAGCTGAATACCTCAGACCACACGACAAATCATAAAATTTTCAAAAAGTCTTATATTATTTACTCCTCCGTGCTCTAACGTATATTTTAAGCAATTTTTCTAACCTCCGCCCTTTTCACCCGGGGAGCACTTTTCCAACTTTTGCCGACACCCCTTTGACCATTCTTTCATATTATGCACCATAGCCTTACATATTTGAGTTCCACTTTTTACCGCCAGGGGCGCCTACTTATCTCGGGTGCTATGGGCCAATTCCCTTCGACTAATATATATACGGATAGTATGTAAAACGGAGTTTCGTTCGGATAGAGATATGTTTAGAATAGAGTGCGCCCCTGGTTGCGAAATGTGGAACTAACAGATTTTTCAAAATGATAAAGTGTTTTGAAATGAATATTAAACGAAACCCTCTGTGCGATCTGTGATCACACTTACCCACTTGTTTTCTTTTTGTTTTTTTTTTAATGACTTTAATGTGTTTTTAAAGGATTTTATTACATTTGGCACTCTTTTAAGCAATGTATATTTACATTTATTTGTATCTTATGAATTTTAATTATTAATCAAGGTGAATTTTGCACTGAAATTTTAACTTTGTATTGATTTCAATTGTTGTTTTTCTTAAAAAAAAAAAAAAAAAAAAAAAAAAAACTGGCAGCAGAATTGTGCGAGGCTTTCTCACTGCAATCTTTGAATTTATTTTCTGATTAAGTTAATTTCCTCCTTAAGTTAAAGATAAAAAATAATAATTTAGGTGCCTGAGATAGTGAAAATCTTACCGATACCTTGCAACTTTTGTAGAATTAAACATTTGCACTTGGGAAATCGGGATGTTAACCTCTGCTATTGATTGTGTTCCCCTTATTGTATTATTCTATTTTATCAAATTTTATCATACGAATCGTGAGTATAGTTGAATAAAACACGCTTGTTCTCTTTCAACCAGAACCGACATTGTTATTTTAGATATCTTCTTTCGTCGCATCAAATATTATTTCATTTATGGCTTCCGTTTTCATGTTCTTTTGCGGAAAAAAAAAAAAAAAAAAAAAAAAAAAAGATTTCAAAAATTGAATACCAGAAAAAATATAAATCACTTATATTAATTATTTTAAACATGCTTTTATTCTACATCAGAACATCTTCTATGTTGGCCAAGTTCCAGATACAATCACATCTTTTAGATGAATTGTCTTTTAAAAAAATGAAATAAGTGGGGTTTTTTTACTTTGATTGCTTTTCTTTTGAAATAATGCAGTGGATCCCAACGTAAGGCAATTTGATTTTCTAGGGAGGCAATTCCAAATTTGTTACTCAGTTATTTACTATCAGTTTCTTTTGTCTTTTTATTCTTTAGAAAGGTGATGTGTTAGACTAAAAATAAATAGAATACAAGTAAAATTTTAAAACTCAGCCTTTTTTTTTATCTTCCCAATCAAAAGTTTTAATCAGATATAACACCAGAATAATTATACAAATAATCGTTTAAAGTGTTTTGACATTATTTTGTAATGTTAAACTCTCTATAATTTTTATGGTAGTTGTTTACAATGTTTTTTCTAATGTTTTAAGTTATTTATTAAATGAGTTTTCTACTGCTATTCGCCCTCTATATGTCAGGGCGAAGAATGTTTTACACGGGTGAGACTACTTAATAGTCCAGGCAATAGGAAATTTTACCTAGCAAAATTAATGGTAGTACTGGAAATCGGCTTTCTAGATGTTTTTTGAGTCGCTGAATCCGAATTTGTAACTTCCCGCCAAAATTTCCCCCGGCAACCCCCCCCAAATTTTGGTAAAAAGCCGCCAAAAAAGGTTTTTATTAAAAAAATCAATTTTTTTATTATTTTAGAGAAAAAGTATCTAGAAATTCAGAAAGTAGAGAAAATTTCCAACAAATTAGATATATGACATTATGACTTAGGATGAAGGGGAAGGGGGGATCTGCCTCGGAACATGCGCGCTGTGCTGCGTAAACTAAGTTGCGCAATTCCACTTAACCACTCACACGTTTACATTCGCCCTCCCATCTCCCCTCCGAACTTTCTCTATAACGTTTACTTTAAGATTTTTGGGTCGCTGAATCCGAATTTTTAACTTTCCCCAAAAAATCCCCCCCCGACCCCCCCTTCAAATAGTTGTTTTTAACCTAAATTTCTTATTGTTTTAGGGGAAAAGCATTACGAAATTAAGAAACTAGACAAAATTTGCAACAAATAGGATATATGACATTATGAATTAGGATGAACGGAGAGAGTGAGGGCTGCCTCTGAACAAGCACTGCGGCGCTACGTGCACTAAATTATGAAGCCCAGGCAATAAGGGATTTTATATGGCAAAATTAATACTAGTTCTGGATTTCGACTCACTTTATGTTTTTTGGGTCGCTGAATCCGAATTTGTAACTTCCCACAAAAATTTCACCCGGCAACCCCCCAAAAAATTGATTTTTTGAAAAGAATTGGTTTTTGAGAAAAGCGCACGGGGAATGTTCCGAGGCAGCCCCCTCTCTCCCCATTTATCCTACGTCATAATGTTATATATCCTATTTGTTGCAAATTTTGTCTAGTTTCTGAATTTCGTAATGCTTTTCCGCTAAAACAATAAGAAATTTAAGTTAAAAACAACCATTTGGGGGGGGGGATTTTGGGGGTAAGTTAAAAATTCGGATTCAGCGACCCAAAAAACTTAAAGTAAACCTTATAGAGAAAGTTCAGAGGGAAGATGGGAGGGCTAATGTAAACGTGTGAGTGGTTAAGTGGAATTGCGCAACTTAGTCCACGCAGTACTGCGGCGCATGTTCCGAGGCAGATCCCCCCTTCCCCTCCATCCTAAGTCATAATGTCATATATCTAATTTGTTGGAAATTTTGTCTACTTTCTGAATTTCTAGATACTTTTTCTCTAAAACAATCTCTATAGATACTTTTTCAATTCTTGGGGGGGCTTTTTACCAAAATTTTAGGGGGTTGCCGGGGGAAATTTTGGTGGGAAGTTACAAATTCGGATTCAGCGACCCAAAAAACATCTAGAAACCCTATTTCCAGTACTACCATTAATTTTGCTAGGTAGAGTCCCTATACGGTTTCTATTGCGTGGACTATAAAAGTATTTGTAAATTTGACTTTCTTGAAGAAAATGTAAGACTAGAACGCCCGCAAATTTTAGACAAGTTTCATAAAAATATTTCATACCAGAATTTTTATTTAAAATTATTTAACTGATTTATTTAACGCATTTCTGTGTGGATTAAATTTACAATAGTTTGTTAAAATATTTCTGATATTTTGCCTCCAATGGACATTTAATCATTTGGTCGGAGTCGAGTCGACTCCTTCCGGGCGTTCTAGTGTTAATCTAAAAAGCATATGAAATATTTGAACTAGGTACTAACAGCTTTATAAAATTTATAAATCTTAAATAAATTTAGAAAAGAAAATGAGCAGATAGTAAATATCTATGGCTCTAGTGCAGGCATCTCCACAGTAAATAAATTTACATGCTGACATATACATTTTAATGTTAAAATCAGATAATTCACGGAAGACAATTAATGATATTAGGAAAGGAAAACAGAGAAAATGTGCTGTGATAAGGAATGATGGCTACTCAAATTTGATAAAGATGAGAATCTTGAGATGCTTCTAGTGCATTGTGTTATTCATAGAAAGAAAAGTTAGTGTCCAATGCATTTCGAGCAACAATTAATAAGTTATAAAAGTGTGTGACATAAAGTTACATTAGTGTGTGAATATTATCAATTTTAACGTTAAATGTAAGTCTCTTATCAAGATATTTTGTGAAGATAAAAATGCAGATTGTATAAATATTTTCATTAACATTGAAGTAAGTTGGAAAAGTACGATAAAACTCCTTTTGGCACTTTGGCGAACTTGTATAACTTCATTGCATTTATAGAATTGTGTTAAAAACACATTTGTGACACAAGAGTCACTCCTTTGATAAGTTAAAAAATGTGTATTAAATATTTATTCGTAAACCTCTATTATGCTTTCACCGTGTGAACAGAGTTCACTTTTAAAAAATAAGAGATATAATTTACAGAGTAACACTAGAAAGACGGGGAATTTTACTCAAATTTCATAAAAATGTTTCACACCAGAATTTTTATTTTAAATTATGAACTTATTTATTTAACCAGATTTTTTTCTTTGTGTCTATTAAACTAGTTTTACAAAGAAATTTCTGGATCGAATCGAAATATATTCATTTGGTAGCGGTCAAAATGGCCGCTCGACGTCTTTCTAGTGTTAAGCAGGAGATGGGGGGGGGGGGGGGCATAATGCCTTTACAGATGTTTTGGGGGGACGTGGCAAATAAATGGTTTGGAAACACTGAAATAATGTTTTATTGCTTAAAGTTTGGATTCGAATTTCAATCTACTCTATGCAATTTCGATTTCGTATTATTTAATCCGGTAATGAAACATAAATACAAAGGTTTAAATTTGTTTTTTTCCTTAAACTGTATCTTTATAAGCTGCAGAAAACAAGGCTAAACAACCATTTTCTGTTTTAATGTAACTGATGCGTTTAATATTGCGAAGAAGGAATTTACATTTTATCTCATTTTACCTCTTCTCGCAGAGCCGATTTTTCTTCGGATCTCGCGACTTTCCTGAACCGAGAGTTTCTTAAATAGTGAGTTACCACGCTGACTTCTTATGTTTACACTTCAAACGAAGCAAATTCTGACGGTCCAAATATTTTTCTACTCAGTAGAACAAACCAAAGAATTGACATCTGGCCAAGTGCCAATTATAATATTCATTACAGGTCTAATCTAATTTACTGCCTGAATATACAGTGGCGACCAAAATTGTGGACATTTTTTGAAAATTTCATGTTTTATAACTTTGTGTGCTTATAGAATATATTAATTTTATCTTAAATACAAAGGTTTATATATTAAATTCAAGGAAATTTAATGTAGAATTTAATAAATAAAATATCTGCATTACAAAAATTTACACTTATTTTAGTCTAAAATACAAACACAATTAGTCATGAATGCTGAAGTGTATTGTAATAAAAGCTACCTAGCCAATCACAATGACTGTTCTGAAAACCAATCAAATGTCAGTAAGTAAACTGTAGTATGTTTTGATTTGTAAAAGCGGTAATTTGCCGGAATGAATTTTGCAGAAGGGTGACTACAACTGTAAATAAACAGAATAATGTTTTTTTTTCTATTTTTTTTCTTAATGCAAATAATTTAAACAATGTCATCGATAACAAGAACTGATTGGACACCTACAAAAAGAAACAGAATTGTCATATTGAGAGAAAATGATCTCTCTTATGCTGAAATTGCAAGACAGGTTGGTAGATCAATCACTTTACCTGGCGTACGAAAGTTGTGCTTACGTTATAAAGAAACTAAATCAGTGATAAAATAGGCAAGATCAGGGAGAAAAAAATGCCCAAATGCGCGCTTCTGACGGTAGAAAGATAAAAAGGATATGCCTTAAAGATAGAAGAATTTCATCAGATGCTGTTCGATGTGAAATGAATGCAATGGGTATTTCAGTTAGTTCAAGAACAATAAGGAGAGGATTAGCAGGTTTTGGACTAAAATGTAGAATTTCCAAGGAATTTTTTTTTAATCTTCAGCAACGCAAGAAATGAGTTCAGTGAGCAAAGGAACACATTAATTAGTCAGAAAATCAGTCGAAGCCAATAATCTGGAGCAATGAGAGTAAAATATTGCTCTTCGGTAGTGATGGGCGAAAAAATGTTAGACATGTTTTCGACTGGGAAGATGGGAAGATTTAGGGAGATGTAGGGGAAGAGCTGCATTCTGATTGCACTGAAGAAACTACAAAGAACTCAGGAAACGTCATGATTTGGGCCTGAATGTCTACAGATGGTGTGGGCCGGTAGAAAGATAAAAAGGATATGCCTTAAAGATAGAAGAATTTCATCAGATGCTGTTCGATAGGAAATGAATGCAATGGGTATTTCAATTAGTTCAAGAACAATAAGGAGAGGATTAGCAGGTTTTGGACTAAAATGTAGAATTTCCAAGGAATTTTTTTTTAATCTTCAGCAATGCAACAAATGAGTTCAGTGAGCAAAGGAACACATTAATTCGTCAGAAAATCAGTCGAAGCCAATAATCTGGAGCAATGAGAGTAAAATATTGCTCTTCGGTAGTGATGGGCGAAAAAATGTTAGACATGTTTTCGACTGGGAAGATGGGAAGATTTAGGGAGATGTAGGGGAAGAGCTGCATTCTGATTGCACTGAAGAAACTACAAAGAACCCAGGAAACGTCATGATTTGGGCCTGAATGTCTACAGATGGTGTGGGCCGCATTCAAGTTATAATAGCATTCTGAATGCAAAAAAAAAAAAAAAAAAAAATACATCGAAACTGTCCTAGATCCAAAATTGATACTTTCCATCAGAGTAAAACACCATTTATTTTTCAGCAGGATTCATCTCCTTGCCATACGGCAAAAATATGCAAAAAATGGTTTAAAAATAAAAGCATACAATTATTACCCTGGCCAAGAAACAGCCCTGTTCTGAATCCTATAGAGAATTTGTCGCGACGTTTGAAAATCCTTCTACAAAAAAAGCGTCCATCTGATAAAACGCAACGTATTGAAGCTATAATTGATTCTTGGCACCATGTGAAGAAAAAGGATGAACTCCAAACATTAGTTCTCTCAATGAAAAGACGATGTGAAGCTGTAATAAAAAACAATGGTTATCCTACTAAATATTGAATGTGTAAGTGTAACTTTAAAATACAATGAAATCTAAGATAGATCTTATTTTTTGTAAGCGTAACTGTTTATTATTTTATATTATTATATTATTTATATTATTTTTTATTAAATTCTACATTAAATTTCCTGGAATTTGATATATAAACATTTGTATTTAAGAGAAATTTATTATTTTTGACCACCACTGTATGTAGTAATAAAGAATGCAAGAATATTCATCGAGTTCTTATATAAAATATCAAATTAAGCCAAACCATTACACACATTGTGAAAAGCATGGGACTTTTATTCTACTGACTATTACTGATAATTTAAATTTATTTATTAAACTATTAAATTCATCATTACCTCGCATAATTTAAAGATTTAGTTAAAAAATGCCTGTCAAAGAAAATATTTTTGAAAGGAATATTTTTAAAACACAAATCAGTTTTCTAACAGGCTAGAACAAAATTAACGTACTTTTTCTCAAATAAATTGCATCATAATCAGGGATGAGATTTCCGCGTTTTTCCACACCAGTATTTTGTTAGAGAAAATGATATTTCTTTTAATCGGAAAATTGTTGTGATTTAACAAAACAACATTTTCTCTAAGAATATACTGGTGTCCAAAAACGCGGAAATCTCATCCCTGATCATAATTTTAAGTAAATTTTTTAACTATCAATTATTGTCATAATAGTGCTTTCATCGTAATTTCTCTCTTGAACTGCATTAAAGATGCTCCTTCTCTAATTACTATTTTTATTACTTATAAGTACTTTACTTACTTATTACTTATACTTACTTATTATTTAACAAAATAAATATACATTTTTCATTAATTTATAATTAACGGCAATATTTTTAACCAAACAACTTGTTTTAATACTAGAAAGACCGTAAATTTTCATCAAGTTTTATAAAAATATTTTACCATATTTTTTATTTAAAATTGCTTAACTTATTTATTTAACTTTTTACTTCTTTGTATTACACGCGTTTAACTCATTTTATAAAGAAAGTTCTGATTCGAACAGAAATATATTCATATGGTAGGGGTCAAAACGACCTTTCACGATCATTCTAGTGTTAACGAAATATGATTGTACTGCCTCAAAAGCCTGTTCGCATAATGCCCCATCCATCGTTGTGCGTTTAGCACGTGTATAGAAAAGGGGGTGTGCACATAAGAAATAACAAGTACTGTTCGTTTTCGAAAGCCACGCCTAGCAAACAGGGACGATTATACTACAGCTTCGGTTGTAGTATGCCGGTTGCGAATTGCATTTACTTAATGAATCTGTTTAATATAAATCAACATTATGTTAAAGTTGCCGGACTTGCAGTCAGAAGAACGATGAAAAACTTCTATCAGTTACCTTATTTAATAAACAAATTACGATTTACATCTTATAAACATACAGAAGAAGTGAGCGAGATAAAGTGCGTCACACTAGCACGAGCTCACGAGAGGAAGTAAATATGATTGAGTTCAGTTGAGTTCAAGCAACGCAGTGACGGTTGCCGTTAGAGTAAAGTCCACAGTTAAAATCTTAGTTCAGTTTCACCATGGAGTTAGCAGTGTTAGTGAGTTCAGTTCAGGACACTGAAGTACACCCTTCCTAGTGGAGCGTTACCTTACCTGAAGCGTGCGGGGAAATGGACTTGCCATCCAGAGCGGGTACGTTTAACCTCTGGAAGATCTGGTTCTTCCTCCATTTCTGGTTGACGGACTTCAGGAGTGGGCTCTAGGGTTTTGGTGGAAGATACAGGGGTTGGTTCCGGACAGTTCAGGATAAACGCTGGCTTTAAGCAAACAATGGACACAAACTTGGCTTTATCACCAATCTGAAGTTTGTAAACCTAGTCAGATCGCTGGAGAACAATAAAAGGTCCATCGTATGGCGGTTTCAGAGGTGGCTGGACTGCATCATGTTGCAGGAAAACTTGGCTGAACTCCTGAGATACTTCGAAACAAAAGAACGGTTCTTGGTGTCGTGGTTGCTAGTTGGAGCTGGGGCCACTTGCTGCATGATTTCTTTCAAGCGTGCCACAAACCTGGCTGCATTGAAGTCTGTAGAAGTAGGTGCGAAAAATTCACCAAGTAACCTCAAGGCAGTACCACACCAGTCCAGCTGTGGTTGCTTTAATGGTGTCTCTGAATGCCGAACGCATTCCAAGCAACACTGTGGGTAAGACCTCTGTCCAACGATCAGTTAAGTGAACCTTTAAAGCGGCTTTCATTGTGCGATGCCAATTTTCAATTAAACCATTAGACATTGGGTGGTATGCTGTGGTGTGTATGTGTTTAATCCCTAATAATTTCATTAAGGTTGTAATTAAAAGAGACTCAAACTGCCTGCCTTGGTCTGATGAGACCAACCTAGGAACACCGAAACGAACTATCAAATTTTCATAAAACGCTCTAGCTACACTTTCAGCAGATATATCGGAAATTGGACAAGCTTCAACCCAACGTGTGAAACGGTCAATCATTGTTAAGCAATATGAATATCCCTGAGAAGGGGGGAGGGATCCAACGAGATCGACATGAATGTGTTCAAATCTCTTATCCAGAATTTTAATGTTTTGTACTGGGCTGTTAGTATGGCGATATATTTTGGATCTCTGGCATGGAATACATGTACGCGTCCAATTGGCAACGTCCTTTTAATTTCTGGCCACACGAAACAAGACGTTAGGAGTTTGACGGTAGCTTTGACACCTGGATAAGCTAAATTGTGAAGAATTTTAAATGCGGTTTTTCGAAATTCACGAAGAAGGTACGGGCGAACGTTTTGTGTAGAAGTATCGCAAAAAAGTTTAATTTCAGTTCCCGGTAAAATAATATGTTAAAATTTTAAAGCTGTCTCAGATTTCATTAGATCTTGCAACCCAGTATCAGCATTTTGAGTTTGTGCCACTGCGGTATAGTCCAAGACGTTTGGAGTTCTACAGCCTCAATTCTTGATAGCGTATCTGCTGGTATAGTATTATCAGAACCTTTTACAAATTGGATGTCAGTACTAAATTGATCAATAAAATTAAAATGACGCATTCGTCTGGGAGAACATTTACCTGCTTTTTGTAAGAAAGCATATGTGAGAGGTTGATGATCAGTGAAAATTGTAAATTGACGGCCTTCAAGCATGTGTTTAAAATGTTTAATGGAGGCATAAATCGCATACAATTCGCGATCATATGTATCCCATTTCTGTTGTGATGGAGACAGCTTGGCTGAGAAAAATGTCAAAGGTTCGAAACTCATCTCATTGTCAGATTTTTTATATTGGTTTAGTGAAGCTCCTACCGCTGAATCACTAGCATCTGTAAAAAGAGTTAAATGTGCTTCTGGATCTGGGTGTGCCAAAATTGCAGCATCGACAAGCTGTTTTTTGTAAGCTTCAAATGCAGACTTTTGAGCTTCAGTCCAGTCAATAGTAATGTTTGTTTTCCCCTTTTTAGTGCCTTTTAGCATGCCGTTGAGTGGGGCCTGAACATGTGCAACATGTGGTACATTTAATTTAATAAACCAAGGAAACGTTGGAGTTCTTTTACAGTTTTAGGTAACTCATACTTTAAAATTGGCTCAACGCGTTCTGGCTGAGGCTTAATCCCATCTTTATTTACCAAATAACCCAAAAAAGATAATTCGGGAACACCGAAAACGCATTTCTTTAAGTTAATACGGATTCCATATGCGGAAAGTCTTTTAAAAACACATTCGAGGTGTGCTTGGTGTTCTTCCTCCGAACTGCTTGCAATTAATATATCATCTACATAATCAAAAACGAAGTCAAAACCTTGCAACACTTCATTTATAAACCTTTGGAATGTTTGGGCTGCGTTAAACAAACCAAAAGGCATATATAAAAATTCAAACAAACCAAATGGTGTATTATTTGCAGTTTTTGGGATATCGTCTGGGTGGACTGGGATTTGATTATATGCCCATGAAATGCCACTAAATCCACTTTAGAAAAAATAACTTTCCCGTGTAATTGACTTGAAAAATCCTGTAGGTGAGGGATAGAGTATCGGTCTGTTTTTGTTATCCGATTTAGAGCTCTGTAGTCGCCAGTAGGGCGAAAATCTTTTCCAGAGTCTTTCGGAACAAGGTGCAATGGGCTAGACCAGTTAGATATGCTTGGTCAGCATATCCCTTGCTCTAACATGTATTCGAATTCAGAGTCTCTTATTTCTTAACTAACAACATTCCTGACTGCTATCTCTACATTACGTGTTATTTTTGTTTGAATATTTAATGAATTTTCCTATTAAGAGGACTTTAAAAATAAATTTTGCTCAGTAATTGGTGTTACGCCGCTAAATTTTTATCATTCAGTTATTAATTTATCTTATGACTAACTATTTGGTTACTTTTTTTAATTAATCTTAATAAATGTTATAGATACTAACTTCCGGTTTCCAGTTCTGTAATTATTTTCCATTTTAGATGCTTAGTTATGTTATTGAAGTTTACGTATTTTCATTTTTGAATTTGGTGGGCGTTGCTCATATTTGCATCGCCATATTGTCCTCATGTTTTTGTGTTGTGGTGTTGAGTAGTTCTCTTGCTTCAGGGCTGCTGATATTTTTTATTATTTGTGACTTGATTTGCGTTGTGCATTTAAGTATTGTGTTTAGTGATTTTGAGTTGCTTTTGTGTTTTGGGTTGCTGCTTGTTTGACGTCATTAGTTGTTACTTGTCATTTTCTAGAGCACCCTGCCTTAGCTGAGTTCAATTAATGTTTATAATAGTTGTCATAGTTACTTTGTTGCCCTGTTTTAGAGTACCCTGTCTTAGATGAGTTATTAGCTTTGTTTATTTGGGTTGTCATAGTAATTCTTTTCGTTTAGTTGCTGGAATAGTGGCGCTTTCAGTATTTTAGTTTGGACCTGGTTGCTATGGTTACTTGTTGAGTTCAGTTGCTAATTTTGGGAGGTGCTGTAATTGTGCTGGTCAGGTGTGATTGGTGTTTTCTGTGGGTGCTGGGGGAGATTTTGCCGTTTAGTTGGGTTGACTTGGTAACCGGTGTGTTGTGAAGTGTTATGGTGATTGATCTTATTATCCGATGGATGGTGATCCATTTATCCGGCGGGATGTAGACTAGGTTTTGTTTGGTATTTGGGTCGAGCTGTCCTGTTGTTTATTGTGTTCATTGTCTTTCCTTTTTCCACCTCGGTTGAGGCTCTTATATATGTTGAAAGCATATTCTGACGGTAATCAGCTACTTGAGCATTGACGGTGATTTTGTTGATTTTGCTGATAGAGGGTCTTTGGTTGGATTATTTTGACTTTTTGATTATTTTATTGATTGGTTTTATCACAGTTTGCTCAGGTGTATAATTTCGGTTATTTGGGTCATATCTGTCGCTTATTGGGTTCATGTCGAAGAGTGAGTTGGAGGCGATGAAAGAGGTGGGGGAATGGCTAAAGGAAGTCAAGGAAGAGGGTTATCAGGAAACGGTGGTTAAGTTGAATGCTAAGTTGTATGAATGGATTGATAATAAAAGAGTGAAGGGTGATAAGATCTCGAATGTAGTTACTAATGTAATAAAGAAAATCCAGGACTATATTTTGCTGAAATCAATTGCTGTTGTAAAGGAAGTTGTTGAATTAAGGACTAAAGTTACTGAAATACAGAATTATACGAAGGTTCTGGATGACATTGCAGGCAAGATTTCCCACACCTCGGTGAGCTCGGCGGTGGAGGTAGGGACAGTGGAGGGAGTCCAGACGCGTCAGCGCAGGGACGAACACGCTGTCTTGATATCCTCGGTCGAGCCATCGATGGATGTGGAGGAAATTAAGAGGGTTATTAAGAGTAGTTGTAAATCTAACAAGGACCTTCCGTTACCAGGAGACGTAGTGATGACTAAGAATGGACAGGTGATTCTAAAGATGAATTCAAGGGGCGATTCCGAACTGATCTCTTCGGCTTTGAAGGAGGTTGATGATCTGAGGGATAAGATTAAGATAAATGTTCCAAAGAAAAGGAGAGAGCGTATGCTGGTCTTGAGTGTGGACTCGGACATATCGGAGGACACCGTTAGAGATTCCTTGGAATTTACTCTTTCGGAGATTCTGTGTAACGATGGTTTATACAAGGGATTGGCAAGCAAGTTGAGTAGTCACAAACTTGATGCCCAGGCTAAAGAAGTTTTACAGGAACTATATAGAGACACCACGCCGGAAGTCCACATGATAAAAAGTATTAAAACAAGAAACGGAAAGATAAACTGGTTGATTGATGTCGATAAGGGCTGTCGGGATTTTCTGATCCAGAGAAAAAGAATATGCGTGGATTTCGAGAGGTACCGGGTGGTGGACTTTGTTGCCATCACACGGTGCTTCAACTGTCAGGCTTTCGGCTATTATGCGAGCTCATGCAAGGGTGAAAAACATTGTGCTAAATGTTCCGGTGGTCATGCGCTCAAGGACTCTAAAGAATCAAAGGTGATCTGCAGTAACTGCTATTTTGAAGATGCTACTGGGGATTGTTCGTACAGGGCGGACAGTCCAGACTGTCCAGTCTACAAGGCGTACCGTCTCTCTCTGCTTCCTGGTCGTAGCTAAGGGCGCCAATGGCGACCTTGCTGGTATATCTTTCATGCAAATAAATCTTAATCACTGCAAGGATGCCACAGATGAATTGGTTAGACAAGTGTTGGCTAGAGACATTGATATAGTTCTGGCCCAGGATTTTTACTGTTATCAGGGGACGGCTTCTGGTTTTCCGCCCTCGTGGCTCTCTTTCTTTTCATTTAATCATAATGCTGCTATTTTCATTACTAATCCAGACTTTCATATTATAGAGACTCTGAGACTGAATAACGTAGTTTTTATTTCAATGCAAACCGTTAGTGGTACTATTTTCATTGGATCACAATATTCTGCTCCATCGGGAAATATTGACAACGACTTAAGTGAATGAACTCAAATCTTTAGAGATTTCGACAATATGATAGTGGGCGGAGATTTTAATGTACCAATGCGATCGATGGGTTACACTAGAGAGGATGGAAGGACCGAGGCTCTCTTGGATCACATTATGAACTACTCATTAACTATTCTGAATGACCCAGATGCTGACCACTCGTTTGTTCATGGTGACTTAAGAGGAAGACCTGACCTAACCATTGCCGGCTTGAATGTATGTTCCAGTCTTCTACATTGGGAGGTGGACTCTACTACACACACGTTTAGTGATCATAGGTATATCACTTTTGCTTTGAATTTTGCTCCACTGACAAAGAGAAGAGAGCGTTACAGAACCAAAAACGTTGGTTATGGTGATTTTTATAATGAACTGAAGAGTGTTAAGTATGCTTGGCTTAATTCGCTTCACAGCGTCAGGAGTCAAGCAGATCTAGATGAATGGACTCTTTTCTTCCATGCTCAACTGGACTGTATTATGGCAAAATGCTTTAAAATTAAGAAGTTTTCCCATAAACCAACCTTTCAGTGGTTTACAGAAGATATTAAGATTGCTCGTAATAAACTATCGGCCCTATATAAAAGAATGAAACGTAACCCTTCTATTGAGATATATAATAATGATTATAAAAGTTTCAGACAACAATATAAGGTCATGGTTAAGAAAGCAAAGAGCAGTGCTTGGCTTACTTTTTGTAATAAAACCACAGAGATCCATGGAAATTTGTATAAATTTACAGCTGGGAAAAACCTTAGTCATTCGGACTTTATTTTTACATCTTTAGAACATTCTGTCCCATTTTCAACGTACAATGACGTTGCTAGTCAGCTGATGCAGGAGCATTTTGGTATTAATATGCTGCCAGAAGCTGTCACGGAATATATATCTGAAAAGTCTTATTTTAGTGATCCGGGTTTTAAATACATCACTACTAGAGAGTTGAAGTATGCTGTTGGTCAGCAGGCTACAAACAAAGCTCCTGGATATGACAATTTAGATCCAATTGTGGTTAAATATCTCTGTAAGAAGTTTCCTGAACTCATAAAGGCAATTTTTAACAAATGCTTATCACTAGGACATTTTCCCAAGCCCTGGAAGAAGGGTGTTGTCTTATTTTTTAGGAAGAGAAATAAATCCGAAAAATCGGCCCGTGGTTATCGCCCTATTACGCTCCTTCCTGTATTAGCGAAGATTCTAGAAAGAATATTAAACCAGCGTATTGTGGCAGCTTTGGAGATTGCAGGTTACTTAGACGAGGCACAGCATGGCTTTAGAAAAGGTAAAAGTACAGTTACGGCATTGGCGGCGTTCAAGGAAATAACACGAGAAATTTTGATAGAAGATAACTACTGTGCTTTTGTATCGATGGATATAGAAGGTGCGTTCGATTACGTGTCTTGGATGATAGTGATGGATATTATTGATGAGCTACCGGTTGAACCGTATCTTGCATCTACTATAAAGAATTATTTATCTAACAGAGAAATAGGAATAGCACTTTCTCACGGCCTTGTTTGGTTTCTGCTTCATAGGGGCTGCCCTCAGGGGTCATGTCTGGGGCCTTTTGTTTGGACGATAGTAGCTAATAAATTACTGAGAAGATATAAGTTGACTAGAAGAAATATTATATCCTATGCAGATGATTTTGGCCTGCTAGAGGGTGGTCGTACTAGATTGGATTTGGAGCAGAATGTGAATGCTGCAGTTGCTCTTTTTTCGAACATTAGCAATGGTTTACAGTTGAAGATAAGTGTATCTAAATGTACATCTATGCTCTTGGGTAGCCAGACTCTGCCAAATAGAAAACCTGTCTTTAAATTAGATGGGATCTCTATTCCAGTGAGGGAAACAGTGAGGTATTTGGGCTTTACTATTGATGCAAGATTCAGTTGGCTGTACCACCTTGATATTATTCGGGACGATCTTAGGGGATTTGCTGTCAACATTAAACGCACAGGTTGTCGTGATAAGGGGATTAAGGCTTCCTTGTTAAAATTATGGTACCTAACAGTTCTTAAAAAGAAAATAACGCATGGCTATGAAACCTGGTTTGATGACCTGAATTCGCATGGCCTTAGAAAGTTGAGCTCATGTCAGCGACTGGCTTTATTAACGGTAATAAGATCATATAAAACGACGTCTACGGACGCAATTTGTGTCTTGGCTGGAGTACCACCTTTGCACATTGAACTGAACTGTAAGCTTAAGGGATATACAGTGATAAATGGAAAAGAGCAAGTTATAATAGAAGATAACCTAGTTAATTCAGATAATATTATGAAAATGAATTTTAGTCAGAATTATATGTTCTACCTTAATCTTGATAATCTCTGTTTTGTTAGTCCTGTGGTTGATAGGGAGCCAGTTTCTCCTGGACCCATTATTTATACAGACGGCTCTAGGATGGAAAATGGCACTTCAATGGGCTTCACGGTGTTTTGTGGTAATGAAATTATTGCTGATTATTCTGCAAAATTGCGTAAGCTGAATTCCGTATATCAAGCTGAACTGACCGCTATAAACTATGCAATAACCTGGTTTATTAACTCAAGTTTTTGGGCTGGAACTCTTTACACTGATAGCTATTCATCAGTTCAAGCACTTCACAGTTTAGTTCCAGGTAATGATATTATTGATGAAATCTATGAAAGCTAATTGGTAATTCAAATAAGACCATTAAAATAGGATGGATTAAGGCGCATATAGGATTAATAGGTAATGAACGCGCAGATGAACTGGCCAAGAATGCGCTAAACGATGATAATGTTGATATTATTACTGACATTGGTTATCCTACCTCTGTAGTTAGGAAACACTTTAAAAAGGAACTTATTACCAAGTGGCAAGAGTACTGGTCTGAATCAGGGAAAGGCAGAGACACTTATGAAGTATTAAAACATGTTAGTACTGATTTTATTTGTGGCAATCAAATTTTGATTTACTTTATTAGTGGGCACGGAAGTTTCCCGATGTTTCTTCATAAGATAGGGAAAAGATCGCATAACAGATGTGATTGTGGTAGTAAGGGAGACGTGTTGCATTATCTCTTTGGTAACTGTAGGTTGATGAAGCACTGTTTTAGATTTGATCCTAATCTCACTGTCAGGGAAAATATGAAGTCTGTTCTTTTTGATGGTAATAATTATAATAAATTGAAAGATAATTACAACATTTTAAACAGTTTATGTATTCGAATTCACGTTTAGCTGCAGCTAATTTTGCTGGGTGAAGCCTACGCGGACGTGCGAAAACCGGTTGCCCTTTGTTTAAAATCCTATGTACAGTATTATGCTTAACTTCTTTCAATTTTGGATACGGGCGTACAACATCATTGTATTTTTCCAAAATATTTCTATAGGCCAAATTGTTCGCAATTAAAGTAACCTGTGGAGTATTATCTGTTGATTTTGTTCCGCTGCTTGCCAATTTAGTAAGTGGCCGCTCCTCCTGATGGTTCCGACCCGACCCCTTGAGTGGAGGAGGTGACCGGAAACTCGGCAGAGTTCGTTGTGTACGAATGCGAGGGGGCCGGATGGGGACGAATCGCCACCTCCTCGAGAGACCTACGGTCGACAGGCCAAGGGTCCGGTGACACGGGTAACTGACGTTGTGCATGGGACGTGAAGTCTTCGGACTTATAGTACGCGCGTACCCCCGGCAGCCAGGTTCTCTGGCCAAGCCGGACAGCGACGTTCCATAGGTCGTTCCCGGTGCCGGTCTAGGGGCCGGACGGTGTCGCCGGGCAAAGACTAGCTAAGGCGATAGGACCCCATCCACCAATTGACTAAGAGGGAGCCTGAGGTAGGAGTGAGGGCTTTGTAGTGGAAAGTCCTTGGTGCTCGCTAGTGACGACGGGGCTCGCGGGAACGCCATGCAGGGACTGTCGGAGCAACCGAAGGGCGAGGGTTTCGGACAGCGCCCAGGTTACTTTATGACCTGGGATGCTCATCCCTCAAAGGACCTCAGCTGAAGCAGTTGTGAGCCGACCCTAAGGTGGGTAGGGTTTGGCGGTGCCCCCGTTGACCAAGGAGAGGTCGCGTGGGGAGGCCAGTATGGCTCTGGTTGCTCCATGTTGTGCCGTGACCCTTGGGAGGGGGTCAGCCGCCAGGTCCACCATCGAACGCTGTCCCCGCGGGGAAACGGGCCGGAGGCTCGCCGGTAACACGGCGGCTCATCGTGCCTCAGAGGAACTCTTGGTCCGATCTGGGTCCTTCGTGTCTATGCGATACTGGAGTTTGCCTCGCCCAGTGATGAGGACCTAGAGGTCTCTCCACCTAATTTTCGAACGCACTAACAAAGGTAGCGGTCGGTCACTGCACGGGGTCAGGGGTCTTCGGGCCTGGTACCCTCGACGGCCGTGAGGTAAGGTAGTGGTGGGTGGGCTTCTGTCGGCCTCCGCTGGCTTCTCTGTCTTCGGGCAAGATCGAGTCGGCGGGGGCGGGCGGGACTCCGTTCCATCCAACCCCCTAGCGAGGCGGAGTCTATTTCGTCTAGGTGGAGATTTCCGTGCCCGCCTGGGGTCGCTAACGGCATCTAGTCTGGGCCAACTGGTTCCCGGCGTGATCCACGAGGGGTTCCGTCGGTTGAGCCGGGTAGTCTGGGCGAAAAGTCCGGAGCTGGGTCGCTTTACGGCCGGAGGGATTTTCCCCGTCCTCCCGGGTTTTCAAGCTAGGGGCCCTTCATAACCTTCCTATCGGCTAGCCCACATAAATGTCTTTGCCGGAAAATGGTATTTGATCTTGGGGGCCTTCCGTAAAGTAACTCCGGGTCGGGAAGCCTCGGTTCAGTTCGTGGGCCCGGCGCCTTTATAGGCGTCCGGTTCCTGCAGGTCTTGCGGGGTCTACCGGCTCGGGAACCAAGTTTAGGGACCACTTGGTTTTTCTTGCTGGGTGGTGAGGACTGTCGTTGCGGCCGTTCGTCTCTGATTTGGGAGCAGCCGTCGTTGTGTGCGCTGGGCAGCACGTCGGCTTTCGCCGGAACGCGCGTGGGGTTCCGCTCTGTCGGGGCTAGTCTGGCGGCGATCTTCCGGACGCGCCGCGGGGCTGGTCTCGCGGGTGGTTCCCTGCGTGTGTGTATGGGCCTGTAAGGGCCTGGGACCGGGAGATGGGACACCCGTCTTGCCAATTTAGTAAGTGGCCGCCCCTCCGGGTGGTTCAGAACCGACCCCTTGAGTGGGGGAAGCCCGGAAGCCCGGCCGAGTTCGTTGTGCACGAATGCGAGGGGGCCGGATGGGGACGAGTCGCTACCTCCTCGAAAGACTTGCGGTCGACAGGCCTAGAGTCCGGTGGCCACGGGTAACGGACGTTCATCCGACCCCCTAGCGAGGTGGAGTCTATTCCATCTAGGTGGAGCTTTCCGTGCCCACCTGGGGTCGCTAACGGCACCTAGTCTGGGCTCTCTGCTTCCCGGCGTGATCCGCGAGGGGTTCCGTCGGTTGAGCCGGGGAGTCTGGGCGAAAAGTCCGGAGCTGGGTCGCTTTACGGCCGGAGGGATTTTTCCCGTCCTCCCGGGTTTTCAAGTTAGGGGCCTCTAAATAACTTTCTTATCAGCTGGCCCGCATAAATGTCTTTGCCGGAAAATGGTATTTGATCTTGTGGGTCTTCAGTAAAGGAACTCCGGTTTGGGAAGCCTCGGTTCAGTTTCGTGGGCCCAGCGTCTTTATAGACGTCTGGTTCCTGTGGGGTCTACCGGATTGGGTAACCAAGTTTAGGGACCACTTGTTTTTTCTAGCTGGGTGGTGAGGACTGTCGCATGCGGCCGTTCGTCTCTTCTTGGGAATAGCCGCCGTTGCGTGCGCTGGGCAGCGCGTCGGCTTGGCCGGAGTTTGCGTGGGGTTCCGCTTTTTCGGCATCGGAAAGCGGGACGGCTCGGTTCTGGTGTCTTCCCCCAGGGACTGCACTAAAACTCAAAAGCATTTGCTGGGTTTCCCTGGGCGGCCATCCTCGTCGGGGCTTGTCTGGCGGTGACCTTCGGGACGCGCCGCGGGTCTTGTCTTGCGGGTGGTTCCCTGCGTGGGCAAATGGGCTTGAAAGAACCTGGGACCGGAAGGCGGTCCCCCTTTTGGGGGGCACCCACCGTCTTGCCAATTTAGTAAGGGGATCTCGGAGGCACCCCTGTTTGAGATCAATTAACAAACCATAGTGACGTAAAAAATCAGCGTCTATAATCGGCTTGCTAATGTCAGCAAGGACAAATGGCCATTGAAATTTGCGGCGTAAATTTAAACTTAGAGTTATTACTTTAATGCCATATGTTTTAATGGTAGAGCCATTAGCCGAGTATAAATTAATGACATTGTTATTTGCATTGGAAATGGTTTTCTGATACGGTACTACACAAACATCGCTGCCACTATCCACTAGGTATGAGAGTTTTGAAATTGGGTCAGATACAAAAAGGCGACTTTTGTTATTTGGTTCGAAATCGCATTGCGTCAGGTTATGCAATTTATGCACTAGTTTTCCAGACGTTTGTAGTTACATGGAGATTTGCAACAACTAGCGGCCTCCCCGAATTTAAAGTGATACCAGCACTGGTCACGCAAGCCTCTGTTTTTAGGTGTTTTTGAGCGTGATCGCTTAGCAAAAGATCTGTTACGGAAATTATCTTGCTGCTCACGGCTTCTCGAAAGATGCTCAACTTGTTGTGAGTTCTGCAATTTGAGCACGTAATTCACTGAAATCCGAAAGTGGAGCTTTCGGGCAATGCACCTCATCAATGCTCGCACCAGAGGTCTCATGTATCTTGTCAGCCATTAAGGCCAATTTATCAAGGCTATCTTCCGAAACTGAAAGGATGGCTTGGGCATGCGTGGGTAAACGCTGTAGCCAGAGCGTTTTTAAGAAATCCTCACCCAGTGATTTCCCTGCAAGTTGTTTCATCTTGCGCAATAAATGTGAAGGTTTGTCATCCCCCAAAACTAATTCAGAAAGAACGACTTTAATCTGTCTTTGTTGTGAGTCAGAAAAATCAGACACAAGGCGTGCCTTAAGAGTCTCATATTTATCTGTCTGGGGAGGTTCTAACACTATATCACTGACATAATTTAAAATATCCGAAGTAAGAGCCGAAATAACACAGTAATATTTAGTAGCGTGTTGAGTGATGCCTGAAACAACAAATTGTGCCTCTTTTTTAGCAAACCACAATTTGGGGTGTTTGTCCCAAAAAGGTGGCAGCTTTAGGCCTACTTTATGAACCTGAAGTTCGGGCTGAGCCAACTCGTCTGGCATGACATTAAAGAAAAAAAAATAAATTTTTAATAAAAGCTCAATTAACCAATGTTGATGTAATATGAGGTCTTACCTTGAAGGCTCCAGGATCGTCGGTTGCTGCATACCCTTGAATCAGCACATGTAGTCGATGAACTGGCTTATGAAAAGGCAAAACACTCCGCAATGTTCGTAAAATTAACGAAAAAGGTGAAATATTGTCGCTCGTTTCGTCGAAATATCATAGTCGACAAAATAAGATACGCTGTTGACGTTCAGGAAAAATTCCTACAAGGGTGTCGACAGATCGCATCACTGCAATCACATGTTCAATAAAACGACGGGTCACCAGTACAGCTTCGGTTGTAGTATACCGGTTGCGAATTGTATTTACTTAATGAAGCTGTTTAATATAAATCAACATTATGTTAAAGTTGTCTGGCTTGCATTCAGAAGAACGATGAAAAACTTTTATCAGTTACCTTATTTAATAAACAAATTACGATTTACATCTTATAAACATACAGAAAAAGTGAGCGAGATAAAGTGCGTCACACTAGCACGAGCTCACGAGAGGAAGTAAATAGGATTGAATTCAGTTAAGTTCAAGCAACGCAGTGACGGTTGCCGTTAGAGTAAAGTGCACAGTTAAAGTCTTAGTTCAGTTGCACCATGGAGTTAGCAGTGTTAGTGAGTTCAGTTCAGGACACTGCAATACTATCTAAAGGGGGTGTTATGTTGAGATGGGCATTTTCCGAAGTTCTCGTCTGCTCTGTAAGAATGGCACTTACTTGTTTGTTATTTTTTACTTCCGATCAAAGTTTAAAATTCTATTAATATTTAGTTTTAATTCAAATTAAAACTTTTATATTTAGTGTTCAAATGGCTAGTTCGAGTAGAAATAATTCTTTCAGGAGTGGTAGTAAGAAAATTGTATATAATCTCATTCAATTTTGTGATCAAGAAGCAGAAAAAGGAGACCTAATTGTTCTGATAGATCATTCTACAAAATGAGCCACTCAAATTGCCGGGGTTTCTAGTAGTACTATTAAAAAGATTCGCCGAGAAGCAGGAGATGAGCGTAATCCTGTTTTTTACACATCTAAAAAAAAGAGGTAAAAAGGATATCTTTGAAAAAACAGGTATAGATGAATTTAACATTTAAAGGTATATTTTAACAAGTAAGCTTTTTTAATATAATTTTCAAAATAATAATAATAATAATAATAATTTTTTTTCGCGATAAGCAAAAATGCTGTATGACCTTTTTAATTTTTTAAGCGTTTACGTTTTTTATAAATATTAACTACAAAAACGTTTTTACATAAATCAATATTATTTCCCCAATTATTTCTAAAATCCAGCTAAACAAACTCCGCTCATCCCTATTTTGATAAAATCAACACAGACCTGACGCATGCGCAATAGCGTGGAGGGTTTTGCTATCCGAAAACAAACAGTATAATGATACTTAGCATAAAAGTTTAGCGAAAATTCAGTATGAAGTGTCAAATTTGGGTAAAAAGTTCTATCCAATGATATCTCATTCGTCGTTGTACGCTACATATCAGTTAAATTCAGCATGGGATATCACAGATCGGCAAAAATCCTATCCAACGATAACTTATTCATCTTTTTACGTTACATATTAGTTGTGAAAAAGGGATATTGACAACGTAAATAATATACTATATAATCATTTTTTTTATAACAGAAAGGTAAGTGATAAATAGCAAGGTCTCTTTAACTTCCGGTCAACAGCCTGCTAAAACTTCACAAACGATTTACACTGCGGATACCTCTTAGAAAAAATATGAAAAGGAACGGAAGAAGTAATTGTTCGGAAGTATTTAAACCTAATTATTTCCAAGCGATTTAGCTTCTTTTATTATGCCGCAACGATTAAATGAATGACTGGCTATACTTAAACCCCGTGCCGAGGGTATGCCCAATCTAAATGTTTTTATTATAATCAAATTTAGTGTTCGTTATAAACGTTGGGAGCATAATTAACATCCTTTTAGAGATAAATGTTTTTAAATGTTTATGATAAATTAGACAAAAACGATGCATAATGTAATGGTTGTTTTCAAAACATTAAACAAAGGTATGATATAATAATATATTATGCATAATTTTTTAATTTAAAGGTGTTAAAATTTAATTAATTCAACTCTCTTTTAATGTTTATTCCTTCAGGCTTTTTAATTTTAAACGAAAAACTCTCTTTTCCTTTGTCAAAACTCAATATCTTTTACTCTATTTTCTCCCAGTTAAAAAGCTTATTCTTTCAGGTCGATGTTTTATTTTATGTCACTAGGGGGCTCGGCCCCCTACGAGCTACGCTCGCCAACCCCCGTCCAGACACCGCAGGCTCTAAATGCACGCTAATTTGATCGGCTTTAAAAAGATTTCGAAAGATTGAATTATAATTTAAAAAAAAGTGGCGATCTCCCTATAAACGAATTTCTATTCATTTCTCTTTGATTGGGGAATTTTAGCGCCAAATCCGCTGCGGTACTACTTGATTATCCTGTCGACCAATTTCGCCAAATTATATAAATCGCCAAACCACTCGCCAAATTATACAAATTGATATAATTTTTATTTTAAATAAAGAAAGAACAAATAAATTCGTACAACATTAATAAAAACACAAATAAAACGTCGAAATAAAAATAACTTGATGACGTATACACGTGTAACAACATTTCAAAATAAGCTAATATAAAAGGAATTAAGGAAAGAGAGTCTTTGTCTCCTGGTATTTTTTAACAAAGTGAAAAGAAAGTTCTTTTAAATGAGACATTTGAAATTAATTCTCAAAATATCAAATAAATGTCTAGCGCAATTTCTAAATTTAAACTTTTTTGCAATATTTTGTGTTCATTTTATGTAATAAGTATAATGTGACGTAAATATGACGTAATTTCTCCTAAGACTTCTAACGCATGTTAATGAATTTATTATTTTACAATATCCTTTCTCTTTTAAAATTCACGTGATGTATACTTTTTTATGACGTAATTTATAATAAGTTCCTGCTTTTTATACGTAATTATTTAATTCTAATTTGAAAGTTTTTTTTCTGTTTATAATAGTCACGTGTAAATAAATTTTTAATTTGAAGCAAACATTATTGCTTGCGCTTTTTATACAGTTGGCAACAGTTTAAATTAGTACAATTTTCTGAAATCTGTAAAAAATATCTCTAGAAATGCTGAAAATTTGAATTTAAAATAGAAATAAAACCTGAAAAAATGAGTCAAAATAAAAAAATTAATGCAATCTGCATTCCGGCAAATTCTAACGCATAAAATGATCTAAAAATGATTACACTGCCATGTATAGTTTTTGCTGCTATAAAACTTTTTTAGTGGAACGATTTTGCCCAACTTTAGCATTAAATAACTCTTAAAATAATTCTTCGATTTGAAAACTGTCTGTATCAGCATGTTTATCAAACATTTCTGTATAAAACCACCGATTTTCATACTTTTGTATGCATTATTTTTGTTAATATTAACGAAGAAAGGCCTCCGGTCACAAAAAAATCAAAACCGGCGGCGGCGGCGGCGGCGGCGGCGGCGGCGGTGACAGCGGTAGTTACTTTTTTTTAGAATAGAGAGATCTTTGGAAATCAATTTGATAGGTTTGTGGGTTTTTCTGTCATACTGTCTGTATTGCCTTCTGTTTCAGTTATAATGCCTTCGTAACGTACTGCGGTTATCATAACAACAAAATCAATAAATAAAGTTATTATGAAAAATCTGCGATGTTTTCAACTGCTTTAATTTAGGGCTAATTAGTTTTTTTTTTGTCGCACCGTGACTCGATTTGGAAAATGATTATTGGCTTTGTAAACGTTACCATTCTCATATTCTTGAATCTGTAAAGTTATATGTTATCAATGCTGATGGGTGGGGGGGAGAGGCACCTCATGCTACTCATATATGATAATCCAACTAATAAATTCTTTCAATGGAACTGAACTCTAATTATTAAGAAATTTAATTTCCAGCATACTCTCATTCAGGATGAGAACCTGTTGTAGACAAAAAAAGAGAATTCTTTGAAGGGGTGGTCCCCCTAAAATTATTTCCCCTGAAAATTATTCAGCCTTTAAATATTTTTTTTATCAATGAAAACTGTTTTTCATGAAAGGGAAATGAAAGGAACTTTCCTGATTCTTTTCCCCTGATTCGCCTCTTTCCTGATTCCTGCGCCTCTATCTGTTAATCTACCTGCTCCTGTAGGCCGAGCCGTCAGGGATTTTTTTTTTTATTCATCCCCGTACATTACTTTTATACATCATAAATAACCATCGTCAAAACATATGTAAGTAAAGTTACATTTAAATGTCTTTCAATATTTTTGAAGATATACAGGACTCGTAGCGTTCCTAAATTTTTCTGCTTTTCGTACCACTAATTGAAAACAATAATATTCGTGGTATATGACCTTTGCATCTCCAATAGAATTTTATCACAAATATTTTTGTTTCAAAATTGCAGTAGCAAGGGTAAAAACTTTTAGGAACCTTACGATCCCTGGATTAGCCCTGGAACGCTGCAAGCCTGGTACAATTGATTTTTTGGAGGTGGTCTTCTCTTCTTCTCTTCGGCTTAGGAGGTGGTCTTCTCTTACCATTTGCATCGATACAGAAGAAAAATTATTAAAATCTGTAAAATGAAGTGCAAGAACAAATAATTTAACGTTATGCTGTAAAAATTCCCTGATATTAAGCAATATCGAAATTAATCCATTCGAACTTGCTGTTATCGATATAATTAAAACAATTTTAATTATCTTTTTGAATCCATTTCTGTAATCGATAAATGAAAATGGTAGAAAACTGGACAAGACGTACAAGCATAAAATGACAATCACAAATATTTAGGACTCATTATACAACAATACAAGGTAAACTATTTTTGCATGAACGAACAGTGTTGTGATGTTAATCACATATAATTGTCTTAAATTCCGTTGGAAAGATTAATTATTAAACTACAAAGCTATTTTAATCAGACACTCATTTTCGTCGGAAAAAGAATCCATTTTCTATCCTTAAACATTCTTTCTTTTTTTATTTTCTTTTTAAATCTTAATAAAAGGCAGAGGTATGTATTGCAAATTATTTAGCAACCGTTACATATTTTGTATATAAAAGCACTTGATTTCCCTGTGATACATTTATTATCAAAGGATATATTTATGTGACATATTTATTTATTAATCTAAAGAATATTGTGAACATTATTCTTTAGATTATTTTACGCGATAACGTGAATTTTGTAGCTCATAAATAACGTATTTCACGGACCCATTAAGCAGTAATCATAGATAACTTGTAATATGTGATGTCAGTCACATATAATTGTCTTAAATTCCGTAAGAAACATTAATTATTAAACTACATAGCTATTTTAATCATACACTCATTTTATTCTGAAAAAGAATCCATTTTCTATCGTTACACATTCTTTCTTTTTGTATTTTCTTTTTAAATCTTAATAAAAGGCAGAGGTATGTATTGCAAGTTATTTAGCAACCGTTACATATTTTGTATATAAAAGCATTGGATTTCCCTGTGATATATTATTCTTTAGATTACGCATTTCATAATTTTGTAGCTCATAAATAACGTATTTCACGGATCCGTCAAGCAGTAATCATAGATAACTTGTAATTTCCTTTTAAGAAAATCATTTCATAAATCAAAACGAATTATTTAATTTGTCAGTTGATTACAGAATCGTTTTCTATAAACTCAGTCTAACAATGAAAGGGTCCGAGATTGGTCTCACCGAATGCGATGAACATTTGTGTTACATATTTTGTATATAAAAGCATTTGATTTCCCTGTGATACATTTATTATCAAAGGATATATTTATGTGATATATTTATTGTTATGCGACGAACATTTACGAATGCGATGAACATTTGTGTATCGATAAAGTATAGTTAGTATATAAATATATGAGCGCCATAAAGCGCAACCCCCAGGGGGTCTTGAGAAAATAAGTCCCAAAGTTTAAGCTACAGTTCATAATCGGATAAATTTTCTTCTTTGGCAAGCGGTTCAGTAGCGCGATCAGCAGCACGCTTGATTTGAGTTTTTTCGGCGCGGGTTCAAATCCGGCTCGGACTTGTTTTTCGGAACGAAAATTTTTATCTATCATTTTTGAACCGCAATTGAAAAAATACGGATAATAATTACATTTACGATAAATATTAATTAAATGTATGTCTTGTAGCATATAAGTTTTTTTAACTACGAAATTTTGCATGTTTAAATATATAATGGAAAGTAAAAAAACGCACATTTATATGTCTATAGACCTGAAATGTTTTGTTATTATTTAAAATTATTTAGTTATTTCAATGAATAATTTATTATTTTTCACAGAAAAATAAATTAAAATACGTGGTATAAGTGCGTGAATAATTATACTATTTTAATTTCGTTTCTATATAAAAATATTTCGAATATTTGATGATTTTTTTAATAACCTTTTTAAAATTCTTAATATGACTTTTTTTTTTCGGATTTTTGGTTTTGTAATTATTACCTACGTAATAACTATTTTCAGCAATTCAATATCTTTTTATAACTTATTTCTAAGCACAAAGACAGTTATTCTAACTATAATCATAAGAATCCAAGATTTTAAAAATTCAAAAGTTAAAAAGCGAATTGATGGATTTCACTGTGAATAATAGTGGCTTATTTATGTAAATAACAGTAAATAAATTTTAAAATTAGCTTAATTTTATGGTCTATAAAAGTTCCAATTGACTCTTTTTTAGTTTGCTGTTATTATTATTTATTTATTTTATCTTTACTTTTCATTAAATATATAAACATGCAAGGATTCACACTTAAAATTGTATTTATATAATTAAACTGCATTATATAAAAATGTCAAATAAGAAAAAAAAAATTTTGATTTCCGAAAGAAATTACTACGTAGACACTTATTCTAATTAAAAATCAAGAGTCAAAAGACTTTAAAAATCATATTACAAATATAAAAGCATATTTTTAATAAACCATCAAATATTTGAAGTATTTGAATGAGGAAACAAAATGAAAATAATATATTTGTTCACTTATTTTAATTTATTTCTCAGTTAAAAATTGTTGATATTCATTGAACTAATTTTAAATAACAACAACAAAATTCTGGTTTATAAACATATAAATAGGAGGTTTTTTTTTTTAACTTTTCCTTTTATAGTCGGACCCCGTTATCCCGAAACCCGGTTTTCACGTCACTCCGCTTATTACGTCAGTTTTTCAAAGTCCCAATTTTTTGTATATGATTTTAATGTAAATAAACTCCGGGTTTTACGTCATTGAATAATTTTCAACTCCGGATATCCCGACGGTTTAAAAAAATTTTCCATTTTTCATAATCCATCTTATAAGCACGGAAATTAAGTGGTGAAATGTCTTAGCCAATTTTTTCACAAAAGTGCCTAAAATACCCATTGAGATAAATGAGGAATTTTACTTCAATCCTTTATCTGAAAAAATAAACCTACACACTATGAATGACCCACTTAAGCTCCAGATAGACGCATCAGTCTACTCGCGGCTTTTTTGTTCTGGTCAGACGGCGCTTTCTTGTGATTGCACAGCGTTTGTCATCCTACTAAAACCGAAGCATTGCATTGCATTGAAACGATGAGAAATTATCTAACATCCACTTCTGAAACAACGAATATTGATTACAATTTATTGTATAATAATGAAAAGAAATTGTAAGAAACACATCTAGGGATAGGCAAACCTTAATTCATCATTATTTCATGTAACAATAAAAAAACAAGTCATCATAAATTTGATTTTTATTCTTTTCATTTTTTTTTGTTTGTTTGTTTAATAATAAAGTTTTATCTCTTAAAACTGCAAGAATAGCTATGAATTTAAGTTTCTCTTAAATTAATTAAAAATACTGCATTTTATAAACATATTTTCTCCAACTCCACTTACCGCGACTCTCCGCTTATGACGACACTTTTTTCTGTTCATTAGAGTGTCGGGATAACGAGGTTCGACTGCATTTTTAAACATGCAAAATTTCGTAGTTAAAAAAGAACGTATATGCTACAAAACATACATTTAATTCATATTTCAATTATTATACGTAATTTTTCAATTGCGGTTCGAAAATGATTGATAAAAATTTTCGTTCCGAAAAACAAGTCCGAGCCGTATTTGAACCCGGGCCGAAAAAACTTAAATCCAGCGCGCTGCCGATCGCGCTACTGAACCACTTGCCAAAGAAGGAAATTTATCCGATTATGAACTGTAGCCTAAACTTTGGGACTTATTTTCTCAAGACCCTCTGGGGGTTCCGGTTTATGACGCTCATATATTTATATACTAACTATAATCTATCGATGCACAAATGTTCATCGCATTCGGTGAGACCAACCTCGGACCTTCTCCTTGTAAATGCGATTAAATGAAAATCTTATTATATTTTTTGATGAAATAATAATAAATATGTCATGAAATTTATCTTACTGAGATTTTCATTTTTCGCCAAATTGTGTCTTATTTTTATATTTTTGGTGAAATATTGGCGATTTTTATCTTATGTATGCCAATTCAACAAAACTCGAATACACGTCTGTGTCGTGGCAGAAGATACTACAAAACTGTATTATGTAACAGAGACACCCCCCTGCTTTTAAATTTCTAACCAACCTAATGGCTGGTAACATGTATGCAACATCAATAAACAAACATCCAGTTGTGCGTAAAGTACTTGTGATTTAATTAGTACACTTGACTTTCTATGTTTGCAGCTTTTATTCACACACGGGATCCGAACTTAGAAATTGGATTCTTGTGAATGTCATGTACGCGCCTGATGCTTTTACGGCTATCTAAAATTTGAATGTATCGTGGGGTTCTCCCCCACCATAAGGGTGAAAACTCACTTACTCGATCAAAATATTAGGATGCTAAAGCTGAACCCAAATCTTCGTTCACAATTTTAACAATGGAAATATTCTACCAAACATTTTCAGCAAACTTACTTTACTTTCAGTGAAATGCAATGGCAGATGAAGGTGTGCTGTAACTGGCCGCCGTTCGCAGAAAATTAACCCTGAGCTAAATGTTCCATAGTACAGGGGTATAGCTGACAGTACGAATGGTGTCAATGACCCAATCATTCCAGCAAGTTTCTTGAAGACATCATATTTTGCCGAAAATAAAGTAAATCTGCTAAAATAACGTTACAATAACTTCATTGTTGGCGAAGTTATGAATGAATGTATGGATTCTGCTTGGAGTGAGGGAACGTGTATTATTTATTGCATTTGTAAATTTTGATCCTCGTGTTTAGATGAGAAATTCGTTTGTCTTGACATATATTATCATCGTTTAAAGTTGTGATAATTTTCTGTATTTCATCTAATATAGTAGGTCTTGTTATTAATCGAAGCTTAATATCTAATATATAAAAATGAAAATTGGTCTGTCTGTAATTCTATACAAATCCACAATTTGGAAGCCAGAATTGTGAAATGTTACGTACATGTGTATAAAATAGGGCCGAGGCAACTAAAGTAATCCGGAATCGGAATAACTTTTAGTTTATTTTTAATCAATAAAAAACTACAAATTTAACAGCAATTTCCAATAAAATTTAAACACTTTTCGTTATAGCTGTTGCCAACAATTAAAAATCCACAATAAAATTCTTACCACAGCAATTACTTTTCTATTGTAAGATTTCCACGTGAAAAAATGAAATAAATGGTTTGACGAATTTAAAAAAGGGAATATTACATCATAACTTTTCTACTGCAAGATTTCCACGTGAAAAATGGAAATAAAATAAATAGTTTGATGAATTAAAAACAAAAGTTAATACTACTTCATAATTTTTCTGTTTTATGATTTCCATGTGAAAAATTTTAATTATTTAATTAATCTGAAGAATTGAAAAAAATGGAATATTACGTCATATTGGAAATATAAGGGACGTTGTGAATATATAACGTCACATAAGAGTGAAATGAAGCATGATAAAAACTCGATTATGGAAATATTGGCGTATTATACATTTTTATATTGGGTGTTCAGTTGATTCATGTGTACAACACTTCGACTGTTTTATTTTTATTATTTTTATTATGTTGTATGTTAAATTTTGAAATTGGTTTTTCAAAATAAACATTCTTAAAATCCCGGGCTTTGCCGGGTACTTTAGCTAGATTAAAACACCAAATAAAATAAATTAAGACAGACTTGAGCACAGTTAAAAAATAAAATTTTATAAAAAATATACTTAAAAACAATTAAAAATACAATGTGTAAACGTTTCGCCAAGCGACACGCGAGGCATCATCAGTGCAAAATATCCATTGCATAGCAAACGACGGAACAAATCAAGAACAGTTAAAGTTATTTATTTTAAAAACAGACAATATTCACTAGGGACAGAACGAGCTTCATTCAAAGTCTGCGATCGCAATTCAGTGAACCATCCCTCAAGGAGTAATCTACTGCGATAGCTGTTGCAACCCGATTTCAAAATACTGACGTTCGCAATTAGCGGAATGTGATTCGTTTGAAGTGAATGCTGGACAAGTTTTTAATTCAAATTACCGTTTTTTAAAGCACCAGTATGTTCTTTTAGGCAAATGGAGGATATTCCAAATCTGCGTTCGAGGCTGAAAATTCGCGTGATACCGGTAATTTACCCAAGGAACTTCTAACTGATAAGAAGGGAAGATACTTCTGCTTTGCCTCATGAACTGTTTCATTGGCTAGCGGGGATTTATATTACACGTCTACGGAACCTTCCCTTCTCTACGTTAGAAGTTGTTACCTTGACCACGTGATCAAAACGTAGATGGAATATCCTCCATTTCCAATGATCTACCTGTTTCACCAATGTAAACACTATTGCAATCTTTACGGGGAATAATATAAACGACACCGGGTAATTTATACTTATCATATTGAAATTTATGCTTATTGAAAAAGGAACTCACATTATTAATTGCTTTAAAATAAACCCCAATATTGAATGATTTTAGAATGCCAGAAATTTTATCAGAAATGTTCTTATAATAATGGATACAGATAAAAGAGTTTGGTTTACTACGTTGAAAAGGGGTTGGGAGTAGAATTTACAAAATTTAAAGTCTTTTTAAAGATTTTTTTGACAAGACCAATAGGATAGCTATTATTAACCAAATCGCGATAAATTTTACATTTCTCTATTTCAAAATCATTACTGGAACCCCAATATCTAGTGGCCCTGAAGGCTAAAGTTTTAATAACGGCTATTTTATGGAAGTATAAATTTCAATAAGCATAAATTTCAATATGATATGTCTGAATTACCCGGTGTTTTTTTTATTATTCCCTGTAAAGATTGCAATAGTGTTTACATTGGTGAAACAGGTAGATCATTGGAAATTCACCTAAAAGAACATACTGGTGCTTTAAAAACGGTAATTTGAATTAAAAAATTGTCCAGCATTCACTTCAAACGAATCACATCCCGCTAATTGCAAACGCCAGTATTTTGAAATCGGGTTGCAACAGCTATCACGGTAGATTACTCCTTGAGGGTTGGTTCACTCAATTGCGATCGCAGACTTTCTATGAAGCTCGTTCTGTCCCTAGTGAATATTGTCTGTTTTTAAAATAACTAACTTTAACTGTTCTTGATTTGTTACGTCGTTTGCTATGCAATGGATATTTTGTACTGATGATGCCTCGCATGTCGCTTGGCGAATCGTTTACAGTTTGTATTTTTAATTGTTTTTAAGTATGTTTTTTATAAAATTTTATTTTTTAACTGTGCTCAAGTCTGTCTTAATTTATTTTATTTGGTGTTTTAATGGTTTTTAAATTTAGATGTTAAATGTATATATACTGCAAATTTAGCTAGATTGATATAAAATTAATTAATTAGAGTACTAAAGATAAAAAAATATATTTCATATAATACATTCATATATTTTAGATTAAAACATATGCTATTTTTACTACGCAAATTGTAAAATGCGTAAAAAACAATGAATCAAATTCATCAAAAACCGGTGAATTAATGAAAATTAATGAAAACCGTGAATGGCAACCATCAGGTATAAATTATTCCGCTTGAATTTTGGCTATGTATAGAGTTTAACACTAGAAGGACCGTGAAGATTCATGTTGACCCCTACCATATGAATATATTTTAACACGAACCACAAATACAAATTTCTTTATAAAATAAATTAAAAGATATTACTAAGTAAAATAATAATAATAATAATAAAAAGTTTAATAAATAAGTTAAACAGTTTTACATAAAAATTGCTGTAAAATATTATTATAAACCTTGAAGAAAATTCCCGGATTTTCTAGTTTTAAAGAAACATGTTGGAACGAGTTTAATTTCAGAAATAATTATATTTTATATAACTTTCTTTCTTAATATACTTCGATTTTAATTCGAAACATATTTACGACTATATTGCATATATTTATTATCTTTTACTCATTGTTTTAAAAACGCGAAATAAATGTATTAAGTGACATCAATTGAAAGGAAAAAAACAGCGAATCTTGTGTAATATGACGCATGAATACAGTTTTTATTATTTTCTGAGAACTTTATTGAATTTCGTATCAGATCTATCAATATTTTTGTAACTCTTTTCATCTCGCCATCTTTGTACGAGACGTTGATGAAAGAAGTGAGAACGTTAACTTTTCAAGAAATAACACTTATGGTAAAGTGCAGAAGCATGTACGCTGTACGCAAAACATAAGTGTTAGAAAATCTTTCATCACCAGCGGGATTTAAGTTTTAAGTTTTGGAAGGTATATCAATAGTTTATTTTTTACACTTTGTAAAGGGTAGAGACCATTTAAAATGTCAAAAGTTAAGGAAAGTCTTAAAGTTTGTTATATCCACCTTTACAAAGCTTTAAAGATTAAATTATTGATTAAATATAAATGATAATTACTGATTAAATATATCTTCTAATTTTATTTTGTTTTTCAGGAAATTCAGTATCTTTGTTATTTATAAATTTTAAGTTATAAAAAAAAAGTGTTTTTAAAAAATATATATTACTCTTTTTATTTTATTTAACTCCTTCTCTACTGGCTTTCTTGATCAAGCAAAGGCATAATTTAACTTCAAATAAGTTTATAAATTTTGTATGACTTTTGAAACATTTACGTACCAAAATCATGAATATTTAGAAATCAAACTGTACAAAAGATATCTTTAAAGCTGAGTTTCACCGTGGAATTTTTGTATAAAAATGTATGGAAACATCAGGTAAGCTTTTTAAAAATCCTTTAGTTTTAATATAATTTAAACGGCGGTGATACTTCTTTATGTCAAATTTTCGATTTTTTTTATTTTCTACATTTTAAGCATCATTCAAGTATGCAGAACGTTATCCTTAAACGGTTTCGCGATATTCAGATTCCTTATTTTTTTTCTCATTAATTCTTTTCTCATTTAAATATAAATATGTATAAAAAGCATACAGCTATTTCGAATCCTCCAAGATTTCCTCATCAGTGCTTAAAATCAAAGATAAAAGTAAAACTCTGTATTAAGGGAGGGGGTAGACAGAGAGCCAGAAAGGCATACCTTACAGCTTGACTACGTTGTTTCTCCTTTTTAATATATTGGCACAAAGTAAAATCCTTCCCCCTTTTTATATATAATTTTGTCTTTACAAACGCGATCACGATAAATCACTGCGAAGCAGAAAACGTCAATACATTGATACATACTGTCATACTTGGGTGCGACTGATCCGCCACAAGATATAGTTCATTATGATTGAAGCGTGAATTATTTTCTTTCAAACTATTTGATTTTCTATAAAAATGTAGTTATCCTTATTTGAGATTGTAATGCCGGTTTTTATAATTTTTCGTTTATATACCAATTCCAGACCTTATTTTATATTTTAAAAATAATTTTACACTCTGTAATATATACAGGTCTCTTTTTATAAAAATATATTAGACATGTCTAATGTTATGCATAACATTTAAAAAATATATTAGAAGTGATATTTAAATAATGTATTCGTGAGTTTACATATAAAACAATTCATTACAATAACATTTACGTTCCTATCGGAACATCCTCAGTTGATTGACTAAAAGTCTTCGCTTCTTTATCATGTTTCAAGAATAGTAGACATTTTTTAATGTTCCGTCTAATATATTTGTATAAAAACACACTTTGATATATTACAGGGAGTAAAATTGTTTTTTTTTTTTTTTTTGGAATTGGTACATAATCGAAAACAGATTTGTTTTACAAAATATTTATGAATTATTCATACACATCTATTAAACAATTTATCTCTAAATCCATAATACGTTCAGGTTTAAATTTTATCAACACTTTTTCGTGGCTACATATATTTAAGGATCTTTCCTGGTTTTCGGTATAACTGAGCTTTAAAGAAAAAAAAAAGAAAAGAAAAGAAAAATCATTGCTGGACAGATAATTACACTTGTTTATTTCCTATTTAATTTACACCCAAAATTGTTAATTGGTCCAAATCATCCAAGCAACCTCATAGTAAATCGGTATATAATTTTATATACCTTAGATAAATTCAAATAACATAAGTGATCGTAATTACGTAATTCTAGTAGAAGAGCAACGCGAATAATTAATAAAATTAAATTATAATCCTCGTAAAACTGTAATTATTAAATTTAATTATTTACGAATAAAATTAAGAGTTTGCGTTGTGAATTATTTAGACGAACTCTTCCACTTATGAATTAATCTAAAATTTAAGCTGTAAAAATAAGTTGACACACCTTTAACATTTATCAATTAAATAATTACAGAAACTTTTTAAAACTTGATTAAATATTTTATTTACATTGAACATAACTATATACAGAAACACATAATATTACTTCAAAAAAAGGAAAGCAACACTTTTGTTTGCTGCTCATTATTACATGTATATTTAATCTTTAAAAAAAAGACAATGTTTTCATTTACTCTTATTATTATATATTTTTCTTTTTGCAAAAAAAAAAAAAAAAAATTCTCTTTCATTTTTAAAATACCTTAATTATATTTAATTATTGGTTTTGTTGGATCTCAGATTGCTCTCTACCATAAAATATCATAAAAGGATATTTATAATTTCTCATATAATTTAAAGTGGTAAAGAAAAAGATTAATGGAATACCTTGAATCATATACGGGATGGTGGCCTTTATTCATCAAATTCAGAGCTGTCGCGATGCTAAGGATCATCTCCAACCATCCTCCTGATTTATCTTCTTATCAGAGCGGCGAACTCGGGATGGCGGGATGCATAGCTACGGACCGCAGTAGAACAATCCATTTTATTTCAACACCAGGAAGACTTCATCAATTAGGCTTGCTTAGGCTCACTCCGATATGTCCATCTCGCCTGGGCATTACTAGGGCTCTCTGGATTCATTGCATGGGCTTTCAGGTTAGCTCCTGCGTCTTCCACATCTTTTTTTAGACTCTCTTTTTCAAACCTTTTTCTTCTGGCACACCAACTCTTGCAGTGGGTGGAACTATTTGCCTAGTCCTCCCTTATTGGATGTGAGAAGATTTTGCATTATCCTTCGATAGACCTATTAGCTCACAGTCTGCAAATGGCCCCTTACATATACTTTAATATTATTATATGCCTTAAAGTTTGGGTGGTCTGAAAAGCCATAAATTTATTCCAACACTTTTATTAAGGCCATAAATTTATTCCAACATTTTTATTATTTTACGATTTCTAATTATACACCACTTTCCACTGGCTTGTCATAAAACGACACCATGGCGTCTGGCTATTGTTGTTATCTGAGATCCGAACTATATTCAACATTATACATTCATTTTACAATAAAACAATTTTTTTAAATATATATTTAATATTTAAAATCAACTTAATAATTTTTGTATGAACTTACACTCCTATTTTACTCGAAAATATATTATTATAATTTTACACTCATAATTATGTTTTATAAAAAAAGAATTTGTACAAACAGAAATAACAAATTACGGAACTGTATTTTGACTTAACCAACATTGGTGCGGGAACATATTATTGCTATATGTTGCCCAGCATCTCTCCGGTTAGTCAGAAAAAAAAATAAAATAAAAACTGATTGCTGGTTTTATTTATTTATTTATTTATTTTTTTGTAAAGCATAAAAGAATGTACGTGTCCATATGAATGTGTATCTACACAGTTTTGAGCCAAGTCTGTAATGTTCAATTATCAATGGTTCTGGTATATTTTATAAGAAGTTCTTCTATTTTTCATAACAGAAAGTTCAACACATGATAGCATAGTTGTCTGTTGACATTCACATTTATAGAAGACATCTGTATGAAAATCTGACATCTTCCTCGAAGCCTTTTTTCTTTACCACACACATGTTTAATAATTTTGTAACTTTACAGTTTAAGTGCCCAAAAATACATTCAAAGCTATAATTTTGTATGAAACTAATATGCCGAAATAAACCTAAATACAGGAAAAATAATGGCATACACATTTGACATATCATTTTATCACATATAACCTTATGACACAGTGTTTCATTTAAAACACATTTTATACTGAATAAAAGTAAATACAATGCTTGTAGTATGACATGTTATATTTTCACACAATTAATCTGATATATTCGAATCATACTCAGAAAAATATTGTATACACACTGGTTACCTTATTTTATTTATTTATTTGTTACTTCTAACTTGTATGATACGTCAAAATATACAAGCTATTTCATCTCCTTTAATATATCATTACGTAATGCCTGGAAAACAGGGTAGAAAAAAAAGAAGGAAAAGAGAAGAAAACCAGTTTTTGACCTTCCCCCATCCTCCTACAACGAGGAGTCGGTCAAGCTACTAATCACTTTTTGCTGAGGTGATTTGTGTTGTGACAAAAATTTACGACTTCCAAAAGTATGTATTTAAAACCATTTCATGCTTGTAATTACCTTATTAATTAGTATAATTTCTTGATATACTTTCTTCTTAACTAACTGTGCATGCTTGTATGTAATTTTTAACATAATCTATGTATAAACAGTGTATGTATTTGTGTCATATCTAATGTAAACCTTCTGCTTTTTTTTTATTATTTTGCAGGGGAAAATGGCGACTCTAGCATTTGAATTCTCCCGCCTCGTACTGCAACTGAAGCGAGCGTGCAGTTATGCTGTCAGGTTCAAATCTAGACAAATTTGCCTTTCAGGATTTAAGAAAAAATGCATATAATTTTCTTTAACTGATTACATTGTATATTTTTAGACCTTTCTAACAAACACAAATTTTGATTCATGATATTGTTTACTATTAAAATGTAAACAACACGGAAATATGACTTCTACAGCCTCTCAAAATGCAAAATATGCATTACGCTGACCTTAAAAATGCACCTATATTTAATACTATTGAATTGTGCTGTCAAACAGTGCAATTGGCGAAGAAGAGAACAATTTTTGTCTTTAATTATTATTTATTTAGCCAACAATTCTCTTTTGAAAGATTGTTAAATTTTCATATTTATTTATTTTTACTGAATGAAATAAGAATTTATTTATTCAAAATTTTATATATCATTAACATTCCGTATGTGAATTCTACTGTCTAAAATTTAATGATATGTTTAAAAATAAAAGATAATAAATTATTATTATTAATCAAACATTAATAATTATTATTTAATTATAAAAAAATGTTATTAATACACTTGTATAATTTTAAAAGTACAAAAGCAAGTGATAATTACTACATAAAATTGTATGCATCCATCTATGAGTACCCGGCCGGACCAAAGAACTTCTGCCAGCAGAAAAAATCTTTGTATACTCACAAACAACCACATCCAATTTTTTTTTGATTAAGTTTTTAAAATAATTACTGTACGTACTATAAAAAAAAATTAAGTAAATTAATTTATTAAGCCATACTACATATTTTAATAAAAATAAGGCCAATATATATAAATATATTTATTTTGTTTCCATATGTTAAATTGGCCAAATTATATAAAAAATTTTATGAACTCACACACTCAAGTTTATCAATACTATGTATATTTATATGTGTTTAATTTAGAATTGCATTTAATTCTAAGGGAAAGAAAAGAGAAAAAGAATGCTTAAATTCTAAAATAACATAAATTTATAAAATATTTTATTTAAAAAAAAAAATCTAATTTCTAGCTGATTTCAGCAAGATGTCATTTAATATTTATATTAAATAATTTTGCTAATACATTTTATTAATTATTAAATTCGCATATTTTTATATATACAATAAAAATATAATAGTCTTACATAAAATTTTACACTACAACAATGTTATTAATTAATTTAACTTGGATTTAAGCCTACTTTAATTCTAATTGAATAACGTTAATAAAAGTAAATTAGCTTAACAAGTTAAATATAATATAAACTATGTTTGTCTAATGTTAATTTTGCTGAAAATTCCATAAATTTTAACTGTAAATGCTAATTGCTATACCTTTTGTTATTTATTTTGAAAACAACACAAACTTATATTTTTATTTTATTTTAATTAAATTTAGGAACTATACACTGAGCTAGACACTCCATAAATGTGTAAAACCTAAAAATCAAAAGTTTTACTAAATAAAACTCAAAATGCTGCTTTTTACAACATAATATTACTAATTTTATTGTTTCTGAGCATAACATCTAGTAATTATACCATACTTAATTTTTTCTTCGATTCCTTTTTCAGCAAGAATCCTGAAGTTTATGACTAAGATAAGTTTATGATGCCTACCACTATATTGCCTTTATTGTGAATGAGCCTCCAACTATTTTGTTGGTGTTGGTGCATACCCAGCCGTTGGCCAAAATTGCACCCTATACAGAAAGCCTTTGGTGAGAAAATTTTAATTTTACTTCAATTAATTATTTATGTATTTGTTTACTATAATTTTGTGTGCAATCATATTGAAATAACTTGCCTTGTCCATTGTTATACATATATATGTTTTTTTTAAAACCAATGTGCTACACCAAAATCCTTTTTTATTATTTTTTTTTATAACACTTTTGTTCATAAAACTTATCCCTGCTGTCTAAATTCTAGACTTTAGCATATAAGTTGTAACTGAACTACCGGAATAAATCTTAGCACTTTTGTATATTTTATTATATTTAGGCTTATAGCTGACCGCTATCCTAATATCGAGTGCACTAATAATTTATTCCTTGTCAACCATATATTTATATAAGAAAAAAAAATAAATATGCGTATGTTATAAAGCTGTTCTAACTACCCTGAACCTATAGCTTACACCTACTCATTTTAAAGAGTAATTCTGAAATTCTGTCATCTAAATTGTAAGGTTATTAGCAAAGGCTACCCTTATAGAAAACAAAAAAAAATCTCGTTTTTTTTTTTTTTTTTTTTTTTTTTTTTTTTTTTTTTTTTTTTTTTGAAAATTACTCCAACATCATTCACTATTAAATTAATTAAGTTTTAATGTTATTTGGCTTTGTTAAAATTTTATATTTTCTAATTCATATTCGAAAAAAATATATATATAACTTTTGCCTGGAGAGAAATATTTCACTGCTCCAGTGAAGTTTTGTGAAGCACATTTCATAATTTTATGTTTCGGGTAAAAGTATGTTTTCGGGTGCGCCCTGCACATTTGCTCAGTATTGTAACCCTGAGACAAATTGGCGTACCCATCTTCCTATCCTTTCTTATTATTATTTTGAATTTTAAAAAGGCAAGTTATTAATTTTGTTTCAACCTTTTTTTTTTTTTTTTTTTTTTTTTTTTTTTTTTTTTTTTTTACCTAAAAGAGAAAAATTTATTTTTAAATTTTGAAAATTTTTTTACATTTTTAAATTTGATTAATTATGTATTTTGTTTTATTTTTAATACCAATTCATATCCCATGGATAATACTGGGGAGGGGGTAAAAGGTAATGATCTTGTATAACATCCCCGTATAAGTTTGTATATGGTGTATAACCATATAACGACCTATTTGTATTATGGTGGTCTTTTTGATCATTTAAATCTGGGTCTGCATTCTCAGAATATTTATTATTTGTTTTATAATACTTTTTAGTAACTTTGTCACCCTTTTGACTCGTATTTTTATTTAATTCAAACCAACAATTTTCAGTTGAGTGCGATTTTCTCTGACAAATGCCACATTTATTTTTGTAATTTTTATCACCCTTAATTTTTTTCTGAGACCCCTGTAAATTCGTAATTTCCGCCTCTGTATGGCCTGTTGCATATTTCGGAGCGTACAATTGATCCATATGTCGTTTGATCGGCTCTATTGATTTATCTGGAACATATTGTAATAAATAATTAAAGTTTCTAAACTTTTTAGTAACTTCGTAGAGTCCTTGAAATTTTGGCTCTAATGCGCCTGGTTTTCCAATACATTTTAAATATACTGTTTGACCCAAATTTAAATCTTTTACTTTTTCGTATGCCTCTTCATCCATATATTCTTGCATTATTTTCTCCTGGTTTGCAAGGGATTGAATTTTGATTTCCTTCATATGCTGTATTCTGCTTTTAACATAAGAGTGGGTATATATTTCCTCGGAAGGAATATGGGCTGTGAAGGGATTTTTTATTTCCCTTGCGAAAAATAGCAGTGAGGGACTATATCCCGTAGCGCGGTGTTTCGAGGAATTATACGCTAGTTTAAAAAAATCCAGTCTTATGTCCCATTCCGTAGTGCGTTTCGACATAGCTACAATTGATGTTTTTAATATTTTATTGGTAACTTCACAAAGTCCATTTCCTTGCGCACTGTATACACTCACAAATTTCCTTTGTATGTTTAAAGATTCCAAATATTCTTTCATAATTTCGCTTCTTAAATATTTTGCGTTATCAAAGATAATTTCTTTACAAATCCCATAATTTGCAAAATATTTATTTAGTACATTTAATATAGTCTGTGACTCTACGTTTCGTAGGGGAACAGCTTCCAGGAATCTCGATGTCGAATCAATTATAATTAAAATGTATCTGTTTTTCCTTAACGTGAGGTTTAAAGGTCCAATGACGTCAGCATGCAGGACTGTACAGACTTCGTGATCTTTCACCATTTTTTTAACAGGGACTTTTATTGTCGTGTGTTGTTTAGATGTGAGGCACTGCACACAATTTGCACAATACTGTTTAGTGTCTTTGTACATTCCGTGCCAAAAAAGACTTGTTTTCACATTATCATAAGTTTTTTGAAATCCGAAATGCGCTTTATGAGCTTCTTCTATGGCTGCAATTTTTAATGAATCCGGGGTAATTAAAAGCTTCTTTTTATCTGAACCAGGTTTTAAAATTAATAATTTATTTTGATTTAAAGTAAATCTCTTCGTGCTTCTATTATTTTTGTCTTTTTCGATTTTATTTATTATAATTTTTAATTTTTCGTCTGCGTATTGCTCAGATTTAATATTTTCGTCTGTAAGTGCTATGTTACTTGCAAACAAATTATTTTGGAGTTCTCTGTCTGTTGTAAGATTATCTAAATTCCTGCTCAAATAGTCTGCTGGATTGTTAATTCCTTCGACGAATTCGAAGTCGAAATTAAAGTCTTGTAAATCTGCTACCCATCTGTTTATAATTTCCGATTTGTCTTGTAAATGTAAATGCTGAGTTAGTGCTTTCGAATCAGTTAACACAGTAAACCTTCTACCTGAAAGCATATATTTAAAATGCATAATTGCTTCATGCACTGCTAATAACTCAAATTTAATACTCGGATAATTTTTTTCCGGTTCTCTAAGTTTTTTTCCGAAAAATTCAACAGGTAGCAAATGACCATCCTTCTCTTGAGCTAGAACACCTGAAATTGCAACTTTGCTCCCATCCGTGAATAAGAAAAATTCCTTGTTAAAATCGGGGGGTCTGAGTGTTGGTTTTTGTACAATTTCTTCCTGAATTATCAGAAAAGCTTTTTCTGCTTCTGGACTCCACTTGAATTTAACTTTATCTTTAGTCAGTTCTACTAAAGGGTTAACTTTGTCTGAATAGTTGGGTATTAGTGTCCGAAAATAATTCGCTAAACCCAATAAAGATCTGACCCCCTTTTTCGATTTTGGTCTGACTAAATTTTTCACTTTTTCTATATTCTTTTGTGATGGAGAATATCCCATTTGATTCACCCTAAATCCTAGGAATTCTATTTCTGGTTTGCAAATTTGCATTTTTGAAGGTTCGATTGTCATGTTATGATTTATTAATACCTGTAAAACTTCTTCTAAGGTTTTCATTATCTCTGCTATTGTGTTTGCAGATATCAACACATCATCAATGTAGTATGATACTTTGCTTTTATCAAAATGTCCCAGAATTTTATCAATTATTTCTGCAAAAATTGCGCTAGAATTTCGTGTGCCAAAAGCTAAACGAAGCGGCATATGCTTGCCAAATTCCGTAATAAAAGCTAATTTTCTACAATCTTCTGTTTTTAAATTGATTTGAAAAAATGCACTATGTAAGTCTAGCAGAGTATAATATTTCTTACCGCTTATTTTTTGTAATAAATCTTTTACGTCCGGCATCGGATAAGTGTACGGTTGTAAAATTTGGTTCAATAGTCTTAGGTCCGTTGCCATTATAAACATGGGTTCTGCATTCGGGTTATTACTCGGATTTTTCTTTCTAACGAAAATAACTGGAAAAGCATACTCGGAGTCAGTCTTCTCTATAATTTTAGCCTGTAACAATTGTTGAATTTCCCGTTTCGCATACTGTCTTACTGCCTGAGGCAATTTATATGGCTTAGCTTGTACCGGGAATTCATGATTCAATTGAAAACTTGGTGCGATAAACGCTGATTGCCCCAATGTTTGATAACTTTTTGAAAATGCATGAACATTGCCCATTAAAATTTCTCGAAATTTTTGTTGTACTTCCTCTGATAAATGGCTTAAATCAAAATCCGTCTCTTTAATTTATGCTTCTTGCAATTTTCTTACATCTTCCATATTTAAATTATTTATTTCATAAAATGTCCCTTTCTCTATATTATCAATTGAGTCATCTTGCTTGCACTCAAAGTTCTTTATAATTTCCCCCATTTTAGTTCCTTTCTGAATAATTAACTTTTCTAACACTTTATTCTTTATTATAATATTTATGTTATTATTTTTTTAACTTCGTGTAACGAAGTCTCGCATGAAAATTTACTATTTTCTTGAATGGGGTCAAAAATAATCACATCTGACATATTTATATCCTCTGGGCATTTTAATTTTACAATTTTCGATTCTTCAGGTTGGAGAAAAATTCTATTTTTAGTAATGGCAAACATAATTTTATTTGAATGTTCCCCTGAATTACATGGCGTAATGTTATTCACTTCATAATTATTTACTTCACTTGCAACGTTTAAGTTAATTTGTTGATTTTTAAATTTTAAGGTTTTATTGCATAAATCCAAAATCATATGATTTTCTTTGAGATAATCGTACCCTGATAACATTTGGTACTGCCTATCAAAATCATCATTAGTGACATAAAATGTGCCTGTTGTGAATATACCTTTTAATCGAAAAGTTAATTTTACACATTGTTTAAAAAAAATCTTTGAATTCGTTAAAGTTTTAATTTGGATCTGATTGCCCAAATATTTGTTTTTGACACTTGTATCTTTAATTTTTTTTAATAAAGAAGGTGATAAAAGGGAAACGGCGGCTCCGGTATCCAACAAAGCTTGTATTTCGACGCCCTGTATATTTAGTGATATAATTGGCAGACTATCTTTGTCTGCATTTGTTATATTTGCGATTATTTTATTTATTTTATCGATTTCCGTCTCTGAAAATCCAGAATCTTGATCCGATTTCGCTGTTTTCTTTGCTCATTTTTTTTTCTTTTTGCGCTTTTCAAATTGATAACAATTTTGATCATACTTCTCAGAAATATATCCAAAATCCCTATTTCCCGAATTCCAGTTAGGTTGTGAATAATCATACATCCCATAATGCGTCGGGTAATTAAAGGAATTGTAGTAATCATTATAATATCGTTCATTATCATTATAATGAAAATTGTTATTGAAATGGGGACCCTGATAATTATTGTGTTTATTAAAAGAGTTTTTTATTCCGCGGAACACTATCATCTCTAATTGCATGTTTTTTTTTTCTTTGATTTTTTTAGTTTTTCAATCTCCCCTTTTAATTTCTCGATTAGCTCTTTGTTTTGCTTACTTGATTCTATAATGTTCTCATAAAGATCTTTGTTTTCTTTATTTATTGCGTTAATTTCCTCAAACTTTGATTCATTATACGCACTTTCCATAAGTTTTGCTAACTCGCATGCCTCCTTGAAGGACCTCGGCGCGTTTTTACGAACATCTAGTGCAATATCCGGTCTAATTGCATTTAGAAAATTCGACATTTTTAAGATTTCGATAAAATTCTCTTCCTTATTATCCACATTTTCGCCTGCACTTTCGATATAAGATTTTACACTCTTTTTAAACTCCAAAATGAAATCCTCTATCGTTTGACTTGCGGCCTGTTTTAAATTTAGGAAATTGCTCTGAGCATTAAGGAAACTTAGTTTTGTACCAAATAACTCCACCAAATTATTTTTAAATAAATTATAATTGGTCTCATTATATTTTTCAATCTGTTTACTTAAAATATGTTTTGCGCCCCCAGTAATTTTAGCCTTTAAAAATAATAATTTAGTTTCTTCCTGTATATCTTTCGAATTCAAAATATTATCAAATTCATCTAAGAAAAATATAATGTTTTTGTTCTTTTTATTGTCAAATGGTGACACTAACTCAATACGTGTATCTATATCCAGCGTCTGAGTCATTTTTAACAAATAATAGTAATCAATGTATACTTTTTCAAAATATCAATTCAAAATAGATCCTATACTTCTTAAAAGAATATTTTGTCTATCATACTATTTTCTCTATATTACAACATATGTATGAAAATATTCTAAATTGCATAAATACATAAAAACAACAGCACTAAAATTTAAAAATATTTCTTAGGAGATGAAGTTGTTTTGTAGATTATTCTTTTACACACATAAATACCCCTAAAATATTTATAGTACACGTATATATAAAAACACCATATTTTCATTTAACAGAAAAAATGTCTGTCTTTTTCTATAGAAACAACAATCTTATTTTATTATTATTATTATTATTTTTATAAATATTGTACCACTACTTCGTAGTACGACTCATAAATTTTCTTTTGTATCACCTTGATACAATTTCAAAAATCATGATATATTGATATTTCAATCATTTTTTTATATTAGTCATATTATAAAATTTTACTCATTATTCTTATCATTATTATTTATACAGTATATATAAAAAAAAAAATTATTTTTACAAATGTGTCATCCGTGATGTGAATGCCATTATTTCTCAATGGTAACTGAGATCCAACCAAAAGAGAAAAGAGAGAAAAAAAAATTGTAATTCCTAAATTTGCCTATTATAAATCCCAGAATTATTTTTTTCATTTCTTTTTTTTTATTGCTACTAACATATATTATTCATTTTATTTATTTAAATTATTATATGTGTGTCATTATTGTTACAATAATAAAATTAATTTTAATAAAATTTTAATCAATTAAATTTACGTACCTACAATATCTTTAAAATTGTGACATTAAAATAACGAGTTGGAACCCGTCGAAATTCGACGAACTAAAATGTTAGAAAGGAACTGTCAGATCGAATTTATAATAAACCTACAAAAATAATTACAATAAAAAAATCATCTAACATTGGTTCTCTCACTCTTAAAACAAATAATATTTTTAACCTAAAATTACCAAAATATTATTTCCACAAACTTCAACTGCTTAAATTATTGAAAAATTAAACTCTATTAGAATACGTAATCAAGATGAGTAATTATGATAAAGTTATCGATTAAGACTTTTATGTTTGTTTTTATGGGATGCAAAATCAGTAAAAAGGATTTCGCTTTGTCACATCATAAAATTTTCCCCCATGAAATCTAAACTGTACATTATTTTCACATTCCCATAATTTACATACGCACCACTCAAATTCACAATTTGAAAGTATTTTAACCCACAATAGATTATTAATGAAAGTATTTCCAAACTTAAAGTCACATTTGTCCGATTCAAATTTTCATGTGAACATTCACACAAACTTTAAGCTCTAATCTCAATACCCGCGGAAAAAAAGAAAAAAAGAAATCAGAAATTTGCCTTTAATTGTCATAGTATTGGTCATTTAGTATTGGACGAATATTTAGTTTTATCAAAATAAATGATCGTTTTGTTTTAAATATGACATAATTTTTAACTCACTGAATCATTTTTCCTAGCGTCTCAAACTCAGTATCAGCGTAATGTAAAAATATTGAAATGTAACTGATTTATGAAGAAGAATGCGTGTTTTTTTTTAATGTCTGACATCATTTTCTGTTCAAAAATTATAAAAAAGTTACTTTTATTCGTATTGTGAAAATGGCATCAATAAGGATATAATAAATAAAAATAATAAACCGTGACTAATTTCCCTTTACTTTCAATATAAATGGAGTACTTCAGTTGCCACGATTACAAAATTTATATTAAAAACTACAAAAAAATTAATATCTCAAAAATAAATTGAGATGCAGCTTTCAAAAAAATTGCATTTAAAAGAGCATTTTTTTCCGTATACGACGGTGTTAAAATTTAAAATGTGCGATGTTTAGAAGTTTAAAAATTTGACGTAGATATAATTGCAAAACCGAAATTTTATTTCAAATTTCAAAGTGTTGCCATTCGCAAAATGACGTATGCGTTACGCACAGATATGTTTGTCCTTTATAATATAGATACTTAAATTTATTTTCCTTTATTATTATTATTATTATTATTATTTCTAATGACCTCAGATGAACGTTCCTGGGTCATAGCACCATTTTTACTTAATGAGGGGGGATGCTGGACAGATAATTACACTTGTTTATTTCCTATTTAATTTACACCCAAAATTGTTAATTGGTCCAAATCATCCAAGCAACCTCATAGTAAATCGGTATATAATTTTATATACCTTAGATAAATTCAAATAACATAAGTGATCGTAATTACGTAATTCTAGTAGAAGAGCAACACGAATAATTAATAAAATTAAATTATAATCCGCGTAAAACTGTAATTATTAAATTTAATTAATTACGAATAAAATTAAGAGTTTGCGTTGTGAATTATTTAGACGAACTCTTCCACTTATGAATTAATCTAAAATTTAAGCTGTAAAAATAAGTTGACACACCTTTAACATTTATCAATTAAATAATTACAGAAACTTTTTAAAACTTGATTAAATATTTTATTTACATTGAACATAACTATATACAGAAACACATAATATTACTTCAAAAAAAGGAAAGCAACACTTTTGTTTGCTGCTCATTATTACATGTATATTTAATCTTTAAAAAAAAAGACAATGTTTTCATTTACTCTTATTATTATATATTTTTCTTTTTGCAAAAAAAAAAAAAAAAATAATTCTCTTTCATTTTTAAAATACCTTAATTATATTTAATTATTGGTTTTGTTGGATCTCAGATTGCTCTCTACCATAAAATATCATAAAAGGATATTTATAATTTCTCATATAATTTAAAGTGGTAAAGAAAAAGATTAATGGAATACCTTGAATCATATACGGGATGGTGGCCTTTATTCATCAAATTCAGAGCTGTCGCGATGCTAAGGATCATCTCCAAACATCCTCCGGATTTATCTTCTTATCAGAGCGGCGAACTCGGGATGGCGGGATGCATAGCTACGGACCGCAGTAGAACAATCCATTTTATTTCAACACCAGGAAGACATCATCAATTAGGCTTGCTTAGGCTCACTCCGATATGTCCATCTCGCCTGGGCATTACTAGGGCTCTCTGGATTCATTGCATGGGCTTTCAGGTTAGCTCCTGCGTCTTCCACATCTTTTTTTAGACTCTCTTTTTCAAACCTTTTTCTTCTGGCACACCAACTCTTGCAGTGGGTGGAACTATTTGCCTAGTCCTCCCTTATTGGATGTGAGAAGATTTTGCATTATCCTTCGATAGACCTATTAGCTCACAGTCTGCAAATGGCCCCTTACATATACTTTAATATTATTATATGCCTTAAAGTTTGGGTGGTCTGAAAAGCCATAAATTTATTCCAACACTTTTATTAAGGCCATAAATTTATTCCAACATTTTTATTATTTTACGATTTCTAATTATACACCACTTTCCACTGGCTTGTCATAAAACGACACCATGGCGTCTGGCTATTGTTGTTATCTGAGATCCGAACTATATTCAACATTATACATTCATTTTACAATAAAACAATTTTTTTAAATATATATTTAATATTTAAAATCAACTTAATAATTTTTGTATGAACTTACACTCCTATTTTACTCGAAAATATATTATTATAATTTTACACTCATAATTATGTTTTATAAAAAAAGAATTTGTACAAACAGAAATAACAAATTACACAACTGTATTTTGACTTAACCAACATTGGTGTGGGAACATATTATTGTTATATGTTGCCCAGCAATCATGCGTCAAGCATAGTTTGTGAAACACTTTCCAACACATTCAGAATAATGCAACAAAACTGCACCATTTAAAAAATTAAAATATTACGTCTAATTCAACCATTTGAAAACCCGATTTCAGCTGTTCTTATCTACAATCTGATAATTATCTGAATTGTTTTAACAGCCCTGTATATGATATATAGATTTTTATCTATTAACTAAATGCATGCGAAAATTTAGTTCATTTAAGAAATGCATATACTTCAGTTAAAAATTTCCCTTCAGCAATTTCCTCTAATAAGGAGAATGGTACGTGTATACTTTTGTGCAGCCCTGTACATGAGGTATAACATTTATATATGACGATTAACATACAAAAGACTAATTAAATTTAAAAGGGAAACCGAATTTTAAACCGTACACTCCAGCAATTATTACTCAAAGTCAGTATTGTAACCGATATCTTTTGTGTGTCGTAAATGAATAAAAAATGCCCTGAATGCCCTGTTCTAACGTGATCTTAGTGAAATCCAGTGATTTATATTAGTTTCAATACATTTGAAATAGCGTCATATCATTAAAATTCTCTGCAACTGATTTTTTCCCCTATACCATAATGTAATGGAATACTTTTGAGTGCCCTGTAATTGAACTATTAATCCTACCTACTTCCTATACAATACCAAACATGCTTGGGTGACCCTAAATAACCTTTATCAATTGCATGAAAATCCGAGTCTATTTACTGGAGATACAGCGTGGACAGACGGACAGACAAACGGAATGCATAAACACTTTTCAACTTTGTTGGAAAGTGTTAAAAAGAGTTAAAGCAACAAATGATTACTTTTGAAAGTGAGTAAAGTCCTTTGGCTCATACCGAAAGCATGATTGTTTTCAGCTAACTCGAATAACCATTATTGCAGATTCAATTTCCATGAAATAAGACCACAAAAATATAAGTCTATTATTGGTTAAGAATACATTTGATATCATTGTATCTAGCAATAACATAAAATGAACTGGTCCCACTTTGAAAATCAACGGCTAAAATTTAATTTTAGTAGAAATGAGAAGGTACAGTTTTTCATTTTTTGACACTTTCCAAAATAGTTAAAAAGTGTGTTTGACTTCGGTTTGTCCGTCTTTCCAGGCTCTAACTGGCGTCCATATTGTCCGATTGACATGGAATTCATATATCTTATTGGGTATCACTATGAAGTGTTCGGTATTGAAAATTAAGTGTGTAGCATTTATAATTCCTTTACAGGGACATTCAGAATAATTCCATTGCATTATGCCTATGACGAAAAATTATTTGCGGGAATTTTAAAATAATGTTTTACAATTAAAAACTCATTGAAATGCATATATATATCTGAAGTTCACGACAAGATGCCTACTATACGATATGGTACGGATAGCATTCATCGTTCATCTGCAGGGACACTCAAAAGAATTCCATTACATTACTGTCTACGGGAAAAAGTCGTTTTCGATGTATTTTAGTCATGTTGGACTATTTCAAACATATTGCAATTGATATATATCTCTGAGGTACACTGCAAGATATTTACTATAACATATCATATGCAAGTATTCAGCATGGATATACAGGGACACAAAATAATTCCGGTGCAGTACTCTCCATGAATAATAATTGCTGGAAATGTGTTTTCTTTTGTGGTACGTGTTTTTAAATTAAACATTTTGTTTTTATTTCTTAGTGTGCATAAATTATACACATCACATACAGGGCTGCACAAAACATCTGAAGTATATTTCCGTTTATGGATGGAAATTGCTGAAGGGCTGAATTTCCACTGTGCTATACGTTTTCTAATTGAACTAAATTTTAGCATACTGTATGTTGTATGATAAATCAATATTTCATATACAGGGCTGCGCAAAAAATGGCTTTTTGTTTTTCTTTTACTTTTGATGGGAATTGCTGAAATTGTGTTTTCAAACGTGTTATGCATTTTACAAATTATTTATTTAGACATGTTTTTCCCTTTGTTAAACTGTGAAGTTTTATTACAGATTTATAAATGAGTTGGAGTTTCATAATCTATGCTTAAAGCGTTTTATGTTCTTGTTAATTGATCTGTTCATGTTATATTCATTCTAATAAATAAAATTTAGGTTTTACATTATCAAATAGTTTACTCAGAATTAGTTTCAAAAACTACATAGAAATATAACGTTATTTCAGTTTTATTTCCTCTTTCAGCATTAAATCGTGCTTGACTCTTTGAAATAAATCTAACTTGTTTCAATGGAATAAATCTAACTTGTTTCAAGGTCAAGTAGTGTGTTTAAGGGGAATAAAAAGGGAGATGAAAGGACAGAATCAAAATGTATGACCAATTAGGAAAATAAATACCCTTCTATCCTGCGCTGACCAAAACGAATAGCTTTCTATTTTTTCCATTCATCCAAAGAAAAAGGGAGCGTTTTCTTTCAAATTCGGAATTTTATATTTATGTAATACTCTAAATTTATAGATACTAGGGATCCAATAAGGACTTTCCGGGTTACAGAATAATTTAATATTAATATGTTTTTTAGAATGCCCATTAACAATGCTAAAAACCACATATTTATACGAAACAAACAGCAATAATGCACTAAATTAAATTTTTGAAATGTATTAAAAGTGATATTTTCCTATTGATCTCGAATCAGGATTTAAGAGTCGAAGAAATCGCGAAATATCTTTTTTCACAATCAGCCTTTTTGATTCGTTTCATTTCAGTGGTTTAAGGGTTCTCAATACTCTTAAAATTGGGAAAAATGAATTTAAAAGACCATTTTCAACATTTACTATCTTAAAAAGTATAGGATTTTAAAACACAATTTTGATTGGGATAAAAGATATAAATATTTTCTTTCGTTTCACGTATTTAAAAAATTGCAAGGTGCAGAATTAGCATGTATAGGGGGCTCCAAACTGTCAGACATTTGACGAGCAAAAAAATGGTATAACAGCTTACGCGCAGGATTACAGAGTAAATATTGCAACTAGACTGAAAATTTTGGTGCTTACTTATACTTCAGATTGTAATAATTAGCCTGAACCTAAATAGTTGTATTTATCTAATACAAAATTTTGAAAATTTCAACAGTATAATCACTTAAAAATATATGTTTTTGAACAATAAAAAGGAGATTGTAATAATTACCCTGAACCTAAATACTTGTATTTAGATAATACAAAATTTTGAAAATTTCAACAGTATAATCACTTTAAAAAATATTTTTTTGAACAATAAACAGGAAATTTTAGATTCAGTGTATACAGACTAACGTTAAACATGTGTTCTGAAAATTTGTAATAATTACCCTGAACCTAAATACTTGTATTTAGATAATACAAAATTTTGAAAATTTCAACAGTATAATCACTTTAAAAAATATTTTTTTGAACAATAAACAGGAAATTTTAGATTCAGTGTATACAGACTAACGTTAAACATGTGTTCTGAAAATTTCATGAAAAAATATTCAGATGTTTTTGAGATATCCTGCGCGTTATGTCCAAAAACATCATTTGGAGAAAAATGACTTCAAAGCTTCGAAAACGCCGTTTCAGCTATTGCGCGGGTATAATCTAAATTTCAAGGAAACAATTATATCAAAATGTTCAGAAAAGATAGGAGTTGAACATCTAGCTTTAAGTGTCTTGAGACCCCTTAAGGGTGCTCCCTAAGGGGGCTTCATAAGGGTCACTCAGATTCCGCTTTCCCCTCAGTAATGTAAAGTCTATGTGCATTGGATGTATTCGTACATTTAAAATATCTCCTCAGGAAATTTTAACTTTTTTTTTTGTGTACACTTCGTAAAAGATGTCTCTTTTTTTCTTAGTTCTCAAATGTTTCTAAAGTATAGACTTAATTTTATAGGAAGTGTTAAAATCTTACTCACAGTTCGCCCGCTTTTAACGCATAAAATATTAAATTCAGCATAGATTTTAGAAATATTTTGAAAACTAAGAAGAAAAAAGACATCTTTTAAGAAGCGTACACAGAAAAAGGTGTTAAAAATATGAATTTCTCGAGAAGATATTTTAAATAGACGAATGCATCAAAAGCCCATAGACTTAACAATAGGGAGGAGAATTCCGAAGCCGAGTGACCAGCCCCCTTAAGGGCGAAACTCGATTAGATGTCTTAAACTTGTATTTTATTTATGTTTTATTGTTTTACTTATTGATTAATGGATGTTTTAATTTCAAAACAGAACATAAGTTTTAAACAAATTATGAGCTATTTTTTTATTAATTTAAGTGCAAACGGATTAAACTTTCGCAATCATCTACACACGATAGATTTGAAAAAAATCATGCTTGAAAATTATTTTTAAAACTTACAAGAAAATTGCATTGAAAGTATCTTTTTTTTATGATTCGACGGTGTAAAAATTGAAAATTCACGATGCTTAGCAATTTTTAAAAATGCAGTATAAAAGAAATTTGATCGTCTGCTGTTGCTGTTCGCAAAATGACGCCAGCGTTACGCACAGACATGTTTGCTCTTTATAATATAAATAGAAAATTTACTAATTAATGTATGTTGATGTATAATAATACTAAAAAATGTTATTAGATAGGTAACAACTAGGTTTGTTACAAAGTTAGTTTCATTCTGTGAGATATTTCAAGTTTGGAAGAAGAAAAAAAAATTCCATATTTCAAATAGATTTATAGCACAGAGTGTCTACAAATTAGTTGGGCAAAAAGAATGATTTATTGAATAGAACTGACATGAAAAAATTTACAGTACATATTGTTGAAAAATAGAAATACATATACACTTGATAAAATATCATTAGTCTACTACACGGTGTACAAAACTGTTGTAAAGTCAAAAATAAACTTATACAAACATTAAAATAAAATTAAAATATCTACGTTTCGGTCATCCTTCTATGACCTTCCTCAGGAACGTTATCGTATATCTTCTAAAATTAGATCAAAACCGTCTTGAGTTCAAAATGTTCGTTATATATTCAGTCAAAAGTAATTTTATCCAATTACAATCCGGAAAACATGCAATGGCACCATCTATTAGACAAAATGCAGACTACAGTTTCGAATGATTTTTAATATGGCGCCGTTTATTCCTTTATTCCTTTTTCACCTCATAGACTTCGCCATATTAAAAATCATTCGAAATTGAAGTCTACTTTTTGTCTAATAGATGATGCCATTGCATGTTTTCTGGATTGTAATTGGATAAAGTGACTTTTGACTGAATATATAACGAACATTTTGAACTCAAGACGGTTTTGCTCTAATTTTAGAAGATATACGACAACGTTCCTGAGGAAGGTCATAGAAGGATGACCGAAAGTAGATATTTTAACTTTATTTTAATGTTTGTATAAGTTTATTTTTGACTTTACAACAGTTTTGTACACCGTGTAGTAAACTAATGATATTTTATCAAGTGTATATATAACTTTTTACGGTGTAATTACCCAGTTCTTTTATTAATAGAAATACAGTTCAAGTTTACCGTTATCACAAATGTTCGATGTGACTTGCACAGCAGAATGAGTTTCATGGAACCACAGACAGCATTTCCCTTTTTCAGCAACTTTGTACGTATCCATCATCGTGATGCCGAACAAGAATGATTACCGCTCGCTAAGCGATAGCATCAGTTATGACAACGCCATCTATGAATAAATTTCGACAATATTACTACTAGTCTGGCTTTCAACTAGTTAATTTCATTTAATATTTCTTAACTTACGAAATTGCCTAACCCTGTTGTAGACACCTAATTGTAGACATCCTGTATAAATATTATCATTTTTTTTACTTTGTAAAATATTTTATTATGTTGGTTTAATGTTAATGAGAAAAATAACATTTTGATAATTACGGGATTTTGATGCAATTATAATAAAACATCGCATTTTCCACAAAGAAAATGAACATTTTCAATGCCGTTATTTTCACATATACCCTTGTTTTTGAAGATTATTCAAGCTGTTGTAACATATTGGATGGTTGCAAATGTTCGCGCCCTATTTCATAGATGCCAGTAGCTTGCAATTTTGACTGCGCTGATGTTTTTTTTATAACCATAGCATTAACTGACAGTTACCTACATGGGTCGTAAGTGAACATAACCTTAAAAAAAGTTTTTCAAATTAATTTGTGAGCAAAGTTAATATTCAAAATGGAAAATGAAAAGTTACATTTTCGTCATGTTATGTTATATCAGTTTGAAAAAGGAATGAGTGTTGGACGTGCTATAAAAAATTATCAATATGGACCGTGCTCCCGCTCTTAGGACAGTTAAAAAGAGGTTTTGTCAATTTCGACTTGGTGATTTCAATCAGAACGATAAAATTCACTCTGGTCGGCCTTCTGGCATTGATAATGACTTGATCCGAGATTGAGTGAATAACAATCCACGGATTACTTACTAAAGAGATTGCTGAAAGGCTAAATGTTGACTATTCGACTGCATTTCGCCATTTAAATCTTTTTGGGTACACTTCGAAACTCGATGTATCGGAAATCGGGCACAAATTTTGCGTTTAAGTAATAGAAGATAATATGTTCCACAGAATAAATTCCGATTTCTTCTATTCATGCCAAATAATGAGACTTTTTCAAATATGTAATTTTATGTAATGTATCCATCTAAATTTACAGTAGTATAAAAATTGCCAGGATATTTCGAAATTTATTAGATACCATTCTTAGCGAGCAGTGTTGAATTCAGGGGGTGGCCCGGGTGGACACCCCCCTCCCCGGAAGATTTGAGATTTTGTGCTTTCAACGGCCAAAAAGGGCAATCCCCCTCTCCCGGAACTCTATAATGTCCCCCCCCCCCCCGGAGTCTCAGAAATCCCTCCCGGAGAAAAGTGTCTCAATTCAACACTGTTAGCGAACATTTGTATCTTAAAAGTAACCGCTACACACCATCTTTCAATTTTCTACTCAATTCCGTATCACAAAAATTGTAAGTTTAGAAAATTTTTTTTCGCATGCACCGCCTTTTTAAAATTTATTTAAAAAAATAGAAAAATAGATAAAATAGAATAGATAGAATAAAATAGAAATTAAAAAAAACAGAAAAAGAACAACTGTACTATCCCGTATTTCCGTCTTAAAAGTAGCAACCATGCCAAATTTCAAGTTTATATACTTAACGATTTTATAGAAATCGTAATTTATAACGGTTTTACAACGGTTTTCGCGCATTTAACCCTTTTAAATTTAGAATTTACTTTAAAACTTTCCAATGCAAGCATTTACGACACAAAAGTAATAGCCATGTCAAATTTCGAGTTTCTATCTCTAACGATTCTCTAACAATAGAGTTTACTTGCTTACAGAAAATCAACAAATTGAGATATTTTAATGCAACATAAAGTAATATTAGCTTAAGGGATTATATTAATTATATTCAAGGGAGTCCAAGTAAATTAAATTATGAATAAAAGTGACATGATACGCTTAGCATGCTTTCCCAAACATAAGGGAGACCAAACTGGCGGCAAAAGGGCGGCTAGTAAATCAAAAATTTGCTCTTCTTCAATAATTATCTTCGTTAACATCTGAAGATATCCAAAACAACTTATATAATAACAATTTGATTTTTAGATAGATTTTTAAATAAAACTGATTTAATAAATCGGTTGTTGCACTCTATAGAGGAGACTGGGGCAAGATGACGAATGTCTTAATTTTTCCATTTTACCTGACACTACCGTCTCTCCTATCGGCCGTTCGTTAAACAATAGTAAAGAGACGCTTAAATCGCCATTTTTGTGTTAGTTGCGAAGCTTTGAATGTTTACCGCTGCCACGTTATAACTTTTATGCATGTGTAAATAAGCTTTGCAACAGTTACAGGTAAGATATATCGTTTCTCTTTAATATTTATGAATAACTTAGTTTAAATACTACCTATTACCAGGAATAGATGTCAATTAATCGCCTTCCTTCATGGCTATGAAAACGAATATTTTTAAGCAGACAGTCCGGGCCAAGATGACAAGCTCGTAATCCTCAGATCCTGGTAGTAGAAAACCAACGTACTGTTAGTGTTTTTGATTTCAAACCATTGCCTAAAGTGATGTGAGAACAATGTGAGAAAAAAAAAAGCAAAACAATGAGTCAAGCATTTCTACAAGCACACCCATCAAAGAAATGTTAGAACAAAGGGAAAAGCAGAAGGAAGAACAGGAATGTTTAAAAATCCCTGCCGACCCGGCCTACAGGCAGAGGTAGATTTAGAAGTTACGTATACTAATTTCACCAACAAAAACTAAATCATTATTAGATATAAATCCACTTTAACAGTTTTATCTGTCTGCTTTTGACGATTTTTTATTTCCTTTTTATAAAATAGCTGGTTTTATCAGAATCATGTTAAGGCGATATTAAAAAAATATTTTTCCATACTCAACAACTCGAAATTTTCTGGCACATTTTCAGATTAATTTTTAATTAAAAAAAAAATATGAAACATGCTGACGTGATTTTTGAAAAGATTTATAAGCGACCTGTGGTTTTATTTTTCTTTCAATTATTTAAAACTTGATTAATAAACAATTATTTTCCCAGTAGGGCAATATTTTTCGTTCCTAACACAATCGCTTCGGGAAATTCTGTTCAAAATGCCCACTTTGACATCATTTTTTGAAATATATTCTGCCTCTATCAAAAAATCGATCATTACTGTACATTAGGGGTACACGACCTTTTTAAGAGAAGGGCCACTTTCAAAAGTGTCTGGGTTGTCGAGGGCCACATCAGTCACACGAAGAGAGTTCTATTTCGGGGAGGTGGGGGGAGGGGTTACCCCTCTAGGTTCCATACCCAGTCAACATATCCAATTCAGTTGGTAAGGATATATCAATAGTTTACGTTTGTATATTTAAGTATTGCGCGGCAGCGCAATACTTATTTATTTCCAGTGTCACTTCTCAATGTTAATTTAACATGGAAAAGCCTATGGAGATGGTAACTTTTTCATTTTTTCTTCCCATCTTTTTGTGCCTGATGCCACTCATTTTTTATTCTTTACTAATATTATAAATTTAAAGTGTAAAAACGTTTGCCTGACGTCAAGGTCAAAACGAATGGTAAAATGCCTTTGTATATGGATGAATTATAACCCAGAGAGAAACATGGACCAATTTTTTTTTACCTTATTCAAATATTTTTCTTAATAATTCCAATTTTTGCTTTTTTCATTGAAAATCAATGGACATTTTTCATAGAAAATGTAACATTTTTACTTCATTGTTGCAAAAATTTCAAAAGCCGTAATAATAATTTATTTCTTTTTAGTTGAAAGATTTTCACGTGAAATATTAAATTGAGCTAGTTTTTTTTTTCAAAAATTGAAAAGGTGAATGTGGCGTCATAGTGGAAATAAAAAGGATATCTTCAGAATAAGTTTTTGCTTTGGTCAAGTTTATATTTTAGTAAAAAGTTTCTAATGGATAACTATTTTTACGCAGGTAGCGAACTTAGTGGGGAATTACATAACTTAAATTTTAAAATGTATTTTTTTCCGAGATGAGATCTATTTATACCCCAAGTTAAACTTAGTTAATAATTTTCTGATGTGTTTACATCACTCCTTGGGAGAGATTAGGGTTTAAAAAATTAAGTAAAACTTTTATTTTTTATTGTCTCACAGCTATAATATTGTTAAATATTTGTAGTAAGGATTCAACACAATTTACATTTACATTCATAGCGTTCCTGAGTGGGAAATAGGGTATATAAATTTAAGTGAAGTTAATTTTTTATGTTTTGTTTATAGATTTTTTAAGTTCGGATTAGAAGTTTTTGTCCAAACTACCGCAACCTTCATTACTACAGTGGTGAAACATTTTGAATTACACATTGGTAAACTGCATCCCACATTGTGGTGCAATACCGCATAAATCAAAGCCTGATGATGATACTCTCTATTAATTTTGAAATGCGTTTGTCTGAGTGCAGTAGTTATTAAAAAACTTAACATATTAAACAAAAACATAATTTGAAGAACAAATTAAAAAAACAAAATTTATTTCCTACATTGTATAAGCCCGTACAATGTAGCCCGAGAAGGGGTAGATATTAAGATATTTCATTCAATTAGTTCTACATTTAATGTTAAATTTTTGTTACAAATTAGTTAAGCCAATTGAAGATTAAAAAATGAAAATAAAATTCATACAATATGATACTTAAAACACCCTAAAAAATTAGATTCCGTTCAAATGAAATCGAAATAAATCTTAGATTTTTTTTTTAAAGTTTTGTATTTTGCATGCATCTTATCATATTATGCACAATTGTCATAAACATAATACAAAATCTGCAACACAAATATTTTCAATTTTAAAATGGAAGACGTCTAAGATTTATTTCGATTTCGTTTGAACGATATCTAATTTTTTAGGTTGTTTTAAGTATCATATTGTATGAATTTTATTTTCATTTTTTAATCTTCAATTGGCTTAACTAATTTGTTACAAAAATTTAACATTAAATATAGAACTAATTGAATGAAATATCTTAATATCTGCCCCTTCTCGGGCTTATACAATGTAGGAAATAAATTTTGTTTTTTAATTTTTTCTTCAAATTATGTTTTTGTTTAATATAACAAGGATTAATTTGAAAGAGTGATAATAATACTGGACTTTATTCGGGGAAGTAAATTATGTTTTATTAAAAGTGCTAAAAACAAACATAGGCATGAAAATGGCTGGTGCCGAAAAATAATGCGAACTTTATGAACGAAGGGGGCTGGAGGAGCCGATCATCAAGATTTGAGATTTTTACGCGCCTGATCAACAAAATTTGTGATTTTTCCGTCCCCGATAAAGGAAATTTGAGATTTTTACGCGTCTGATTGACAAAATTAGCGATTTTTCCGCGCCTGATCGACAAAATTAGCGATTTTTCCGCGCCTGATCGACAAAATTAGCGATTTTTCCGCGCCTGATCGACAAAATTAGCGATTTTTCCGCACCGGATCGACGAAATTCGCTATCTTACCGCACCTGGTCGACGAAATTCCTATTATTCTGCACCCGATCGACGATATTCGCGATTTCCATGCGCCTAATCGACAAAATACGCGATTTTTTCGTGCCCGACCAACGAAATTCACGATTTTGTGGATCCCGATCGACAAAAACTCGTGATTTTTTCCTGCAAGAACGACGAAATTTCCGATTTTTCTGCCCCTGACCAACGAGATTCCCGATTTTTCCGCGAACGATCAACGAAATTCGGGATTCTTAACTGACTCTGACGAAATTTGCGATTTTTTTCAAACGGTAAATTGACGAAATTTTATGTGCTCGACCAAAAAAATTCGCCATCTTTCCGAGCCCGTTCGCCAAAACTCACGATGTTTCCTAGCCAAACTTTTCCATGCCCGATCGGCAAAATTTACGATATTTTACCACGCTTCAACTACAAAATTCGCGATTTTTCGGTGACCGATCAAGAAATTTGCGGTTTTTCTACGCCTGACCGACAAAATTCGCGATTTTTTCGTCTCCGATCAATGAAATTCGCGATTTTTTCCGAGCCTTATCGACAAAATTCGCTATTCTTCTGCACCTGATCAACGAAATTCACGATTTTTCTGCGCCCGATCTACGAAATTCCCAAATCTTAACTCACTGACAAAATTGGCAATTTTTTGAAAAAATTGGCAAATTGACGAATTTCGCGATATTTTCTCGCGACTGACGAAACTCACCATTTTTCTGCAGTCGATCAATAAAATTTGCAATTCTTCCTCGCATCATCAACAAAATTTACGATTTTTTCGTCCCCGATCAACGAAATTTGCGATTTTCCCGCGCCTGATCGACAAAATTCGTGATTTTTCCTTGCCCAACAAACGAAATTCGTGATTTTAGCGTGGCCGACCAATGAAATTGGCGATTTTTCCGTGCCCGAACGACAAACTCGCGCTTTTTCCGCGGCCTATCAGCGAAATTTGTGATATTTTCCGTGCTGCATCGGCCAAATGAGCAATTTTTCCGTGCCCAATCAAGGAAATTTGCGATTTTCCCGAGTCCGATCAAGGAAATTTGCGATTTTTTCGAGCATCATCGACAAAATTCGCTATTTTTTCGTACCCGATCAACGATATTCGCGATTTTTCCACGCCCGATCAACGAAATTCGCCATTCTTATTTGACCAACAAGATTCTCAAATTTTCCAGCGGCAAATTGACGAAATTCACCCTTTTTTATTCCGACTTTTGGACAAAATTGCAATTTTTTCCAGTTATAAATTGACGAAGTTCGCGGATCACACGTTACGCCATCGCGGGCCACAGGTTGTGCATTCCTACTGTACATTATATAGTTTCTGAATAAGAGAATCTAGCAATTGGATGCGTTTGAGAGCAAAAATGAATTTAAAAATGAGTAAGAAAATAGACAGTTTGGATTTGAATGCACCCTTAATAAGACGATTTTTTTCTTCAACCGCTATGTATTTTTAATTTGTTTTTGCTTTAAGAATTGGCCCTATCAAAAACTTGTCTATTTAAATGTTGAAGACAATATAAAGAAGATATATGATAAATTCATGGAGATTTTATATCCTGTGAATTGACGGAGTTATGAAAATTTTTCTTCTTCAACCCCCCCCCCCCTTTTTTTTTCGGTACGAATTGGTCCTATCAAAAACTTGTGAATATAAAAGATACAGATAATATTAAGGAGATGTATAATAAAATTATTGGATTTGATATCTTGAAAATTGACGAAGTAAGGAATTTTTTTCTCTCAAAAACCCTATTTTTTGCGCCCCTTGAGGATATTTTAAATTTTATCAAAAATCTGTGATGCATGAATTTTTGGCGCTATTTTTAGAAGTAATAAAAACTTTAAACTGATTTGATATGTACAAAAATTAAGAAGTTATGGGTTTTTTTCGGTTTTCACAAAACCCCTCCCTATTTCCATCCCCTTTGTCCGCTTTTGCCCATTAACGAACTTGACCGAGATTTTATGTCCCTTGATTTTATGTATTAGTTTGGAAGAGATTTGTGCAGAATTGCGGAAGTCATCGTGTCCAGAAGAAAGTGATAAAGTGATAACACAATTGCTGCCGTTCAAAATGCCCACTTTGACATAATTTTTTGAAATATATTCTGCCTCTATCAAAAAAATCGATCATTGCGGTACATTATATAGTTTCTGAATAAGCGAATCTACCAATTAAATGCATTTGAGAGCAAAAATGAATTTAAAAATGAGTAAGAAAATAAACAGTTTGGATTTGAGTGCATCCTTAATGCAATGATTTTTCCAACACAATCCGCTTCGGGAAATTCGGTTCAAAATGCCCACTTTAACAGCATTTTTTAAAATATATTCTGCCTCTCTCAAAACAACGACCATTGCGGTACATTATATAGTTTCTGAGTAAGAAAACGTACCAATTGGAAGCCTTTGAGAGCAAAAATTAATTGTAAAATGAGTCAGAAAATACGCAGTTTGGATTTGAATGCACCCTTAATAAGATGATTTTTTTCTTCAACCGCTATGAATTTTTAATTTGTTTTTGCTTTAAGAATTGGTCCTATCCAAAACTTGTCTATATAGATGTTGTAGACAATATTAAGAAGATATATGATAAATTCATGGGGATTTTATATCTTTTGAATTGACGGAGTTATGGATTTTTTACTTCTTCAAACTCCCTTTTTGTTTTCGTTTTTAATTTTTTTTTGCGGTACGAATTGGTCCTATCAAAAACTTGTGAATATAAAAGTTGTAGATAATATTAAGAAGATTTATAATAAAATTAATTGGAATTGATATCTTGAGAATTGACGAAGTTCTGAATTTTTTTCTCCCAAAAACACTATTTTTTGCGCCCCTTGAGCCCATTTTTAACTTTATCAAAAATCTGTGATATATAAAATTTTGGCCCTATTTTTAGAAGTAATAAAAACTTTAAACTGATTTGATATGTACAAAAATTAAGAAGTTATGGGGGGGGGGGGGGGTTCGGTTTTCCCAAAACCCCTCCCTATTTACATTCCCTTGGTCCGATTTTGCCTATTAACGAACTTGACCGAGATTTTGTGCCCTTTGATTTTATGTATCAGTTTGGAAGAGATTGGTGCAGAATTACGAAAGTTATCGTGTCCAGAAGAAAGTGATATATTTATAGAGAGATAGATAGATCGATAGATAGATAAAGTTTTTTACTGAGGGTGGTTTTGGGTTCTAGGAGTCATGATCGGTGTAGATCTGCAAAAAATTTTCAGAAATTCCAACATAGGAACGATCCCAATAGGTAGTATTTCATACGAAATCTACCTAAAAAAACAGAGAAAAGAAGCTCGTGAAGTTAAAAATGGAGTAAAAAAACTCAAACTAAGTTCCTGTAGGCCTATGTCTATTAAATCTAGGCCAAACAGTCCAGTTGCATCAACTTCAAAGGATAGTGTTTTCAGATGTCCTGATTGTGATTCACCAACAGAAGAATGGATCCAGTGCTGTAAATGCCAAGAATGGTGGAATGAGGAATCTTCCAATTATGAAAATGGCATTTTTATTTGTGACTATTGTTAGCTGCACAACTAAATACTTCAACATTACGTTATAATGCATTATGCTTAGTTTGATACTTCATAAGATGTAAAAACACAGTTATCATTTGTTAAACCATGTAACATATTCAAAAGATAAAATATGTTCAACCTTTTTCAGTGTTGTCATCTTACCCCAAGGCCAAAGTCATCTTGCCCCAGTACTGGGGCAAGATGACGATTTGTTAATGTTATGAAAAAATAAAATTATCCCTTATTTTTTTATTTAAAAAATTAAATGGTAATATATTTAGTACTACAAAAGCATACTCTAACAATTCATGTAAAATTATTTTTACTATACTTAAAAATAAATTAATAAACAACAAAAATTGTTAACATAGTCATCTTGCCCCGGTCTCCCCTACGCAATTTGTTTGTTTTTTGTAAAATATTTACAAGAATAGTTAGATTAATTAACAAAAAAATACTGTTATAGAAATCTCACAATTTGTATAAGAACTGTATAAATAAATGTATTGTGCATCCTATCTGTAACAGTCGAGTGTTTTGTGGTCGTAAATTTTTCGTAAAACACTTTTAATAGGCTAAATCCATGTACTAAATGGCATGAGAAAATAAGCGCATTAAAAAATATTTAGCTTCGACTGTCTCGCTGTGCTTACTGGATGTGATCCAGCAAAGTATTTTGTATGAAAAATACCATCTACTTTTATTAGTAGATTAATTAAATAAATTCTACACTGTATTTCCTTTAATGGGACTTAAAAGTCTCGTCGGGGCATAAAGGGTTAAAGATTAATTATTTCTCGCATACACATGACAACATGAATGGATTATTTCCCAAAGTATAACTTACTTAGACACTTACTTAGAAATGTAATAGACGGCTGTATGCATCAACCATAAATCGATATTTAACTCCAGCTTTAGAATGAAGTAATCGGTTTTCAGCCTTGCGTAATGAATAGTCCTGGAGATTAATTCTTCAGCAGTTTCTAAACTCATTAATACTTAAAACAGCTCTATTCAATTTTGAAACATTGTTACAGTTCTTTTTAAGAAAGTCTGCTTTTAGAATTAGTAAAAGTAACATCTACTGATGTATAGATAATCATGAAAATTGAAACGTTTATTGCAGAAAATGCCGAAATATAAAAAACTTCTGGAACGAAAATAATAATGAGTATTTTGCTTTGTTTTTTATTTACAAAAAGAATGTATTGGATTCTTGAAAAACTTCGACTGCTGGTTTTAGACGGATTTATACATTTTAGAAGGTTCTGAACATGATTTGACTGTTTTTGGAAAAGTCTGTTCCTCAAGGCTTCCACTGGTGACTATTTTTATATTCTATCTCACATGACATTTTCAAAACAAAAAACTTTCCCGTACACCTTGTAAATGTCTGCAAAAAAAAATATATTACAAAATTTATTTTTTTTAAATAATGGTGCGAATAGAATGTATAAATAGTCGTCAGCGGCAACCCTGCTGTCCCTGAGTCTATCTGTCTATATGTGACAAAATTTTTAGATCTCCCTTTCACGTACGTTTTTACTTTACGTATTTTCTTTCTTCTTTCTAAAGAGGAAAGTACTGTAATCGAGATTTTTTCTAATTCTGGTGGATTTACACGTTTTAGAGGTCAGAGATCCCGAAAATCACGTTTTTAAAAAATGTCTGTTTGACCGTCTGTCCCTATGTCTGTATGTCCGTATGTCCACTTTGTACAATCGAAAAGTGCATGATGTTATGCATGGAATTGAATTGAATAAAATGTTTTCCTTGAATTTAGCTCTTTTTGTGCCATTTTCATTATTGTACTATCGAAATATGTATGAAGTTATGCATAGAATTGAACCAAATTAGCACATATGCTTTTGAATACGACAAGTTGGTCCTTCTTAAATTTGAAATATTCCACCAGAAGGGAGCGCTGTAATAGCGATTTTTCTCGATTTTTCATTCTGTTGTACATCGGATGTTTTCTTTGCCCCTACCTGCCGGGATGTCCCAGCTTAACGGGTTTAGTACCTGGCATCGGGGCGAAAGACCGCCTAACCGACGCGAAGCAGCAATAAACCTGACATCATTGCCTCGATCGTCATCCTATCTATGCAGTGACGGGCAATTCGCATTGAACTAAGTCGTCGATTTTTCCAGCATCTGATGTGCAACAGTATAACGAAAAATATTGATTTTGTTAAATATTATGACTGAGATTAACTCGTTTTTACTCCGTTATGGAACAAGCAGAATCTTAAGATGCATAAACCAAAGTTGGCGTAGTATTGAAGCAATAACACTGAAGGATTAAAATGTGTAATTTTTTTTAAAAATATTAACATGTATGAGAAATAATAAAGTTTTGGGATTGACACATCTGACTACTTTCTTTATGAGAAGAAAGTATATGATTTGTGAAAAATTTCGGCTTCCGGTTTTAGACTGATTTATACATTTTAGAAGGTTCAACACGATTTTATTATTTTTAGAATACGCCTGTCCCTGAGTCTGTCTATCTGTATGGGACAAAAATTTTTGTCGCCCTATCTTAATAACTAATACACGGATTTCATTATAATTTCAGATTCAGTTAGACTTTGATATAAATTGTTGTTGATTAGGTTTTGGTGTAAATCGCATAACAAATGGATTTTCTACGCTGCATTTTTCGGGATTTCCACAAAAGCTATTTCCCAAGCATTAAAATGCGGATTTGATTAAATTTCATATTCTTTTAGATTTTGATATAAAAAGATTATATTTTGGTGTAAATCACCCAATAAGTGACGCTGCTATGCTGCGTTTTTTACGATTACTGCGATATCTGTATCTCAAGAACTAATGCACGGAATTTAATCAAACTTCACATTCTTTGAGACCTTCACATAAGTAGACACTAATTAAATTTTGATGTAAATTATCAAATAGGTGGCGCTGATATGCTCTGTTATTCACATAGCTAGGTATCAAGAACGATATTGCCACCTATGGTGGTTCACAAATTCCTTGCTCAACAACGCGAAACTTTCTGGCTAATTTTTAAACGTAAAGGCATAAAAGTAGTAGGCCTGACTATTGAAGCGATTTGGAATCGAAATGACGTTTTAAATTTTTGATGAATAAATTACTTATCGAGTTATAAGCAATTGTGGTGACATGACGACCGCTTTTTCTCCTTTGTCATGGTATCACGCCCAGGTAGTTGGTCCAAAACGCCCACTTTGACAATATTTTCTGAAAGAGCTTCTACCTTTACCAAAAAATGGAAAACGTCTTCTGATTACATAGTTTCTCAATAGGAACGCCTGCCCATTTCATACGTTTCCGAACAAAAATGAATTTAAAAAAGTGTCAGAAAGTAGATCCTTTAGATTTTAGAACAGCCTTAAGGAAATTAGCAAATGATTTGTTATATATAGTGTTAGCCTGCAGAAATCATCGGGTTTCAAAAGACCATTTATTTGCGAATATCACTGTAAAAAAAAAAAAAAAAAACGGACTGAAAAACGGAGATTCAACTGGCAATCGAGACGCCAGTTCTATTTCCGTATTTTAATGGAAAATTTCCCCCATAAATTACAGAAAAACGGAAAATTTTCTGTAATTTATGGAGAAAAATTTGCTTCTGGAATTTATGGGGGGGGGGGGGATTTCCGTTAAAATACGGAAATAGTACTGGCGTCTCGATTGCCAGTAGAATCTCCGTTTTTAGCCAGTTTTTTTTTTTTTTTTTTTTTTTTTTTTTTTTTTTTTTTACAGTGTACGATCTACAAAGACGAATACATGAAAAGATAAATACACTCACCAAATTTTTGGTACATGCTACAAATGTTCAATGTGAGCGTACTTAGTAACCCGGCACACATCCTAACGGAAATCCAATTCCGTCCATAGGTTCAATAGCATGTTTCTGTCAATGTCTGTCACAGCAGCAGTGATGCGTTCTTGCACGGGAGCCACGAGGCTGGCTCTTAAACTTGGTGAGTGTTTGCATCTTGTCATGTATCATCCGTCTTTGTAGATCGTATACTTGTAAATAAACAATGTTTTAACACCCGGTGAATCATTTAGGCTAACCCTGCATATAGAATAAAGTTTTGCGATAGTAAACATACTAGCTTACTTACACATAGTGTAAGGAAAGTATTGTAATCATGATTTGTGTGAGAGAGTGAACACGATAACTACCAAATGATACTTAAGTGGACTTATCTGATGAGGAAGAAAACAAGTGAGTAAGTGTGATCACAGATCGCACAGAGGGTTTCGTTTATTATTCCCTTCAAAACACTTTATCCTTTTGCAAAATCTGTTAGTTCCACATTTAGCAACCAAGGGGCACACTCTATTCTAAACAAACCTCTATCCGAACGAAACTCAGTTTTACAACCTATCCGTAGATATATTAGTCGAGGAGATCGGGCCCGTAGCACCCGAAGTAGGTTGGCGCCCCCTGGCGGTAAAAGTGGAACTAAAATATGTACGGCTAAGGTGCATAATATAAAAGAGTGGTCAAAGAAGTGTCGGCAAAAGTTAGAAAAGTGCATCCCGGATGAAAAGGGTGAAGGTTAGAAAAACTGCTAAAAATACAGAATTCGAAATTTCACATCTCCAACTTAATTAGGGGCCGAGTTAGAAAAAAAGCTTAAAATACACAAGTTAGAGCCCAGAGGAGTAAATATAAAACTTTTTCAAAATTTTATGATTTATCATTTGATGTGAGGTGTTCAGTTATAAGTATCCAAAATTTCACGTCTCCAACTTAATTAAGGGGTGAATTAGAAAACAAGCTTAAAATACACAAGTTAGAGCCCGGAGGGGTAAATATAAGACTTTTTCAAAATTTTATGATTTGTCTTTTGATGTGAGGTGTTCAGCTATAAGAATCCAAAATTTCAAGTCTCCAACATTTACAGTTTCTGAGAACGGGCTCTGTGACGGACAGATAGACAGACAGAGGAGTGAGACGAATAGGGTTTCGTCAGATGAACGAAACCCTAAAAAATGGAATATCATGTTATCCTATGGGGAAAAATATGTATCCTTGTTGTTCGATCAAATTTGGAAATTTCATCAGTAGTTTTTCCAGCACGTAGATGGAAAGGTTCTTTATCCCTCTGCAAGCTTAAAATATTTTAAAGATAATTATCGGTATTTTAAAATTTGCGTTAAAGTTTCAAGAAATTCCGAAAAGTATAAAAAGTACACTTTACTCGTTTGTAACTTGTGACTGGAAAAAAAATTAAAAATTTAGAGCTTACAGAGAGATAAAGAACCTTCCTATGTATGAGCTGAAAAGAAATAGTGTTGAAATTTCTAAATTTGAATGAACAACAAGGATAAGTATTTCCCCTATAGAATGACGTGGAATTCCACTTTTTTTCTATCGTACCAGATAAGTTTCCTTAATATCAAGAGCGGTAAGTTATAAATTACTGTCCCAAGAACTGTATAAAATTTCGTACGAATCGGCCGACAGATTAGGTAATGAATCCTTTTTTAAAGCGCATTGCAACCGGTTCTATAGGAAAAGCACAAAGGAATTGGGATAGAGTATATAAGCGATATATATTTCAACGATGTAATCCAGCATTAATATCGTAGAGGTAAAGCCTCCGGTTTTAAAACTGGGGGTCCAGCGTTCGAATCCGATCGATTCTATTGTATGAGAAATTTATACATTTTAGGGTTTCGTTCACCTGACGAAATCCTATTCGTCTCACTCCAATGTCTGTCTGTCACAGAGCTCGTTCTCAGAAACTATATATGTTAGAGACTTGAAATTTTGCATATTTATAGCTGAACACCTCACATCAAACGACAAATCAGAAAATTTTGAAAAAGTCTTATATTTACTCTTCTGGTATCTAACTTGTGTATTTTAAGCAATTTTTCTAACTCAGCCCCTAATTAAGTTGGAGACGTGGAATTTTGCAAACTTATAGCAGTACACTTGCTATTACACGAAAAATCATAACATTTCCAAAAAGTCTTATATTATTGACCCCTCCAGGCTCTACCTTATGTATTTTTAGCAATTTTTCTAACCTCTACCCTTTTCACTCGGGGTCCACTTTTCTAAGTTTCGCCGACACTGCTTTGACCACTCTTTCATATTATGCACCATAGCCGTACATATTTTAACTCCAATTTTACCGCCAGGGGCGCCAACCTACTTCGGGTGCTACGGGCCCGATCCCCACGACTAATATATCTACGGATAGTTTTTAAAAACGGAGTTTCATTCGGATAGAGGTTTGTTTAGAATAGAGTGCGCTCCCTGATTTCGAAATGTGGAACTAGCAGATTTTGCAAAAGGATAAAGTGTTTTGAAAGGAATATTAAACGAAACCCTCTGTGCGATCTGTGATCACTTTTTTTCCTTTCTTGGGGCTTACATCACTATTCGAAAAGCCGAGTGAAGTCACTCCAGAATTTTAAAATACAGGGTGTCGATAAAAGAACGTTCCAGTTTCAATGGCACATTACAACATTTTAATTTAAACTATTTACAACAAATCATACATCAAATTAAAGTTAAACTAACCTTGTTTATCTTACAAATGTTCAATATATGCACCTTTAGATATACGGCACACATCTAACCTAAAGTCCAATTCTTCCCACGCTTCGGTTAACAAATCCGGAGTCATGGAAGCAATAGCCTCTTCACTTCTGTGTCTCAAATCTGATAAATCATAAGGTAGCGGCGGAACGGAGACACGATCTTTTATAAAGCCCCAAAGAAAAAAAATCGCATGGCCCTAACGACTTTTAAATCAATTAATGAAAGTTAAAATTCTAGTGCTGTATTCACATTGAATTAAATAATTAATAGTTATAAAAGCACAAATAATTGTATAAAAATCACTTTCAGGTGTATACATATAATATAAAGATATTTAAAATACAAATTAAAAATATCTTAAAATACATCAGAAAAACCTAGAGCGTTTTCAGCGATTACAAGGCCGTCATCAGTAGGATTTAAATGTTGTTATTATTTTCTTTGCCCTTACTCGAGAATTGTCCAGAAGAAAAACATTGTAATTTAAATGACATCTGACGTACAACATTTATATTACAATGTTTTCTTCTGGACAATTCTCGTATAAGTGCAAAGAAAATAATAACAACATTTAAATCCTACTGATGACGGCCATGTAAAAGCTGAAAACGTTCTAGGTTTTTCTGGTGTATTTTAAGAAATTTTTAATTTGTATTTTAAATATCTTTATATAATATGTATGCACCTGAAAGTGATTTTTGTACAATTATTTGGACTTTTAAATCTTCAGCCCAACAATAACGCTTTACGTTCAAAAGTCGCCATTTTGCGTATGTGGCACTGCTCTCAATAACAAAGAAGTACTCGCGCTTACGCTTATGTAAAACTGTTTCAGGTACTCTTTATTAGTGATCTTGAACCAACAGTTAATACTATTAAAATTTATAACTGGAAAACTCTTTTTTTGGACGCCTTGTACAAGAAATTACGAAAAAAAATAAACGAATCTCTTTTGCACCATACCGATATGTTAGCCGTTTAAATTGAAATCATTCATTGCTTTCCAGTTAAATTATAATTATATATATATATATATATATATATATATATGTAAGAAAATTATAAAGATTGGACCTATTGATTAGTTTTTGTAATGAATCGTCCCTCAATTTGGATACGGGCCCAATGACTGATAATCACGGGTTTGGCGGGGTAGCCAACTAATCCATTTTATCGTTAAATTAATAGAAACACATGGCCCTTTTTAACTGGTAACCCTAGGAGATGAGCAATTTCAGAGATATACCTCTACGCCACTTGGTATCTGAAGTCTAACCTGTAAGCAGCTATGGAAATTGATTGCCACCTTTTTGATTATTTAAATAAAACTTAATAAAGTTAATTTCAGTGAATACTGTCATTTAGTTAAAATGTGACAGTATTATGAGTCGGCAGGATTATACTACCTGCTCAGCGGGAAAACATGAGAAGTAAAGAAAAGAAAAAAAAAAAAGAATTCTTGGTGCTACACGATACGGAATAAGCTCCGATTGAACATTCAAAGAGGCCCCAATTGGGTGCTGGGAAAGTGTTCACTATGCCCCTTCAAGTAGTGTAAATACAAGAAGTTCGCCTCATCAAAGAATCTGTCAGCAGTGATATGCTTTTAACTCTTCAATTCCATTATAGAAAGTGTCTTCCCATTTCTTCTACTATATTTTGAAGAATATCATCTTAATTAAAATCGATCAAAATGTAGATCATTTTCAACGTATTCTGCGTTTTAAAAGTCAAGTATTGCAGTAGTGATATCCGCATTTTGTTTCAACGGTGCAGTGAAAGTTTCACAACATGAAAACTGCAATCTCTAAGTGGAATTCATCTTCTTCAGTTGTGTTGATGATTTTATAGTGATTTTCTTCAGAGCATCTCTTAAAGTAAATTTCATGCAGTGAAAGATAGCATCGTTGCTGTCATTGCTTTTTATTTCATGATAAGTGCGCACTACAGTTCTTTAATACAGAGATATATTTTTTTTCCTTCTCCGTTTTTGCGGAATGTTTTTTCCGTTTATTTTGTGTGTGTCTGTATGAGCTCATGGGGTACCCTAGTGTTATTTATTTTTATATAATATTATTATCCATATTATTTTTTATTTTTATTCTGATTACATAATTTAAGGTAAGTGATTTAATAAGTAGTATATCTCCAGTGATGTTTTCATTTTTGGTATTTATGAAAACCATGGTTTTAAAGCATTGCAATCTTTTGAAGTGAAAAAAAAAATGATTCATGTTTTCTATATTTATTTCTTTAATTATTTTTAACTATTTTATTCTTTTTATCAATTTTATGCACATGCTTATATTATGTTGAGAATGTTTAAACATTTTGACGGATATTAAGAGTGTTATAATATTTAGATTATTAAAAAGTTATCTTAAAATTAATTCAAAATGGAAAATATTAAGAAACAAAAAACTGTTCTCAAAGCAAAAATTACCCGTATAAAAAATATCATAAATCCCAAAATTGATGATCAGACGATAACTCTAGAAGATTTAGATTTGTATCATGGTCAGGTGCAAGATATTAGTACAGAATTAGGTAAAAATCAGGAAAACGCCGTTCTTGAGAGCGATACAACAGAAACGGAAGCTATAATTGAGGAATACAATGAAATTGCCCTTAAATTGGATGCGTTAACTATCGCAATAAATACATCACGTAATAAATTAACTAAGAGTTTAAGCATTAACGAGGGTGGTTCAGAGAATAACAATAAAAATACAAGTAATGTTTTTGAAAAAACAGTCAATCTTCCCAAATTTGAATTAAAACCCTTTTACGGAGAAGCTGATCAGTGGCTCTCTTTTAAGGAGATTTTTACCACAACTATAGATCGAAATCCAGATTTGGGAGCCGTTTCTAAATTGCAATATCTCTTAGCTAGTGTAAAGGGTCCTGCCCATAAATTGATTTCCGGATTTCCTCTTTTGGAGGTCAATTATAAAAATGCATGGGACACCCTTTGCGCTCGCTACGATAAGATTAGGGATTTGGCCATAGCACAAATAGGCAAGTTATACAATTTAAAAAATATGAAAAATTGTTCCACTTCCTCTAAAGCTATTTTCGATATAATAGATACCTGCAATGAATCACTTCGAATTCTAGATTCTTTAAAACTTACTCAAAATGCTTTAGTGGATAACATGATAATTTATACCATAGTTCAAAAATTAAGCGATAATCTCAAAGAGCGATGGGAACTATCCCTTACCCATAATAATATGCCTAATCTCACGGAATTTCTAAAATTTTTAGAGATTCAAGCTAAAAGCTTGTTAACTTTAGAGAACCCAACTAAAACAGATGTAAGAAATATAACTTATGTCAGAGATTCTTCCGATAGATCGAAAGGCCACAAAAGTTTAGAAAATAGTAAATGCGGTGTTTGCTTTGATTCACATGCCACCCACACTTGCAGAAAATTAATAACTATGCCTGTAGATAGCAGATGGAGAACCATCCAATTGAATAAGTTGTGTATAAATTGTTTGCGTAGTGGCCATTTTGCAAGTAAATGTGCATCCAAGATGAGTTGTAAAAATTGCCAACGAAAGCATCATACTTTACTACATAAATATGATGTTCAGGGAAATGCAGGAGCAACAATTTCATCCAACTTAGCAACCCACAGTAATGAGACTCAACCCCAAAACGCCCATGGGTATTCCCCTGATCAAGGAATACACATGAATTCTTTATGACGGTTTATTGTGCCCGGGTACCTCAAATGTAAAAATTACGAAAACCGTAGAAACCCAAAAACTTGTCATAATGAGGTTCAAATACCCTTTTTATTGGATAGCGGAAGTACTCTGTAATAAAAAGTCTTTTATTTATTAAAAAAGTAAGTATTAAAAAACTCAAAGTTTTTCACTGTTATATATGGCAATTAGTTTTTTCCTAAAAAAAGAAAATTTGTCACAGATTTTTAATTGCTTTTCTGTTAAATTTCCGTTTAAAATCATTTATCGCTTTTCAAAGTCTTTTATTTATTAAAATTCATAAAAAGTATTTTAGTTACTATTAAAATTCACAAAAAGTTTTATATTTACTATTAAAATTCATAAAAAGTCTTTTATTTACTGTTAAAATCCGCAAAGTGTTTTATGTATTAAAAAAGTAATAACATGAAAGTTTTTAACTATTATTCATAGCAATTTTTTTATTGCCTTATTGTCATGATAAAAGAGAGTTTGTCATAAATTTTTATGGGGCTCAGAATTTGTTTTTCAAGATATGTACTTTAATAATTTAACAGAGAACGTTTACTTGTGTTTCTTGAAATAATATATTTATGAAACCTTTTAACAAAAAAGCATTTTACCAAACACAGACATAAAACTTCTTTAAAATACAACATTTCGCCCACTAAACGGCCGCAGAATTAATACGAAAAAAAAAAAAATGTTTGCGCATTTGTTCGCGGCTAAGGAACCACGATATTAAAATTTTTGAAATGTTTCCACAAAACTATTAAAATACGGCGAACAAATTTAAATAAAACGTTCAAAACTGGGGAATTGATGATCACAGTTTCATATACTGAAAACATAGTTGAATATTTTGACTGAAATAAACATTACAGAAAAATATGTTTTTCTATCTATCTCCTAGAAAATATATTTTCAAACTAAAAACAGTCTTTATTACGCAAAAAAAGAAAACATTATATTTTTCTCTATAAAAAATCTTTGGGTTGTTTATGTAAACAAATATAACCGAGATCCTGCGAATGAAATATAATATTTGCATATACTCCGTCTATATGGCGCTTTTCTTTACATTTTTGTGTTTTTACTACGAAAAAGTGATTTATACAAGACTTTCATAGGCGGCTATTTTTCTATTCTATTCCCACCGTTATTTTTTATGTTCTCGAACAGTACGTCAATAATTTTTGTTATGATAAAGTGGTGTGAAATAGAATTAAAAAATAGTCGCCATTGGCCGCCCTGTTTATAGAAATGTTCTGAATGTGATAAATGGAATTTATAGAACTTCTCTGTAGGAAGATTCAGCCGATTATTTACGCGAGGGATATATGACGAAGATGGAAATGCGCTCCCTGAGGTCTCTTAAAAGGAAACTAATCCGTATTTACGCAAGCTAAGAAAGGGTCAATATACCCCGTTTATATGGCACTTTCTGTTAAAGTTTTAGATTATTACAAAGGAACTAGACAAGGCAAGGGAAAATCATTGTTATAAAAACTTTCTTTAACCTTTCTTTGCATGATGATGGAAATTTCCATCATAACATTGAATGCCCAAAAATTATGTAAAAGAACAAGTTCACTTTAAGTTGATCGTGTCTGGATACCTTTTTAATGTCCATTGCATAAAAAAAAAAAAAAAAAAAAAAAAAAAAAAAAAAAAAAATAGCTGTCAAAAAAGGCTTCTCCAGCTCCTCCACCTCCAAAAGATATAAGAACAGATGGTGCTGAACATTGGCCAACAGTGGGTGGGTCACTCCGGTGCAAGTATCCTAAATGTAAAGGGTATTCTACAATTTCTTTTAGTAAATGTGGAGTCAATTTGTGCCTAAATAAAAATAATAATTGTTTTGTTAATTATCATAAAGAATAAAATTATCCAATGATATCCTCTTTTATTTCTATTTAGTACTAAGCTAATGATCTAACTTTGCATGATGATGGAAGTTTCCATCATATTGTTTTTTGCTAAATTTATACTATAAATATATACTAAGATTTTTTTAACCATTTTTCCTTTAATTTTGAACATGAATTATATCACCATGATTTATTTCACCAATAAAGAAAAAATCATGCAAAGAAGGGTTAAGAACATATTCTTGCATTATATTTTCTAAAAGTTTCGATCATAAACAAGAAAAAAAGTATTAGTATAATATTCTTAAGATTCTTTTTTAACACTTTCCAACAAAGTTGCAAAGTGTTTACGCATTCGGTTTGTCTGTCTGTCTGTCCACGCTCTAACTCCCGTAAATAGACTCGAATTTTCATGCAATTGAAAAATTTTAATGATGCTTACCGTGACATGTTCGCAGTGTGTAGCATTACTAGTTCATTGACAGGGTCACTCAAAAGAATTCCATTACATTATGATATAGGAAAAAAATCGTTTGCAGAGTATTTTAATTAGATCTCGTTTACTTTAAATGTATTTAAACAGATATAAATCACTAAATTTCACTACGAGATGATTACGATAGTATAGAGCATTCATAGCATTTGTCATTCATTTACAGGGGCACACAAAAGAAATCGTAATATATACAAATTTATATATCCTATACAGGGCTGCTAAAAGAATTCGGATAATTTTTCCGATTATAGATGGGAACAGCTGAAATTGGGTTTTTAAATGTGTTATGTGTTTCCATGTGGTTGAATTAGACATAATATTCGAACCTATTAAACGGCACAGTTTTGCTACTTTATTCTGAATGCGTTGGAAAGTGTTTCATAATCTATGCTTAATGCATGGTTTTTCTTTCGTGTTTGTGCATAAAATCGTACAATGTCTTGTTTCGACTGCATAAAATTTTAGTCTTATATGGAGGCGAAGATTGAAGTTATTCAGGAAAGAAAATTAATAATTGATTCAAAATAGCGAACTAAAAAGTAAATGCTAGTTTCCCATTATCCTTTGGAAAAAAAAAATCTGTTTTGTTTTAATATTTGTGTTTAAATGGCAACCTATGCCCATCGTGAGGATTCCAAAGATATGAAATTCCGTGCATTAGTTTTTGAGATATGACTATTGCTAAAATTGTGTAAATCCCACAAAATGCAGCATAGCAGTGCCATCAAAATCCTTCTATATATAAAAAAAAGTTTTGATTTGGAAATGGACCAATGAAATCTACGTAGACATTCCCGGTAGATCGGCATCCAATTTGAATGCTTAAGCATGGCCTTTCTTCGTTAATATTAAAAAAACTGTTGCATACAAAAATATGAAAATCGGTAGTATTATAGAGAAATGTTTGATAAACACGCTGATGTAGACAGTTTTCAAATCGAAGAATCATTTTAAGAGATATTTAATGCTAAAGTTGGACAAAATCGTTCCATTAAAAAAGTTTTATAGGAGCAAAAACTGTACACGAGAATTTAATCATTTTTAGATCATTTTATACATTATACGTTCCAGGTGGGCAGATTGCATTTATTTTTTTTATTTGACTCATTTTTTGAGGTTTTATTTCTATTTTAAATTCAAATTTTCAGCATTTCGAGAAATATTATTTATATATTTTAGAAAATGTTATTAATTAAAACTGTTGCCAATTGTATAAACAGCGCAAACAATAATGTTTAGTTCAAATAAAAAAATTATTTTCACGTGACTATTATAAACAGAAAAAAAACTTTAAAATTAGAATTAAATGATTACATGTTAAAAGCAGGAAAATTACGTCATAAGAACCATATTTACACTTGAATTTTAAGAGAGAAACGAAATGCTAAAATTAAAAAATCATTATTATGCGTTAAAACTTGTAAATGGAGGAAATTAATTCATATTTAAAATGGCCAAAAAATACGGCAAAACTACTTAAATTTAAAAATATATTTGCACCAGATATTTTGACATAATCTTTTGAACTATTATCGTGAATTCGAAGACAGCGCAAATAATATTTCCTTCTAACAACAAAAGTATTTTCACGTGAATATTAATAAGAGAAATAAAACTTTGGTGTAAATTACGTCAGATTTAAAACGATACATTTAAAATGAATTATTTAAAAGAACTATCTTATAGCGCTGTTAAAAAATACCAGGAGACAATGACACTGTTTACTTAATTCATTTTACATTAGCTTATTTTCAAATGTTTAACTAATTTTTTTAATTAAATACGAAAACAGCCATTGTATCTTTTAACAGCAGCAGATTTGGGCTTGAAAGTTCCCGATCAAAGGTAAACGAATGGAAACCTTTTACAGAGAGATCGCTACTGTTTTTCTTTTTCTTTTTTTTTTAAATTTTAATTCAATATTTTTAAAGCCGATCAAATTAGCTTGCTTTTTGGATTTTGGTGTGTCTGAACGGGGGTTGGCGAGCGCAGCTAAGGGACCTAGGGGGCAGAGTCCCCTAGTCTAATAAGTAAAAACTTGTGTCAACGTCTAACTAAATATGAAATTTGATGAAATGCAAACATTAGTTTTTTACATAGAGATATCGCAAAAATTGTGAAAAATCCAGGATATCAGCTTCATCTGTTGGGCAATTTACAACGAAAAATAATCACCACCATATTTATCAAGTTATACTTGAATCTGAAGTTTGATGAAAATTCCTGCATTAGTTCCTGAGATACAGCTATTGCGGAAATCGAGAAAAATGCAGCATAGCAGCGTCACCTGTTCGGTTTTTTACAGCAAAACGTAATCAGCACCAATTCATGTCCAGGGCTAACTGAGTGTGAAGGTTGTTGAAAATCCGTGCATTAGTTCTTGAGATAGAGCTATTCCGAAAATCGTGGAAAATGTAGCATAGCCGCGCCATCTGTTGGGGATTTACACCAAAAACTAATCAGTACCAATTTATATCAAAGATTAAGTGAATATAAATTTTTCGTAAATTCCGTGCATTAGTTCTTGAGATAGAGCGCCCAGAAAATTTTGTCACATACATACAGTCTGACAGAGTCACATACTCAAAGGCAAACATGTTATAAAAACATGTTTTTCGGAATCTCTGACCCTTAAAATGTGTAAATCCGTCTGAAATCTTCACGAATCCAATAATTTCTTCTTGTAAAGATAAAGAACTTATAAAGCATGAACTGTTAAAAAGGTAGGTTTAAGAAGGTTAAATGATTAGTGCTCAGCATACATAAAATCTTTTAACTTAAATACAATGGTGTAGTAATTTATTTCCATAATATAATAAATAGCAAACGTTAAGAATTTTAGCAGCAGCATAACATTAATATAGTTTACAATTATGAAAGCTATCAGTTCCACTGTTTAGCAACGTAAATAATACCCGTGTGAATTGATAATATTGCTTTAAATTAATTATATATGACATAAAACTTAACTGGTACACTTACCGAAAAGAGAGTTATTAATTATTTCTAATAAGTACACACTTTGAAGTTCATAATTATCTGTTAGAAAGTCAATATCTTATCACAATGTAGATGTGCTTGTTCTCAGTTTGAAAAATAACCATTTCAAAAATTAATATTCTAACATGTGCGAGGAAAATTAAATATATTTTGTAAGATTTAATTTTGTAAATTCAATATGAATTATCTTAAGTATTTAAATGATATTAAATTTGTAACATTCAAATGTGATTTCAAATAAAAAGTAATGTGGATTTAAATATTTAATTATAGAGCTTATTAATATTTAATTATTATTATAAAACTCTTTTTTTTACATTCTTCTATCTTTACAAGAAGTAAGAATTGGATTCGTGAAATTTTCGACTTATTTATGCTTTTTTGGTGTCAAAAATCCCGAAAAGCATGATCTTAGAAAATGTCTGTCTGTGAGTGTGTGACTCTGTCTGTATGAGACACAAAGTTTGTGGTCGCTGTATCTCAAGAAATAATGCACGGAATTTAATAAAGAAATTTTTTCAGTTCGGTTTATAAATTGGTGCTGAATAGTTTTGGTGTAAATCTCCCTACAGGTAGCGTTGCTATGCTACATTTTTCACGATTTCCGCAATAGCTCTATCTCAAGAACTAACGCACGGATAACAACAAGACAAATCAAGTAAAGTTAAAGTTCAAGTTATTTTTTTTTCAAAAACAGACTTTACTACTCGCCAGGATTGGAACAAGCTTCATTCAGCGCCGGCGATCGTATCTGGGTAAAACAACCTTCTAGGAATAATCTACCGTAATAATTGTTACATCGTGATTTCAAAATGGAAACAATATTGCAAGTTTTACTCATTTCTCAAAGTGCAAAGATAGTAAAAAATTTTCAAAAATCTGTAGAAGATGTGTTTAACCCTTTATGTACTGAATTATGAATTCATTAAAATTTTATCGTCAAAGCCTTTTTCATAAATTGTTTAAACTACATTAGAAGATTTAGATTATCATTTAATAAATTTCAGAAGGATTTTAGAAGGATTGAAGGATTTTGAAGGATTAATTAAATTTGAATTGTAGGGATTTTGTGCGCTATTTATAACCCTACTCAAATATTTTGTTTTAAATATTTTTCTTAGTATTTTGTAGAATTGGGAAATGTACAAATATAATGTTCTTACAATTCAAATATTTTCGAATTGAAAAATCCTCCTCCCCAACTCCAAGAAAGCTGAAAAGATGCAAAGGCAAAAGAAATCTTCCTTTAAAAACATTTTTGCTTTGTGTAACTAATAATGCTTTTGGAACAAGATAAAGTAATGCAGCTATAACTCATTCTAAACTGTATTGTAACTAATCTATGTACGAGGGTCGATCCAGAAATAAGGTTCCGTAAGAGCTCCAGCTGCGTGGGAAGGTTGAGGCGAAATATGGCAACAGCGCTGTGTGCGACTGTTCTCGCACTCGCGATTCCCCCAGCCGCGCTTCGCTGCGCCGCTCATTTTTGGCTCAGCAGCCGTCCGAGTTGGAGGTTCCAATTGTTGATCCCGCCAAGTGCGAGATTCGTCCCGTAATTCACTTTTTGCATGCCAAAGGGACTACACCGGTGGATATTCATTCGTCAGTTGACAGAGGTGTATGGCGAGAAGTGTATGTCTATTCAACACGTCCGAAAGTGATGCAGGGAGTTTAGTGCCGGTCGGAAGGAACCCAGGAAATTTTGACACAATTTGGGTGGACTAATCATGCCCTACCCAGGACCTCGCACCTAGTGATTATAAATTGTTCCCCAAGTTAAAGGAACACTTGGGTGGCCAACGCTTCCGGAGCGAAGATGACGTCAATGATGAGATGAGACGCTTCCCCAACAGGTTGACTCCGGAGTTCTATGGCATTGGATACAGAAATTGGAGCACCGTCTACAAAAATGGGTAGAAAAAGATAGTGAATCTGAATGGAAATAGAGCAAACTTTCTTTTTTCCAACGATATAAATTTCTATGAAAATAAACAATGTTGTCTATTTGTAAATTGCATGGAAACCTTATTTCTGGATCGACATTTGTATTAAATGAATATTATAACAAGTTATTTTAATGGTATTTATAAGTACCGTCAGTCGATAAAGGGTTAACTAGAGCTCTAAACGTTGGAATGAGATTTCACTATCTCGTTGTTTCAGCTACTGCAGCACGAAAAGTTGATTCGACTAACTATAAAACTCTTAACTCAAGCTATCGCAAGAAAGTACAGTTGCTGTTAATATTAGACGTTTAGTTATTTATACAGTTGATATTTTTACTGTATTCCAGCTTACAATAAATAAAATTTCTTAAAAGATTTTCGTTTTCTCGCGCAAACATTTCCCAAAATAAAAAAAAAATGTACATATGCGCTCTATATTCTCAAATTTCGACCTACTTTTTCCGAGACAAACGTTCAGTCTTGATTACAAATTAATTTCGGAGTCTTGTTACGGTAGAATTAAAGGGAACTGGCTAGAAAGCTAATGAACACTAAAATTAGGGGCTTTTTTCCTGTTCTTTTCTTTTTCTCAGTTGTGTTTTTATTAATCTCTCACGTGGTAAGAATAAAACTTTTCGAAAGATATGTTTTTTATAATAAAATATAAAATTATTGAAAATTAACAATCTTTTCAAGTAAGACATTTTCAAACCTTTTCGAAGTTTTCCATTCAAAATAAATTTTTAATATACGAACAGACTTATTCTCCAAATTTTAATTTTGAAGAGAGAGTAATTTGAATCCTCTTTTTAAAATGTAATTAAAAAGATAATATTGAATTCTATTTTCAATCATGTTTCTGGATTTCGATCTTAAAAAGAACTCATAAGTAGATTTAAGTACTTAGAAAACTCATTTTCTATTGGTAGATGTTTTAATATATATTAATGTTTATTGGTTCTATAAGAAGACATTAGAATAAAAAGTAAAAGTAGTTTGGAGAAAATTAGATTGTATGCAAGTCGTAAATAATGGGCTATCATTGCTTCATAAATTAAAATCAATAAGAAGTAAAAATCCATTTAACAAAATATTTGAATTTGGAAAAACAATAGCTGTCTAAATTGCCAGTTTAACAAAGTCTTTTACATCATTCTATAAATTATCTGCCCTATTAAAATCTGTGCGCGTATATATATATTCAAAAACTCGGAAACCACAGGGCGCAGGGCTATGACATTTGGCACACGGGTTAATGGTGGGAGGCCCGTGAACGATTGGGGCAAAAAATTAAAAAAATTTATATAGATTTTTTTTTTATGTTTTTGACGAATTTTTGTCTTTTTTAACGTTTAACACGTAATCTCCGGAGTTCTAACCAATGTGAGATGTACATATTACGTACGCCACGCTGCGATATTAAGAAGCTGAAGCGGGTATCCCGATAATTCATTTACCTCACATGCTATGACGTTTCATCTGAGCTCATGCAAAAAACCAGATGACCACTTAACGTAATAAACACTTTTAATTGGACCCTCCATATGCCTAAACTTTAAATTCGCATGTCAATGCCTTCACGAAATCCAGATGTAAAGTTGTAAACTGATTTTAATGATGTAAATAAATTTTCGGTAAGAAGTGCTGACTGGCACTTGGAGAACTAAATTTTTTAATAAGATGAATCAGATCCCACCTGGTCGCCAATTAAGTTGGACTGAAATCTCGAAGAGGGACCTATGGAGAGAGATGCGTTTTTGAAGCGACCGAGGACGGTCATTTGAACCAACGAGATGCGAGCAAGCTTCGACAGAATTTAAATTTTAAGTTTTTATATGTCCTGTGATGTTGCATGTGTGCTATGTTGTGTTGTCCCGACGTGAATAAAAAAAGTTTTAAAATGAACGCCAGTTCTTATGCGTTGGATGTCTAAGTATAACCCTCGATAGTTTGATTTTTTATATCGTTACAAATTGGTAGTCAGAACTGGGATTCGAGTAAATTGTTCAAAGAAAGCTTGGTTTTAAAAAGGGCACACACACGCACACGAGAACTGACCTTAAGTTAGCTTGATTATTAGCCTGGATTTTTTTACCCACGGAAAGAACAATTGAAGATTGTTTTTTCAAGAAAGTGAACAAGGAAGAAGTCTCGCCGTGGAAGCAGCCGTCCTGATACGAAAAAGAAAAAAAAATGTGCTGGAATCCCTGTCTAGGTGTGAAAAGATTGGATGTAAACATTCTTCTTATTGCGGAGGATTGGAATAAAGGATTGGATCGTGATTTCCTCGTCTGCTACTCTGTGTTGGAAGAGAGAGGCCGTGATTTACTGTGCAGTTCCGAAATCCTTGTCCAGCGTGGAAAAAGAGGAAGATTGTTGTCCCCCCCCCCCCCCAACCCCTGAAGAAGAAAGTCTCGCGGGCGTCTGTGATCAGCTGTTTGACTCGCGGAAAGGAAAGAGAGTTACATCTACTCAGCTATTTTGTGATGAAATGATTGCGGAAGATAGGAAAAAAGAAGAAAAATGTGAAATGAGAGTGGGCCCGTTTTGGGGTCGCTAGTGTTGAGTGGTTCGCGCCAGGTGATGTGGTTAGCTAAAAGGCTGACATAAAAAGTGAATGTGCATCTGTGCCGTGGATATTCTGTGTAGTGAGCCATTTAGGCTGGAGTAGAAGAGCTAAAAATTTGGATTACCGTTTGCTGCATCAAAAAAAAAAGAAAAGGGGTAAGACACAATTTAGAAAAATAAACTTTTTTAAATATAAAGTAAAACATTTAATCACAAATATCAACAAAACTTTTTATTCTATTTATTCCCTTATTCCAAAGATATCGTTTTATAGTATGTTGCCATAGTAACGGGATAAATTAAATTTCATTACAAAAAATTGCACAGTAGTAGAAAAATATTTTCCTAAATCGAATAGTTATTTTTGATTTTGGTTTTGGAATTAAATTCATGAACTCCCGTGCGTAAAACAGGTTAAACAGGTAGTTTCAATATTAAAGTTTTAAAAATATGACCTGAAATTTTCTAGTGTTTTAATAATTACTGGCTGGTGTAACAACCTGATTGCATGAGATCTTTCATTTTCGTGGGGAAACATAAACCTACCTCCTTAACATAAACTACCTCCTTTGAAAATTATTTATAGCATTAATTGTATTAAATTTCTTACAATAAACAAGAAACCGTATTTAGAATGTTATTTCAGAGAAAACGATTCAAACTACTTTTAGTAAAATTCGCGAGTTTGATCCAGTTACAGTAGCTTGCCTTTATAGACAAATGACGACATGCGGCAATAATCTTTGATACTTCGGGGTGATTGTGTACAAAAAACATGGCGAGCTTATGGTTATAGCCAAGCTAATGTTTTTGTTTTTTTACTTTCTTTTATCTTCCAAAGAAAAAAGTTTTGTAATCGAAATTTTTTTTTACTTCGGTTTTCGACGGATTCACACGTTTTAGAGGTCAGAGATCCCAAAATACAGGTTTATAGAAAATGTCTGTCTGTCAGTCAGTCTGTCCGTGTGTCCGTATGTTGCCTTGTACCATCGAAAAGTGTATGAAGTTATTCATAAAATTGAACCAAATGTTTTGTGTATGATTTTGGCTGTGGCAAGCCAGTGCTCCTTGAATTTTGAAATATTCCGCCGGAAGGGGGCGCTGTAATAGCGATTTTTGTGCCATTTTCTATATTGTACCATCGAAAAGTGCATGGAGTTATGCATAGAATTGGACCAAATTTTTTGTGTATGTTTCAGGCTATGGACAGCAGGTCCTCCCTGAACTTGAAAAAATTCCGCAAGAAGGGGGCGCTATACTTGCGATGTCTGTGCCATTTTCATTTTTGTACCATCCCAAAGTGTATGAAGTTATGCATAGAATTGAATCAAATTTTTTTGTGTATGTTTCAGGCTATGGCAAGCAAGTCCTCCCTGAATTTAAAAAAAATCTCCCGGAATGGGGCGCTGTAATAGCAATGTCTGTGCCATTTTCATTATTGTACCTTCGAAAACTGTATAAAGTTATGCATAGAATTGAGACGAATTTTTTGTGTATGCTTTTGTCTGCGGCCAGCAATTTCTCCTTGAATTTGAAAATATACTTCCTGAAGGGATCGCAGTAATAGCGATGTTTGTGTGCCATTTTTTTTTTATTGTACCATCAAAAACAGTATAAAATCATGCATACAATTGAGCCAAATTTGTTGTGCATGTGTTTGGCTTTGGTCAACAGGTCCTCCTTGAATTTGGAAATATTGCGCGGTAAAGGGGCTCTGTGATAGCGATTTTTTATACTTTTCTTGATTTTTCGCAGTTGTATTGTCCATCGGCTGCTCGTGCAGCGGCGAGAACTCGCGTCCTGCTAAGCTGACTTTTCACTAAAAGCTCATGACAACATAATTAGGAAAAACTATTGATTTTAACAAATATCATGATACAGATTAACTCGTTTTTAGTCCGATTAATTGACTGAAACAGAAATATAAGATGAAAATCAAAGTTGGTATGGCATTGAACTAATAATATTGCAGTGTTAACATGTGTAACTACTTTTTGAAATATTAAGATGTATGAGATAGAAGAAAGTTTTGAAATTCGCACATCCAACTAGTTTTTACTTGTGTAAGTTATCGAAACGAACTTGGTCCAAGAGATTGTCGCAAGTTATGTGGCATTTGTCATAGGAAGGGCAAAAATATCCCATTTCGGTATACACCTTGCGAGGGTCGAAAACTAGCCTTTTTGCACCCGGGGCAAACATGGATTTTGGAGCACCCTCTTTGTAAATTTCAAAGTGATTTCCAAAGAGAATTGTACTACGTTCTAATAACCGACTTATTTTTAAAATTTAAAAACATTTAATCATAAAATACGTAATCAATTTTGTCAAATATTGATTCCTTAAAATTTTGAAAATGGAATTGAAAGGAAACGTAAAAAATCCTCTTTATATAGGTTTCCGTCTTAGCAAGTGGTATTCTTTCTGTTGGGAATATTTTTTTTTCTCTTTTAAGACTGGATTCCATTATAGACAGATATCATTTTACGGTATTTATAGTATTACAAATAATGCATTTAAAGTCACAGTAATATGAATCATATTGTTTTAAGAGACTATAATAGTCCTGCAAAGACATTTTGAAGCTAATGTTAAACCTGAGGGAGCGTTCTTAACAAATATATCGCTCACATTTTAATTACATTTAAATTATTCTTTTTTTCATGGGATATCTGAGGTCAATATCTAACGTTATGCATTTGTACTTTTTCCTGCTTAGTTACAGTTTTTTTTTCGGACACTTTCAATAGTATTATTTCAATAAAATTTGGAATTGCAGATTAAAAATAGCCTACGAGGATAGTTCTATTTTCTTATTAATTTGAAATTTAGTATTGTATATGAATTTTTTTATATATATTTGTCAATTTTAATGCATTTGGTTTAGTTTTCCTTTTTGATTTTCCGGCTGCGAGATATTTTCATACAAATTTCATCTTCGTACTAAACGACAAACAAAATCTTCATCTGGCGCCTTCTTCGTCTTCCATTTTGGCACCCGGGGCACATGCCCTCTCTGCCCCCCCCCCCCTTAGTTTAGGCCCTGCGTCCTGTGTTCATGTTCAGACTCCATGTGTTGTCAGATTTCAATTATCTACATTTTATAAAAATTTGGAAAATAGTAATTCATCATAGCAACCAACTTTTATGCTTTTTTACTGTCGCTAAAATTTAATAAAAATTCTTGACTTCTTTAAACACAGATTTTGACGATTAATTAACGCAAACTTACTATTAAATTTTAATGGTAAAAAAAAGTGCAAAAGTTGGCACCTGTGATTCATATGAATCAATATTATTCAAATATTTCAGCTTTAATAAACATAGTAAATATAGAAAAAAGACACATCAATATTTTTTTTACATTACATTTTAAAGAAGAGAATGGACACTAAAAATTATTGAACAGATTTTCACAAACAAAAGATAAACGCTGCCTGTTCAGATAGCAGACATTAAACACGAACATGACATCTCAATTTGTGAGGATGTTTTTGGGCAGAATAGCCGTTGACAATGCATGGCCATGGAACATTTTGTGGTCGGACGATGACCATTTTTCCCTACCCTAGACGGAGCAGTGAATACTCAGAAATGTCGCTTATGGGGTATTGTACAGCCTAATATTGTGAATGAACAGTCTTTGCACCCTGATTACAAACTGTATGGTGTGACTTTACGGCTAATTTCATTCTTGGTCCTTTTTTTGAGGGGAACACATCTCAGAGTCTTAATAGGTGTTCCATTACGGGTACCCGTTACTGCGACCTCCTTCAGCAGCAGGTCAGTCCATCCTTACAAGAGCGAGAGATTTTAGAGACTACCGTATACATGTAAGATGGTGCACCCCCTCACATTGCCCTAGCAATGACGGCACTGCTTCGTGCCCATTTTAGAGATGATCGGGTAATTTCGAGAAGTTTTTCGACAACCTGGCCTTCTCGTTTTCCGGACCTTAATCCCTGTGACTTCTGGTTGTGAGGATTCCCGAAAGATTGTGTGTATGGAGGAACCATACGGATTCTGCTTGATTTGAAGGCAAGCATAACTCGTCATGTCGCTGCGATTGACTGAGAAACCCTTTGCACTACTGTTGAAACGCTGTAATACGCTTTGAACATGTGCTTGACTCAAATGGAATGCACATTGAACATACGCTTTAAATAAAAAAAGTTTTGTGTTTCCAGTTTGAGATTTTTGTTCTTCATGTTCTTCCATTACCTGGTGGTCGAAATTTGAACTATTTTTTATTTTTTTATTGGAGATTTCATTTTCCCGTGCTCCATACAATACACCGGAAGCCGGCAGCACAGACAATCACCTCATCGAATTTACGGATGAATTTCTAGGATTAGTTAAATCTTGATTCGGATATTAAAACGCAATCGGTCTTCCAAGTCATATCTTAGTGGAAAACACCTGAAAACCCTATTTTAGCGGATGACTTACCATTGTGTTTTCCTGCTCCCAGCCCTACATGTTTTCGTATCTTTGGGTGCAGGAAAACACAATGGTAAACCTACGAGTCAGTCGCTAAAATCGGTTTTTCCGGTGTTTTCCACCAAAATAGGACTTGGCAGACCGATTGCGTTTTATTATGCGAATCAAGATTTAACTAATCCCAGAATTTCATCCATGAACTCGATGAGGTAATTATCTGTGCTGCCGGTTCCCGGTATATAACTTATATTCTAAGTTTCATCGATATCTGTCAACCAGAGCGGACTCTACTTAGGTCTAAACAGGCTAACTTTAATTATAACCACCCTGTATATATATAATAATTTTTTTTTATCTTTGTTGATCTATGCCCTTTGGAAAAAAGTCGATAAGTAATCTGTTTTCGGAATTTTCTGCACCTGTGGTTGAAAAAACGTTCATCTGTGATACTATTCTAATTTAGCAAGTTCTGGCTTCTATTCATCTCAAAAAGACAATTAGATAGCTTGATTAAGACAACCGAATTTAAGCGGAGCCATTGCACTGAGTTTTCAATCTTTTAATTTTAATTTTTCTGTTATTATATTTCCGGTGATTGTTTCCGTTTTTAGGTGCGTTCGTAATTGCCGAAACGTCAGTGAAGGCTTACTGTGGAGACACGAAAAGTTTTGATTTCCGTTTGTCTGTCTGTCTGTCTGTCTGTCTGTCTGTCTGTCCGTCTGTTCCGCGATAACTGCCGCAAAAAGCATCCGATCGGCTTGAAATTAATTTGGTATGTTGATGAGGTATTCGGACTTAGCTGTATGGTTTTTGGTTAAATTTGGTTCATTCGTTCGGGAAATATAGAACATTTTATTTTGCTCTGTAATGCTTTTCAATGGCAAGTCAGACGATTTTCAAATTTTCATTTGTTGAAAGAAATGGCTCATATAAAAAATGGATTTAAATGGTAAATTTTGGATGCTGAAATTTTTAAATAAGAGTAGTAAATTATTCCTATTAGTTTGCAATTTTGTCAAAACATTTGTCAGAGCTTTTAAATTAGGTGTATAACTTATGATGGAATTTTATACATGTGTTCGAATAATATAAAACATTTTATTTTATGAATTTACTTATATTTCATTTTTTTTTCTTTTAACCATTGCGTAGCAACTATATCTCATCTAAAAATATCATAAATGTGAAAGTATGTATGGTTTTTTAAGTCAAATCAAAATTAAAAGGAATGAATTAATGAATGCCTTTGTATAGATATTTGCATATAGATTGATTTAAACGCAGAAATGAAAATAGTATTTATATACTATATAGAATAATATTTTTATTTATGTATTCAACTATTTTGATTATAAAGGAAAAAGTTCGTTATTTTCATACATAATAAACTGACATTATTCTATTAAACTTTATAAACTTTATTGTTGCCAAAAAAAAAAAAAAAAAGGAATAACAATTTCTCCCAAAGAGTTCATTTTAATTTGTAAGATTTTCACGTGCAAAGGGAAAATGCAGCAAATTACAAATAATAAAAAAGATAAATGGGACAGGAATGAATACATATAAACATTTCACACCAAATACCACCTAAAATAATTTTTGTAGTGGTATTTTCCCACACTACGAAGAAAGATACCTCGATTTACACGATTTTACTTGGCCTTCCTTTTCTCATTGGTTGCGATTTCATTTTCGCAATTGCGTATATTAATTGGCACAAAATTTTACATTTTTATGACTGAGGTATATGTAAGGCCATACAAATAAGAAATTCCGTATTGTTTCCTATAAAATGTGATAAAGTGTTGGTTAACTATATATGTTTCTATTAAGAGGAGCAGAGCTGCCAAGCTTCCGGAGTTCTGGATACCAGTATTTTAATACAAAAAAATGTTACTTTATTTAATTGAAACATTTGCGCGATTTAAAAGAACAACATTTTCTGTAAGGTAATAGTGTTGTGCAAAAAGCCTGAGACATGCCATGTCTGGTGGGGAGTGAAATGTTTTATTTAATGCATTTATCTCTATTTTAATGCTACGTGAACAACGTCCCGTGTAACAGCTTGTAGAGTGTAAAATAAATTATTAAAATAATCCCTATTACGAAAAATGAAACAAAATGCCCGGCTAAGGGAAATAAAAGGTTAGTTAACCTTTCGTAATTTGACCTGAACACAGGTGTGCATCATATTTCAATGGTGTTTGTAACACCACGATTTTAAATTAAATGTGTATACTATTAAAAGGCTATCACAAAAAATACTTAACGACGCCATATCACATTTAACTATTTAGTCAATTGGAAGTGGACACGATGATGAATTATTAACCGTTAGGTTTAGAACTCCCCCTACTTTAGGGTGATTTTAGTAAGTTAATGCTATCGAGTACATTTTTAGATATTTAGATTAGATCTTAGATATAAATATTGCAGAATGATAATCAAAATTATTTTTTGGAAACAAAAATTATAAAGGTATTAGATGTCTCAGTTTACATTTCCAAAAGCTCTTTATCCATTAGATACAGGTGTTTGTGGTTAGCAGGCAAGTAAATACTGCTGTATGGATATTAGAATAACGTAAAATGCTTGACCAAATTGTTGCTTATCCTTATAAATCGCAGTGTAAAAATAAATCTAAGATATAGGATAATCATTAACTCAATCAATAGAAAATTACAAATGCAAAATAAATTACACAACGGGGGGTTCAGGGGGGGGGGGCACCCCCCTGAAGAAATTTGCTTTATTATATAAAAATTACTAGAATAAGTAGCTCGTGAGAATTTCAGAATATCATTACATAACAACGTGTTTAATTTAACGCTTCTAATGTCTGAAACCATCGAAATATTTTTTTCTCCTTCTATAAATGTTTGTGTAATTTAAAAGTTTAAATTTTGTTTTTGTAGAAAGATTAATATTAAGCAAAATTTGCTAAAAACAATAAGTTGCAGAGATGAAGTTGAGGCTCTTGATCTGCAGATTTACTAGTTATATAAATACGTAGCACCTATAGTCGTCGTTCAGTCCGTCTGTCCGTCTGTCCGTCTGTCCATCTGTCCGTCCGTCCGCATATAACAGAGCAAAAATTACCCAGCCGAATGATCTGAAATTTTAAATATATGATTTTTGCAGAATTTTGTCGAGCCATTTCAAATTTTATGAAAATCGGATGTATAGTTAAATTACAGGGACAGTCAAAATTTTTTCTTTACATTACGGCCAATGGGGAAAATTATTGCAAGTTCATTTTAATGATGTTACAGCCTTCCGAATGGTCTGAAATTTTAAATATATCATTGTTGCAGAATTTTGTCGAGCTATTTAAAATTTTATGAAAATCGGATGTATAGTTTAATTACAGGGACAATCAAAAGTTTTTCTTTACATTACGGGCAGTATGAAAAATTATTGCAAGTGCATTTTAATGATGTTACAGCCTTCCGAATGATCTGAAATTTTAAATATATGATTGTTGCAGAATTTTGTTGAGCCATTTCAAATTTTATGAAAATTGGGTGTATAGTTTAATTACAGGGACAGTCAAAAGTTTTTCTTTACATTACGGCCAATGGGGAAAATTATTGCAAGTTCATTTTAATGATGTTACAGCCTTCCGAATGGTCTGAAATTTTAAATATATCATTGTTGCAGAATTTTATCGAGCTATTTAAAATTTTATGAAAATCGGATGTATAGTTTAATTACAGGGACAATCAAAAGTTATTCTTTACATTACGGGCAGTAGGAAAAATTATTGCAAGTGCATTTTAATGATGTTACAGCCTTCCGAATGATCTGAAATTTTAAATATATCATTGTTGCAGAATTCTGTCGAGCTATTTAAAATTTTATGAAAATCGGATGTATAGCTTAATTACAGGGATAGTCAAAATTTTCCGTTTCATTACAGGGAATGGGAAAAAAATTATTACAGTGCATTTTAATGATGTTACAGACTATGCACTTACGAAGTGCAAAAAACTATACATTCAGTACAATATGGGGTGCAAAAAATAGTTATAAAACTAGCTATAGTACGAACGCACCACATTTGCCACGTTTGACGAGCAATTTCCAACTTGTTTATTTAGTGTAAAATAAGTACGGTAACCTCCCATCTATAAGATTCAAGGGACCAAAAAAGAATGTCGTTCAGCTGATTGAGTCTTAAGCGAACGCTTCATGTAAACAAGTTTTAATCCCTCCGACCCACTGTTAATCTACTGGAAGATTTAGTTATGTGATTATGCAATTTTTAATATAATGGCTATGAAAATTTCTGACCCATAAAACACTCAATTGTCGGCGTCTGTGGGGTTTACTTAATGTAATTATAAAAATACAATTTTCGCTATCAGAAAGTCAACAACCGATGCCGAAGTACTAGGTTTTTTAATAACCAATTTACTACATCATTTAAAGTGATCCATCGTTTTAGGAAGATGACCGTATTTGAAAGTTCCATTTCAGAAAACTTTTCGAAATGAATCATTTTATTTAAAATTTTTAAATTGTAGGGAAATAATTTGTTGAAACGTAATACGACGGCATCAGACGTCTTCTGCCTGATGATGAAAATAATATTTTGATAATTAGGCAATGAGTAATTTGGTAATTAGGCAATGATTAATTAGGTAATGGTCCCCTACTTAAATTTTCCCATTACAACGTAACGGGAAAATATACGTGAAAGGACATCGTATTTTTACATTTTATTGTTATGAACTTTTCAATATTGAGTTAAAATTGATGTAACATATCAATTTCTTGAAATCCTTAAATTCACTTTACAATTACAAGTTTTGAAATTTGTAAACACGAAAGTATTCAAATTTCTTAAAAGTGTTTTTTATTTACAATATGATGCATTAAAACACCTTGTACTTTCGAGCATATGATTCTCATCATCAGTGTTAAAAACAATAAAAGTCAGTGGCTGAGTCCTTTATATCAGATAGACTGATCCAAATTTCAAAGTGAAAAAGAAGGTGAGGCTATATTGTCGGACTGTTCCAAAGTTTTACATAAGTGGGGGTGCTCAGGTTATTCTCAGTATACTATACCAAATTTTCGGAATGATGTGCGTTAATGTATCGTTACAAGTATAATTAGCACAACGTAGAATTTCTATTGACTCTATAATTACTATTTTCTAGTAATTTCATAATTTCTTTATTATTTTATATTAAGTTTATTAATACATTAATTTACCAAACTCAATATGGAAGTAATTGCAATAATAGATTTAAATATAATGGAGTAAAGTTACACAAATTTCAATATTTTCCAGGTTTGTTTGTGTGTTTAGAGTTTAAATTAAAGAAATACAATATAAATTTAATCGCTTCCCCCCCCCCCTAGTAAATTAAAAGCATGACTTCACAATAGCATCGATCCTATACTTATGGAAGATTCAGTAGGTAGTACATACATTATCTAAGCTACAATAATAAAGGATAGAAGGAAAGCATCGGTATGAAAACATGGAAATTTAAGGAGCGTTTAACAGAACGTATCGCAGATATCAAGCTTAACCGGTATCGAATATCTATTTCTAAACTAAATCAGAAGCAAGAAGTTACGATTAATTTTAAAGAAGCTAAAATAATAAAGAATTTTTCAAATGACCAAAAATTACTAATTATGGAATCAATAGAAATTCTACGTCGTTCTAATTACACTTGTAACGATACGTTATCGTACATCATTCCAAAAATTTAGAATAATATACTGAGAATAACCTGAGCACCCCCACTTCTGTAAAACTTTGGAACAGCCCAATAAAAGATACGATAGAAATGTAGTAATATTTAGAATAAACGTCATTACAAAATCTTTTTCGCCTCTGTTAGGTAGCATTCATTACAGAAAGTCCTTCCGGCCAGTGAAATGTGGTAACAAAAAATTGAAAATTGAAAAATATTTTTTTCTTATGTGTTTGACCGTGATACAAAGATTCCGGAGCATTTTTTGTTTCGTCTATATCTTAAAAAATGGCTGAGTTATAGCACTTTGAATTTCTAGCTTGGCTGACATTTTGAAACGACCTGCTTTTTGTCACGCGATAACAGGCGTATTTATGAATCGATTTGGATGTACCTTGGTGTATACATAATACGTACCAATGTCTCGACCAAGTTCGTTGGCCAACTTCATCCGCCATCTTGTTTCAAAATGGCGGCCATTTAAATTAAAAAAAAAATTAAAATTTGAAATGCGGTACCAAAAAGTTGAAAATCGAAAAATATTTATTTCTTATGTGTTTGACCTTGATACAAAGATTCCGGAGCAGTTTTTGTTTCGTCTATATCTTAAAAAAATGGCTGAGTTATAGCAGTTTGAATTTCTAGCGTGGCTGACATTTTGAAACGACCTGATTTTTGTCACGCGATAACAGGCGTATTTATGAACCGATTTGGATGTACCTTGGTGTATACATTATACGTATCAATGTCTCGACCGAGTTCGTTGGCCAGCTTCATCCGCCATCTTGTTTCAAAATGGCGGCCATTTAATTTTTTTTTAATTTAAAATTTGAAATGTGGTACCAAAAAATTGAAAATTGAAAAATATTTTTTTTTCTTATGTGTTTGACCTTGATACAAAGATTGCGGAGCATTATTTGTTTTGTCTATATCTTAAAAAATGGCTGAGTTATAGAATTTTGAATTTCTATTATGGCTGACATTTTGAAATGACCCGATTTTTGTCACGCGATAACAGGCGCATTTATGAACCGATTTGGATGTAATTTGGTGTGTACATAGTACATACCAATGTCTCGACCGAGTTCATTGGCCAGCTTCATTCGCCACCTTTTTTCAAAAGAGCTGCCATTTAAAAAAATTTTTAATTTAAAATGAGTTATCAAAAAATTGAAAAATGAAAAAGAATTTTTTTATGTGTTTGACCTTGATACAAAGATTACGGAGCAGTTTTTGTTTCGTTTATATCTTAAAAAATGGTTGAATTATAGCACTTTGAATTTCTAGCATGGCTGACATTTTGAAAAGATCTGATATTTGTCACGTTTTAACACGCGTATTTATTAACCTATTTCGATGTAAGAAGGCATGTGGATAGTATATCGTAATGTCTCGACCAAGTTCGCTGGCCAGCTTCATCAGCCATCTTATTTCAAAATGGAGGCCATTAAATTAAATAAAAAATTATATTTAAAGTGAGGTGCAAAAAAATTAGAAATTGAAAAAGGTTTCTTTCTTAAGTATTTGACCATGATATAAGGATTACGGAGCATTTTTTGTTTTGTCTTTATCTTAAAAAATGGCTCAGATATAGCAGTTTCAATATCTAATGGGGGTGACATTTTGAAAAATCTTATTTTTTGCCTGCAACAGCACTTGCATATGTCAACCGATTCCGATGTGAGTGAGCATGTGCACTATTATTATTAAGGTCTTGACCAAGTTCACTCGTTAGCCTCATCCACCATGTTGTCTTAAAATGGCAGAAACTTCAAGATATCGCCGAATTTGGCAATCAAATATAAGTTACTTTAAATTAAAGCAGCTTGGATAAAGCTGACTAATTTCTCGAAATTCTCATTCATAATGATTCAGTATTGATAAAAATGAGTATTGAATCTCTTATAATCGGCTTCCACTAAATTGAGCTTCGTGTGTTTGAATAATATAAGCTTGTTTTTAAAAAATAAGGAATATGAAAGCTACCTCTTCCTCCCGGCACTGGCCGGAAGGACTTTTTTGTTTATATTTCTGTACCCTTATACTTGGCGGTAATTCATAAAATATAAATATATAGTTGCATAACGCACGTTTAACGTTTAAAATAAATATTTATCTACTAAAGAATTTTACACGTGTTATGCTTCCAAATAAAGCAAGAGAAGACGTAGTTTTGGATTAAATTTTATTTTAAGCATGCTATTAAACAAGTTTCTGAAAACTTCGTTCATGCCTAATCAGCGGAACAATACCGAAAGACATTGTTTGGTTATCTTCTAATCTTGTTAGTGAGTTATTTTCATTCTTATGAGAGTAAAAGATGTCATAAAAATGTATGTTGCTGCTCAAATAAGTACAAAATAATGCTCCGTAAAACGAAAAGCCTCGGTCTTGTAAATTTGATTGTCTGGTAAACAAGGTATTACAAATTTGTTATTTAAAGAAGATCGCGCATTGCATAAAGTATTTCCACTTACATAAGTATTACAACAATGTTTGTCGTTAAAGTTAATATGCTTTCTCAGCATTTAACAATGTATATGTATTGAATGTATGTTATTCAACAGTATATTGCCTCATCTCTGCGTTGTTTGCATAATGTAACATTTAACATAGTCTTTCTATGTTAAATGTATATTTGTATGTAATGTATCTTCTATAGTTTTCTATCTTTCAAACGAAAGTACATATATGCACTATACTTAATAAAGATTAGATGCACATCCAGTTTTATTCTTACACTTTCAGAAAAAAACTAAACGCTTTCTTTAAAAAATAATCTATAATATCTATATTATAAAGGACAAACATATCTGTGCGTAACACATACGTCATTTTGCGAATGGCAACACTTTGAAATTTGAAATAAAATTTTGGTTTTGCAATTTTCGCTACTGCAAATTTTTAAACTTCTAAACATCGCACATTTTAAATTTTTACACCATCGTATAAGGAGAAAGAAATGCTCTTTTAAATGCAATTTGTTTGAAAGCTGTATCTCAATTTATTTTTGAGATATGAATTTTTTTGTAGTTTTTAATACCATTTTTCTTATTGTGGCAACAAAAGTACCTCATTTCTATTGAAAGTCATTGAAAGTAAACGGAAAGTAGTCGAAAATAGGAGATACTGTATCTTTTTGTTGCCATTCTCTCATAAAACCTGAAAAAAAAGTTGAAATTAAAATATTGTTTATGTCAAGAATATTGTCAGTTATTCCGTGATAATGACGTCATATGCACACTTTTCTATAGACTAAGTTTAAGACTGGATTGTAAAAGTGGATTGCTTTAGCGGATGCAAATGACGTCATTTTATAAAAAAGCGTGTATTTTAATTCTTAAATCTGAATTATGTTTTGTAGAGGTGCGTCATTTTCACAGCCCAGCTGCTTTGAAATTCTTCACAGGTGAAAATATTTCACTTTTGAAAATAATGTAATCGAAATCTCACACTGATAAAACACAATGTTTTACAAAAATTTAGAGTGTCTTTATAAAAGAGAGGTGACATGCAAAAAATAGCGATTTATACTACAGAAATTGATGATTCTCGCCTGGATGGATTTGCTTCGCCGGGTTAGACAAGCAAACAAATAATTTGTGGTTTAAAATAATATCGTGTTCCTGAAATTTTTGTCGAAAATTTTCTCGAATAATAAAATTTTAATACTTTAGAAAAATCTACTATAATTTTATCAAAATAACATAATTTGCTTAATTTAATTTTTTCTAATTTTATATAATCTATATATTTAAACTCAAGTGTGATTTTTAGTCATCTGCCCTAATCTTTCTGCTGAACCAATTTCACTAAAAATTTTTTTTAACTGAAAACTCTTCCTTTGTAGATGTGATCACACAATCTGTTTTTTTCTTTAAATATCCTCACTTTTATATTTTAATTTTAAAAGCATTTTAAGAAATTTCTTCAAAATGATGAAAATTAGATAGCTTTCATTATTGCAGATAAGAGAGAAATAATGAGGTATTTTTAACTTTATTCATGCTATTTTCTGATAAAAATTCAAAATTGTTGTATAGGGTTTAGTTGCGCAAAATCCTGTTAGAGGCAGAATATTATATTAGGGCATAATAACGGAAAATGACATACTGCTTTTGAAAACACGCATTTTTCCTCATAAATTTTCTTTATTGTTTTTCCTTCTGCATATGTACTGATACTAAGTTTCAGATACTAGGCAAAATGCTTATTTAAGTGAAAATGAAGTCATATTTAAAAGAAAACGATAATTTTCTTAGATAAAACTAAACATTTTAACACAAATGCGTCTAAAAAGCATAAATTACGGAAATCTTTATTCTCCGGAATTGAGATATAGAATTTCAAGTAAAGAGTGCGTCTGTTCACATAAAAGATGTTGCTGACAATCATGACTTCAAGTTTTGAGTTAAAATGATTTTTAAATGATCAAACAAAATAAAAAATTTTTTTAAATGATGAATATGGACATGAGAAGTGCGTATGCAAATTTTGAGAAGGTGAAAATTGCTGTTTTCATTCCGGAAATCCAAGCATAAGAGCCTCAATTAATAACAATATCCTAATAACTGATCTTTATTGTATTTTACTGATTAAGTATCTATATTATAAAGAACAAACGTATCTGTGCGTAACGCTGACGTCATTTTACGAATGGCAACACTTCACGATCAAATTTCGGTCTTGAAATTTTCACTACTGCATTTTTTTAATCTTCTGACCATCGTACATTTTCAATTTTCATTGCATAGGGGGAAAAAATTTACTTTCAAATGCAATTTGTTTAAAAACTGTATTCATTGACTGATGTATTATATTTTCTAAAATAATTTTTAAGCATGATTTGTTGCAATGAAGTTTATCTTATCAGGTGCCGTTTTCAATACATAATAATAATAAACATTTTGCACATAAAGCAACAAACATTTTTCAGCATTTGTTTCGGACTATTTTTGTATAACGAAATTAATACTTACTTTATAAACAAATAAAAGAACAGTATTAAAAAAAACCTAACATATTTGTGAAAGACAAATTAACGAAAGTAATACTTCTTTTATAAACAAATAAAGAATAATATTGAAAAAACACAAATCTAACATATTTGTAATCGTACAATTTAAAGTTTCAGATCACCAAATTGCATTTTTATTTCAAATTGAATTTTTTTGCAAAGTTCATCTCAGTTTACTGATTGTCTATGGTTTTAAAAACAATTTTAAAGCATGAAATATTTTTGATTTTATCTATATCGCGCGGAGATCGATTACGAAAGATTAATCCATATGCCCTTAAAACAAAATAAAGAGTTCATCATTTCCTTACGGCTAATATCCAATAAAAAACTTACCTATGAATAAATAAATAAAATAACATAAATAAAATACAAATTTACCAGACATGTATAAGCTATGAAATTATCAGAATATAAAAAGATGCCATAAGTAGCAAAATCTTAGTCAAATAACTCCTAGCATGCGGCTAAGAAAATATCGCTTTTGATAAATTTCAAAAATTTATTTGATTGTATAATTCGTATTTTTCATATGAAACATGCTTTTTTAATGTAAGTGGGCAATCGAAAAAATTTATTGAATATTAAAAATAAATATTAGTTTTCAATTAAAAAAAAATGTTTTCACCTATATTTTGTAACCCGGGAAGCCCGGGTACGACCCCCTAGTATATTTAAAAGACCAGGGTGTTTTTTTAGTCATCAGCCCTAAGCTTCCTATACTGAACCAATTTTTATAATTATTATTTTTTTTTAATGAGAGCTGTCCATTTGTAGATGTGCACGTAACTAGCTATATTTTAACTTAGTTCGATTTTGATATTTTATTTTTAATTTTAAAAGTTTTTTCTGAAATTTCCTTAAAACGGTAGCAATTGGATTACTTCCATTGTTGCAGAGAAAAGTGAAAACTGGGAGGTTTTTTTTTTATTGATTATATCCTTATTGATGCCTTTTTCTCATTTTAATTAAAAACAAGTTGGAAATTGCCCGTCAAACGTGGCAAATGAGGAGCGTTCGTCCTATAACTAGTTTTATAAATATTTTTTGCCAGCATATTGCACTAAATGTATATTTTAGTGCACTTCAATAAGTGCATATCAATTTCATTCTGTTCGAAAGGCTGTAACATCAATAAAATGCACTTGCAATAATTTTTTCCCATTGACCGTAATGTAACGGAAAACTTTTGAGTGTCCGTTACATTAAACTATGCATCCGATTTTCATAAAATTAGACATGACTCGACAAAAGTTTGCAACAATTATGTATTTAAAATTTCAGATCATTCGGTTGAATAGTTTTTGCTCTGTTATATGCGGACGGACTGACGACGAGTATAGGTGCTACGTATTTATATAATTACAAGCGCACCTAATAACCTTAAAAATATTGAATAGAAAATGACGTCACACTTTAAAAAACACGCATTTATCTCGCAAAACTGTTGCATTTCAATGTTTTTCCTCTCCATTGATAATGATGAGACGTTCGGCGAAATGCTTCATTGAAATGAGACCAATATGAGAGAAAATGGCGTCATATTTAAAAGAAAACTGGCATTTTCTTTGCTAAAACAAATGCATCTAAAAAAGGCATAAAATTCTGGAATTTTTACTGGCCGGTACCGAGATTAGAACTTCAAGCCAAGAGTGCGAATGTTCATATCCAAAGTTGTAGCTGAAAAACGTGACTTCAAGTTCGGAAAAATATTTAGCAATAAACTATTGTGCGTAAAAATATTTTTGAAATGATGAATACGCATATAGCCCAGTGGTAGGGTAAGAAAAAAAGGACGACATCGGAATTAATTAGGAGAAACCTGGAAATTGTTTTAATCCATTTAGTTTAGGTCTAGAATGAATATGTTAAGTTTTCCCCCTCGTAGTAGGTGAGTGTTAGAAAATATGTACAGATTTATAGTAAAAAAACACGTTTCTTTAAATACCATAACAATATCTCAAAACAACTTACTCTTTCAAAAACATTGTCAGTACAAACGTTGTAGAGCTAAAAATTCTGAGTAAAATGAGTACCTAAACTTAATATTTTTGTTGAACACTTGGGTAACAATTGTACTTTAAAATTTTAGACCCGTGGTCAGGGGGTTGAACTCAGAATTAATTAGGAGAAAACTCGAAATTGTTTTAATCCATTCAAGAATAAAAAATCTTCTTAAAACACCGTTAAAATATTTTAAATGCGCTAGGCCTTTCGAAAGATCCGAGTCTTTCTTCGTCAGGCGCAAAGAAGACGTCCTTCTCCTATGAAAGCAGCAGGAAGACATTTTTAAAATTATGTTAAATTATAGTTATATTATATTATATTATATTATATTATATTATATTATATTATAAATTATAATTAAATTATATTGAATTATATTATATTATAATTAAATTTTTTATTCTTATTCATTCACACCAGTTTTAACTTATTTTCTTTAATCCATTCAGTTTATTTCTAAAATGAACGTACTATGTTTCTTCTTCGTACTTGGGGTGAATGTTAGAAAATATGTACATATTTATTTTCGAAAAACACGTTTTTTTTAATTACTTTAACAATATCTCAAAACAGCTAACTCTATCAAACAAATTGTCAATACAAATGTTGTAGAGCTTAAAACTCTGAATAAAACGAGTACCATCATTAAAATTTTTGTTCAACATTAAAATCGCAGTTCTATTTCAAATTTTTTCAAATCAAGAGCTTGAAGCCAGGAGAGACCAAGTTAACTTAACAATATCTCAAAATTGCGGTCTTAATATTGAACAAAAATATTAAGTGTAGGTACTCATTTTATTCAGAATTCTAGGCTCTACAACTTTTGTACTGACAATGTTTTTGATAGAGTTAGTTATTTTGAGATATTGTTAAGGTAACTTGGTCTCTCCTGGCTTTAAGCTCTTGATTAGCGATTAAGGCAAAATTTTGAAATAGAATTGCGACCTTAATGTTGAACAAAAATATTATTGATGGGACTCATTTTATTCAGATTTTCAAGCTCTACAACATTTGTATTGCCAATGTTTTTTATAGCGTAGCTGTTTTGAGATATTGTTAAGGTAATTAAAAAAAAACGTGTTTTTCGAAAATAAATATGTACATATTTTCTAACATTCACCCCAAGTACGAGTAATGAAACATAGTACGTTCATTTTAGACCTAAACTGAAGGGATTAAAATAATTTTCAGTTTTCTCCAAATTAAATCTAAGTTCAACCCCCTGAGTACAGGTCTAAAACTTTAAAGTAGAATTGTGACCTTAATGTTCAACAAAAATATTAAGTCTAGGAACTCATTTTACTCAGAATTTTAAGCTCTACAACATTTGTATTGACAATATTTTTGACAGAGTTAGCTGTTTGTAGATATTGTTGTGATATGCAAAAAAAAAAAAAAAAAAAAACGTGTTTTTTGACTATAAATCTATACATATTTCCTAACGCTCACCTAGTACGAGGGGGAAAACATAGCATATTCATTGTAGACCTAAACAGAAGGGATTAAAATAATTTCCAGCTTTCCCCTAATTCATTCCGAATTCAACTCCCTAACCGCTGGGCTATATGAGAGGGTCGTATGTAAATTTTGAGATGGTGAAAATGACGTAAGGTTTAGATTTCATGCAAAAAAAATATTCTACGATTATGTCAGAGTAAAATAATTTTTGCTGATTCTTCATTTTGTAATCCGTAGCATAAGAGCTTCAATTGATAATTTCATTATATTAACTTACCTCGATTATATTTTACTAATTACATATACGAATAAAGTTTAATTTTTCAATAACTTTGAACAGTTGAAGTTTAAAGAAATAGTAATTTCGTAACATTAGATTAAAATAATACTTGTTTTAAGAGTCAGAATAACCAATTTTGATGGATTTTTTATTGCATTTAATTTTGTATGTTTTGTTATAAAGCTTGTGTTACTTCTTTCGTCGAAATTCGACGGTTTCTATCTCGTATATGTTTGAAAAATAAATAAATATAATTAGATTTCGCGTATTATTCATGAATATTCTTTAGCGACAGAGTTGCTTATATCTTTGAATCACCGAGCAAAAGTCGTGTCATCTATACTAATAAAGGAAAGTTTAGCTCTGTGTGTACGTATGTATGTGTGTGTGTCTGTGCCCAACAGCTATCGAAATCGACGGCACGTATGGGGCTGAAATTTTTTGTGAGGTTAGTTTAAAGCCTCTGCTGCTGCACCTGAGACTCAGAATTTTAAATTTCTAATTATAATCTGAATTATTAATTGACAATCGCGACGCATTCTCATTAAAAAATCATCTCGGTCCTCGCGAGAGCACAAAAGCGCTAGCGCACCTTCAGAAGCCTTCTTTACGCATCGGTTGAAGATGAAGATCAAAAAGAAGAAATTTCGAGAGGTATTTTGTCATTATTTATTAACTTACATAGGCCATTCCACATAGCAAAATTAAAAACGGAAGACATATTACGAAAGATCATATTTTTACGTCTCACATGCCGCAATCAATTAAAATACATGTATCATGGTTAGCTCCTTCACAAAAAAATGTCAAAAACGGTCGTTTTTCCGAAAAACGTTTTCCAAGCCTTATTACAACGCCCTCCAGAGCGTAATTTTAGAAGCACCGGCAAACCAAAAATATGTTTTTAAAGCTGCAACGTTCTTATATTCGATGATGTAATCGATTTTGAAAAATATGAATTTTAACCCTTTCAAATACACTGGCAAACTCATGTCACTTCGCACCTCACGGAGACGACATTTTTTACTAAACGTCTGTATTTTAACACAATCTTTTTAGGGCATCTCAATAGACCCGTTTTGCATAACCTAGATAAATTTTGAAACGTTCGGACGGGTAGAAATATTATATATAAAATAAAATGCGTGAAAGTTTCCACGAAATCACTAAAAACATGAATGTTTCGTCGTAGTTTCGGTGCACATAGACTCAAAAAATCAAAGTACACAGAAAATAAAATACCAAATACACTGTAAATAAAATTTTCTGAAATTCAAACACTTAAGTGTCTGAAACGGAGTGTTCAATTTTCAGAAATTTTAAAATGTCTTAATTTTTTCAGGCACTTTTTGCGTCTGAATTTCACACACTTCAAACGTCTCAATCGCATCCATTTTTTTTTTATAGCATCATACGTAGCGATGTTTGACCACGTTGAATCCTGGAAAATATTTGGCTGTGGCCCTGCTCCTTCCACCCCCCATACAGTCTGATTTTTTTTTTTTTTTTTTTTTTTGTGCTCCCAATTTTGGTATGCAATTTTCGTTAAACTGATAATTTAAATCTTTTACGACATTGTGCTGATTTTAATCAATATCTTGAATAGGGATGCACCGAATATTCGGTATCTATTCGGTATTCGGCCTATTCTGCCATGTTACCGAATATTCGGTTTGGCCGAATATCAAACTATTCGGTATACCGAATATTCGGCTTGGCCGAATAGCAAACTATCCGGCCTGCTGAATATTCGGTTTGGCCGAATATCGAAATATTCGGCTAAACGAATACTTAAAAAAAACTTTTAAAACATATTTTTAAAAACCTTATACCACTTATACGTTTAACAGTCAACTTATAAAGATGTTCAGAATAATTAGAAACAGAATCATATATTTAAATAAAAGAGAATGTTTTTACATTATTTATTTGCTGTTTGTTAAGTATTATTTAAGAAAATTAACCAATTACGAGGATTTTCATAGGGATTAATTATGTACAAATGCAAGTTCCTGAACATTGTCCAGTAAATAATCTGTTTCTTGCTAAGATTTTAAGAACAACATTTACAATCTTTGAAAATGATCACCCACTCCAGAGACCAATCTAGGATGTATTTAAAAACTTCCTTGTTTAATAAAAGGGAGTAGAATAGTTATTCTTGCTGAGTTGCCACCATGTAAAATTTGAATGGATTGTATTATTTATTTACTTTCACTTTAGTCTCTTCCTGACAAACAAATAATGTATGATCCGGTACAATTTTTCTTCCAATTTTTTCACAATGTTTGTTTTAGAATTTAAGAAAATTTTATTCATTTGTTTTAATTCACAAAAGGCGCCATGAAATTTAAAATTTTATTAATTAAAAAAGTTTTATAACTATCCTCTTCTTAAATAACTCAAAGCAGATTTTTTTTCAGCATAAAGTTTACTTGAAAAAAGCTCTTGATTATCAAAATGAAAGTTTCTGTTTTAAATATTATGTAAAACTTTTAAAATTTAACATTTTAATGCCTTTAAACTTTGAAATATAAAATTATTCGAGAAGCCGAATATTCGGTATTCGGCCGAATAGTTACTATTCGGCTGACCGAATATTCTGTATTCGGCCTAGCAGTTACTATTCGGCTAGCCGAATATACGGTATTCGGTTCGCCTGTAGGCCGAATATTCGGTATTCGGCATTCGGCCAAAATCACTATTCGGTGCATCCCTAATCTTGAACTTCAAGAGTAGAACAAGATTAATGACAAAAAATATTTATCTAAATATTAGATTTTTTTTAATTCATTTTTTTTTTTTTTGTAATCTTATTTCACTTTAAAAGTTCAAAATATTGATTATAATCAGTACAGTTTTGAAACAGATTTAAAATATAAGCTTTACAAATATTGCACATCAAATTTGGGGGCTCTACAATCGTAGGGGGACGGGGCATTGCCCAGTATACCCATGCTTTAATCAAGAATTGTTTTTATTGCAAAAAATGCAACCCTGCATTATGGTTATCTAAATTGAGATGTCCGGTATTCGGGAGTATCCGTTGTGGAGGTTAATGGACATTCCCGAATAGCGGACACCTCTATTTAACGAATACTTTTTAATCAGCAAGACATACATATTTGTATATTTTTACCTCACAAAAGCAGATATTTCCGTTTATCGGACAAATTCCGTGATCCCGAAGTGTGCGCTATTAAGGGCTTTTAAGGTACATGGATAAACATATTTTTTTTTTTTATAATCTTGTCCTACTCTAAAAGTTCAAAATATTTATTATACTCGGTTGAATGTCGAAAAAGATTTAAAATATCAGATGTACAGAATTTGCAAAAATCTCCCCCCCCCCCTCCCCACCCCCGCCAAAAAAATGAAAATTCATATAATTTAAGAATTAGATTAAAAAAAATTATATTGCCACATAGGCAATGTTACATATACTATATCAGGTGACACAGCTATTTATACAACAGCTATTTAACAATGAATTAAAAAATAATAATAAATATTCTACTTTAATAACATTGTGAAAAAAAATTATTGGGTATTTTGTTAAATATATTTGCATTTTTAATTTTATCTTACTCTAAAAGTTCAAAACTTTCATTATAATCAGTGTAAGATTTAAAATATCAGCTTTACGAAAATTTCATACAAAATCCCCCCTCGCACCCCCCCCCCCCCCCCGAAAATAAAATGAAAATCCTTATAATTTAAAATTAGATTTTTTAAAAATTTATATATTGCCACATGGGCAACTTTTTATGTAGATCAGAGGGTAATCACAAAAGCTATTCAACTATCAATAAAAATAAATAAATACATATTCTATATTAATAACATAAAGAAAAAATAACTTATAGTTTCCAAACGTCTTTCGTCTTAAATATATATAGTAACATCTAACTGTCATTTTTGTATTTTTCGTATAAATGCATATAAATAAAGTTATTTTAAGTGCAAAATCTAGTTATAGCCTTTTACTTTTTCCCATTATAAATTTCAAATTACTTTTTTTATTAAAACTAATCAAAAAATCAATATTAGAGTGTATTGCAAATCAAATACATATGTATATTTTCACTGGCAGCTTCACATAATAGACGAGTCTCATGTACTTTATTTATCATTTTTTAATCTGCGGTTTTATGCCAGGAAGTAAGAAAGCATTTGATGATCTTTCAAAGCTTTTTTTCTTCTTTATTGCCTTGTGGTCGTCGTTTACTGTGAGATAAGAATTAGCTATTGAAAATAAAAACTGCCATTGAATGTATAATTTGTAATAAAAGACAGCATCATAAGTTTAAAAATATATACTTCTAGAATTAGTGGGTTTTTTTTTTTTTTTTTTTTTTTTTTTTTTTTTTTTTTTTTTTTGCAAACAGATTCAAAACTAATTGAATTTCATGCAAGATTTTGTACAATAAATAAAATCATAAAAGACACTAGTTTTAGTACTATAAAGAAATTATGGCACTTACTTCAAACGCTGTTTGCAAGAGGTAAGAAAAATTCCTCGATTTGGAATTTTAAAAACTACCACCCTGCGGGAGAAAGACTTGCATCATTTTAGAAGAAAATTCCATAATGTATCCGACTAGCCATATTTAAAGAATGAATTGTTTCATCCTCAAAATATGACTCGCCAGACAAAAGTTTTTTTTTCTTGGCAGCTTTGATAGGATGAAGACGAATAACACAATATTATTGAAACAATACAAATTAGCACTAAGTCCATTGTACACGCTTTGTAGAGTTCCCGGGTGTAATCTTCAAGCTGTTGTTTACTCTATCACGCCCTTATATCGACGACAGCTTATAAGAGACATTTGGTGTCAAGCACACACGTTAGATGTATGTATTCAATTTATAAATAAACTAAGTGAATACGAATTAAAATCACAGTACTTCACATTCTGCAAAAAACGAAATAAAATACACGCGTACATAAAAACAAACTTTCCGTTTGAATTACAACGTATACTAATTCGAACGAAAGACATCTAAAACGCATACGCAACTGAGAGTGCCCCCTGGTGGTTATTGCGTTGGAAGAATCAAAACGTCTTAAATTAAGACACGTTTGAAGCAACGAAGTGTCTTAAAATAAGACGCTTGCGGATATTTTAGACACTATTCTCAGTTCGTTTACACAATGATCACAGTAAGACACTTATGTATCTTAAATTAAGACATCTATAATGTCTTAATTTTCAGATTAAGACACTTAAGTGTCTAAAATACTTTTTCAGTCACATCTGTGTCTAATTTCAAGACGCCTCTATTTGCAGTGTATTATATACTTTTAATTCAATATTTTGTCACTTAAAAATATAAATTCAGATAAAATGGAATTAAAGATATTGTACGAAATTTGCGTTATTCAATCATTCAATGACCCTTTATAAACAACACTAGATGGATAAATAAATGAAAATCATTTTTATTTAATTTCATTCAAAAAATTGTAACATGCGTATAAACTAATGTTTTGGGCGAATATATCTGTACATAATTTATTTGTAGGTGATCACATTTCTCAGTCTTTTTAAAGCCTTCGTTCGTATTACACATTCGGATATATCGCGCAATTTCAGCTGTTTCCTGACAAGCTCCCTATAACGAAGAACTGCTGTAATATCCGTTTCGGAATGAGCATCTTTTGCATAGTTTTTAATTTTTGTCACCAGTTTTTAAAATGGAATTTTTTTCATTATATAATCGGAGATATACGTTGATTTAATAAAACAAAGTTTTCCATAAAATATTACTGGTAGGATTCATCAAATATTCTGAGCTCTCTATGCTTCACATGTACGCGACGCTCGTCGCGAAGTGACTAAATATTTAGAAACTAGCGGAAATACCTGGCGTTGCTTGGGGTTATAAACATGTTTGATTAGAAAAATCAATCCTTCTATATATAATAAAAAAAGTAACGATTTGGAAATGGACCAATGAAAATCTGCGTAGATACTGCGAAACGCATCTGATTGGTCAGAGCTTTATGACGTTATGAGGGAGGATTACCAAGGTGGGCGGCTTGTCACCAAGTTTGTCGCCAACGTGGAGATATATTGCCAAATTTAGTCGCCAAAAGTGAAACCAACTTGACGCTTATTCCAATATTTCGCCAAATTTCCATAGACTCCCATTGAAATCCAATAGGGTTTACTTGCTTGCAAAAAATCAACAAACTAAGGTATTTCAATGCAACAAAAACTAATATTATCTCATGAATAGATCTTAATTAAACTATTTACATTATTTTTAAGCACAAGCACTATTTAAAATATTCGTAACTCTATATATATAATTTTAGATTTAATAATTCAGTACTACTTAGTTATCCCGTCGACCAATTTCGCGAAATTATATAAATCGCCAAATCACTAGCCAAATGGCACAAACTGACATAATTTTTATTTTAAATAACGAAAGAACAAATAAATTAGTATAACATTCATAAAAATACAAATAAAACGTCAGAATAAAAACCACTTGAGGACGTAAAACATGTAACTTATTTAAAGTAAAGTGAATGTGACATTTACGATTAACCATTATTGGCATTTAATCTTATAGTTTGGCGATAGATTTTTGGTCGACGGGATAACTAAGTAGTACCAATAATTCTTATAATTATGAATCTCTGAAAGCTCTAATTATTATGTGCTTAGGGATAAGGAAATAAAATTGTCAGGAGTTGGGGAGGAACGCATTTTTACCAAGTGGAATCTAAAAATTGAATGCATAGAAAATAAGGGATCCCGAAACGATCAAGAATGGAAACGCGAAACAATTATGTCTGGAGTTGGCCAGAAAGTAGAGATTGCTTCACGATACCGAATGGAATCGCGAAGCAATTACGCGGGGTTTGGTGAGCGTAGCGAGCAGGGGGCGGAAGCCCCCTAGTAATTTAAAATTAAACACTATACAGGCTATGAATCTCGCGCAAATATGCTCTCTGTTTTAATATATTGAAAGCCTTGAGAAATTTTGGGTTTATACCAGTATTTTTAAAAAAAAAGTTTCCCAAGCCTAAATAAATATAGACTTGATTCTTGAAAAAAAATTAAAAAGAAATGTAAATTCATGAAAAGCCCCTCATGATATCATTTTCTCTTGTAAAAGCTATGCATTAACCATATATTCTTTTTAAATAAGAGGTCATGCGTGAATTAACCTATATTATTCACAACTGAAAAGAAATGGTGCATCTAGTATTTGTCAAGAATTAAATAAAAATCATGACTCGTGACATCATAATTAAATTTTATATTTTAATAGAATAATAGGGCTACTATAATTTGTGACCTATGTTATAGCCAGTATTCACGTCGGGACAGATTGCCGTTATCATTGTCTTTTTACGCGTGAAAGTTATGCTATGGTACTCCATTGTGAAATTTGGTAATTTTTGAAACTCAATATTTGAAAAACGGTATAATCATTGGATTTGAAATTTAAATCAAGAAAAATACAATTTTTTACCTTTTTAACGCAGTTTGTCTAACAATTTTCTGACATATACTTTTTGAGCTATTAATTTTTTCAGTAACTTCAAATATTTTAGTTTCCGAGATTAATCTGTAGCAACGATTAGCGAAAAACCTATAGTTGTCAGCAACGCGTAGCATTTTATTAAAGAGGATGATGTATGCATGCATGTAAAATACACTATTGGCCATTAAAATTGCAACACCAGGAAGGAATGATCTGACGAACGTCAAAATTACATGAAAGGAAGAAGAGGTTGGAATATGCAAATGATTAGTATTTCAGCGCATTTAGATAATTCAGGCGGAAGAAACGACACCTGAAACACTGCATAAAAGAAAAGTTGCGCAATGGATATCTCATTCGGAAAGCGCTTTGTAAAGTCGGCGTTTGCTCAAAATATCGTGTTATGCCTCGAGTAATAAGAAGAAATGCTTACCAGCAGGTGTCGGAATTCGATAGAGGCAGGATCGTTGCCAATCGAGAGTGTAGATTATCGTTCCGTGATATCGCCCGTAGGACTGGTCGAAATCCAACCACTGTCATGCGAATATGGAATCAATGGGTTCCTGCGGGTCATACTGAACGGCATGCAGGATCTCAACGCCCTCCCATAACTAACGCACGAGAGGACAGACATATTATCAGGTTGGCCCTGCAAAACCGTAAAACCACATCACGCACCATTAGTCAGGAAATGGGCATGTTTACAGCGCGCCCAGTATCCGCTCGTACAGTACGACGACGTTTGCAGCAGAGCGGACTGTCAGCACGGCGACCATTACTGCGTCTTCCCTTGACAATGCACCATAGAGAGAGAGACAGTGACTCTGGTGCGCCGAACGACAAAGCTGGGTACAGGACTGACGCAATGTCTTTTTTTTCAGACGAGTCCCGTTTGTGCGTACAGTATTTTGATGGCCGTATGCCAGTCTGGAGGCTCCGAGAGAACGCTCGTCGCCTGCTTGCATTCGATACCGCCATAGGGGCCCTGCCCGTGGTGTTATGGTTTGCGCAGCCATTGGGTACACGACACGCACATCTCTAGTTCAAATAGACGGTAATTTGAACGCAGATCGGTACATTTCTGACATCTTACGTCCAGTGGTTGTGCCTTGTATTCGAGGCCTGCCAAACGCCATCTTCCAACAAGATAACGCAAGACCACATGTTGCACGTCGTGTTCTGACCTTCGTCGACACACAGGGTATTCTATTGCTGCCCTGGCCTGCACGGTCGCCAGATCTGTCACCCATTGAAAACATCTGGTCATGGATTGCCGAGAGACTGGCCTGCTACCCCTTTCCAGCTAATACGGGCATGAAGTGCGGCATAGACTTGAATCAGCATGGAATGAGTTGCCCGTTTCTGTCATCCAAGCCCAGTTCGACTCCATGCCTAACCGGGTAAAGGCCGTTTTAGCTGCCAGAGGAGGAAGCTGTTTCTACTAATTTCTCATCCCTCTAAACCCTCAAACTGCTTACAAATTTAATCACTTTGTTTTCATGCCATACTGTTTACGTACAATAAATATCTTTTTTGTATTTTCTTTCTGTCATGGTGCTGCAATTTTAATGGCCAGCAGTGTATATCATAGAAAATGTAACTGGTAAAAAAACTACAAAATATTTCCTTTTCTAACGTATTTATATTTTTTCATTCCCATACTTGATGGAAACTGTTTTATTTAATATTTCTTTGGAGAAACCGCATTAAATCACCAAGATAAATATTTATTTACTAAAGGATTTTACACGAAATGTTTGCAAGCAAATAAAGAGGAGACATAGTTTGGATTAGCTTTTATTTTCAGCATGATACTAAACAAGATTGAGAAAAGTTCATTTACGCTTCGTAAGTGAAACAATATCGAAAGACGTTTACTGGCCTTATCTAATCTTGTTAGCGAGTTATTTTCAGACTTGAGAGTAAATGATGTCATAAAAAATATATGCAGCTAAAATAAGTCCAAAAAATGTTGTGTAAAACGAAAAATTCTTACTTTTATAGATATGTGTATTCGGTAAAATAAGTATTAAACTTTTCTTATATCAAGAAGATCGAATAAGTTTTTTTTTCGATAATCTAAATCTAATATATAAAAATGAAAATTTGTCTGTTTGTAATTTTATACAAATCCACAATTTGGAAGCCAGAATTATAAAATGTTGCGTACATGTGTATTTAATCACGGCCGACACAACTAAAATAATCCGGAATTGAAATAATTTATAGTTAATTTTTAATTCATAAAAAATCACCAATTTAACAGCAATTTCTTATCAAATTTAAACACTAGCTTAATTTAAACGCACTTTCCTTATAGCACTTGCCAACAATGAAAAATCCACAATAAAATTCTTAGCACAACAATTACCTTTCTATTGCAAGATTTTCACGTGAAAAATGAAAATGAAATAAATAATAGTTTTTTTTTTATTTTTAGTTTAACGAATTTTAATAAAAAGTTAATACTACGTCATATTGGAAATATAATGGACGTCCACAGGTGAATATATAAAGTCATATGAGTTCGAAAAAATTATTGAAACATGATAAAAACCCGATTATGCAAATATTGCCATATTTTAACATTTTAAGGTTCTCTTTGTTTTTGCATTTTTAAATCTATTCTATATATATACGTGTATGGCGAGGCCATATATTTGTATTAGATTTGTAGTCGAAATTAATCTGTTTTCAGAATTTCTTTCCCTTTCTTCTGTTTAACGCTAGCATTCAAAATCATTTCTCTTTATGTCTAATTTACGTGCAATCGTTATACCCACATAAATATTCTTTTATTGTTTCTGTTAAAAGCTATCATTCAGAAAAATGATTTATTTGTTATTTATAATTTAAGCACATTTCCGTTCCACGGATAAATATTCGTTATTGATATTTTATTTGTTAAATGCCGTTTTTTACAAAATCTGTTTACATAATATAAAGATCATATAGTTAATTTAAGCTTGCTGGCATCTCGTATATGTATTAAAATACACATAAATTTCATTTTCACTTCGGCCGGTAAATAGATATTTGACATTAATTATCCTCACCGTTATACTCTATGTAAGCAATAATAGGTTTATTTTATTATTTCACTTATTAATTCGTTGCCAAATGTGGTTTCTGTCCTTGGCGTTTATCTATTTCAAATTTTAATATATCTCCCAATTTAACGGTTATTTTGTGATTGGCGTATCGGCTCACGACAGATGTATTCTTGGCGTATTAAATTACGCAGATTGAAAAGAACTTGCTTTCTGATCTTCGTACTGTAAACAGTTTAAAAATATGCTGAGTTAGGGAGGCCACCACTGCTTTACATCTTATGCCCACTTCCGTAAAAATAAATATTTTTTCCATGGAAACTGTTCTTCTGAATTATTGCCTGATTGATTTGTCTAGGAAACTGATCATCTCATCTGGTTTGCATTTAGTAACATCGTCTTCGTAATCAACTATTTTGTTTTACTATCACGACTGGAGTATTAAATAAAAAATACTCCATAACGTGTGTGTACGAGTGTATATTAAAATTTCCACAAAGGTTTAGGTCCCTTGATCTCATTCTTAGTGAAGAGCTGAAATAAAGATTGCAGATTAAAAAAAAATAATAAAATTCATAGAATTTTTGTATTTGCCATTTTTCTTTAACTCCCCCCCCCCCCCCCCCAACTGACAAGTCCGTGTTAATACGTTCACTAATCTCCAGGTTTTACGGCAATATCAACAATATTTAAAATAATATAATTCTCTTGATTTAATGAATTTTTAATGCATTTCCGCACTGGTCACATAGAGAGCGTCTCTGTTGATCGCTGATTTTATTTCTATGATTGGAGGGGGAGGGGGGGCGTTGTCCCTTTAACTATTCATAGGATCCGCGAAGATCTATATAATAATTCTTTCTCTTTTATTTTGATGGTAACATTCTACATATATTCATATTCCCATGCTTAATCAAGAGTTTATTAAATGTCTGTAAGTTAAATAACGAGTTCTTTTATTTCGACTGCCTCCTTGCTCAATTCCCATATAGATATCATTCAACAGTTTATTACTGAAATGAATTTTGTTCTCATTCTGTAATAGTCTATTTAACACAGATTGTGTTTTTTTTTATCTTCAACAGGAAAGCATAACCTATACAAATATATGATACACATTATTCGCCCTATTTACTACGAGTACATCCAGTGGTATTCCTGTTATTCCAGAATTAAATAACTACAAAACAGGTATTCTGCTTTTTCAGAAATTAGTGTCGCCCCTGATGAAAAAAAGAAATGTAAATAAATATAGATGCAGTAGAGTCCTGATTATCCGAGTTAATATGGGCCAAGCTCACCTCGAATAAGCAAAAAAATTCGGATAAACCGGATTTGCACAAATCGTCACCAGCTGCGGAGATGAAATATAAATTTTCACTTAATTCGTTAATTAGTTCATAGTTTTTTCAATCGAACTTACACCTTTGGAATGGAGCATTTTCTTCTGATGGACTGCTGGCTTCCATTATTATGAAAAGCTATTATAAATGAAGTGTTAGGTGAAGATGAAAGAGCAGCCGTAGAAAGTTAGAAAGTTTTCTGGTCAGAATGGGAAAAAAAAATGGCCATAAAGTTTTTTGAAAAAATTGACTTATCGTGATGCTGGATCTCATAATGATTATTTAATTAAATATTTGATTATTAATTTGAAATAAAAGTGAAACATCACTCGCTCTTGCATCCATCTAATGGATTGATTACATATTAATTGAATTACGATTACAGGAGAATCCGCCAGTTTTGTTTCCATTTCCTAAAAAAAAGTGCACCGTAATTTCTCGCTCATAAGCCGTGGATCAAACAAACGTGTTTAACACCAGGAATTATATTTGTTAAAATGTAGCTTATCCCTGTGTCATACAAAGTGATAGACAAATACTCAACTCCAGGACGTGGAGTTGCTGAGCAACTAGGAAGCCCCTTGAATCCAGCTATCGTTCACTGTTTAACATCACTATGAAGCAACATTTCCGTTTTAAGGAAAAGTTACCGTTTATGGAAAAAAAATTACAATTTTTGAAACTTTATACTGTTCAGAATGAGCCGCTAGAACGGTTAGGTGAAATTCGAAATATTCAGGAAGTTACGGTCAACATTTATAATATAAAAATCAAAGATAATTTTGCATTTAAAAAATCATATTACTAATTATTGACAAGAGAGTGGTAAAACATAATTTACTAATCTTTTGAAAAGTCGATTTACATTAAGGTCTAATATAGTATTCATTGACTTTAACATCACAAAAGGAATAAATATTTCATTAAATTATTTGCTGTGATATCGTATTGCTAGAACATTCATTAAAATGCTAATGAAGACGTATTTTTAACTACTATAACTATCACGTGGATTGTCGAATCTTGAGTATTTTTTAAAATCTAAATTAGCTGAATAGCAACCGAGGTGTTGCATTTGCATTATATGAGACTTGAGAGCAAAAGAATATGATTTTATTCGAAATTTAGAAACGGTTTATAATAAGTAGGAAATCATTTTTATAAGGAAGATTGTTGATTAGATGCAAATTATGGGAATTACATATTGAAATTACTTCATTTCTATGCATTTTCAAAAAACATTTCAGTTTCTCTGATGAGAATGCGTGAATTTTAATGATGTTAATTTTCATAGATGATAAAAAAAACCACTTCTCCCTTGAATATTTGATTAATACCATAGCCGGTGGAATCAAAAGTCTTCATCATTGAAGACCTGGGTGGAAGAATATATTATGTAACAAAAATTAGAATTCGATAAAATTGAAGTGAAAGTTTTTTTTTTTTTTTTTTTTGTAATTTAGTTATTTATTTAATTCCTCCGTAGTAGCATATGTTTGAATATTAATAGGGGATACCAAACTCTCCTATAAAAAAATATTAATATTTAATTAATAAACATTAGAAATTACTATATTCCCCATTTAAATTATTAAATATAAAAATATTAAATATTAAAAGATACTGCCTCATCAATACTAAGTATAATTTTAGAATTTATTTTTACACTATGATATACAGGGTGTCCGGTCTCAACGGTGTCCAATGGCTAATTCCTAAACCGTTAGTCATAGACATATAGTTCCAATTACAAAAATGTTTTAAATTAGGTAAAGAAACATTTTAAAAGCGATTTGGGTCAATAAAAACATTTCTTAAAAAATTACGAAATTTAAATTTTTATACGGTCCCCCGGTCCTATAAGTTATACTTAGTAATTTTTTCCTATTACACTGACAAGTAAGACAAAAAAAGTCCCATTCATATAACGCTAAAATTGAGCGAGTTATGAAACTTTAAAAATGCATGACTTATGCCACTTTTCTACTCTGAAAACAAATGAGTTCGGCTTGGCTTTGAGGGATCATATATGCCAAGTGTTTAAAGTATTCGAAGGTCTTACTTCATGTGTATCTGCGCTTTGAAAAAAAATCCTACAAGTATTATGATTAAGTCTCAAATTGGCTAATATAACATAGGTTTTATTTTGTCAGGATTTGAGACTGTTTCTCTTATGAGTTCTTTTAACAAAAAATATGTTTTTTTATAAGTTTTTATGTTACTTCAACAATCATATGTATGTTTTTCCAGTTCAAAATTTGTACTCTAACTTTAACCCACTTTTAAATATCCGATCGAGATTGCATTTTACGTACTGGCGCAAATCCGATAACAATCTAATATTATTAAGATTTTCGGTGGTTACCATTTATACTTATTTTACAGGATAACACAAAAAATTTTGGATAAATTTCTGCCAAGGAGTTTAAGAAAAAGTTTTAGATTAGATAATACAAGACTGCGATTGTTGAGTTTTTCACATTTATGTATTTTTTAGCACTGAATCCGAAAATTACCTTAATTTTTAACCGTCATGTCAGGATATTTCGCAAATCATAAATTTTCAAATTTAAAGAATAACAAAAATCGAATACTATAAAGTAGCGGAGATGGTTATGTTTTTTAACTTTTGATAATTGATTGTTACGCACTTTTTAGCACAGAATCTGAAAATGACCTTCATTTTTAACCATCACGTTAGAATTTTATTTGCAAATCGCAAATGTGTAAGTTAAAATATAGCTAAAATCTCATACTATAAAACATATGTAAAACATTTTTTATTTTATTTTATTTTATTTTATTTTATTAAAAAAATTATTCGATATTTTTGCTTATCCTGGGATTCTTACAGCTAAACAGCTGAGTGGACCGATGAGATGGGGGAGGAAATTCAATTTTAACACTGGACTCCTTAACTTTGAAATTTGCAATGTGCGAAAAATCCTGATATGATAGTTAAAAATGAAGGTCAAATTCGGATTCAGCGGTACAGAGTATACAAGAATCAATCATCGTTAGCTAAAAAACATGACATAACCCAACTTTTTCAGGCTTGTGCAATCTAATAATATTTTAAAATACGTATCATTTTGTAAAGAATTGAGGCTGTTAATTTAGAATCATTTTATTTAAGAAAAATTCTGTTTTTTCTTTCTTCTTAAATGTTTATTACAAATTGTATATTTTCCATTAATATGCCAGAATGATTAAAGATTTCAAATTTATATTGAATTGTTAATTTTACTCCCAGATATTTTTTATATCTGACGAAATTATATTTCGACTAAATTTGTGAATGACCCCCAATTTGCAGCAAAAAATATGCTCCAACTTTAAACAGCTATTACTCGGTCAATTTTAATCGTAGAATAACGGGACTTTTTTTGTATTACTTGTCAGTGTAAAAGGAAAATTTCACTAAATATAACTTATAGGACCGGGGGACCGTATAAAAATTTAAATTTCGTAATTTTTTAAGAAATGTTTTTATTGACCCAAATCACTCTTAAAATATTTCTTTACGTGATTTAAAACATTTTTGTAATTGGAACTATATGTCTATGACTAACGGTTTAGGAATTAGCCATTGGACACCGTTGAGACCGCACACCCTGTATAGTACCTCATAACGCTTTCATCCGTAAAATAAAACAATTTTTGAGAAATTGTACTGCAATTGTACTATTTCACTAAAGCTTTTAACTTGTGTCAAAGTGATGGCGTCATTTTCGAGTAGTTTTGATTAGATGTTTCAGATTTGAGATTTCAACTACTTGCTTTGTTTAAAAAGGATGTCATTTTTGTTGGTAAAAGCGTTTCAGTTTTAGGGTTCTTGAAAATACTCCTAAGCAAACCATTAAAATTTAATTCTTTTCATCACACTTTTAATAAGAAAATGTTTCTAGTAAAATAATCGCCATTATGTCCCTTATTCCTCCTTCCTTCTACAAAGGGCACACTCAGTTCAGTATGCTATTCCTAAAATGGTGAATTTGTGCCGATATTTGTGGGTTCGAAATGAGTGTGTAAGTTTGAAATGGAATGAAAATTGTTTGGAATGAAAATCAAATTTCAAATTAATTGCTTAAAAGGCAATTTTAATTTGAAATGTTGTATGCAAGGTGAATGGTTCTCTCTGGAAAAATTTCCAAGTATTAATATAGTTTCAATCGATGCTGGATTTCATTAAGCTTCGTGTTTACCCCATGTCGGTGGCTCACGATAAATATTCCATCTTGTGCTGCGTTTGTAGCCTTGCCAACCTGTAATAGCGAGAAATTTTACAGACTGGGCGTCGTTCCATGTGGTTTAGTCGGTAGAATGTCAGTGTGCTATACTGATGGCCCGGGTTCGAGTCCCGGCATGGAATCTTTTTCACTATGTTGGCCTTTGCGCCTTTTAAGCAATTAATTTGATATTTGATTTTCTTTTGAAATATTGTATATAAGGTGAAGGATTCTCTCTGGAAAAATTTCTAAGTATTAATACAGCGATGAATTTTGAAATAACCTTTTGCTGTAAATATAAAATCTTATCTTTTTAGCAAAATATCGCTATTTTGGAGTCCTATTCTTCTAAAACATTTTAAAATTTTCCACTTAAAAAACAATGCTTATCAACTGACATATTTTTTTATTAAGTTCTATGCTTGATATTGAGTTCAAGCTTGATATTTAGAATGTGTAAATTTTTAAATTTGTTGTGATTTGTCATTGCTTTATTAAATACGAACATGGACACTAACGGATGTTAATACAACTATTATTTATAGAGCGGCATGATAAGCGATATTTATTTAAATTTTTTATTCCCGAGTATATTGTATTTTGTGAATATGAGCTAAATAGATTTGGTATGTTTTATAGGAAAAGACTGATCTGGGAAATAGAAAAAAAACGAGTAAGAAAAATCATGCGTTAATCATAGATAATAAAATACTTTCCAACACTTTCTGAATGCTTTAACAAGACATCGTAATTTAGAGAAATGACGTAAATAAGATAACTAAGTAAACATTTTAGAAAATTCATAAAACATTTGAAAAATTGATTTCAGCAGTTACCGCCCATAGCCAAATATGTTTTCCAATTCTTTTGAACAGCCCTGTATTTGATCTGTTGGTTGATGCACTGAGAAAAATGAAGTACTCAAAAATAAGTAAACCGACGTACTCATATCGAATTGAATATTTTTGGATCAAAAATGAACCAATGCTTTCTCTATTTTGAAGCATCACATGTTATCAAACCCAAACAAACGAATAGTTTTGTACCCTGTAATGGTTCATTTCATTTATGGCGGCATAAATGATGTTTATTAATGTAAATATTAAATTATGCACAGCATTTTAAAAATAATTTAAAAGTGCTTGGAAATAATGCTCTTGTCATAAAAATATTCGATTTGAGTATCTTGTTAAGAATTTTGCTATTTTTCTTAATAAATAATCAATTAAACATTTCTTGTTAAGAACTTTGAACGGGAAATAAATGTCAGTACATTTTTACTTTAAATTTTAGGTTTTTCTTTTCTTTTTTTGGGGGGGGGGGTGGGGGGTGGGGGGGCAGTACATAACGATTCATATTTGATCACAACCAATTAATAAAAAATGAGTACATGTGTTTCTCAACTTTGAGTACATTTGGATCGGAGCTATTTTGAGTATGTGACGCATTTAAAATTGAGTACTTTTTACTCAATTTTGACTTCCCATTTTTTTAAGTGTATATATACTATATAATGGGAAAATCTAGTTTAGCAAGAAAACGCTTAACAGGTTGAAATTCTTTTTCAGCAATTTATACTAATGTATGGAAACATACTTGAATACTTTTGTACAACCCTGTAGTTTACCTAGAATCTTTATTACATGCCACTATTTAGTTAAAATTTAATTCAAACTAAGACACTCTTAAAACTGCTGAAATCACATTTCCAGAAATTAAAATTTATAGACGGCCATGTATCCAATTCTTTACGTGACCCTGTATATCATTTTATCTATATTCTACACTCATTTCTTGGTAAATTAAATGCAGTTCAGCAAAAAAAAAGCATAACTCATTTAAAAACCACCTTTAAGCAATTTGCGCCCATACCCAGTAATCCTTACGATTACTTTTGTGTAGCCTTGTATAGGAATTATAGCATTTATATACACCATATACTATGCATAAATATAGTTAATCATAAAAGCGCATATCATAATTAAAAATACATTTCCAACAATCATCGCTAATGAACAGTACTTCGGATACAATATAGTATCTGAAATATTTTGTGTGTCCCTGTAAATGCTATATACGTATTATTCGTCTTATACATGAAATAATTTATAGTATGTAAACCTCAGCGACATATATCAATTTCATTATATATGAAATAGATTAACATAATTAAAGTATGCCGCAAACAATTCCCTCCACCCCTATATCATTATGTATTTGAATTCCTTTTTTAGCCCTGTAAATGAACAATAACTATTCTTTGCATCGCATAGTCAACAGAATGCATATTTTAGTGTACTTCATAAATGCATATAAATTTTATTCTGTTTGAAAGCGTGCGTAAAATCATAAAAAATCATTTGACACGATTTTTTCCCATAGGCTCTAATGTAACGGAAAACTTTTGGCTGTCCCTGTAAATGAACAAAGCATGCTACAAACTTCATTACAAATAGGTACCGTGCTATGGTAAACGTCAATAACATCCAAAAATTTCAGGGTAATCCGAGTATATTTTCGAGAGTTAGAGTGCGGACAGACTGCTAGACGGACAGACGGAGAGACAAACCGAAGTCATAAGCACTTTTCAACTTGTGTCCTATATTATGTATCCTGTATTATATGAACTTTTAAAATATATATACTAAAGCAGTTTAATCTATAACTTCCCATCAGGCATGAAAAACACTTTGTTTCAATGCTTAAATATCATATTTTACTTTTTAGTGCCAATAATTACGCGTATCATAAACGTAGAAAATGAATTTACAATAGAAGAAAATTTAATAACCGATTCAGAATGTCTATAATTAAATGTTTGATTAAAATCACAAACAGAAAAAATGCTTACATACAATTTAAAAAAATAAATATACCAATTTGAAAAACACTAAAAATAATAATTAGTATTTATAATTGTACTATTAAACAACAGCAAACTCAATAGATAAATTGAATGCATTATTATATTTAACAATATCTCAAAAATATTTCCATATGGTATAAGGAATTCCTATTATTTTATAATTTCGGCAAATGTTAAATGGTTAAATCTGAAAACATTGGTTTGAAGATTTAGGATTTTGAAAGATAATTTAAAATATTATTAGCACTAAAAGAAAATTCTTTCAAATGTTTCACTTCTGTAATATGTAAAAATACATTTTCCCAGTATAATGTTAATTTCTAATCTGAAACAGTTTCGTAATCTCATGATAATCGAACATCATATTTAAGCCCAAAATAATGATAACTATAAGTGTTAGTAATCAAAAAATAGTAAGAAGCCGATAAAATAATTCCAAATCATTGTCGTTCCATACATTTTCAATCTCAAGTAAGAGTAAATTAATGTTTATATTAATTCCAGTATGAATGTAGGCATGCACAGTCTCTGCGCAGTTTTTTTTTTCAAGCGATGGCAGATTAAGATATTTTTCTTTACAGTTATCGAATTTGAAAATATCGCTTCTGACAGTTAAAGATCAGTCTCTTACAAATATAACATAAAACTATTTAACTCATATGTACAAATCAGGAATAAAATATTTAAATTAAATAAAACTTACATATACGTTCTGTTAATATCCGTGTATCCTAAAATGGTCATTTCCTTATCTTAAAGTGTTGTAGACGTGGTGAAGGTGATGTTCTAAAAACAGTGAACTATTTATTTCCCGCGTCTTCTCATGTTTATTTTTTTGTGGGCAGACGATTTTCAAGCAGATGGTCTGGTACAGATTATTTGTTTTTGCATGCAAGAGATATGAAACTTGAATGCGCAGTAATTTTCTGAAAGTATGGTTAATTAAAATTTTGTATTTGAAGAAATGTCCAATGTATTTAACCGTTTCTTTTTATCCGTACAAAATAATAATTAGAGTTTATTAGATATGCCATTGTTTAAATTTTCAAAAGGTGTAAAAATAAATTTAATGGTAATAACGACCCCCCCCACCCCCCTTTTTTTTTTCTTTTTTTTTTTTTCTTTAAGTAAAGTTTGTTTTGCACAAATTTTGTATATTTCTTTTATTTATTTTTTTATTTTTTGCTAATTTTATTTAAAAAGTCTGAAAGAAGTAGAATTTATGACTTGAATACAAATTGTAAAAATATTCTAAAGCAAGAAATGCATAGATGACTAAACTCTGAAGACTCTTTCTACGTGCTCATTAAAAGGTGCAGATTTAACTGTAATAGAAATTTTTTATTTTGAAACTACAGAAGTGTTTCGAATAATTCTGGTCGGTAAAAAAAGAAAGAAAGAAATAAATTTCCTCCCAGCAAACTAAATATGTAAAGTGTATAAATTTAATATCCCTAATTCTAAATATACTATCCAAATGCTAGATAAAATTGAAATCATGAAAAAGTATACATTCACTATCTTAGATATCAAATTGATAAAATATAGCCTGCAAATTTAGTTTATTAATGCTTGTATCGTGCACTTTATTTATTATGCCCCCCCCCTCCCCTTTAGAGACAGAATTTACCATTTGCTACCCACTAATATATTTTATTCCTTATGCCATGTAACTCGTGACTGTTTAAAATATTTCTCTTCATTTTCAAAGATTTTTGAAGTTCATATTTTTGTCACACTGTGACTTACAATATGGTGGTTTTTTTGTCACATATGTGACGTGACGTACGTTACATAGCAGTGACATAACAGTGACCTCACAATTTTTTTTTTTAATTGCCAGAAAAGCATAATTTTACAGTAAATAACATGTTTTGAAGAATTTTCGTAATTTTTTAAAGTTTTCTAAGAAGTTCACTTCTCAGTCACAATGTGACATCACTGAGTGGTGGCATTTTGGTCACAGACGTGACGTGACCACAGTGACTTACAGTGACGTCACAACGACGTCACCGTGACCATGCATGCTATGAGGGTTAATTTTGATTTTTATTAAGAAATGTCCTTAGAGATCATTAGTATCTTATAAGTAACTACCATTCCAAATTCCATGTTTCTAGTCCCTTCAGTAACACAAAAATTAAATTTTGAGAACGTTTTTTGCTCCTGCACCCCCTTTTGGTCAGTGGCACGTACATAAGATATAGCCAATGTTCTAAGTTGGACTAACACCGTCATTTTGATATCATTACTTTTGGAATCGGTTGGGTACTTCCAGAGCTTACCTCCTACAAATAAACAATTTTTACCTCTTGATAATATTAGTATAGATAATATAGAAGATAGTAAAAAACTGCCATCCCATCTACCGGGTGTCCCAAAAAGGACTGACTGATTTTAAAATTCAATAACTTGTAAACGGTGACAGATATTTAAAAAATTCTTGCAGGAGGGTTATGCATAAGCTCAAAAGTTTTTTTACAGTGATTTTCAATTTTAGTTCGAATTACAAACAATAGATGGCACTGTAAGCAATAGTCGCTCAATACAGGCTCGATTTTTGGTCCTTTATCTTGTTCTATGCGGAAAAAGGAGATGGAAATGTATTATCCGGGCCACGAAGTACCAAAAATCGAGCCTGAATTTAGCGTCTATCGATCGCAGCGCCATCTATTGTTTGTAATTCGAACTAAAATTGAAAATCACTGTAAAAAAACTTTTGACCTTATGCATAACCCTCCTGCAAGAATTTTTTAAATATCTGTCACCGTTTACAAGTTATTGAATTTTAAAATCAGTCAGTCCTTTTTGGGACACCCGGTATATTATAAAGGAGAAACATATCTGTGCGTAACGCATACGTCATTTTGCGAATGGCAACAATTTGAAATATGAAATAAAATTTAGGTTTTGCAATTATATATACGGCAAATTTTTAAACTTCTAAACATCGCATATTTTGAATTTTAACACCGTCGTATAAGGAAAAAAATGCTCTTTCAAATGCAATTTACTTGAAAGCTGCATCTCAATTTGTTTTTGAGATATTAATTTTTTTGTAGTTTTTAATACAAATTTTGTAATCGTGGCAACTGAAGTACTCCATTTATATTGAAAGTAAAGAGAAAATAGTCATTGTTTATTATTTTTATTGATTATATCCTTATTGATGCCATTTTCACATTACAAATAAAAGTAACTTTTTTATAATTTTTGAACAGAAAATGATGTCAGACATTAAAAAAGAACACGCATTTTTCTTCATAAATCAGTTGCATTTCAATATTTTTACATTACGCTGATACTGAGTTTGAGACGCTAGGTAAAATGATTCCGTGAGTAAAAATTATGTCATATTTAAAACAATACGATCATTTATTTTGATAAAACTAAATATTTGACCGATACTAAATGGTCAATAAGACAATTAAAGGCAAATTTCTGATTTTTTTTTTTTTTTTTTTTTTTTCGCGGGTATTGAGACTAGAACTTAAAGTTCACACGAAAAGTTGCATCGGACAAACGTGACTTTAAGTTTGGAAATACATTCATTAATAATCTATTGCGCGTTAAAATACTTTCAAATTGTGAATTTGAGTGGTGCGTATGTAAATTATGAGAATGTGAAAATAACGTACAGTTTAGATTTTATGGGGGAAATTTTTATGAGGTGACAAAGCGAAATACTTTTTACTGATTTTTCATCCCGTAAAAACAAACATAAGAGCCTCAATCGATAAATTCATCATAATTACTCATTTTGATTACGCATTATAATAGAGTTTAATTTTTCAATAATTTAAGCAGCTGAAGTTTGTAAAAATATTATTTTGGTAATTTTGGGTTTAAAATATTATTTGTTTTAAGAGTTAGACAACCAATGTAAGATGATTTTTTGTTGTAATTATTTTTGTAGGTTTACTAGGGGGCTCTGCCCCCTACGAGCTACGCTCGTCAACCCCCGTTCAGACACCGCAGACTCTAACAGCACGATAATTTGATCGGCTTTAAAAAGATTTCGGAAGATTGAATTATAATTTAAATCTGAGAATTATAATCTGACGTAATTTTCACCAAACTTTTCTTTTTCTTTTTAATATTCAAGTAAAAATACTTCTGTTAGAAATGAAATATTATGATCATCTTAAAATATCAAATAAATGTCTCGAGCAATTTTTAAATTTAAACTGTTTTGCAATGTTATTTTTTGTTCATTTTATATAATAAGTGTAATGTGACGTAAATGTGACGTAAATTCTCCTATTTAAGACTTCTAACGCATGTTTATGAATTTATTATTTCACAATATTCTGTCTCTTTTAAAATTCACGTGTAATTATAATTTTTATGACGTAATTTTCAATGAGTTCCTGCTTTTTATATTTTCTGTTTACAATAGTCACATGTAAAATAAATTTTTAATTTGAAGCAAACATTATTGTTTGCGCTGTTTATACAACTGGCAACAGTTTAAATTAATAACATTTCCTAAAATCTGTAAAAAATATCTCTCAAAATACTGAAAATTTGAATTTAAAATAGAAATAAAACCTCAAAAAATGAGTCAAATTAAAATACTAAAAGCAGTCTTCACACCGGGAAATTCTGACGCATAAAATGATCTAAAAATGATTAAATTCCTATGTACAGTTTTTGCTCCTATAAAACTTTTTTAACGGAACGATTTTATCCACTTTAGCGTTAAATATCTCTTAAAATAATTCTTCGACTTGAAAACTGTCTGCATCAGCGTGTTTATCAAACATTTCTCTATAATACCACCGATTTTCATATTTTTATATGCAAAAGTTTTTTTAATATTAACGATGAAAGGCCATGCTTAAGCATTCAAATATGATGTGGATCTACCCGGAATATCTACGCAGATTTTCATTGGTCCATTTCCAATTCAAAACTTTTTTTTATATATAGAAGGATTATAATTTCGATCGGACAGTTCCTTTCAAACATTTTAGTACGTCGAATTTCGACGGGTTGCAACTCGTTACGTTAATGTTTGAGCGCAGTACGTTTAAGCCAAAGAGAAAACGTATGAAACCGCTAAGCACTGAGATTTAAAGACACCTTTGCCAGAGCTGCCAAGTCTCCGGCTTTTTGGATACCAGTACTTTAATACAGAAAATGTAGTTTCATTTAATTACGAAATTTGGGCAATTTAAAAGAACCAGATTTTCTTTAAGATAATAGTGGTGTGAAAAAAGCCGGAGACTTGGCAACTCTGACCTTTGCTTATTTGATTCAAACAAAAGCTAGATCTCAGAATGCTGAAAAAGCCACTTCAAAAAAAGATATCAGATTTTATCCTAAAATGAAGATATTTTTGTTACTTTCTTTTTTCCCTAATAGACGCAACCCACTAGTAGTTTAACAGGAAATCGAAATAAAATTTGACGACGTCGAAAATATTAGTGAGTTTTGTTCATTTTTTTAATCTTTTAACGCGAAATTCTTTTAACACACACACACACATACAAACAAAAAAAATTAAAAAAATAAAAATAAAATAAAATAAAATAAATAAATAAAAATAAAAAATTGGCCCTCTTAATTTCGCGTTAAACGTATTTTACTGTATTTAAAATATCTCCACGAGAAATGAATATTTTTAACTTCTTTTTCTGTGTACTCTTCTTAAAGGAAGTCTCTTTTTTTCTTAGTTGTCAAAATGTTTCTGAATTACAGGATTAATTTTATAGGAAGTGTTAAAATCTCACAGTATGTCAGCTTTTAACACATAAAATATTAAATTAATCATAAATTTTAGAAATATTTTGAGAACTAAGCAAAAAAAGAAATATTCTTTAAGAAGAGTACACAAAAAAGGAGTTAAAGATATTAATTTCCCGGGAAGATATTTAAAATATACAAACGCATTCTACTGTCACTGACATTATTAGCAAGTGAAATTCGTAAGCTGAGTGACTAGCAGCCTTAAGGTTACCGTTCCATCAGACACATACATATATACTATACACTATATGGCCACTAATGACCGGCAACTTTCAATTTTAGATATTTTGTCGAATATTTAGTAATATAATTGTCAGATTCTTCTGGAATTTCAGTATTAAAAAGAACAGGTATGACCTCATAATTATCAATGTCGATTTGACAAGAGGGACAATTAGGGGGCCAACAACAAATCAAAGGAAAAAAATAATACTTGGGATCACCCTGTAAAATAAAATGCACGAAATGATCTATCGCTATCATTAATGATAATGACCATTATCAAAGTGCGTGATAGTTTAAAGATTTATAAAATTTTTTAGAGAAATACTAATTTTTCATTTTTCATTAATACTTACAGTAAAAAGACTAGAGCCGCTCATAATGCAGATCCTGAAATACTATAAAATGAAGCATAACTGAAAATTGTATGGTATACCTCTTAAAAATAGGGTTAAAAAAGTATTAGAGTTGTGCCGAAATACGTCAGATGAGTGGTAAGTTGGCGTAGTTTCAAATATAAGTAGATCTTACTTAACATGTTTAAGTAGATAACGAACATCATATTATCGTAAGGGATTCCTAATGCTTTTGGAAAAGGAGAAAAAGTAACTAAGAAATGCGGATAACTAACATTTAATGTTCACAAATAAAGTACAGCGAACGTCTAATTGAACTGAGTACTGTAATTTATGGAAAATGTTGCGATTTTTATGTCGATTTGACAAGAGGGACAATTAGGGGGCCAACAACAAATCAAAGGAAAAAAATAATACTTGGGATCACCCTGTAAAATAAAATGCACGAAATGATCTATCGCTATCATTAATGATAATGATCATTATCAAAGTGCGTGATAGTTTAAAGATTTATAAAATTTTTTAGAGAAATATTAATTTTTCATTTTTCATTAATACTTACAGTAAAAAGACTAGAGCCGCTCATAATGCAGATCCTGAAATACTATAAAATGAAGCATAACTGAAAATTGTATGGTATACCTCTTAAAAATAGGGTTAAAAAAGTATTAGAGTTGTGCCAAAATACCTCAGATGAGTGGTAAGTTGGCGTAGTTTCAAATATAAGTAGATCTTACTTAACATGTTTAAGTAGATAACGAACATCATATTATCGTAAGGGATTCCTAATGCTTTTGGAAAAGGAGAAAAAGTAACTAAGAAATGCGGATAACTAACATTTAATGTTCACAAATAAAGTACAGCGAACGTCTAATTGAACTGAGTACTGTAATTTATGGAAAATGTTGCGATTTTTATGTCAGACTAGCTAAGTAGAAACCAGTTGTGTTCCATTTGTTTCTTATAAGATCTTTCGAGTTACTGAGAAAAATTACGTACAAATCTGGTTTATAAATTAAAATGCTTAAAAGTCATAAGCAAAAAATATAATTTTAATCTATATTAATATAATAAAGAGAATGACTCCACACTGTTAAAAATGAAGTTCCATGTTTCACCAAGAAAATGGTGAAAAGTAGCTGAAATTTAGCTGCAACCAAGATACTGGTGATATGTTTCACTAGTTTATTGGTGCTTTCACAAATACCATTATATTGGTGAAATGTTGAACCATGATTCAGGTTTTTTATAAATCCAATTTTCTGGTGAAAGGTTGAACCATAATTGAGGATTTTTTTTAAATCCAATTTTCTGGTGAAAGGTTGAACCATGAATCATGATTTTTTTAAATCCAATTTTCTGGTGAAAGGTTGAACCATGAATCAGGGTTTTTTTAAATCAAATTTTCTGGTGAAAGGTTGAACCATGAATCAGGATTTTTTAAATCCAATTTTCTGGTGAAAGGTTTAACCACGATTCGGCGGTTTTTTTAATCGAACTTTCTGGTAAAAGGTTTAACCATGATTCAAGGTTTTCTCTATTCCAATTTTTTGGTAAAAGGTTGAACCACGATCCAAGTTTTTCTCTCAACTTTATGGGGAAAGGTTACACCAGATTGTAGTTTTCTTTTTTTCCCCCTCACTTTGGAGTGAATTAACTAGGACTTTGGTTTTCAATTTATCATTTTATGGTGTAATAATGAACAAAATTTCAGATTATGCAAGATTATGTTGCAGTACGAAAGCATAATTTTTTTAGTTTTCATTAAACTGAAAATTATTAGTTTTAATTATTGATTCTATTGTCTTTGAAATATATTTAAAAAATAAATGTAAACCAGTTTGATCCAATTTCACAAAATAATCTCTTTTTTTCTTTCACAAATATTACCATTCTGTCCTTGTACATTTTGGAATATTTCTCTGCACTCAGTTACACTTATAATCCATTTAGTGTCTGCTTACTCACAAATCATTCATAATGAAAATATCTTTTAAAAATATTTTTCTTAGATTTAAATACATACCCTGTTTTCATTATGTTTTTAATTTAAAATCCAGAAAATAAAAAAAATATGTTTACTAAACATTACTTTAAACAAAGCTGAAAGAATTTCTTTAAACAATATTAATTTTTGCACAGTTTGAAAAAAGTGTTTCCATAATGCACTTAGCTGCTACTTTTATGATTTGTAGATTTTTTTTGTTTGTTTGTTTTATTGTTGTGAATCTATAGATGCTGAAATTGATATTATAGTGTTTTCAAATTTTTACTTTCTTTTTACAAAACAAGAAATATTTTAATTAGCAAAAAATATTTTTAGACATTTCCTCGTATAGTTAATATAAAAGGTTCAATTGTTTCACATATTTTAAGTTATATACATTCTGACAGTACCATTTTTGAACTTCTGGACAGTAAAATTGACATGTCCTGTCCAAAATATGAAAAATTGTTATTACTAATACATTCATTTTTAAATTAGCATTAAATAAAAATCTGATTTTTCTACACTATTGCTGACACATATTGACAGTAACAATAATCTAAGCAATCCATTTCCCCTTTTCTCAAATTGAGCTATCGTCGCATAATTTTCATTTTTATGTCATTAAAAGGGGGGAGATTTTTAATTTCAAATGAAATTAAATTGAATCTACATTTCAATTTACTGATTTTTCAAGCACGGTTCTTTTAAAAATTTATATTGCACACAGCTTGTTTATGCAAAATTAACTCATTTGAATATAAAAAACCAACAAAAAGTTCAGCATTTGTTTCTGCTTAACATTAACATTTTTCAATAAATAAATAAATCACAAACATAATGGATACATAATCTAAGTACAGTAAACTCTGTCTAAAGCAGAATCGATCGGAACCAAAGACATTTTCCATAGTCGACAATATTCTGCCTTAGACCAATTTTATTCAATGTCTATGGATTCACAGGGACTTGAAAATCTTTCCGAGCTAGACAGATTTCCATTTTACACAGAGTTTACTGTATATGCGTAAACACTGAAATAATCAGCATAAAAAAGGCAGCTATAAGTAGCAGAATCCTTCATTTAACCTCTAATATCAGCTAATAGAAAAGTATTGCTTTAAATAAATTTTAAAGCTCTTTTTTTTCTAATACACAATGTGTTTCCACAGTATATTAAATACTTACTTTACAGGGTTAATTTAATAACAGCAGTGTCGCCAAAAGTGATTATTATTACTTATATATATGTACATTTTCAGTATTCCTAAACAATAATCTATGACGAAGTTATTTTTTTAAATAATAGTAGTAGAAAAGGAAAATATTCACCAACAGCAGCCTTGCAATAGCTGAAAAAAGAAATGGTCACAGACACAATAAAATAACAACACAATTAAGTTGGTTTGCGGTATGCCGCTCCATTTATTGAAAATACAAATTATATAATCATTAAATTATATATATATATAGTACGTCAGACTAATATTTACTGCAAATATAATGCCATTTTACATACAGAGTTCCTCTCAGACAGTTTTAGGAGGGTGCTGCACCCAGTCTGACCATTCATTTAAAAAATAGCCTCTTTCTTGCCCAAATGAGGATCACAAATACGACGAGGTCATAAAATATAAAGAATTCTTGAAGCTTAGTATAGCTTTTTATTAGTTCTGAAACAGGATTTCAAGTCAGGCAAAGTGGAATAGCTCCAAGCATAGGTTAATTTCTCCACCTGTTTAAAATGAAAGAGTAAATATTTTAAGACATAAAATTGTTTTTTGTGCAGACATAACAATAATAATAATTTCACACAGGAAAAATATTTCAAAAATTAAACAGCATTTCAAATTCTCATTTACAAGGAAAAGCTTCAGCATTTGAAAAATCAATCTGCTTTCAAAATCCTTTGTGGTCCGCTGGTCGAAGTCAATTGCATCACCAATTTGAAAAATTTAGTGGTTCGCAGGACCAGTAACTTTTTTCATTTTCTCACAGGGTCACAGGTAAACTTAAATTTTCCCATCCTTGAGAAAACTGCAACCAAACACAAATCACACAATTTTATTTTATTTAAAAAAATAAAATTCCATTAAACCATAGTAAGTTGAAATAATCAGAAATAAAATATCTAATTAATAATTTTATAGTTTTTCTTTATGGACTGTTCATTTAATTTTTAGTAAATTATAATTTTACATTTTATTATGCTGAAAATTTTGGTTAACTGCAAAGGAAGTTTGGTTTATATTCTAGAAGGGAAGGGTCACTCAAAGGGTTGACTTAATGGATTTTATGTAGTGGGCCAGTGATGATGGCTGCAGACCATTAAATTCTCATGCTTACTGATCCTTGGGACCAGTGACTTTTTTTAAAATCAATTCTACCACTGAATCAATGTATTGCAAAATGATTAAATTCACTGGGCAAGGATTTTTGATTCAAAATAAAATCTGGGAGGATGTGCTGTAGAAAAACAAAGTAATTTGAACTACTGAAGAATTCAGGCAGAAGGTACAGTCCCAACGGATGATCTCCAAGATTATCTCCTCAGACATTACCGAACTTGTGGCACACTTTCGACAAGACAGTGCAGTGGGAATTTCTGGACCACTACATATGCACACTGACCACAACATTGCTCATAAAACAGGGGCTGGAAACTGAATCATTCTGTATGACATCAAGCATCCAGAATATGAACTCTACCTGAAGTGGGTAATCAGGATTGAGTAGGAGTTCGATATTCTACACATTTAAGGAAGGCATGTTTTCTGTCCACAAAACCTTCCACACTATTTCATGCTGAATACCCAGCTCAGCAGCAAACAATTGTGTAGCAGTCGACAGGGAAACAGCAAAAGTGAGGGAAAAAAACTAAATTCTTTAGTCGATCGGATGAAATAAACGGAAAAAAAAGAGCAAAATTTGTCGATTGCTTGTAGACCCCCCCCACACACACACACACAATTTTTGCCAATCAGTTGAAAATTCTCCAACTGTTAGGTAGATGGAAAATATTGTGAAATTCTTAAGTCAAATGTGTGGAAAAATATTTCAAAAGCATCAGTTGGTTGAGAGGAAAAATTTGACAATAGATAGTGATTAAAAACTGATTTTTGCCATTTGGCTGTAAGAAAAGACTGCAAAATTCGCCGAATGTCAAAAGGAAACTATCACAAATTTCATTAATAGGTCACAGAAAATAATCTCGAATTCATCAATCAATCATGTGTGTGTGTGTGGGGGGGGGGGGGGGTTATCAAGAAAGTCAATTGGTCACAAAAAATTTATAAAATTCTATTGATAGTTTTAATTAATTTTTCAATTAATTTTCATCAGTGAAATTATGCTCAAAATTATTAAATATATAATACGTGATTTATCACATTACTAATTATTAATTAATCTATGTAATTACTTATTAATGAGATGTTTTATCATTGATTGTTTTTTTCTGTTTTACTGTTATTTTGATCATACTGAGTTAGAAACTATTTGAGCCTCCCCCTAAGATTTTTAAATCGCTCAGCTACAGACAGTACATAGTAAAGGCATATGATAAGAATGTCTTTATATAAAAAAATTCAAATCAACTATATTCATGAAAATAAAATTTCTAACTAGATCAAAATTTTACCTTTTATTTACTTTCATGCAAATTAACAATTACATTTTATGTTAAAAACTAATTTGTGAGAAACATTATCATTTAATTAATTTAAGTTCATATAATTTGATCATGTAAATTAAATTATGAATAAAAGTAACATGATACAATGCTTAGCAAGAATTTAAGGGAGACGAAACTGGTCACCAAGGATGACTAGTTTCTAATAACATAGTACTTTGCTGATGTTTACTATTTTTTGAGAGTACTGGTACATTAGCACTTTCAATGTAATTTTTTTGCAGATTAAAATACATTCTTGGCAAACTAGGAATAAAAAAGTTCATTTTATAACTATTTTATACCCACCTGACTCTACTGTTAATTAAAAAAATAATAAAATGTACTTACATTAATTACACAATTCAGCAGTCCTGATAAACCTGCAGCTTCTTAATTAAGGTGGCTGGTGTCCCACAGTTGGATTGGACCTATGGAAATTTAAAAGAAGAAATTATAAATTCTGTTAAATTTAAATTTATTATATTTAAATATATAATTTCAAAACTGTTTTAAACTTCTATTCGTATAATAAAATTTTCAAAAATTTAAAGCAACAAAATATTTTTTCACAATTTTTACAAGTGCCTAGAATTGCGTTTTCACAATTTCCAATTTTTATCATATTTCCTGTTTCAAAAACATTAAAATATTTTTTGCAATTCAGTTAAAAGGCTCTTATTAATTCACATCAGAGTTGTATAATATAGACGCATGCATACACAGAAAATTTTCTGCAAAATTCGTAACTTTGCGGGAAAATATTTAGAAAATTTTTTTTTTTTAAATATACCGAAAAATTAAAAATATTCCCCAATTTTATGTACACGATATATTTATTGTTTGCCAGAGGTGATTCTGTTCTGAATTTTCCGAAAATTTAAAATCGGCCATCAGTCAGAAAATTCAACCATAAAAATATCAATTTGTCATCGCGCCAAAAATAGTAATTGGAAAAACATTTCCTGTTCTGACTTTTAATATTTTAAGGTAAGCAACGACTTATCAAATGTAAAAACGCATAATATAAATAAATTCCCAATTATAACCATTTATACCTAGAACCGCGAAGCGGGTCAATGTGACCCGTTATAGGTTTTTTCGCATAAATGAGGAAAAAGAGATGCATTTTCTCAGAAGTAACGACATATGAGGGACTCAGTATGATATTATATGAGATATATATGAGGGACTCAGTATGATAATATACATATGAGGGACATAGTAAACAAAGTCCATTTTGAAAAAACAATCTACGTGCATTTAGAAGGTGAATAAAATCAGTTTTATCCACTCCCACAGTGAACCAAGTCTATTTTCACATACTTTCTCATATATGTCATCTAGTTACAGAATTGGTTTACTGTGGGAGTAGATAAAACAGATTTTATTCACCTTCTAAATGGGCTATCTTACTTTTTTTCAAAGTGGGAACTTGTCTTACAATGGTTGAGAGTCCCTCATATATCCTCAGTGTAAAGGAGTATTTGAATGCAATGGAAATTTACAACAGATAAGAATTCTTGTAGTTAGTTTTATCCTGCATTTATTGTAAGTATAGATAAGATGTCACGAAATCGTAAGCTTACAATACCAAAAGACAAATTTCTTGAAATAATGGGAACCTTATAGTTCGATATAAAATCAAACCGATCAAGGTCATCTAAAGACAGACAAATTTGACACGATTTCTGATATCTGTAATCATGCCACCGAAAACTAATTATACACCATGACTTATAAAACTTGCAAAGGCATTGAAATCCAAAAACAGCAACTTTGTAGGAACTGTAAAACCTTCGTGAAAAGAAATACGAGTTCTCTGTAAAAATGTCAAAATCAAAATATCAGGCGACTACTGTACTAACCCATACTGATTACCAGAAAAAAGCATATAAATATGTTTTGTTGATGAACAGTACACTGCATTCAAAGATTGGTTTTAGATAATTCTAAAAAATGCAGTTGATTACTGCAAAGCAACTATATTCGGTGTAGATGTGATTTATCAGATTGACCAGGATGTATACTGTCAAGACTGTTTCACATAGGTGGGCAGTGCATGTATTTTATAATATTTTGATTCTTGCAGCTATCAAAGCTTGGGTTCTATACAAAGTCGTAACTAGACATTCTATTTGTGACGGTAATTTATTCAGGACTTTGTTGAATAATTAGGAGAAAAGTGTGTTCTCTGTAGGTGAAAAAAAGGTGTCATTTGGGTGAGAAGCAACCACTGAAAACGACGGAAAACCTCAAACTTAGTGTAAACGAGCCCGGTGTCACACTTCAAAATGTGAAATTAAAACTGACGATATTTTTATATAATATAATGCACCCATTTGTGGTAAACATATAAAATTTATTGCTAAGTTTTGCATGCGATGCACACAATAAATTGGATTTAACAAATCTGTTAAACTAGTAATTAACTCGTATATCTATTTTTTATGTATCTTTATTATTAGAAATTATGTCTAAACTTATTTTAATGAGATAATCTATTTTCTGTTAAAGTTATGAAGTCTACGTTTATTTTTGGGTAAAGTATATGTTATACTTAAGAAACTACAATGTGGAAGAAATCACTTTCTAAAATAACTGGTAATCTGAGCTGATTTTTTATATCAAATGTAATGTAAATGCATGGAAAAATCTATTAAATATAATGTAAATGTATTGAAAAATCGATTATTAGATGAAAATATACTATTTTAGTTAATTAAGATAAACATTTATGCATATTTATATATTTTTTCTATCTTGTGTCAAACTGACCCGCTCCGCGGTTCTAGGTATACCGAAAGTACCGCGGTTCTAGTGTTAAAAATATTACGAATTTTTACAAATCATCTCCGGGAAAAAAAAAAAAAATTTCGTCAATTGTTCACAGAAAAAATATCTTTCATCAAAGTATCGTGCAAAAAACACAAATTTCATCAAAGGACTGCAGAAAAAACACTAATTTCCGCAAAGGATCGTAAAAAAAAAAAAAAAAAAAAAAAAAAAAAAAGAATTTCATCAAGGAATCATAGAAAAAATGCAATTTCATAAATGTGCATGGGGAAACAACACATTTGATACCAAGCATAGTGAAAACAACCCGAATTTTGTCAAAAGATGGGGGGAAAAAAACTTTTGTAGAAGAATTGTGGGAAAAAACTAATTTTGTCAAAGGATTGCAAAAAAGAATACGGATTTCGTCAAAGTGCTGCGGGAAATGCAAGAATTTCATCAAAGACTTGCAGAAAAATACAAATTCCTCAAAGGAGTGCAAGAAAATAAAATAATTTTTCAAAAACATAGCGGAAAAAGCCTGAATTTTGTCAAAAGATTGTGAAAAAAAAGGCAATTTTCATAAAAGAATAGAGGAAAAAACTAATTTTGTCAAAGCTCTGCGAAAAAATAGGAATTTCATCAAAGGATCGCAAGAAAAAATTGAAATTTTGTCAAATGAATGGGGAAAAAACGAGAATTTCGTCAAAGGACCGCGGTAAAAACTCATTGGCTTCAACACATTGAGTGCCACGATGACCGACACTGAAGCACTGAAAACTTACAATGTTTAAAGTAATTTTTAAGAAAGTATAATCCTATAATAAATAAAAGGTAGGTAAATTTTAAATATTTGTTCAGTAATTATTTAAAACAATGTATATTTTTTCAGTTTTGTATCATATTTTAGACGTCAGCCATCAGTGAATGATTAGTTTTAAGCGGAAAGTTTGCTGTCAGTCACCAGTGGCTGACGTGGCGCTTAACGTGTTAATGATGATACCCATGAATGGAACTCTCTTTACAAAATGCAATTCAGTTGTTTCAGAAGCAATGCCACATTATTTCTGTGAACAGAGTGACTGGCATTTTGAGCGAAGAGGTCACAATATTAAAGATTGGGCTGTTTGTAAATTCATTGACAAAATAATTGATAAGAATTCCCCTTCTGGCCATGGATTTTTAGCTTCATTTTTTTAAACCTAAATAATTATTCTTTAATATTAATATTTAATTTAAATGGTAATTATTTTAATGCACCCTGCCCATTTTGGATGTGCGAAATTTTGTCGTCGGCATATTCCAATTAACAAATTTTAACAATAGGTCGCAAAAAAATTCGAAATTCTGAAACTGGTCTTTGGATCTGAAATTCTAGAATTGATTGCGGGAAAATATCGTAAAATTAGTCTATCGATCGTAAAAAAAAAATGTTGCAAAATTCACCAGTCAGTCAGAAAAAACAAACTGTTTCAGCCAGACGCGAGAAAAAATCGTGAATTTCTTTAATCTAATGCATGAAAAACTAAAAAAAAAAAATCTCCAATCGCTCGCAGGGGAAAAATTGCGAAATCTGTCGATCGTTCACAGAAAAAAAAAAAAAAAAAAAAAAAAAAAAAAAAAAAAAAAAAATTGCGTAAATCGTTTACGTTAGCATGAAAAAAAAAAAAAAAAAAAAACGCGAGTTCTGCCAGTAAGCCCTGGAAATTACCCAATCGGTCTCAAGAATAAAACCCTCAAAATGTAGCAGGAAAATATTGCCAATTATGTTAATCGATCATAGGAAAACAATTACGAAATTCCCCAGTAGGTCACTGGGGGAGAAACCTTGAAAATAGTCGGCTGGTTGCGGGAAAACTCCAGAAAATTCGACAAACATTTGCTAGAAAATAACAAGAAAATCATCAATCAGTCGCAAGAAAAGAAATTCACGAAATTTGTTAATCAATCGCAAGGAAAAAAATTGCGAAATTTGTACACAGAGTGGAAAAAAACTTCGGAAATTAGTCAATCAGTCCAAAAAATAAAACCTACAAAAATCGCTGATAGGTAGCTGGAAACTATCGGCAATTATGTTAATCAACTGCAGGGAAATAGCCGCAAAAATCAGCGATCAAACGCGGGGAGCCCCTTCGAAATTCTTCAATGAATCTAAAAAAAAATCCCTCAAAATGTCCCAATAAGTTGCTGGAAAATATCACAAAAATCGTCAATCGATTGCAAGAAAAAAAAAAATTTCATCCATCGGTCAGTGGGAAAAACGCAAATTTCGTCAAAAGATTGCATAAAAAGTATCATGAACTTCATCAAGATTGCACAAACAAACATAGCTAATTTTGTTGATCGGCTGCGAAAGAATATCGCCAATTTGATAAATCAGTTGAAAAAAGAATCAACAATCAAGCGAAGCAAAAAACATTAATTTCAGGGGGGGAAAGAAATCATGAAAAAACCACGAATTTTATAAAACGATCATGGAAAAAAATTGAAGATAGATATATTTTGGATAACTGATTGGTCATTAAAGCAGAATCGATTGGATTTGTAGAATATATGTGGTTGTAGTATTGTTTCTGATATCAAATCAATTATTACATTACACAGATTAAAAATCTGATCGAAAAAAATTAAATTGAGTTTTTGAGAAAGTAGACTATGAGAATACCTTGCAAACAAAAATTCAACTGTCCTTTCTACATAAAAATCTAAATTCCAATAAATAACTAAATCTGGGATGATTCAGAGGTTAAAAAAAAGAAAAAAAAAAAAGCCGAGAAAAAATAATTTATGTTTGAAAATACCAGAAAAAAAAAAATCCCTGTGTATTCCAGATTTTTTTGGAATTTTTCAAAATTCCCTGCATTTTCCCTGTTTTTGGAGGGTAATTTAAAATTCCCTGTGTTTTTCCAGTTTTCCAGGTGGCATGGCAACCCTGTAAATTTTCTGAAACGTTACAGCAGAGGGGAAGGTCAGGGGAGATCTCCTCCCGGCACCAATTATTGGTTTTTTCTGTGGCCTTGGAAAAAATTAGCGGTTTTGCATCGGTCTTTCGATGAAATTTGTGGGGTTTTTTCGCAATCCTTTGGCGAAATTAGATTTTTTTCTGCAATCCTTTAACGAAGTTTGTGTTTTTTCCGCGACCCTTTGACAAAAGTTCACGTTTTTTCCGCGACCCTTTGACAAAAGTTCACGTTTTTTCCGCGACCCTTTGACAAAAGTTCACGTTTTTTCCGCGACCCTTTGACAAAAGTTCACGTTTTTTCCGCGACCCTTTGACAAAAGTTCACGTTTTTTCCGCGACCCTTTGACAAAAGTTCACGTTTTTTCCGCGACCCTTTGACAAAAGTTCACGTTTTTTCCGCGATCCTTTGACAAAAGTTCACGTTTTTTCCGCGATCCTTTGACAAAAGTTCACGTTTTTTCCGCGATCCTTTGACAAAAGTTCACGTTTTTTCCGCGATCCTTTGACAAAAGTTCACGTTTTTTCCGCGATCCTTTGACAAAAGTTCACGTTTTTTCCGCGATCCTTTGACAAAAGTTCACGTTTTTTCCGCGATCCTTTGACAAAAGTTCACGTTTTTTCCGTGATCCTTTGATGAAATTAGTGTTCCCCCTAAAGGTCAAAATTAGCACTGGCCACCGGCCACATGGCCAGTAAATGGAAAAAAGTGGCTAGTGAAAAATTATCTATCAGCGGCCACTTTTTTACAAGGAGATAATAAAATTTTCTTGCATTTCATCAAGGATTCTACTTTTTTTGGTTCCAATATATTTATATTAACAAATTTATTTGGGCTATTCAGTTTTAGATTAATACTTATAGAAATTTTACTGTTTAGCATTTTGAAATAAAAAAGTGGCCGCTAGTTTAAAGAAAGTGGCCACTTAAAAAATTAGTCCTATCGGCTAGTGGCCGCTAATAAAATTTCCCTATTTTGACCTATAGTTCCCCCCACAATCATTTGATGAAATTAGTTTTTCACCCGTGATCATTTGGTGAAAGTAGTGTTTTTTCTGCAATCTTTCGATGAAAGTAGTGTTTTTTCCGTGATCTTTCGGTGAAATTTGCACTTTTTCCGTGATCTTTCGGTGAAATTTGCGCTTTTTCCGTGATCTTTCGATGAAGTTCGCGCTTTTTCCGTGATCTTTCGATGAAGTTCGTGCTTTTTGCGTGATCTTTCGATGAAGTTCGTGCTTTTTGCGTGATCTTTCGATGAAGTTCGTGCTTTTTGCGTGATCTTTCGATGAAGTTCGTGCTTTTTGCGTGATCTTTCGATGAAGTTCGTGCTGTTTGCGTGATCTTTCGATGAAGTTCGTGCTGTTTGCGTGATCTTTCGATGAAGTTCGTGCTCTTTGCGTGATCTTTCGATGAAGTTCGTGCTCTTTGCGTGATCTTTCGATGAAGTTCGTGCTCTTTGCGTGATCTTTCGATGAAGTTCGTGCTCTTTGCGTGATCTTTCGATGAAGTTCGTGCTCTTTGCGTGATCTTTCGATGAAGTTCGTGCTCTTTGCGTGATCTTTCGATGAAGTTCGTGCTCTTTGCGTGATCTTTCGATGAAGTTCGTGCTCTTTGCGTGATCTTTCGATGAAGTTCGTGCTCTTTGCGTGATCTTTCGATGAAGTTCGTGCTCTTTGCGTGATCTTTCGATGAAGTTCGTGCTCTTTGCGTGATCTTTCGATGAAGTTCGTGCTCTTTGCGTGATCTTTCGATGAAGTTCGTGCTCTTTGCGTGATCTTTCGATGAAGTTCGTGCTCTTTGGGTGATCTTTCGATGAAGTTCGTGCTCTTTGCGTGATCTTTCGATGAAGTTCGTGCTCTTTGGGTGATCTTTCGATGAAGTTCGTGCTTTTTGCGTGATCTTTCGATGAAGTTCGTGCTTTTTGCGTGATCTTTCGATGAAGTTCGTGCTTTTTGCGTGATCTTTCGATGAAGTTCGTGCTTTTTGCGTGATCTTTCGATGAAGTTCGTGCTTTTTGCGTGATCTTTCGATGAAGTTCGTGCTTTTTGCGTGATCTTTCGATGAAGTTCGTGCTTTTTGCGCGATCTTTCGATGAAGTTCGTGCTTTTTGCGTGATCTTTCGATGAAGTTCTTGCTTTTTGCGTGATCTTTCGATGAAGTTCTTGCTTTTTGCGTGATCTTTCGATGAAGTTCGTGCTTTTTGCGTGATCTTTCGATGAAGTTCGTGCTTTTTGCGTGATCTTTCGATGAAGTTCGTGCTTTTTGCGTGATCTTTCGATGAAGTTCGTGCTTTTTGCGTGATCTTTCGATGAAGTTCGTGCTTTTTGCGTGATCTTTCGATGAAGTTCGTGCTTTTTGCGTGATCTTTCGATGAAATTCGTGCTTTTTGCGTGATCTTTCGATGAAATTCGTGCTTTTTCCGTGATCTTTCGATGAAATTCGTGCTTTTTCCGTTATCTTTCGATGAAATTCGTGCTTTTTCCATGATCTTTCGATGAAATTTGTGAAATAGTAACATAACACCAGTTCGATTTAGCATTAGCCAAAGCCACAGTAAGGGCTATGCAGACGGTGTCAAATGACCATGTGCCAATCTAATAGGTGATTCTCTATATTGTCAACTAATCAGTAAGTCTGGAAAAAGAAATTCTAGAATACGGAAAATACACAAATTTCGTCAAAGGATCACGGAAAGAATGCGGATTTTATCGAAGGATGGTTAAAAAAAAGGAGATTTTCATCAAAAGATCGTGGAAAATAGGCGAATTTCGTCAAAAGATGGCGAAAACGAGAATTTCGTCAAATGATCAGGAAAAAACGTTAATTTGGACAAATGATCGAGGAAAAACGCGAATTCTGTCAGAAGATTGCGGAAAAAACGCGAATTTTGTCAAAAGATCGCGGAAGAAATGCAAATTTCATCAAAAAATCACGGGAAAAAGCTAATTTCGCGCAAAGATCGCTAAAAAACATGCATTTCACAAAAAGATCGTGAAAAAACACTTATATCGTCAAAAGATCGTGGAGAAAAAGCGTATTTTTTTCAAAGAATCGGCAAAAAACGAGAATTTCGTCAAAAGATCTCGAAAAAAAAAAAAAAAAAAAACGCGAACATCGCCTGAAGATCGCAAAAAAAAAAAAAAAAAAAAAAACACTAACCTCATCGAAAGATCGCGAATAAATGCGAACATCATCGAAAAAACGCGAACATCGAAAGATCGCGAATAAAAGCGAACATCATTGAAAGATTGCGAAAAAATGCGAACATCATCGAAAGATTGCGAAAAAATGCGAACATCATTGAAAGAGCGCGAAAAAATGCGAACATCATTGAAAGAGCGCGAAAAAATGCGAACATCACTGAAAGATCACGATAAAAAAAGGCAGACATCGTCGAAAGGTAGCGAAAAAAAACGCTAACATCGTCGAAAGATTGCGAAAAAAAAACGCTAACATCGTCGAAAGATTGCAAAAAAACGCACAAAATTTCGTACAAAAGCATTGAGGGAAAAAAAGTGAATTCCGTCAAAAAATCACGGAAAAATTTGCTGCAGCATTGATGTTTTCACGAGATTTTTTTACAGCTGAGTGGCAGGTTAAATATTCGTTAGCCATGTTTTGAGTGAAAGAATGTTAAATTTTGAATTGCACAACTAGCTAAGATTGCTAAATAAAACATTGTATTAGAGTTACTTATAGTATTTGCATGAATTACTCAAATTTGATTTTCTAAGAATTTCAATCTGCTCTACAATAACAGCTTTTATTGCTAAAAAATTAAGATTTTTGCTGCTACAAAATTAGATTTTTGCTGATTCAAAGTGGCTTTAGTGCACTTTCATCCCTGTATTATCACATCTATATATAATTTTTGATATTATCACATTGTATCAATCTTTTCAAAAATTTTAGAAAATGGTGTTCATATGTTATTTTTACTGTTATTCTGTTTTCTAACTTCACAGAAATTTAGACAAATCTTACGAAAGATTTTTCAGATAGTGATGTTAAAAATTTTTAGGACAAAGGTAAATTATTTAAAAAAGTACTTTCCTTTTATGTTAATTGCAAATACTGGGGGGGGGGGGGGGGGAGTGCATCAGCGATTGGAAAGAAGGCGTTTGTCCTTAAGTTCTGCAGACTGTTTTTAAAGTTTCTACTTGTGTTGCAGACTGCAAAAAAAAAATTCTGTTGCTGGGTAAGGCGTAAGAGGACATACTTGCATTTTTTTTTTTTTTTTCTAGGGGCCAAACTGCATTTCATGGTTACAATTTTATGTTACACCATATTTTCTCATCTCTTTTTGTAACCTGTTAACAATATCCTTTCCATTTTTATATGTTAAGCAGCGGTAGAATTCGCAAAAAAAAGTCACTGGTCCCAAGGACCAGTAAACATCAGAGTTTACTGGTCCGCACACATCGTCACTGGCCCGCTGCATAAAATTCTACTAAGTACCTTTAACCCTTTGAGTGACACCCTTCCCCTCCTCCTCCTAGAACATAAACCAAACTTCAGTTATCCAAAATTTTCGGCAGCATAATAAAATATAAAATTATGATTTGCTAAAAATTAAATAAACAGTACATAAACAAAAACTATAAAATTATTAATTATGTATTTTATTTTCGACTATTTATTTCAACTGACTAAGTTTTACTGCATTTTTTTATATATTTATTTTTTTAAATAAAATAAAATTCAGTGGTTGGTGTTTGGTTTCGGTTTTCTCAGGGACGGGAAAATTTACATTTACCTGTCAGAGAGGGAAAAAAGTTACTGGCCCTGCGGACCACTAAATTTTTTTAATTAGTGGTCCGATTGAATTTTTAGTGGTCTCAGACCAGCGGACCACCAAGGATTTCGAATGCTGTTAAGGGCGAGGGGGAGACTTATATATTAAACACATTATCTCTGTGTTAATCATTTAAACAAAATAAAAACTTATGAAAGTGTAAAACATGATTGAACAACATTTGGATTCTAGAAAAATGTTTAACTTATTTTTTCTTTTTATATAAAGCTAATATACATACAAAACAGATTGTTAAACAATTATGTCCATAGAAAGAAAATTTAAACTTTTACATACAATCAGAGATAAGCCTAGTTTAGAAAATATCTTGTGACTGAAAGTGCATTAGAAAATAAAAAAATAGCAAACAAATTAACCTTTGGTAGAGGTGGGGAAATTCATTACTTTACTTGTCACTGGCGAGTGAATTTTCTGACAGGGTGAGTGAATTTTTAATAGTCTTTGAAAACTGCAAACTATAGAGATACGCAAAAACTTTTTCTTAGTATTAGCTACATTTTTCAAATTTCCTAATTACTGTTATGCAAACATGGTACTAAGTTCTATTTTATATTAAACTTTCATCTCTTGTTTATATTTGTTAATTTTACAGGAAAAAAATATATGAAAATGCAGGTACCATATTGTATGGAAGAAACGCCGCGGCATTTAAGAGTTTAAAAGTTGATTTTTTTCTAAGTACGGTGTTTACGATTTTTTTTTTTAAATACCAACAGAGTTTCCTTAATTTAAAAATTCATAAAAATATTTAAAATTGGATTTAAATATTTTAAATAAAGCTTCAGACATCTTAAGATATTAAAAACGAGGCATTCTACACTACTCAGAAAACTTTGATTAAAGTTAGGTCAATGTGACGCTGTCGACAAAAGTGGCGTTCAGATGGATGCGGCGTTTACAACAGGTGCGGGGATTACGATATTTTTAAGGTTATTCGGGCCAATTTGAGGAGTGCGGCATTTCTTCCACAAAATACGGCATCAACTATTTTTGAGTTGCATAAATTTTATCATAAAAATTTTCAACTGTATGTTGCATTTTACTGGCTGGGGAAATAAATCCTTGGCTGATAAGATTTTCTAGAAATTAACCACAACTGACCTTTGGATATAGTGTGGCATTATACTTTTTTTGGAAGAGGGGTATAGCAATAAAATTTAAGATTCTTGATACTGGTGATGCAACAAATAGTGGTTTGGCCAAATAACCGAATACCAATTATTCAGCCTAGGTATGCAATTTTAATTTTTTAAAACATTTCATTCTGAAAAAATATTCGGCTATGTTCGGCCTAAAAATTACTTCATTAATATAATTCCGCCAAAAAGTATATATATATATAAACAGGTGCATTGGGAGGGTTTAAAAGAGCTGCCGGGTGCAAAAAAGAAATAAAGGCTGCAGGGTATTGTGTCCTGCTAAAGCGGCTTAGAGTTAACACTACCCATGTAACTAAATCATGGTTAAGTCTTGCCAACAATGTTTTATTATTTAGAAGAGGAAAACTTATTTAGTAATAATAATAGTGAACAAATTATTAGAGTATTCTGTTTTTGCACTATATTAATTTATGATACATAACAAATTTAATCATTAAACTATTGTTTTGTTTCTACAAATTTTTTAATCAAATATTAGTCTTACATCAGTTTTAAAGATGACATTTTTATTTGTTAAAAATTAAATTTTGATCTACTTTATTTTGACATCTATATTGTCAGAGTACATAGTCAAAATTTAACTAACAGCAGAATACTCTATTGGCCTCTACATAAAAATAGCTGTATTTAATATTCAGAGGCAGTTTATCCATTAGTATATACAAACAAGGAACTTATCTAAAGCACATAATCAGAAGCAATTTTAAATCATTTAATATGTGTACTGAAAAGCATAAATATATACCTAAATAAGCCATAAAATTGTTATACGACAAAAATAATTGTTTTTTCCCTACCCCAATTGGTTTCTGTTTATAACATTTGGTAAAATATCAGTTTAAGATTTAGTTATTTATGTCAAGGACCGTATAAAAAAATTACCGTTCAGTTTAATTTTCATTAACATTTGGCAAACCTCACTTCAAGCCAGAATTGCATCAAGATTTCTTGAAAAATACCAGGGTCTCCCCCCTCCTCATAAAAAAACAAACAAAAGTAGTGTTAAGCCTAATGGTTACTTTTAATTTAAGTTGTGTAGGATCAAATTTGCAGCCAATAGTTCATTTTAGCAAATGTGGCTTAATGAAAATTTAATTGCAATAAATATTTGAAAGACTAAACAATGTTTGTTTTTTTTTTAAGTTCTGGTATTTAGACTAATTCACTATTAAATTAAATTCTCCAACAATGTACAATGTTCATACTCTAAATAAAATTCTGTGGCTTTTACAGGTTTTCCCAGATCATATTTTCTACAATTCCCGACATTTTTAGAAATATATATGAATTACAATTCTAGATTTTAATGATTAAAATTTATACAGCAAAAAATAATACACGTTCATGCATTAATAAGAATAAAATGTAAACTTGCCTCTTAAATGAAAATAAATCATAAAATTGAACATCTATATCATTTCATACTTAAAAAATGATAAATTAGAAACAAACATGTCATTTACTGATATTGTTTTAGAAGCAGTGTTTTGAGTGTTTCAATTTTTTGTGTTTAAAAACATTTTAATTTCAGCTACAGCTTCCCCCCCCCCCTTTTTTTTTGCATGCTTCATAATTTCTTTTGCAGAGGTATCGGCTATCTGGCAAGAAATTTATATTAGCTAAAACATCTTTATTTTAAAAATATTTAGCGAAAATTCAACTTGCAGGTGACAAATCAACTTTCTTTTGTAGACTGAGCTCGGAACTCATGAGAATCCTTACACATTAACAGAGAATTAAAAAAAAAAAAATAATAATAATCCAGGATTTTTCCAGCTTTGAGAAATACTTTTTAATTTTCTCTCACGTTTTGAGCACATGTCATTTTTTCTTGACAATCCCCAGTTTTCCAGTCACATAAGAATACTGAATCTAGTGTTTTTATTAATAAATGCACAAAGCTTTAAAAACAAAATTTAGATTTGGTTGTACTTTTTGTAGAGGGGGAGGAGGGGGGGGGAACTAAAGTATAATTATGTTAAATACAAAATTAAAAAATCTTAAAATATTCAATTTAGAAAAATTTTGAAATTACTAAATATCCCATTTATTTTTAAGAACTTAAATAACTGGAAATTGTACAGTTTACATCCAAAACTGATGCATTTACAGGATGAATTATACAGCGGCATATTTTGAGATTAGAATATTTATCAAATTTACCTATTTTATAAGTATTGTGAAATAACAGCATATCAAAATGAAATACTTGCACCATTAATTACAGCGTTTCGGCAGATTGTAGGAAAACTTTTAGATCCTCATTATTTACAATCCTTTCTCACTTGGCGCTAAAAATCTTTGTTTTTATAAAGAAAATTAAATGTTTACAGCAAAGCAAAGAGGCATTTATAATTTAATTCCTGCAGTTTTAACTGGATTTTACATTGTTATTTTATTGTATAATATAATTAATAGTAGTTCGTGAAAGTAATTTTTTAATCTTATGCCGTTTGGTGCATATTAATTTAATCTTATTCTTTTCAAGCATTCAGACTGCTACATTTTTAATTGTAAAAATATATTACTTGAAATTAAGCTGTACAACAGTTTTTTTTTTTTTTTGGTATTTTTGATTTTTTAAAGTTATTAAAATTGTTTTTTAAATCCAATAAACCTTATAAATGGATTTGTAACTCTAATGACGTACTTGAACAGAACATGTGTTACACTTCAGGCAAATCGCTATAAAAATCATCACATAAATTTATATACTGCATCTTTTGTTTTTACCTGTAATATTATTAATAAAGTAAGCATATCAACAGATTCTAGTTATATTAATAATAAAGATGGAGAAGGTTTACATACAGCAAGTCACATTGCAGTTTTCGACAGCAGATAAGAGTTTCTAAGCATTTTCTTTCGAGATTAACGTAAGCGTTATAATAAGATAAACACACTATACAAATGCAAGCAGAATTTAGAACGAAAGTGAAGGCTCCTTCAAATGCGACTGAGCTTAAAGCTCAGTTTTTGAAATTTTTATTCACTCGTGCTTAATGCAGTCAGGATCAAGGAAAGAGTCCCAGGATCAATATTATGCGCGAAAAATGAATATTAAAAATACATATATTAGCGCGAGAAAAAAATAGCAAAAGATTTTATCAATTGTATGTACAAAATAAGCAAAAACAGTGAGAATCTGAGCTGAATACAGGTTGTTTAACAATAATTACATATAATGAAATGTTTTTCTAATACCTTAAAAAAAAAAGGCCCTAATTTTATAATACATAGAGAAACAAAATTCCATAGAAAAAATAACTCCTGAAATCATACTGATCAAATTGGCCACATAAAAAAAAAAATTCCATAAAAGTAAGAAATCGCGAAATCATACAAATCAAATTGCCCATATAAAAAAATAACAAATAGAAAATTTACTCACCTTTTACGACGTTAGAAGGAATCTCATAAGCAGTTGATACCATTTTTTCAGAAATAAACAACATGCTTCAGTGTTGAATTCAGAATATCCATGGAAGAAGGAATATTTCCAACTTCTTTGAGAATATCAGAACGAGCACGATGCACGGACGGATTTCCCCATCTCCCGCGTCGCCATTGTAGTTACAGTAACAGTTAGGTTTAGAAGTTGAACCACGATACAGGTTTTTTTGGGAATTCGCTAATCGCCTTCGTTCTAAAATAGCCGAAGAAATGGTGCTTTCTCTTGAAGGTCCATGGTTTAACTATCTTTCTGGTTCAAAGTTCAACCTTTATTTTTAACAGTGCAGATGAGACTCCCGAATGACTGACTGAGTGACTCATCAACGCCGAGCTGAAACGACTAATGTCAGGATCAGGAAAGTTGGACAGCAGATTGTTGTTATGACCTAGGCAAGCAAGAAGAAAGGTTTTTTGAAAATTCAGCCTGAGAGGGTTAAATAGGCGGTAGAATGTTTCAAGTTATTTCGCCCTATCTCAGCAACAGTTTTAGGAAGAATCGTAAAATTCAATGTAACAAATCTATTAAAAAAATAGTTAACTCGCATTTTAAAGATTTTAGGAATTCAACCACTTAGGGCGTTGAGTGAGTGGTCGAAAAAATTAGGAAATTTCACCATATCTCAGTAGCAGTTTTACTTAGGTGCGTGAAATTCAGTAAAACAAATCTGCTAAAAAATTAGTTAAACACCCATTTTAAAGATTTTAAAGCTATTTTTGTGATTTCGTCTCGGAAATCCGTTATGGAAGATTAGACGAATAAGACAACTATTGCAGATTTTTGATTAGATGAAACATTTTTCCAAGGAATTTTTTTTTAATTTCATAATCTCTATAATAATAGCCTAAGTCATGTGACAGTCATCAACAATTCCGGGATGACCGCTTCGATTTTTATATTCCAGGCGACCTTTTTGGTACTTCAATGTTGGGAGGGCGCAGGTGATAAATCGCCAAATATTGTTCCATAGCCATCATTTCATCTATATTATAACAGTGCAAGTAATGTGACTTCCATAAACAATTTCGGTCTGACCCTTTCGCTATTCATATGCAAGGCGACCATTTTTAATCAAAATTATTTTTTTTTTAACAAAACTACATAAAAGTTGCCATGATCGCAAAGAATTCTTGGTACTTTTATGTTAGCCGGGAGCAAATCTCCCCAATAGCATTTTTTAACTCGCCAGTTAGCATGTTTATTTTTCGCGTGCTAAATAAAAATAAAACTTTGAAATTGAAATTAAATGTCGTTTAAAAAAAAAAAAATGAAAATCGTGGATTTTAAATGTTTCGGTTTTAAATTAAAGTTATGTATTTTAAATAAAATGGATCAAAGGATTATATTTTAAATGAAATTAATGAAATACGGAAAAATGCGACAGTAAAAATGCTTGGCGATTTATTACCTCCGCCTAGCTAACATAAAAAAAACAGAGTTCAAGATTTCTCTATCAGAATGTTCTGATTTCAGGAAGGATTGAGCAAGTAAATTAAATTATGAATAAAAGTAACATGATTCAATGGTTAGCATACATTTAAGGGAGACCAAACTGGTCGCGTACGGCGGCTAGTATAGAACAGGTGTCAAACGAAATAGAGTTTTTCTAATGCTATTGACAAAATGAAGAATTGGTACGCTGTTCTGCTCATATTGCACCAAGTTATGAATAGGGAGACATAAAAATTTGTATTGTGCTCATCCATATCTATAACATGTTAATATTCCACTCCAAAATTTGATGACGTGATAGTGTGACTGAATTAAATAATTAGTGACCCGTTCTGCTCATATCTTACCAATATCTGCAGATTGATAGATTGAAATATATGTATTGTCATAATCGATATGTATATAACATGATAAAATTACATGCTGAAACTCAAATACGAGGCAGTCCCGTTAAAATGCCGATTTGGCACCGCTTCTGATATTATTGTACCCAGATATACTGAAGCAGACCAGTCAGTATTTAATATAATTTAATAATCTGTTAACAATTTATCTTAAAACTTGTTTATGTAGCAATATATTAAGCAATATTACGTTTATAAGTGTCTCATTAGTTTCATAAGACATCTTTTTCTATCATAATATTTAGCTTAATGATTTGTCCTAACAGGATATTCACAGAAAGATTAAAATATTTTTTAAATACACTATTTAAACTTCAACTTGACAGTAATTTCACCTCGAAACTTAATGACGTGATAGTGTTGTTACAATAACGGTTTGGTTCCCCCTGCTGCTCATATCCTACCATGGTATGTCGAAGTAGACCAATCATTTTTCTATTCACTGTTAATAATTTCTTCCTACATCATAATTTCATCAAGAAATTTGATGACGTGGTCGTTTTTTATGCTGCCACCTTCTATAGTCTCGCATTACTCCATTTTTCACATTGTCAATTTCAAATAAAATTGTTAAGCAACTGTGGAATTACGGGGCAAGGTGACTATTAGCTCCCATATGCTATTTCTTTCGGGCAACAATTAAGGTGTCCTCTCTAGAAAACAACATTACATTACATAAGCCAGCCGTAAAACGAAGCAGATGTATTATTGTACCTGTTAAATACTCATAATATCTACTGCAACATTTTTACCTTCTAAACATCGCACATTTTTAATTTTTATAACATCGTATAGGGAAAAGGGTAATTTTAAATGCAATTTGTTTGAAAACTGCGTCTCAATTTATTTTTGAGTTAGTAATTCTTTTTTAGTTTTTATAGCATTTCTTTAATGGTGGCAATTGGCATACTCCATTTCTGAAGAAAAGAAAGGGAAAATTGTAGATTACTATATATTTTTTGTTGCCCTTTTCTCATAAAAACTGAAAAAAAAGTAATTAAAATACGTGCTGCTCCAAAAAATCGTCTGCTATTGAAAATGTATTTTAAAGAATGTACGAGTATGTCTCACTTTTTTTCTCCACTTTTACTTCATTCCTATCAGAAACCTGAAAGAATGCAATTTTATTCATCCGTGTGTAATAACATTTTCCGAATTTTGAAGAAATATAAATGAGTGATTTCTGATAAAAGATTGAACTAATATAAACTACATTTAATTTTCAGTATCCATATTAATGTTACAAACAAATGAAAGCATATGAAACATTAGATACCCGTTTTTTTTCTATAGTTTCTTGAATGACGATATCACTTTTTGGTGGGTTTGTGTATCATTCCGCGATAGCGACGTCCTATGCATACTTTTCTATAGGTGTTGTTTAATCCCTTAATTCTCGCTCCCGTGATATTCACGGCTGTGTCTTTTATTCAGATTGTTTGGTTCCCACCACTTTTATAAAATAGTGTAATTTGCTTTATTATGGTATCATTTTACCTGCCATTAAATAAAGTGAACATTTCTTTTTTTTTAAAAAGTGGTGCCAATATGCAATTAGAATTTTTAAACTGTAATTTAATGCGACCGTTAAGGGTTAAGACTGGATCGTAAAAGCACAATTCTTCAGATGTTTCAAATGACGTCATTTTATATAAAATAAAAGCTTGTACTTTAAGTCTTAAAACTGAAATATGTTTTGTACTATCTATATTTCTATTTTTTTCCATCGGGAGCGGCACTAAATTCTGGAAAAGCAGAATTCCTGTTTTCTAGTTTTGCTTATTATTTTCTCTGCTACTTTTTCAATCCAAAAATAATCTACTTCGAAGATATAGCTACTGTAGCTCCAAAAGTTAATTCGATCCCACACAACAGTTTTAAAAATGTAGTTCATTTACATTTCTTTTAACTCTGTTACAGTGCGTGTAAAAACTTTAAGAACAGCAAGAAGTTATAAAAATTTGATAAATTTAAAATGCGACAAGCGAAATGGCAATTTAATGTTAATCACAAAGTGGAAATACTAATATAAAATTCAACAGAATGTATCTGTGTCCTTTTTATTGCGAAAAAATCAAAATTATGCAAAAAAAACACTATTTTTGACTGTGTAAAAACTATAAGGACACCAGTATTCTTTTTTTTTATCGAAATGTTATATAGAATTATTATTAAGGATCGACCGAAACATGTTTTTAAGGCCGAAACCAAAACCGAAACCTAATTTCGGCGATCTTCCTATTTTCTTACATTATATTACCATTTCACTTGTCGCATTTTCAATTTATAAAAATTTTTAAAATTGTTTGCTGTCCTTAAAGTTTTTACACGCACGGCATTTATCACAGTCGTATTCTTAAAATAGACTCTTAGGAATGCGATATATTCCTATTATTTACTAAAAAATAGAAATTTTGTTTCTCAAAATTGAAGATTAAATACTCAATGAAGAAATTATATAATGGAAACATGTTTTCATTTTAACGTGTTAAAAACCAATTTTAACAGTGTATAAATGATATACAGAAGAGTTTCACTTACAAAAAAGAATGACAAATTGAAATTCCTCGATCTGTGAAAAGAAAATATTTATTTAAGGTCATGAATAAGAATGCGGAAATAAATTTTGTTCTCTCGCTAGCCACCGTAGATAAAAAAGGGTTTTCTCTATTGATTTATTTTATATTTCTGTTTCGTCTGCTCAATTTCTTTGTATAACTCCAAATAAGAGTTGATCTTTCAACAAATTCGATTCACCCACATTAGTCAACAGAAAATGTAACGATGTTTCGAAATATGATTTAAGAAAAAATAAAAAGCATATATTTTGTGTTATATATGTATTGTTTAAATAAGTTGTAATTACTTAGAAATCCAACAAAATTAAATTAATGGAATGCTGACTTGTTGATAAATAGAAATAAAGACTAGTATTATCCATTTTTACATACGGTAAATTTCAAAAGATATTGTTTAAAAGATATGCAATTCAAAAATGTTTTGATGGGTTAGATTTAAGGATATCAAAAAGAATTGTAACGACAAGAAAACAAGAATGCTTTTTCCGAAATCAGTGTCGCCCCCCATGAAAAAAAAAATGTATATAAATATAGATAATATAAAACATATTTCAGTTTTATAACTTAAAACACACGCATTTATTTTATATAAAATGACGTCATTCTCATCCTCTGAAGAATTCCTCATTTACAATCTGGTCTTAAACATCATCTACAGCAAATGATTGCATATGTAATATAGATGTATGCATATGATTTCACTATCGCTGAATAATACACAAATCCAAAAAACAGATGTCACTCAAGAAACTCGACAAAAAAGAAATCGGTTAATTATTCGTATGTCTTCATTTGTTTGTAATATAGATAATTAAGTTTTAGTTTATAATAGCTCCATTTTGTTTCAGACATCATTCATTTATATTTTTTGGTACTAGCACGTATTTTAATTAATTTGGGAAAACTGGCAACAAAAAGATATTACTATTTTCCAACTATTTTTTCTTTACTTTCTACAGAAATGGAGTACATGAGTTGGCAAAATTAAGCAAATTGCGCTAAAAACTACAAAAAAATTAATATCTCAAAAGTAAATGGAGATACAGTTTTCAAACAAATTGCATTAAAAAGTAATTTTCTTTCAAAATACGACGGTATAAAAATTGAAAATGTGCGATGCTTAGAAGTTTTTAAAAAATTACAGTAGAGTAATTAAGAGTGCAATGATACATCTGCTTTGTTTTACGGCTGTATTATACAACGGCTTATATAACGGATTTTTTTGTGACGACACTTGTTGGGAGAAAGAAATTGCATTTCGGGAGCTTATAAAAATTGTGTCGTTTATTATTATTATTATTACTATTTTTTATGTTTGAGTCTTTAAGAATGTCATACCGTTGGTCCAATAGAAAAATTCGTAAAATTACGGTTGTAGGAGCCGTAAACGTTGAACCAAGCAGACCAAAGATTTCCACGAACTTTTGAACAAGTTGACAAATTTACACGTTTATTGTTTCTTTTAAGAGGACTCGGTGGCCTTTGAAGAACTTTGAAGGATTTTTTTTTTTACTTATGCACATTTACTTATTATATACACTATAACTTCAAAAATCCGCTATCATCGGGACCGAGCCTATGATAGATTTTTGAAGGAATGTCAAAAGTAGTAACTAGGAATATCAAAAGTAGTACTATATTCTTAATGGTGCCTTTATCCTTAATTTAATTCATTATCAAGTGACAATTATGTATGAAAAAGAGGAAATTAAATATAAAAATAAACTTACATTGATTGATATTTTCTATGTTACAAAAAAAAAAAAAAAAAAAAATCTAATAAAGAGTGAAATTATTTCTTCTCGTGTAATTTCGGATACATCGATGTCACTTTTGTTTGCTTCAATTTTTTGGCCGTTCTTTAACAAGTTTTTCTTGTATTTTATACAAATGAAGAATCCCTATTTCGGAAATACAGTCTTGTGCTCTAAAGCAGATATTAATTCTCCAGTCAAATTTATGCATTTTTCTAGTGACACCTTTTCTTTTGCCTGTTGTTCCTCCTCGTCTTCGGAGCTGCTACTAGCGTTATCGACGGTTGTATCTATCACAGCGTCAGAAGAAAGACTCCAAAGAACTTCTCCCAAAGAAATTATGTACTAGTCTCCACACCTAGAAAATTTGTTCAGAAAATAATCGTCTCTGAAAAAAATATATAAAATATTATTTTTTTGCATTTTTACTTTCGATCTTGAAGTTTTTCATTCATAAAATATTACTGTTTTTCTTCTACCATAACTTGAAAGTCTAAAAGAAAAAGGAAGGAAAAAAGATGATTTTGATGCTAGATTTTCGAAGTTACACTGTACACATATTATTGCAGTAATATATAGAAAACTAATGTTGGTAAGGAAAAAATCTTTGTGGTTAAAAATTGAGAATTTTAATTTTTTCAAAAAAAATTTAAAGTTCGGTGTTTTTTGATAAATTACTGTGTTTAAAACGCTAAAACATCTGAAAATAGTTGTCATATCACTCCATTCCTTTTTTGTATTCTCAATATAGTGTACTTAATAAAATTAGAGATCGATTTTAGAATTAAAGAATTTGTTTATTAGAAAAAAAAAATGAAATATAAAACCATAGGCAAAAACATGATTTCCTCAACGTTTTGATTTTTGTTTATTTTTATTTTCATTATATTGTAAAATATATCACTAATTTTATTAAGTAGACTAAACTGATGATACAAACTATAAACTATTCAACTATCTGGTAACGGAAACCTGGTATAACGGAAAACCTTCACAAACAGATTTTAAAAATAGTAGAATAATTTATCCATCAAGATGTTATTTGCCATCCATCATCAGAGAATCAATAGAGATCTTCTCACGCAATGACAATATTTGCAATGATTCAGCTTCCATGCAGCTCCCTAAAATTTGGAAAGAAATGTTACACAGAATCGTGAAAAAATAATGTAAAATAATTCACGTTCGCAAATTTCTATTTTTACTTTCTTCTATATCTTCACAAGAAGAAAGTATTGGATTCGTGAAATTTTTCCAATTCCGGTTTTGAACGGATTTAGACGTTTTAGGGGTTTAAGATTCCGAAAAACACGCTTTTAAAAATGTCCGTATGTGAGTCTGTGACTCTGTCTGCATGTCTGTCTGTCTGTCTGTATGAATGTGACACAATTGTTGTGGACGCTCTATCTCAAAAACTAATGGACGGAATTTAATAAAAATTTATATTCAGTTAGTCCCTGACATAAATTGGTGTTGATTAGTTTTTGGTGTAAATCGCTCAACAGGTGGCGCTGCTATGCTACATTTTTCAGAATTTCCACTATAGCTCTATCTCAAGAACTAATTCACGAATTTTCATTAAGCTTCAAATTCAGATAAACTTTGATATGGAATGGTGCTAAATTGATGTAATTTCTTGTACTATTTAAATGATTTAACTATCGTGATTTATATAAGTAGAAGAAAGTTTTGTGATGTCCACAACATACTAGTTAATATTTTAGTTAATTTCCTTATCCTTGTGTTCGCGTGATTTTTGTTTTTATTTACTAGTTTTTCAATTTGAATTTTTGCGAAAATATTTTTATTATTTTATTTTCTTGAGAATGTTGTCGTCTGATGCAATGAAACATGTCGCAATGCAAATAAATAAAGGTATTTTGCCTTTTTTAAAACTTATGTTTACAACTTATAGCAATTATTGAGTATTTTGATATATTGGGGATACAAAAAACAATGGAGTGATTTGAGAAATATTTGTAGATATTTCTGTGTTTTAAACACAGTAATGTGTCAAAAAACAGCAAACTTTAAAATTCTTTAAATAAAAAAAAAATTAAAATTCTCAATTTTTTTTCATAATATGATTTTTTTTTCTCGTCAAAATCAGTTTTTCTAAGTGCTACATGTAATAATATATGTATATAATAAGTAAATGAACATCAGTTTTAAAAAAATTTCCAAAGTTCTTCAAAGGATACCGGGTCCCTTTAAATAAAGGAGATTAAATTCCCTTCAAACTATACCCGAAAGACAAGCATTTGTTTTCCAAGTTATAACCAACAAGAAAGAAAAATCATGCATCAAGAATAGATTATGAAACACTTTCCAACACATTCACAATAATGTAACAAAACTACACTTTTTGAAAAATTAAAACATTACGTCTAATTTAACCTTATGGAAACGCATGACACATTTCAAAAACAGATTCCAGCTGTTCCCATCCACAATCGGAAAATTATCTGAAATTTTTCAGCAGCCCTGTATAGGATATGTAGATTTGTATCTATTAACTACATGTATGCCAAAATTTAGTTCACTTAAGAAATACATATACTTCAGTTGAAAATTCCCATTCAGCAATTTCCTCGGATAAGAATGGTACGTGAATACTTTTGTGCAGCCCTGTATGTAGATTTGTATCTATTAACTACATGCATGCCAAAATTTAGTTCACTTAAGAAATACATATACTTCAGTTGAAAATTCCCATTCAGCAATTTCCTCGGATAAGAAGAATGGTACGTGAATACTTTTGTGCAGCCCTATACGAGCTATAAAATTTATATATAACGAGTAACATATAAAAAAATAATTAAATTTAAAAGCGCATTTTAAATAATTTTAAACAGCACATACCGAATTTTAAACCGTACACTCCAGCAATTATTTCTCAAAGACAGTACAGTACTGTAAACGATTTCTTTTGTGTCTCCCCTGTAAATGAATAAAAAATGCCATGAATGCCCGGTTCTAACGTGATCGTAGCGAAATTCAGTGATTTATATGAGTTTCAATGCATTTGGAATTGCGTAATGTCAGTAAAATACTCTGCAAACGATTTTCCTCCTTATATCATAATATAATGGAATACTTTTGAGCACATGCTTTTGTGACTCTCAATAAACTTTATCAAATGCATGAAAATCCGAGCCTATTTACGGGAGTTAGAGCGTGGACAGACGGGCAGACAAACCGAATGCATAAACACTTTTCAACTTTCTTGGAAAGTGTTAAAAAATGATCACTTTTTTATGGATCTTGAGATTTGTATTATTAGCCTCCGGTCCGGTATGCTATTTCTTTCTCCCAGCTTATTTTGTGTCCAAAAAATAACGTTAGCTTACCAAGGCTAGCTGTAAAACAAATCATTACGATTAAATACTCTTTAGCAATTTTTTAAACTTCTAAGCATCGCACATTTTCAGTTCTTATACCATCGTATTGGGAAAAAAAAAAGTTCTTTTAAATGCAGTTTGTTTGAAAACTGTATCTCCATTTGTTTTAGAAATATTAATTTTTTTGTAGTTTTTGGAGCCATTTGCTTAATATTGGCAACGGCATTTTATCCATTTCTGTAGAAAGCAAAGGAAAAATAGTTTTAAAATAGTAATTATATATTTTTGTTGCCATTTTCTCATAACAACCGAAAGAAAATGTAATTAAAATACGTGCTATTTTGAAAAAAATATAAACGAATGATTTCTGTTAAAACAATGGAGCTATTATATACTATATTTAATTGTAAGTATGTATGAATCATTAGATAGCCGTTTTTTTTTTCGATTTTCTTGAATGACGATATCTTTTTGCTGCATTTGTGCATTATTTCGCAATAGTGATGTACTATGCATGCTTTACTATCGGTCTGTGAAACTCTTAAGCGGATGCGAATGACGTCATTTTACATAAAATAAAACGTGTGCTTTAAGTCTTAAAATTTAAATATGTTTTGTATTGCAGTAGAGTCCCGCTTAACCGAGTTATTTTCTTCTGATGGACTGGTGGCTCCTATTATTATGAAACAGCCATTATAAAGGAAGTGTTAGGTGAAGATGAAAGAACAGCCGTAAAAAACAATTATGGCCATTTCTTCCCCCCATTCTGACCACAAAATCAGAGTTCTAACTTTTGAAGGCTGCTCTTTCATCTTCACCTAACACTTCATTTATAATGGCTGTTTCGTAATAATAGAAGCCATCAGTCCATCAGAAGAAAATGAAGTAATGGAAATGCCGGAGGCAACACTAAATTATGATAAAGCAGAATTCCTGTTCTCTAGTATATTTTCTTTCTTTTTCCCCTTTCTTTGTTTCAGGTATAATCGAGAGATGACGATTAAAAAACATTGAACATGGATTTCAAAGTCATGGCAAAACTACTTTTACGATCAAACTTCAGTCTTCGTCGTTTAAAATTTTTTTGTTCCACTTAAGCTTAAAAGTGTGAATATCAACAAAATATATCTTATTGCGGAAGAATCAATTTCATGTGTCTTGTGCCATTTACATTCCTGATGAGGCTGTGCTTTCTTATAAACGGAGTCGGTAAAAGCGAAGTTTTACAATAGGGAAGTTATGCAGTATGAAAATTATATACAAATGAAATATTTACCGTGTATTACCGCATAATGCACACACACATATATGTTTGTACACATATATACACATATGTATACGTTTGTCATTTTACCTTTACACCCTTGAATATTTTATGTCGGTTTAAACTTTGAAAGTGAGTTATCGTGCTTTCACTTTCTAGAAAAATTTTAAGTTTAATGATACATTATAACTTTGTTTCAGAATAATGAAACAAAGTTACCATGTTTCTATAAATAAATTTTTGAAAAAGCTAATAACATTTCTATTTAAAAAAATTCAAAACTACTCTTTAAAATTGAAGTGAGACATGGTGGTAATCCTAATTTCTCTTTCAATACTTTTAAAATAATTGCTATAGTATTTTAAATGTTACTTAATTGATTGCACAGGAACTTGCAAAAGATTAATGTTTTAAAGTTGTATAAAGTTTAATCAACTATTTTTTGCATTGAAAATGTATGAATCATTAATTTGAAATTTTATTACAAATTTTTACTTGATTAATAAAAGAAGTTTTAGATACGCTCACCAGCAATGCATTTTTTGGTTTTCCATAAAGACACAGTGTAATGCAAGTATTGTAATCATGATTTGTGTGTGAGAGAGGGAGAAATAGATAGCTACAAAACGGTACTTTAGATAGAACTGGCATTTTGCGTATATGTTATAATACACTTTTGCAAAAACAGTATAGACTTTTGTAAAAATTGGCCGACAGATTATGTATTGAATCCATTTTTAAATCATTCTACAACCATTTTATAACTGATTCTATAAGGTAAATAACCAAGGAAATGTGACAGATGAAAAATATAAATACCGCGGCGATGTCATCAAGCATTAGTGGCACAGAGGTAAGATCTGCAATTTCAAAGCGGAAAGTATCAGCGTGTTCGAATCCAATAGATTCCATTAGATAGATTCCATTAGACACACATATACAGTATGCCCACTAAAGTCCCTTTTCACTATCTTAACTTCGGAACGACTGCTGCTATATTTATAAAAGTGGTGTCTAGGTATAGTAAAGTAGCCATGCACCACTGAATGAAACCACCTACGGCGCCATCTGATGGAAAACTACGGGATTATCATCCCTATCTCGAAAACGGAAAGAGGTAGGGTAAAAAAGTGATTTACAAAGTTTTAGAACATCATCGATTTAGTACAAAAAGATGCTTTGTGGACATTAATGCGAAGAATAAAACGGTTAAAATGCGCAATTGTTTTTTCGTGATTTTCTACACTGTGACGTGACAAAATTATCTTAGAATGAAAAAACACAACTAGTTATAACAATACAGTACCTTTATTTGAGATGTTCGAAGTTCTCATTGTCAGCTGAAATGTACATTTGGATCCTTGTTTGAATTTCACGTTCAACACGTTGTAGTATAGCAGGTGACATGTTGGCCAAAGCATCCATAATGCGTTGTTGGAGATCCTGCAATGTTGGTGGAATCATGTTTCGCCTGGGAGTTCAAATGGACGAGAAATGGTAATTAAAGCCCACAGGTTTTGGGTTCGATTCCCGGTCTAGACATTTTTATTACTCAGATGGAAAACATTAAACTTGTACAATATTTTTACCAAACAGTATGACTATGTTGAATTAATAAAAGTGTTTTAATAAATATTTGAATTTCAAATTATTTTAAAAATAAATCAAAGAAAATTTTATGCGCTAACTTACATATATATGGAAGTTCAAAATTTATTGTTAAACTTTTAGGATAACTAATATTAAAAAAGTTATAGTTTTTAGTTAGTAAGATAAACGTTTTGTTTAATATAAATAAATATGTTATTTTCTTCCATGTGTAAAAACTTTTTATTTTTTTATTTCTTTTTATTGGTGGCAAAAGAGACTCAAAAAGCGAGCAACAGGAATATTTTCCATATTTTTTCCTATTATTATGTGCATTCGTAATTATATAAACTAGGGGATCGTACCCAGGCTTCCCGGGTTAACAAATATAGGTGAAAACATTTTTTTCAATTGGAAATTAATATTTTTTATATATTTAGTAAATTTTTTAGATTGCCCCCTTACATTAAAAAAGCATTTTTCATATGAAAAATACGAATTAAACAACCAAATAAATATTTGAAATTTATCAAAAGCGATATTTTCTTATTAGCCGCATGCTAAGAGTTATTTGACCAAGATTTTGCTACTTACGGCATCCTTTTATATTCTGATAATTTCAGAGCTTATATATGTCTGTTAAATTTGTGTTTTATTTATATTATTTTATTTATTTATTCATATGGAAGTTTTTTTTAATGGATATTAGCCGTAAGAAAATGATGAACTCTTTACTTTGTTTTAAGGGCAAACGGATTAATCTAAACAATCGAGCTCCGCGCGATATAGATAAATTAAAAAATATTTCACGCTTTAAAATTATTTTTAAAAAAATAGACAATCAGTAAACTAAGATGAACTTTGCAAACAAATTCCATTTGAAAAAAAAAATCCTATTTGGTGATCTAAAAATTTAAATTGTACGATTACAAATATGTTAGATTTGTGTTTTTTCAATACTATTCTTTTATTTGTTTATAAAAAAAAGTATTATTTTCGTTAATTTGTCTTTCACAAATATGTTAGATTGGTGGTTTTTTTAATATTATTCTTTTATTTGCTTATAAAGGAAGTGTTAATTTCGCTATGCAAAAATAGTCAGAAACAAATGCTGAAAAATGTTTGTTGCTTTATGTGCAAAATGTTTATTATTATTATGTATCGAAACCGGCACGTGATAAGATAAACTTTAAAAAAAAAATCATGCTTAAAACTTATTTTAGAAAATATAATACATCAGTCAATTAAGATACAGTTTTTATACAAATTGCATTTGAAAGTCAATTTTTTCCCTATGCGATGAAAATTGAAAATGTACGATGGTCAGAAGATTAAAAAATTGCAGTAGCAAAAATTTCACGACCGAAATTTTATCGTAAAATGTTGCCATTCGCAAAATGACGTCAGCATTACGCACAGATACGCTTGTTCTTTATAATATAGATACTTAATCAGTAAAATATAATAAAGATCAGTTATTAGGATGGGGTTATCAATTGAGGTTCTTATGCTTGGTATTCCGGAATGAAAAACAGCAATTTTCACCTTCTCAAAATTTGCATACGCACTTCTCATACCCATATTCATCATTTTTAAAAAAAAATTGTATTTTGTTTGATCATTTAGAAATCATTTTAACTCAAAACTTGAAGTCACGATTGTCAGCAACATCTTTTATGTGAACAGACGCATTCTTTACTTGAGATTCTAATCTCACTTCCGGAGAGTAAAAATTTCCGCAATTTATGCTTTTTAGACGCATTTGTGTTAAAATGTTTAGTTTTATCTAAGAAAATGATCGTTTTCTTTTAAATATGACTCCCTTTTCATTTAAATAAGTATTTCGCTTAGTGTCTGAAACTTAGTATACATGCAGAAGAAAAAACAGTATAGAAAATTTAGGAGGAAAGATGCGTGTTTTCAAAAGCAGTATGTCATTTTCCGTTATTATGCCCCTAATATAATATTCTGCTCGTAATGGTATTTTGCGCAAGTAAACTCTATACAACAATTTTTACCACGAATTTTGGATTTTTATCAGAAAATAGCATGGATAAAGATAAAAATACCTCATTATTTCTCTCTTGTCTGCAATAATGAAAGCTATCTAATTTTCACCATTTTGAAGAAATTTCCTAAAATGCTTTTAAAATTAAAATATAAAAGTGGGAATATTAAAAAAAAAACAAAAAAAAAACAGATAGTGCGATCACATCTACAAAAGAATGTTCTAAAGTAGAATGTTCTAAAGAATAGCATTTTATTATTCGAGAGAATTTTGGACAATAACTTCAGGAACATGATATTATTTTAAACCACGAATTATTTGTTTGCTTGAAAATGACGCTCTTCTGCAAAACATAATTCAGGTTTAAAAATTAAAATACATGCTTTTTTATAAAATGATGTCATTTGCATCCGCTAAGCAATCCACTTTTACAATACAGTCTTAAACTTCGTTTATAGAAAAGTATGCATATGACGTCATTATCACGGAATAACAGACAATATTCTTGACATAGCCCATATTTTAATTTCAATTTTTTTTTTCAGATTTTATGAGAAAATGGCAACAAAAAGATACAGTATCTCCTATTTTCGACTATTTCACATTTACTTTCAATAGAAATGGGGTACTTTTGTTGCCACGATAAGAAAAATGGTATTAAAAACTACGAAAAATTAATATCTCAAAAATAAATTGAGATACAGCTTTCAAACAAATTACATTTAAAAGAGCATTTTTTTCCTTATACGATGGTGTAAAAATTTAAAATGTGCGGTGTTTAGAAGTTTAAAAATTTGCAGTAGAGAAAATTGCAAAACCAAAATTTTATTTCAAATTAAAGTGTTGCCATTCGCAGAATGACGTATGCGTTACGCACAGATATGTTTGTCCTTTATAATATAGATACGTAGTACCTGTATTCGTCGTCTGGTCCGTCTGTCCGCATATAATAGCGCAAAAACTATCCAACCGAATGGTTTGAAATTGAATATATATAATCTTTGGAGAATTGTGTCGAGTCTTTCAAATTTTATAAAAATCGAACAAAAACTTAAAAAGATATCATGAAAAGTTTTTTCCATTCTATTAAATCCTACCATACGTAATGAACTTAAAGATAACCTCTGATAGGTGATGATTCTAGGTTGTCAAGATTATTACTCTATTAAATACTATTATACGTTATTAATTCAATGATATCCCATGATAGGTAAATGATTCTAAGTTGCCATGGTGATGACGTCCTATTTAAATGGAATCCTATTATTTATATATAGAATTTAATATATAGAATCGTAATAAATGTTGTATTCATGTATGTTTTCATAAGAGTGCAACAGCTATTGCACCAAGATCTGAATATTTATAAAACTACACGGAAAAAACTGTCTTGATGAAACAACTAAATTTTGGTTAATATAGCTGCTACCAAATATTTTGGTTGGAATGACCAAATTTTGGTTGACTTAACCAAATGATTTGTTGAATAAAAAAATCATTTGGTTTGTCTAAACAAAATTTGATAATTCCAACCAAAATATTTGGTTGGAGATATATTAACCAAAATTTAGTTGTTTCAACAAAACAGTTTTTTTCGTGTAGTTATAGTACGAATGCGCCTCATTTGCCACGTTTGATGTACAATTTCCGACTTGTTTACTTTCAGTTTCTGCTATCTTTAAGTGGATGTACGTAACGATTTAATACCAGATATAAATTAACAAATGCTAAAACAAATTTACAATGTTACTAGCATTAAACTATTGGAATAGTTTTAACTATGACAGCTCGTGTTTCAAAATTTCAAAACAATTCATTAAATATGCATTAGGGTTTCTTTTAAATTCTAATCTCGCTTTTGGTGCATTCGAAATTGATCATCTTAGAATTCAAATGCTATTTAATTGATTCCACGGAATCCATTAAAGATTGATTTTCGAAGTTATACAACATTTTTCACAGCATTAGAAAATGTTTTTCCAAAATAAAATTATATTATTAACCGTTTATATATCAATTTCAGACATTACTTCAGATTTTAAATACAATTTTAAATAATCTCTGTAATATATATACGGGTCTATTTCTATAAAACATACTTGATGTAACATTTAAAAATATACTAGACGCCACATTTACAAAAAAAATATTAAAAGGTTCATCTCAATAACGTTTTCGTTCATACTAGAACATCTTCAGTTGGTTGGTTGACTGAAAGTCCTTCGTTTCTCCTATTTATCTTGATTTGAGATCAGCTAATTTTCTCACATTCCCCCTTATTCCCTATCTTTATCCCCCGAGAGTCAATAAGCGCATGTGTCATATCGTTGCAGAGTTTTTCTTTAGAAGTTTGGATCTCTATGGCTTCACGCAGTAGGGCATTATGCTCTGATGCTTTTATCCCTTCAATATGAGGAATTTTAGCAGTGTCAACTAAAACTGGATCATCATCAGGATCGTCTTCGTATTAAACAACATCAGTTGCAGTCCTAATTATATCCTCGTCGAATAATGTTTCATGGTTGAGATCTTTATCAGACTCAAACAACTTTTATACATCTTCTACGGTGAACTGTTTGTATTCCTCAAGCTTTTAAAATGTTTTTATAAAACAATTTTCAGAAAGATCAGACATTATAGAGTTCCGAGTGTGGGGAGATTGCACTTTTGACCATTAAAAACACAAAATCTCAAATCTTCCTGGGGGACATCACATTGTTCCTGGTGGGGGGAATGATCCCCCCCCCCCCCCGGGCCATACACTGAATTCAACACTGGTGAAGGCCAACACGTATCCATTTAGAACAGACGTTCTCCTTTCCCTTGGGATTGCACTTCAACTCGAAAGTACAAGCTGAGTTCCCGAGTCCGTCATCCCTGAATTTTGCCCGATATTGGGGAAAAAATCGGCCGGTTAAAGCGGAGTTCCGGTTAAGAGGAGGCCGGTTAAGAGGGAGGCTACTGTACATTAATATAAGAGAGTATGCTTAATCAAAATCGATAGGACTGAAAATGAAATTAATTTTTAAAAGCATTTAAAAGAAAGAGATATTACAATTTCAGTGTGTTTTTTTACCTTTGTACAGTGATGAAAGTTTAATAGTAAAATAAGTAATAGTAAAAATTGCAAATAAATGTAGCATAAGCAAACATACGACTGTTTCAGAACATTTAGAGCCTCTTCTTTACAGTCAAATAAAAAATAACGAGGAAAAAATATTTTACTTTCAAACTTAAATGTCAGAGTTGTTTATTGTTTAGTAGGGTAGACCGGGACTAGTTGACCCGCTTTTTCTTCTAATAATTTTTAAAAAATTACAATTCAACATTTTAAATTTCTTTTTATGTTACCATTATCGGTGTACTTTTAGGAAGAAGTCACAATAGTAAAACTTGAAAATATTAACTATAAGTATTATTTTAGAAGCTCAAATTGACACCAAGTCGCTTGGGCCAACCTGCCCCGATTGCGGGTAAGTTGGCCCACGTCCCTTTTTAATGTTTTTGATAGTGTAGAAGTTTAAGAAATGATCAGAATTTTACCAAATCTTACTTTTTATTTCTTGCGAACGAAAACACAATATAGCCTCCTAAATTAATATAAAAATTTTAAATATTAAAACTGTGAGTTACTCAAATTATTAACTTCGACCAAAAATTGCTTTAAAAGTTGATTTTATTTTCTCATAAAAAATGTCTTTAAAACATTACGGAACAGTAATAAATTTTAATAAAGGCATGCTAGGCGTTAAAACGCCTTAGAGTGCATCTTAGAGTGTAATCATTCATCCTTAATTAGGTGATTTATTATAAACACCAGATGATAAATAAATTGTATCAAGGCCTCTGCACTTCTGTTAAGTGCAATAATTCTTTTCTTTCGTTTATTATGTTTTTCTAAAGCATCATTCCCTTCAACTTTCCATCAGTAAAATGTAATGTTGCTTCATGTTGCTTTGGGTAATGCCAGCTTCTGTGAAATAATGATAATTTTCGTTTGCACAAAACTTTAATTCCTAATCAAGTATAAAAAACCCAGTTTGTTTATCATGAAATATATATATTGTTGATTACATTCATGATTTATTATTGGTGTAATGAGATGTAGATAATCTAATAAATTAGGATATAGCAATGTTCTTGATATAATTATGTTGGATGATATCACATTTTTATATTTTCTGTTTGAACTGTTGATCTTTATTAACGGTTTAGGAAGTGTAGTTCTATTCAGTCTGTGGAAGGGACAACATGTCTCTTAACACGTTGAATGCCAAGTCTATTTTGTCTGTCTTTCCCGTTTAGGCCACGAAATAAGATTCCCGTTACACAATCTGTAAGTGTCAGTTACCGATGACTGACGCGGCACTCAACGTGATAAAGGAAAATATATTTTTTAATAATTAAAAAATTGTTTCCTGAAACTGCCCTTTTTATGGATTATGAAAACAGAAAGGATTATTTAGTTTCAACGAATAACTACCCAGGTAAAAGATTTTCCCTTCATAAAATGTGATGTTATTAAAGCATTATTTGTGGCGAACCCTTCTCTGGACGGGTGAACAAGGGGATTTTATTAATAATTGAGAAATATCAGAGTCGGGTAGATTTTGATTGTTAGATTTTTTACTTTTAGCGGTAGTATCTAATACTAGGAGGACGAACTTTTAGGTACATTTCGGACAAATACTACCTATTGCAATCTGCCATATGTTGGAATTTTTTAAACACTTTTGCAGATCTACACTGATCATGACCCCTAGAGCCCAAAACCACCCCCAGTTCAAAACTTTATCTATCTATCTATCTATCTATATCTATCTATCTATCTATATCTATCTATATATATATATATATATATATATATATAACTTTTCTATGGACACGATAACATATCCAATCAGTTTAAAATTTTGAAAACTTCTAGGAAAAAGGCCAAAAAATTATGCATGACAGATTTTTGATATAATTAAAAATGCCTTCAAGGAGTGCAAAAAATAGGGTTTTCAGAAGAAAAAAATTCATAACTTCGTCAATACACAAGATCTCAAATTCACTTAAATTTATCTTAAATCCTCTTAATATTAGCTACAACTTTTGTATTGACAAGCTTTTGATAGGAGAAACTCTTACAGCAAAAATAAATTAAAAACAAAAAAAGTGTGTGTGGGAGATTGTATAAGAAAAAAGAAACCACATTTCCCTTAATCCGTTAAATTCTTGGTGAAATTTAGTACTTAACTTCGAAATCTACCTGCGCCTGAAGACCTAGCTAACAGGAATTTTACTATAATTCTAAAAGTTATAAATATTTTTGTATAATAGGAGTAGCTGATTTAATTTGGGGAGTAGGTAAACAACATTATAACTTCATTTTTTAAAAAGATTGAGTGGATTAACCAGGAATTCAATTAATAAAATTATTCCTTACTATTCATTAATAATAAATTAATTAAATAATAATAAATTAATTAAAATAATAATAAATTTTATTAAAATAATTCATTAAAACTATCAAATTTCCAATACCACAGAGCAAAATTCCTACGGGGCATGTTGGCCCGGCGGGCCAACATGCCCCGTGCGAAATGGGCCAACTAACCCCGTATCGCCATTTGTGTTTTTCATGACTGTAAGGAATTAATCTGAAAGTATTTTAATAAAAAACCATGCCCTACAATAACTACGAACAATTATTTTTCTGAATTATTATGTATCAAAATCTAAAATGTAATCTACAAACAAATAAAAAACGATTATTTATAAGAGAGGAAATTTACTCACCTTTGCAAAATTTTGAAAATTCTCAATAATTCTTTAACGGACGCTCCGACTTCAATGATGTAATGTTGGAGGAGGAAAGCGAAGCAACGCATACTTGGCTGGCAATACTAGACTGACAATGTCATCTAATGCAACGTTTAAAAAATATCGCGACTGGACCAACATGCCCCTATGGCCAAATAGCCCCGGTCTACCCTATCTTGTTTCTTTGTCTCACAAGTGATCATCTATATTTTCAAGGCTGAAAGCGTATCTATTAAAACTGATCTCGACTAATCTTAGCATGCGCAATGAGCACTTTAGGATGCTTTTCTGTTGCTAAACGGAGTAGTAATCTAGTTTTGAATGGGTAAGGAGGTTCAATAGCCGAATGGTCTAAGGCGCCAGAAAGAAGAATTCTGGTTCTGAAAAGGGAGGGTGTTTTCGAACTCTGCTTCAGGCATAAAACATTTCTTAGATAACGTTACTGTTCTGATAAATCAGTTCAGTAATGTAAATTATATTTTATTTCAGGCGGAAAAGCTAACGATTTCTTTTTCATTATTAAGAGACATTTACTATCCTCAATATCTCTTTAATTAATAATGTTGCATTTAAAATTTAAAATTTTAAGCTTTGGTATGCAATTATCGATTAAATAAATTGAAATGATCTACAACTTTTGATATATTTTGTATTTCAATTAATCGATAAGGCATATGCATTCTAAGAAAAGTACCTTTTTTTATTTTTTTATTTTTATTTTTTATTTTTTAATGGAAAATAAACAGGAAGAAAGGAAAATCTGTTTCATTTATGCATGCCATTCATGCTAAATAAAAATGAAAACTACATTTGCATCACTCTATTAAATGTAATAAATTTTAATAGAATCACGACTGTGGAAGATTCCTAATTAGTTACTGTTACTATCATTTGCTAAAAGGATTGTTGCATCTGTTATATTTTTGTATCGAATTTTGATATGTGAGTATTTATATCAAGATATGTATCTAAATAAATTAGGTGGATGTAAGTATGTCAGAAAATAACTAAGTAATATGAAAGTTTTAAATTTTGGTTAAATCACGATTACGCAAGAATCCTTACCAGCCATTAGTATTATCACTTGTTTAAAGACAATATTGCCGCATCTATAATGTGTGTTGAATTTAGATTCATGCAAATATTTATGTATGTAAATAAATCAGACGGATGTAAGTATGAAAGTAAATAATTAAGAAACGTGTAAGCATTAAATTTTGATCGAATCACAATAATGGAAGAGTCCTCATTAGCCGCAATTACTATCATTTGATAAAAAAAAATGATTTCTGAATTTATTATATGTGTTGAATATTGCTGTATATGAATAATACAGATGCATGTAAATAAATCATATCAAAATAAGTATGTAAGAAACTTATAAGGGTAAAATGCATCTAAATATAGAGATCATGTTTTAAGCAGAGAGCATTCGAATTGAAGGTAATTAAAAAATTAAAAATAATTTTAAGCATGCTCGCTCATAAATAAAATATGCCTACACTGTTAAAAATTTGCAGTTAACTATCCAGTCATTCGACTGTTTCTATAGAAAATAAAATCCATGACGGTTCGGCCTACAGGTGCAGGTAGATTTCGAAGTTAAGTACTTATTTCACCAACAAAAACTAAATCATGATTAGAGATAAACCCACATTAACAATTTTATCTGGCCGCTTTTGACGAGTTTTTAATTTCATTTTCATATAAGAGCTGGTTTTATCAAAACCATATTAAGGCGGTATTCAAGAAATATTTTTCCATGCTCAACAACTTGAAATTTTCAGACACATTTTCAGATTCATTTTTAAAAGGAAAAACATGAAACTTGCTGACGTGATTTTTTAAGATATTTATAAGAGACCTATGTTTTTATTTTTCGTTCAATTATTTGGAAATTGAATTATAAACAATTATTTTCTCAGTATGACCATATTTTTCTTTTCCAACACAATCGCTTCGAGAAATTCGGTTCAAAATGCCCACTTTGACATCAGTTTTTGAAATATATTCTGACTCTATCAAAAAAATTGACCATTACGGCACATTATATAGTTTCTGAATAAGGGAACCTACCAGTTGGATGCGTTTGAAAGCAAAAATGAATTTAAAAATGAGTCAGAAAATAAGTAATTTGGATTTGTGTAATACGATATTTTTTCCTTCAACTTCTATGTATTTTTAATTTGTTTTTGCTGTAAGAATTGGTCCTATCGAACACTTGTCAATATAAAAGTTGTAGATAATATTCAGAAGATGTATAATAAATTTAAGCGGACTGAATATCTTGTGAATTGACGAAGTTATGGATTTTATCTTCTTACGACCCCCCCCCCCCCATCCGTTTTTGTTTTCGTTATAGAAGATTAAGAATAGGGATAAAGAAATTTCTTGAATGAAGAACTTTCCAAAATGCCTCATGCACATTCCATATCAATTAATTCACTATTATTTTTTTTATCCGAGTTTGTTTTACATATACAAATAAAACTGTGCATTGAATTTTACATATTTGAATGTAAAGGTGGAAAAAAAAAAATCTAAATTTTATGAAGTTTTCAGAATTTGTGCATTCTACTTCTGCAATGAACTACCTTTAACATTTCCAATTATATTAAGTTTCAAAAAACGATGCACAGTTTTATGACATATATAATGACGAACAGCTATAAAAAAATATTGGAGATTTTAATTGATTTGGAAATGCGCGTGCAGCATTTTGAAAAGTTGTTCATAACGCTTAAAACATTCAAGAAGATTCCTTAGTTTTGTCCCATTTCTTACTTTTTTCTATCTTTACAAGAAGAAAGTATTGGATTCGTGAAAATTTTCGACTTCCGGTTTTGGACGGATTTACACGTTTTAGGAGTCAGAGATTCCGTAAAACATGTTTTTACAAAATGTCTGTCTGTCAGTCTGTAGTTCTGTGAGTCTGTTTGTCTGTATGTGACACAAATTTTGTGGGCACTCTTTCTCAAGAACTAATTCACGGAATTTAATAAAAATGTATATTATAGTAGTCCTTAATATAAATTGGTGCTGATTAGTTTTTGGTGTAAATCGCCCAACAGGTGGCGCTGCTATGCTGCATATTTCTCGATTTCTGTAATAGCTCTATCTCAAGAACTAATGCACGGATTTTCATCAAACTTTAGATTTAGTTATTTCTTGATATGAGTTGGAGCTGGTAACGTTTTGGTGTAAATAGCCCAACAGATGGCGCTGCTACGCTGCATTTTGCAGGATTCACACGATTTTTGCAATAGCTCTGTCTCAAGAAATAATGCACGGATTTTCATAAAACTTCAGATTTTGTTATTCCTTGATATGAATTGGTGCTGGTAACATTTTGGTGTAAATCTCCCAACAGATGGCGCTGCTATGCTCCATTTTGCAGGATTTACACGATTTTTGCAATACCTCTATCTCAAGAAATAATGCACGGATTTTCATCAAACTTCAGATTCAGTTAGTCCTTGACATGAATTGACGTTTTGTGAATTTTGGTGTAAATCGCTCAACAGGTGGCACTGCTATGCTGCATTTTTTTGCAATTTCCGCAACCTATCTCAAGATCTTTCTCAAGAACTAATGCTTTGGTTTTCAACAAACCTCAGATTCAGATATACCTGGATATGAATTAGTGCTGTTTATGTTTCGGTGTAAATCGCTCAACAGGTGGCGCTGCTATGCTGCATTTTTGCGATTTCCGCAATAGCTGTATCTCAAGAGCTAATGCTTGGATTTTCAACAAACTTGAGATTCAGGTATACCTCGATATGAATTAGTGCTCTTTATATTTTGGTGCAAATCGCTCAACAGGTAGCGCTGCTATGCTACATTTTTCAGAATTTCCCCTATAACTCTATCTCAATAACTAATGCACGAATTTTCATCAAATTTCAAATTCAGATATACTTTGATATAAATTGGTGCTAATTTGATGTAATTTCTTGTACTATTTAAATGATTTAATTGACGTGATTTATATAGAAGAATGTTTTTTGATGGCCACAACATACCAGTTTCATGTGTGATAAATAAATGCCATAATGCATATAGTGTACCTTCAATAGTATTTAACCCTTTATGTATTGAATTATGAATTGATGAAAATTTTATCTTCTAAAGCCTTTTTCGTGAGTTGTTTAAACTAGATTAGAAGATTTACATAATCATTTAATAAATTTTAGAAGGATTTTAGATAGATTGAAAGATTTAGAAGGATTAATTAAATTTGTATTTATAGGGATTTTATGCACTATTTATAACCCCACTGAAACCTTTTATTTTAAATATTTTTCTTAGTATTTTGTAGAATTAGGAAATGTACAAATATAATGTTCTTACAATAGAAATATAGAACTATTTCCGAACTGAAAATCCCCCCCCCCCCCCACAACGCCAAGAAAGCGGAAAAGGTGCAAAGGCAAAAGAAATCATCCTTTTAAAAATATTTTTGTTTTGTGTAACCCATAATGCTTTTGGAACAAGATAAAGTAATGTATCTATAACTCCTTCTAAACTGTATTGCTACTAATCGATGTATTAAATGAATTTTATAAGAAGTTATTTTAATGGTACTTATAAGTACCGTCTGTAGGTAAAGGATTAAAGTGAAATTTAAAGAAAAATTTAAAACGAATTTGGACGTCCCTTATTCCCTTAAGACTGTTCTAATAATAATACTAGATTTTAGGCATTGTACAACTACCTCTTGAATATCCATCTAGATTCTCTTGCAATCTTAATGGTTTTCAATCAGCTCTTCTGCGAATTTAATGGACTTTCAGCTAGTTTTGACGAAACTCTTAAAAGATTAGTTTCAGAAAGCTTTCATAAAACTTTGTAGAACTTCAGAAGATATTAATTCAAAATACTAATACAATATTGACGAAACTAAAATGAAACTATTAGCTGATTAACAGTAGACATTTCGTAAAATTTCTCAGATTTTACATTATGTAGTCTCCCAAATAGCACACAATGTTTAAAAGTGTTCCAACTTTATTTCGAATTGGGTACACTGTTTTAAGTTCTTTCGAAAAATGTTTTAATCCTTTATCTACTGACGGTACTTATAAGTACAATTGAAATAACTAGTTATAAAATTCATTTAATACATCGATTAGCTGTAATACATTTTAGAATGAGTTATAGATACAATACTTTATCTTGTTCCAAAAGCATTATGGGTTACACAAAACAAAAGTATTTTTAAAAGGATGATCTTATTTGCCTTTGCATCTTTTCAGCTTTCATGGCGTTGGCGGGGAAGGGGGGGGGGGATTTCAATTCGGAAATATTTCTATATTTCTATTGTACGAACATTATATTTGTACGTTTCATAATTCTACAAAATACTAAGAAAAACATTTAAAATAAAAGATTTGAGTGGCGTACTAAATATTGCACAAAATTCCTATTCGAATTTAATTAATCCTTCTAAATCCTTAAATCCTTCTAAAATTTATTAAATGATGATTGTGTAAATCTTCTAATGTAGTTTCAAAAATTTTCGAAAAATGCTTTTGAAGATAAAATTTTCATGAATTCATAATTCAGTATATAAACTGTTAATAAAGCTTTTATTACTCTGTAAAAAAAAAGACAAATGTTTTTTAATCTAGAAAAATCTAACAACGAAAGAAAATATATAATAACTTTTTCAGAGATACAAACTGTTTCCGAAAGCGTTCCTTATCTTTAGAAACCTCGGAAACCAATATATTTTCGAAATTTAAAAACAAATTTATAAAAACAAAGTTTGTTTCGCGGCCGTTTCTGAGTAGTTTTTAATACTTTCTGCAGGGGCGTCGCCATGGGGGGTATGGGAGGAAGCCTCCCCCCCAATATATGTGAAGTTGGGAAATTTGAGCTTAGAGTTGGGAAATTCTAGATTTTTGAGACATTTACTTTTTTAAAAGTAACTAGGGGATCGAACCCGAGCCCCTCGGGTTACAGGGTATAGGTGAAAACCATTTTTTTTTTTTTTTGTAATTACTTTTTACATGTAACGTATATTTTAGATTGCCCACTAACATCAAAAAGAATTTTTATCTGAAAAATATCAATTATGCAATCAAATAAAGGTTTAAAATTTATTAAAAGCGATACTTTCACAGGTCACCGCACGCCAGGAGTTAGCGAAAGATTTTGGAACTTGCGGCAGTCTTTCCGATCATTTCAGTACTTTAATCGCGTGGTTCAATCACATGTCTGTTAAATTTGTTTCTTATTTACATTAATTTATATATTTTTCTATAGAGGAAGTTTTAATTTTGTTATAGAACATTAGACGGAAACAAATGCTGAACTTTTTACATTGTTTTAAGGGCAAGCGTATTAATCTTTCGTAATCGAGCTACACGTGATATATAAATTAAAAAATTAATTCATGCTTGAAAATCTATATATATTATGCTATCGTACGTGGCACAGAAATCGCGATTATTTGTTAATTGTTTAATGGCAACACCTTAATGAAACGAATCTCATTGGTTATTGTGTAATATTTTTAAAAAGGGAATAATAATAAATAAAAAAATGTTTAATTAATAACTATAGAACAAAACAATTTATATAATTAAAAAAAATAAAAGTAAATAAACAATTTATTAATAAATAAACTACAACATCCGGGTTACCATATCAAGCAAAATAACGACACTTTGGCGTCAGAAAAAAAATCGCGCCAACGTGGTGCATATATGACATCTGTGTCGTATTTTATTCCTCTCATTTAAAATACAATAAATAAATAAATAAAGGTATTTTTCCAGTATAGGACCTTGGCGAAAAAGAGAAAAGGTCCATGGCGAGAAAAGAAATTTGGCAACGTATTTTCTGGCAACCTATTTCATCAAAATATTTTTTTCTAATAAAACTACACAAAAGTTGCTATGACCGCAAAAAGTTCATACTTTTATGTTAGCTGGGCGCAATTCTCGCCAATAGCATTTTTTAACTCGCCAGCAGCATTTTTTTATTTTTCGAGGGGTAAATCAAAACAATGCTTTGATGCTGAAATTAAATGGTTTATGGTATTTATTCTTTCCTTTTCCTTTTCTTTTTTAAAGTGAAATTCATGAATTTGAAGTGTTTCAGTTTTAAATTAAAGTTATCCATGTTTGGCGATTTATCACCTGTGCCCGACTAACATAAAAATATCGAATTCTTGATTTCTCTTCCGATTTGGCGAAGGATTGAGCAAGTAAATTAAATTTTGAAAAAATGTAACATGATACAATACCTAGCATACATTTAAGGGACACCAAACTGGTCGCCACGGGCAGCTAGTTATTTTAAAAACCGTAATAACTCAGTCAATTAAAATACAATTTTCAAACAAATTGCATTTGAAAGTAGATTTTTTTCTCTATTTGACGGTGTAAAAATTGAAAATGTGCGATATTTGGAAACTTAAAAAATCGCTGATATAGCACGCATTATAATTTCAATTTTTTTTTTAATTTTTATGAGAAAATAGCAACAAAAAGTACAGTAATATATTATTTTCTTTCCTCCGTGATTATTTTCTCTCTACTTTTAATCCTCCATGACTTTCAACAGAAATGGAGTACTTCCGTTGCCACAATTACAAAAAATGTATTAAAAACTACAAAAAAATTAATATCTCAAAATTAAATTGAGATACAGCTTTCAAACAAATTGCATTAAAAAGTACATTTTTTTCCTTATACTACGGTGTAAAAATTTAAAATGTGCGATGTTTAGAAGTTTAAAATTTTGCAGTAAAGAAAATTGTAAAACCGAAATTTCATTTCAAATTTCAAGCTGTTGCCATTCGCAAAATGACGTATGCGTTACGCACAGATATGTTTGTCCTTTATAATATAGATAGTAGACAATTTACGAAATTTTTATTGTTTTGGTGATTATTTTGAGTACTGCAACAGTAAACAAGTTAAATTATCAAAAGAAATACAAAAAGAAATCAGCCACACTCAATCTATCATTGTATTTTTCAGTTCTACAAAAATATTGTACATCTACCAGACCTAAATTTCTCTACTCCTGTCCATCAATAACTGACTAACCAGTTCCTTTATTTCCTCCAAAACATTGTTCCTTTCTCAAAAATTTCACCCTACCTCCCCTTCTCCTCCCAAAAGAGAATCCAGCTATTTTAATCCAAAGGAATTGCAGCTTCTTTTGAAAATTGGAGATCACTTGTAGCACAACAGAAAGGAATGTGGTAACCAACTTGAAACACAGCTATGGGCAAGAAGATTTGATGAGTTTTCACAACTTTTTTTACTAATTTTGCGATTTTTGGACAATATTTTACTCATTCTTGTGATTTTTTTGCCGCAAAAATTAGTTAACCCTTCGCTGTCAAGTAAAAAGCGTTATATGAGCAAATGCGGATATAAGAATTCGTTAGTTTAGATAAATTTGTCACATTTTACTTTTATTTGCGTGCGGAAATATATATCAGTCCTGTTCACTTATATTCATATGTGTTTATAAAATTTTAAACCAAAAGTCCAGTGTTCTGTGTTTAAAGCTGTTATAAAAAGTTACTATAAATCTCAGCACGAAGAAACCCTTCATAATAAGAAAAAATTTTCGTGCAAGATTTTGGAGCATCTAAAAATCCATTCGAGGATGAAAAAGGTAAAAAATGCACGATTTTAATTTGGAACAGAAATATGACCATGAAAGCAGTCCATCAACTGAAGAAAAAATCGACATGCACTGTAACACTGGCACGTTGCACTTGAATAAAATTTTGAAGAAATAAAGATTTCCTTACAGACAGGCTCACAAACAATTATGAATACTAGGATGTGACGGGAGAAGCTGAGTTCCGAAAGCACCGTAAGAAAACGGTTTCACCAAAGGCAATAGATAAAATTAATAGCACAGCAATGGATATTGATGCACATAAGTTTTACAGTAAAGAATTATAAGAAATACAAGAATATTTCGGGAATTTAGTAATGGGCTTAAATAACAATGTTCCCTATATCAAGAGAATATTGCAGCAATGCATTCCATATTTAAATTACAATCGTGCAAGGGAAAAGTTAATAATGTTTCCACTTGTATATGAGTAACCGGATGTACATGACTTGCAGAGCCAAATAGAAATAAACCAAATCTCAACTCACTTAAAAAACCTTTTACTCATGCCATGAAATTCAAAGACTATTTGGGTCACGCCGTCAAACTATATACTCGTACCTTAACATTCACAGCAGCTTATCTTTATGGCGTTGCATCTAATGAAAGAATCTTTAGTCAAATAAAAATTTTAAAAATATATATTGCAAGCTACAAAGAGGGATGACAGACTTTACAGCCTATGAAAGTGAACTAGGGAATTTTATTAAGCTAAGCGATGTTATTAACAGGTGGGCTTCTCTGAAGACCACAAGAATGAATATTAAGTGAAAACTAGTCGGATGTGCCAATCCCAAAATTTTCTTCTACTCCATACATGTTAATGCCTCAAAATTTGCAATCACAGTGCCAAAATTAAATGATAATTCTTTGCCTATAATAATAAACTCTAAAGGTATAGATTTGTTGAATTGTGTGCATTTAAAAAAGAGATATAAGCATAGCATTTTTCAAACAAATCATTGAATTCTGGCACTCAGCCTCTTAGATGTCTGCAACCAAAATTCCTTACTCAAAGTGCAGAAAAGCGATAGCTTTGGACAGTATAGACCTAAGCCTAATAAGGATCTATTTATGTGGAAGTACTACTTATGTGGAATATGAAGTTTGACTAAATTCCGTGCATTAGTTTTTGAGATACAACTATCGCAAAATCGTGAAAAATGCTGCATATCAGCACCACCTGCTGTATGATATACATAGAAAGTTAATCTGCATCAAATTATTTCAAGGTTTAACTAATATGACGTTTGATCAAATTCCGTGAAATAGTTTTTGAGATATAATTATCGCTAAAATCATGTAAATCGTGAAAAATGCCGCATAGCAGTGCCACCTGTTGGACGATTTACACCAAAAACAAATCAGCACCAATTTTTATCAAGGTACAGTCAAACCTCGTTAACACGAACTGTTTCCGATTGCCTCGTCCAGTTGTATGTAATGTAGTTAAGTTCCGATAACACGAACTACTTTTAACAAAAAAAGTTCCCCTTGAGTGTTCGCGTTAACGAGGTTCGACTGCATAAGTGAATCTCTAAAGTTTTATTAAATTCCATGCATTAGTTCTTGTGTTAGAACGCCCACAAAATTTGTATCACATATAGGCAAACAGATATTTTCTAAAAACAGTCGAATCGTGTTCAGGACTTACTAAAACGCATAAATCAGTCTAAAACCGAAAGTCAAATTTTTTCACGAATCCAATACTTTCTTCTTGTAAAGATAGAAGAAAGTAAAAAGCGTATTTATTTTTTTAGTAAACAAACCCATAATTAGTATTTTTATGTTTTCAGTTTCAGAATTTTTCTTTGGAAAGGAATTTTTTATGCAAAAGTATCATTATAATTATTACACGCGTTGTGCATATCATTTTAGTCGAAAATTGGAGCAATTTGTTTCAAGTTGGGAAATTTTCGAATTCTTCCCCCCCCCCCCCCCGAAAAAATATCTGTGGCTACGCCCCTGACTTTCTGAGTTAGTTGAAAAGAGTTTAGGAATTTCGTTTGTCTGTCCGTCTGTCCACGCTCTAATTTGCGTAAATATACTCCGATTTTTCCCATAATTGATATACTGGGTGTCCCAAAAAGGACTGACTGATTTTAAAATTCAATAACTTGCAAACGGTGACAAATATTTAAAAAATTCTTGCAGGAGGTTTATGCATAAGGTCAAAAGTTTTATTACAGTGATTTTCGATTTTAGTTCGAATTACAAACAATAGGGCGCTGTAAGCAATAGTCGCTAAATACAGGCTCGATTTTTGGTCCTTTCTCTTGTTCTATGCGGAAAAAAGAGATGGAAATGTATTATCCGGGCCACGAAGTACCAAAAATCGAGCCTGAATTTAGCGTCTATTGATCGCAGCGCCATCTATTGTTTGTAATTCGAACTAAAATCGAAAATCACTGTAATAAAACTTTTGACCTTATGCATTACCCTCCTGCAAGAATTTTTTAAATATCTGTCACCGTTTACAAGTTATTGAATTTTAAAATCAGTCAGTCCTTTTTAGGACACCCGGTATGTTAATGATGTTTATCATGGCACGTTTCTTTTGCATTTGAAGTGTATAGAATTAATAGTTCATTTACAGGGATACTCAAAAGAATTCAGGTGCATTTTGGTGAATGGGGAATCTCTACAAGATGCTTACTATAGAATAGGGCATTCATAGCATTTACCATTCATTTACAAGGACACATAAAAGGAATCAGTTACTGTACTGTCCTTGATCAAAAATGGCTGGAACTGCGTTTTCAATTTCGATATGCACTTTTAAATTGAACTAATATTTGCATGTTACTCGCTGCGTATAAATTCTATACCTCATAAACAGGGCTGCACAAAAGAATTCGCGTACCATTCATTCCGAAATGTACTGTCCTAAATGTTCCGAATCGTACCACGTACATTCTCCTTACTATTGGAAACTGCTGAAAGGGAATTTTCAACCGCGGTTATGTATTTCTTAACTGAACTAAATTTTTGCAATTGATACAAATCCATATACCCTATACAGGGCTGCTCAATGAATTCGGATAATTTTTCGATTGTAGATGGGAATTGCTGAAATTGGGTTTTCGAATGTGTTAATGCGTTTCTAAATGGTCCAATTAGAATCCTATCTCTACTTATTAACCCTTTATCTACTGACGGTACTTATAAGTACCATTAAAATAATTTGTTATAAAATTCATTTAATACATCGATTAGTTGTAATGCAGTTTTGAATGAGTTATAGAAGCATTACTTTATCTTGTTCCAAAAGTATTATGGGCTACACAAAACAAAAATATTTTTAAAAGGATGATTTCTTTTGCCTTCCCATCTTTTCAGCTCTCTTAGCGTTGCGGGTGGGGGCGGAGGATTTTTCATTTCCAAAATATTTCTCTATTTCTATTGTAAGAACATTATATTTGCACATTTCCTAACTCTACAAAATACTAAGAAAAATATTTAAAATAAAAGACTTGAGTGGGGTTATAAATAGTGCACAAAATCCCTATAAATTCAAATTTAATTAATCCTTCAATCCTTCTAAAATCCTTCTAAAATTTACTAAATGATTATGTAAATCTTCTAATATGGTTTCAAAAATCCACGAAAAATGCTTTAGAAGATAAAATTTTCATGAATTCATAATTCAGTACATAAAGGGTTAAACTGTGAAGTTTTGTTAAATTCTGAATGCATTGGAAAGTGTTTCATAATCTGTGTTTGAAGCATGATTTTTTCATTCTTGTTATAGTGTATTAGTCGGTTTTAGGATGCTTTCGAAACTCAGTTAAACATTTTCAGAAGCGTAACTGAATTTGTACATGCAAAAGTAACAAAATAATTTTAATTTTGTAATTAATGTGATTGTTGCTAATTTAATATGTTTGTTTGTGAAACAGGTTTGAACATGAAAATGTTTACTTTAGAATGAATAGAATCCAAATAACTTATATTCCAGGTTGAGAAAATGGATTAATACTCTATGAAAACTACCCGGAATCGTTTCCCAAAGACAGTGGTAGCAAAAGAAACGTTTAGATGAAAACAAAATACTTCTGACAATTAAAAACTGTTAAAATACACATAAAAACTACTAAAAATAGACATTTCAAGCTCATTTTCAAAGCTCCTTATCAATACACACATAACGGACATGATGTAACATTTTTACAAAAGAATCTATAATCCATCAGTTAAAGTCAAAACCAAAGTCAAATTCAAAGAGATTAAATTAAATCCATCGGTTAAAGTCAAAGCCAAAGTCAAAGTCAAAGAGATTAAATTAAATCCATCAGTTAAAGTCAAAGCCAAAGTCAAATTCAAAGAGATTAAATTAAATCCATCGGTTAAAGTCAAAGCCAAAGTCAAATTCAAAGAGATTAAATTAAATCCATCGGTTAAAGTCAAAGCCGAAGTCAAAGTCAAAGAGATTAAATTAAATCCATCAGTTAAAGTCAAAGCCAAAGTCAAATTCAAAGAGATTAAATTAAATCCATCGGTTAAAGTCAAAGCCAAAGTCAAAGTCAAAGAGATTAAATTAAATCCATCGGTTAAAGTCAAAGCCAAAGTCAAATTCAAAGAGATTAAATTAAATCCATCGGTTAAAGTCAAAGCCAAAGTCAAAGTCAAAGAGATTAAATTAAATCCATCGGTTAAAGTCAAAGCCAAAGTCAAAGTCAAAGAGATTAAATTAAATCCATCGGTTAAAGTCAAAGCCAAAGTCAAATTCAAAGAGATTAAATTAAATCCATCGGTTAAAGTCAAAGCCAAAGTCAAAGTCAAAGAGATTAAATTAAATCCATCAGTTAAAGTCAAAGTGATCAAATTAAAACTGAACCTTCAATCCGTCAGTTACCGATCCGTCAATTACAAAATCCGAATCTGCAATCCGTCAGCTTTTTCACCCAGCTGGGTGAAAGAGCTCCACCAGATTCGTCCGGGATAGCTCAGATGGCAGAGCACTGGCGGCTTCAGCCAGGAGATCCCTGGTTCGAATCCTGGTCCGGACATTTTTCGCCCAGTTGGAAATTTACAACTAATATGATTTGTTTACCAATTTAGAATAATTGTGTTAAAATTAATCTAGTGAAAAATTCTATGTCAGTCACCGGTGACTGACGTGGCGCTTAACGTGTTAATAAATATCATGTTCGAGATTAACTCGTTTTTACTCCGATTAATTGACTGAAGCAGAAATTTAAGATGAAAGTCGAAGTTGGTATAGTATTGAACTAATAATATTGAAGTATTAACATGCGTAACTACTTTTTGAAATATTAAGATGTATGAGATAGAAGAAAGTTTTGGGATTGGCACATCCAACTAGTTTTTCCTTTCCTGTTGTCAAACAACTCCGTTTGAAAAAATATTTTCTCAGACATTAGAATACATCATTTTAAGCATGTAAAAAATAATTTTTAAAATTTGAAACATAAAATTAACTAGTCGGATGGAGCAATCCCAAAACTTTCCTCCATCTCATAAATGTTAATACTTCAAAATTCACTACCGCAGTGCCAAAATTAAATGGCAATTGATGCCCATCGTGAGGATTGTAAAGGTATGAAATTCTGTGCATTAATTCTTGAGCTATGGCTATCTCTAAAATCGTGTAAATCCTTCAAAATGCATCATAACAACGTCACTTGCTGAGTGATTAACATTAAATACTAATCAGCAACAAATTTAGTCAACGTCTAACTGAATCCTAAGTTAGATGAAAATTCGTGCATAAGTTCTTAAGATAGACCTATTGCGAAAAAATACAACATACCACCACACCCTGTTGGACGATTTACAGCAAAAGGTAAACAGTACCAATTCACATCAATGCTTAACTGAATCTGAAATTTGATGAAAATCCGTATATTAATTCTTGAGATAGAGCTATTGCGGAAATCGTGAAAATGCAAAACAGCAACGCCACCTGTTGGACGATTCATACCAAAATGCAAAAATTATCAACTCATGTCAAGGACTAACCTAATCTGAAGTTTTATAGGAATCCGTGCATTAGTTCTTGAAATAGAGCTATTGCGGTAATTCTGAAAGATGCAGCATAGCAGCACCACCTGTTGAGCGATTTACTCCAAAAACTAATCAGCATAATATATCAGGTACTAACTGAATTAAAATTTTTATTAAATTCCGTGCATTGATAGAGCGCTCACAAAATTTGTGTCACACACAGACAGACGAACAGATGACGGAAAGACAGACGGACAGGCAGACAGACAGACTCATAGACAGACATTTTGAAAAAAACATGTTTTCGGAATCTCTGACCCCTAAAACATGCAAATCCATCGAAAACCGGAAATTTCGAAATTTTTCACGAATCCAATACTTTTTTCTTGTAAAGATGGAAGAAAGCAAAAATATATTGGCAAAAGGTACTTTTTTCAATCGTCAATAAACAGATATTATCTGATTGGCGTATTGGCTTAACACTAGAACGTACAGAAATTTTACTCAAGTTTCATAAAAGTATTTGACACCAGAATTTTTATTTAAAATTATTTGACTGATTTATTTAACATAAATCTCCGTGTTTTAAATTTAACTTATTTTATGAAAGAATTTCTTGTTCCAGCTGACATTTAATCATATGGTCGGAGTCGGATCGACTCCTTCCGGGCGTTCTAGTGTTAACATATATGTATGCTTGGCGTTATTAACTTACGAAGACTATTACACTTCTCTCTGTCTGGACCTATTTACTAAAATCATGTAAAAAGAGTACTCTTCGGCGCGAGTTAATATGGCCCTCTCCTGTTGTATTCTTTCATGACTTCCTTTTCAAATTTTTATTAAAATCCTTTTTTTCCCTTAACTTGTTGGAGTTTTTTTAAGTTACCGGGTCTTCCACTATTCATTCCTAATGCCTTAATAAACGCCATCATGAATTTATCGGTCAGGCTGTGAGCCATATTAAAATTTGAACGAGATAAGCGCCAAGTAATGAATCTTCGTTTGCCTATCTATTAAAAATTTAAATAAAAAGGCAAATCTATCATTGTATACAGAAAGTATAATGGCCAGGATAATTAATGACAAGTATCTACTTACAGGCAGATGTAAAAAATACAATTTATGGGTCTTTAATGTTTATACTAGGCGCCAGAGAGCTTAAATTAGATGTTAGATTTTAGATTGCGTAAACAGATTTATAAGGAGTGGCGTTTATCTAAAAACATATCAATAAAAGAATATTATGGCGGGGATAAATATTGCGCTTAAAATAGAAATAAAGAGATATCTTTTGAATGCTATATTTTAACAGAAGAAAGGAAAATAAATTTTGAAAAAGGATAAATTTTGAATAAAAATATAACTTCAATATTGCCATAAATGTATTGTAACTTTTTTTTTCATCAATTGTCCAGTGATGAAATAAGGCTCAAGATAAACATCAAATGCGTATTAAAGAATGTATTAAAAAAACTTCACACGTATTGTATTTTGGATATTTTTTAGGGTTTCGTTCATCTGACGAAACCCTATTCGTCTCACTCCTCTGTCTGTCTGTCTGTCTGTCCGTCTGTCTGTCTGTCCGTCACAGAGCCCGTATCAGAAACTATACATGTTAGAGACTTGAAATTTTGGGTACTTGTAGCTGAACACCTCGCATCAAACAACAAATCCTAAAATTTTGAAAAAGTCGGTAATTAACCGAATTACGGGCTAATTAACTTCTAAAATTAACCAATCCACCTTTTTAACACAGGTTCAAACGGACATTCTCCAAAACTTCGGAGTTTCTCTTAAGGGTTGCCAGTAAAATCAGCCGGTGCACGGTTACCACGGAGGAAATTAAGCCCAAAAATGAAGTGGGCATTTTAAAGCGAAATAGCATATCAAAAAATATTGGTACGAGAAATTTGTAAATGGTATAGACAGACGCGGAAAAAAATCTACTTTCATTTGGTATAAAGTTCACATTTCTGCGTTGGGTATAACGCAAAAAATCCACTAAAAATCGATCGATAAAAATTTAATTTCTGTATTTGAAAAAACAATGAAAAGAGATTTCATTTCGGTGCGAAAGCAGGTGTGCTCAACTTCATACATGACGGCGACCTTGCGGTTTTCGGTAGTGGAATATTTTAATACGAAATTTTAACTTTTTAAATATTAAATTTTTTGATAAAATTTTTTTGACATCCGGACGGGAAATCTCTCGCAGATTTCATACATACCCAGTTCAAAGCGATAACTCAATTAGAAGCTGAGATCAGGGGCGTCGCCATGGGGGGGTATGGGGGGGGGAGCCTCCCCCCCCAATATTTGTGAAGTTGGGAAATTTGAGCTTAGAGTTGGGAAATTCTGGATTTTTGAGACATTATGAAATTTTTATTGTTTTGGTGATTATGTTTCTGACTGAGTACTGTAACAGTAAGCAAGTTAAATTATCAAAAGAAATACAAAAAGAAATCAGCCACACTCAATCTATCATTGTATTTTTCAGTTCTACAAAAATATTATACATCTACCAGACCTAAATTTCTCTACTCCTATCCACCAACAGCTGATTATCCAGTTCCTTTATTTCCTTCAAAACTTTGTTCCTTTCTCAAAAATTTCACCCTTCCTCCCTTTCCCCTCCCAAAAGAGAATTCAGCTATTTTAATCCAAAGGGATTGCAGCTTCTTTTGAAAATTGGAGATCACTTGTAGCACAACAGATAGGAATGTAGTCACCTACTTGAAACACAGGGCAAGAAGATTTGATGAGTTTTCTCAAATTGCACTAATTTTGCGATTTTTGGACAATATTTTACTCATTCGCGTGATTTGTTTGCTCCGAAAATTAGTTAACCCTTCGCTGTCAAGACAAAAGCATTATATGAGCAAATGTGAATATAAGAGGTGGTTAGTTTAGATAAATTTGCCACATTTTACCTTTATTTGTGTGCGGAAATATATATATGTCCTGTTCATTTATATTTATAGGTGTTTATGAAATTTTAAACCAAAAGTCCAGTGTTGTGTGTTTAAAGCTGTTCTAAAAAATGACTATATATCTTAGCACGAAAGAACCCTTCATAATAGGAAAAGAGTTTTCGTGCAAGATTTTGGAGCATCTAAAAATCCTTTCGAGGATGAAAAAGGTAAAAAAGTGGATGATTTGAATTTGGAACAGAAATATGACCATGAAAGCAGTCCATCAACTGAAGAAAAACAATTGACATACAGGATGACATAAACACTGACAGATTGCATTTAAATAAAATTTTGAAGAAATAAAGATTTCCTTGTAGACAAGTTCATAAACAATTATGAATATTAGGATGTGATTGAAGAAGCTGACTTCTGAAAGCACCGTGGGAAGACGGTTTCACCAAATGGAATAGATAAAAATAATAGCATAGCAATGGACATTGATACACATAAGTTTTACAGGGAAGAGTTGTAAGAAATACAAGGAAATTTCGGCAATTTAGTAATGGGCTTAAATGAGAATGTTTCCTGTATTCGATAGCTCACTTTTATAGGAATGTGACTGTACTGTGGTCAATGGATAGATAGTCCACGCTTCTAAAACACAACACAACATTTAATTATTTACATAAAATTCAAAGGAGACTGGCAATGGTTGATACATTGCGCTTACGTCGTAACTTACATGGAGAACAACAACAACAAACTGGCGGGGAATCCTCGCCCGCGCCCCTTCCAGTCCAAAGCGCTTGTAGCGCCCTCTCACAAATTATGATATACGGAGGAAACACTCCCCCGGGGATTGAAATGCAAATTTCAATATACATTAACATATAAATTTGCAAAAAAAAATGTTCACACAAGAAAAATTATAGCATATAACAACTTACATACACAATAATAATACAAGAATAAATTCACTATAACACTAGATTAAATACAGAAATAATATATACATTTTAAAGTTTGCTTAGGGAAAGAAAGGAAATTTGTTACTCAACTGGTAATATACAGACATCTCGGACGTTTCTTTTAAAAATTCGCCCATCTGGTAAGCGTAAATTCACCGTTCGAATTATATTATCCCTTCCCTTAAAAACTTCTACTATTCTACCAACCAACCATTTGGTGGAAGGTAAATTTTCCTGCTTTATTAGTACCAAAGTTCCTTTCTGTACATCATCTTTTTTAAATTTCCATTTCCCCCTCTGTTGGAGATTATTCAAATAATCGCGCTTCCAAAGTTTCCAAATTTGTTGGCTAAATTTGGTGATTATCTGCCATTTTGCCAATCTATTTTCATTAATTTCATCTAACTGAGGTTCGGCGATCGAAGTAATTGGCCTACCGATAAGGAAATGTGAGGGTGTCAAAGTTTCGAAATTTTCAAAATCTGGGGATAGTGGGGTAAGGGGGCGAGAGTTCAAAACTCCCTCAATTTCCGCTAATATCGTTAAAAATTCTTCTAAAGTTAATTTTTGATCACCTATTACCCTTTTCAAATGAAACTTGAACGATTTTACTGCTGCTTCCCAGATGCCGCCAAAATTAGGAGATTTGGGGGGAATAAATTCCCATTTGATACCCTCCTGGGTTAAAAAGTTACACAATTCCTCATCTGGGACACTAACCAGTTTATGCAATTTTTTCAACTCGATGTCAGCTCCAATGAACGTTTTTGCATTATCAGATAGAATTTTGGCACATTTCCCTCGTCTGCCAAAGAAACGTTTTAAACTAGCTATAAAAGCTTGAGTTGTGAGATCTGAAACAAAGTCCAGGTGTATTGCTTTGGTGCATAGACATATATACACTACTACATAAACTTTATTTAATACACCCTTCCTTTGATTTCTAAATTTAATAGAAAAGGGTCCACAGTAATCCAGGCCTGTCACGGAAAATGCAAAATTTGGGGTCACACGTTCCCTTGGCAGATCGGCCATCAACTGGGAGCTGACAACAGGCTTATTTTTGAAGCATGTCACACATTTGTGAACAATTTTCCGGCAATTATTCCTGCCATTAAGTGGCCAAAATTTCTGTCTAACATGGAAAAGCAAGGCTTGTGGGCCTAAATGAAAATACTTCAAATGGAAATAATTTAAGATAATATTTGTTAACTTATGATTGGCAGGCAACACAATTGGAAATTTAGAGTTAGGCGGCAAATCGGCATGCGATAAACGGCCACCAACTCTAATTAATCCTTCATTTCCCAGGAATACATTTAAAGAAGATAATCTACTATTATGCTTAACAGGCTTACCCTTTTTGAGACATTTTATTTCATCTCGAAACTCACCCTTTTGTGCTGACCGAATTAAAAATAATTCGGCTTGTCTCACTTCATCTAGTGTTAGTGGTCCCCTTGTTTTCTGTGGGTTGCGACAATTCTTGTAAAATCTAAAAATAAAACTAATTATACGTATTAATTTTATAAAATTATTAGTCAATGAAAAAATGTGTTCAATTATAGAATGTTCAGTGGTGATAGATAAGGTGGTAAAGTCATGAATATTGTCCACGGAGTCTCCTTTTAGTTCATTTAAATAGATCTCCTGATCTGGAACTACTAGTGATTGTTCGTTGTTACAAATATCTAACGAGTCCTTGAGAAATTCTGGACCAGTCCACCATTTGTGACTCTGAATAAGATCTTCCGATTTTATACCTCTAGTCAGCAAATCTGCAGGATTCTCAGACCCTGCACAATGAAACCACCTGGATGGGTCTGTCAGTGATTGGATTTCTTTGACCCGGTTAGACACGAATGATTTCCACCTATTTGCAGACCCCTTTATCCAATAAAGGGCAATCTGGGAATCGGTCCATAGAAACATAGAAGACGGTCCCTTGCGATCTAGCACCTTCTTCACCTCACAAGTTAGACGCGCTGCTAGTAATGCACCCAACAGTTCCAGCCGGGGTAATGACACCTTTCTCAGGGGTGCCACTCTGCTTTTCGATGTTAGCAATTTAATGGAAGACTGGGTCTTGGAATATATTTGGAGATATATGACAGCACCGTATGCTTTGGGACTGGCATCGGCAAAGGTGTGCAGTATTACTTTATATTCAGAGTCTTCAGGGAACTGAAACACATTTCGAGGAATATTTAGTTGTACTAATTGAGGTAACTCGGAACACCATTGTTCCCACAGCTTTGAAATATCGGGGGGCAATTCTTCATCCCATGTTAAATTCCTATTCCACAATTCTTGAAACAACAGTTTAATTCGTATTGTAAATGGCGATATGAGACCCAAGGGGTCAAAAATTCTACCTGCTACTTGCAGAACGAACCTCTTCGTATTTTTTGCCTTGCACAAAAATTCTACTAAATTATCAATATCGATCATCAACATGTCCTGTTTAGGTTGCCATAACAGTCCTAATACCTTATGTGGTTTATTTTCCTCAAGGGGCTGAGGTAAAGTACTAAACCCGTTCTTCTCCCACGATTCCATTACTACTTCGTTGTTCGATATCCATTTTCGAAAAGTCATACTAGCTTCCTTCATAATTCTGTGTGATTGTTGTGAAATGTTCAGTGCATCTTGTACCGTGTCGCTACCGGCAATGAGATCATCAACATAAATACAACTATCGAGTATTTCGGTTGTCACCGGATATTCCTTCTTAAATTTACTAAGATGTTGTTTTATAGTGGCTGATAGTAAAAATGGGCTTGAGTTCAAACCAAATGTTAGGCGTAAGAATCTGTACATAATAACTTTAAATTCATCACCGTTGACAGGATTGTCATCTATAAACAAGAATCTTAAAACGTCTCTATCTTTTTCGTTGATAGAAATTTGTAAAAAGGCCTTTTCTATGTCGGCCAAAACAGCAATTTTATTTAATCTAAAAAAAATCAACAAATGGAAAATGTTCGGATTTAGGTTACTGCCTGCATCCAAACAGTCATTCAAGGACAACTCACCTGCTTCATGCGAACTCGCATCAAAAACAATGCGACATTTTGTGTATACACTGTCTTGTTTAAATACCGTATGGTGAGGTAAATAAAAAATCGGGTTGTTAGAATTTTCTTCTGACTCAGGAACAATTTCAATAATTTTCATCTCTAAATATTCGTCTAAAATTTTACGATAATTTTCATATAAACTTGTATCACGTTTCATTCTTTTTACGAGAGTAGCGAGCCGTGTTTGGGCTATCTGGTAATTATTGTTTAGTTCTTCCAAATCCCGTTTCCATGGGAGACAGATTTCATATCTGTTATTTATAAACCGCACCTTTTCCCGAAATTTCTCTAAAATATCTTCATTTTTTACATTAACTGGGTCATCCCTAATTCCTATTGTCTCTAAATCCCAGAACACCTTCAAATCTAATTCATCTTGATTTTCTAATAAATAACAATTATATTTAGTTTCGCTATTTTCGTTTTCATCATGTATAACTCCACCTGCAATCCAGCCTAAATAAGAGTTTTGTAAAATTATAGAAGTCTCAGGAATTTTCATTTGACCAGTTAATAACAAATCATAATAAACATCTGCCCCCAATAGCACCTGAATTCGCTGTGGTTCAAAAAACTTTGGGTTAGCATAAACCAAATTACGTGGTAGTTTCAGATTAGAAATATCTACGCCACTCATAGGATTTAAATCAGTTATTTTAGGAACCAAAAACATGTTACAGAATTTTTTAAATGTTCGATCCTTGTTTGAAATTTCGACATGTATTCTGTTTTTAATTTTACAGATTGCATCATTTAATCCGGAAACAACTGACCTTACTTTATATTTATCTAATCCTAATAATTCTGCTGCAGAAAAGGTAACTATAGATATATTACTAGCTGTATCTAAAATAGCAACAAAAGGAAAAAAAAAATCATTTCTTCCCCTCAAATAAACTGTCGCTGTTGAAATCAACGCATTATAGCTGGCGCCGGACACTGTCTGGTTATAATTATTTTGACAGCTCAAGGTCTTCGCATTTGAAATAATTTCCACAGAATTAGTATTTATTTTTTCTTCATTTTTAATCGGAGATGAATTCATGATATGATTACTTTGTTTATTTTCATAACAAGATTTCGAAAAGTTAGCTCCATGAAGTGTGGTATGGTGATCTGAGTAACAAACCTTGCATTTATTATTTAATTTATTACATCGGTTAAGGGTATGAGGAGATAAGCAATTATAACATAATCGTAATTTTCGTATTTGATTTAATCTTTCCTGAACCGGTGAAGCTAAATACTTTTGACATCGAAAAATCAAATGGGGTTGTTTACAAATTGCGCAATTAAGTTTGTCACCTTGTAAAACGAAAGATTTTTGCTTAGAGGCAATTTCAAACCTAGGTTTCGTAGCGATATTGTTTTTTTGTACATTTTCTAAAGCTTGAGCTCTTTTCAGTAAAAAATCAATAAAATTATTCCACTCAGGTAACTCGTTAGAATCAAGAGACATTTCAAAAGCTTTTCTTGATTCATCATCGATTCTTTGTAAAACAAAATACATTAAAATGGATTCTGATAAAGTGTTTTGTTCAAGTTCTAATTGTTTTAAAGCTCTCAAATGGCTCAATAAATTATCTACCAAATTGCGTATTTCTTTCGCGTTTTCAATTTTTATTTTGTTATTACTCAATAATTCTGAAATATGACTATTTACCAATAATCTTTTGTTTTCAAATCGTTTTTTTAAAGCTTCGAATAAGGAAGTATAAGAATCGTCAATATTTTGTAATTGTTTCACAGGCCCGGTTAAGGATGATTGTAAATAATACAGCTTTTGCGCATCATTTAACTCAACGTTACTATCTATTAAAGTGGTGAATTGTAACTTAAAATTCATCCACTCTGTATATCGCCCCGAAAATTGGGGTAGATTAATTGACGGCAATTTGATTTTTGCCTCATTAGAAATGCCTCTATCATTACTATTATTTTGACTTTCAACACTAGAAATACTAGGTTTTATTAAATCAAGAAGGCTTACTTCGATAGCTTCTAACTGTTCTTCGATTTCAGTCAAGGAATTTTCAAACTCCTCTAAATCCTCGTCGGCTATAATAGAGTATGCTTCGTTTCTTAATTCATCAGTCTTCTTTTTCAACGTTTGAAGAGAATTTAATTTCAAATCCAATTCTTTAGGGCCAAGTTTCGATTTCAATGCATTCGATATTCTGGTTACCTGGCCGCGTATATTTCCTCGTTTCCGATTAAGAACCACAGTTCCTGAAATCGCTGGAGTAGCAACAGACATTGTACTCTAAATTCTGTAAATAAATAACCCGAAATATCTCCGAAATATCCAAGGGCTTGATTCTTCACAGTGTTCTAAATGAGCGCTGCGGCTCGTACGACCAAAAAAACTTTGTATTCGATAGCTCACTTTTATAGGAATGTGACTGTACTGTGGTCAATGGATAGATAGTCCACGCTTCTAAAACACAACACAACATTTAATTATTTACATAAAATTCAAAGGAGACTGGCAATGGTTGATACATTGCGCTTACGTCGTAACTTACATGGAGAACAACAACAACAAACTGGCGGGGAATCCTCGCCCGCGCCCCTTCCAGTCCAAAGCGCTTGTAGCGCCCTCTCACAAATTATGATATACGGAGGAAACATTTCCTATATCAGGAGAATATTGCACCAATACATTCCATATTTAAATTACAATTGTGCAAGGCAAATTTGAGTATCACTAACTTAGAAAAGTTAATAATGTTTCCACCTGGATATGAGAAACCGTATGTTCATGACTTGCAGAGTCAAATAGCAATAAACCAAATCCCAACTCACTTAACAAACCTTTTACTCATGCCATGAAATTCAAAGCTATTTGGGTCACATTGTCAAACTATATACTCGTACCTTAACATTCACAGCAGCTTATCTTTTTGGCGTTGCATTTAATGAAAGAATCTTTAGTCAAATAAAAATTTAAAAAAATATATATTGCAAGCTACAATGAGGTCTGACAGACTTGACAGCCTAATGCTTTTAAAATGTGAAAGTGAAATAGTGGATTTTATTAAACTGGGCGATGTTAGGTTAGCTTCATCAGGGTTAGATTCTTTGAAGACCAAAAGAATTGATGTTAAATGAAAACAATTCGGATGTGCCAATCCCAAAACCTTATTCTATCCCATACATGTTAATACTTCAAAATTTGCAATCACAATGTTAAAATTAAATAACAATTCTATGCCCATAATAATGAATTCTAAAGGTTTAATTATGTGCATTTAATTTATAATTCGTTTAATTGTGTGCATTTAAAAAGCAGATAGAAGCATCGCATTTTTCAATCATTGAATTTCGACACCCATGCTCTTAGATGTCTGCAACCAAAATTCCAAACTCAAAGAGCTCAAAAGTGATACCTTTGGACAGTATACACCCAAGCCCAATAAGGAAGTGTAACCGAATATGAAGTTTGACTAAATTTCCGTGCATTAGTTTTTCAGATATAGCTAACGCGAAAATCGTGAAAAATGCTGCACAGCAGTGCCATAGATATATACAAAAACCTAATAAGCACTAAATTATGTCAAGGTTTAACAGAATATGAAATTTGATCAAATTCTGTGCAACAGTTTTTGAGATATAACTATCGCTAAAATCATGTAAATCGTGAAAAATACAGCATAGCAGCGCCACCTTTTGGGTAATTTACACCAAAAACTAATCAGCATTAATTTTTATCAATGTATAACTGAATCTAAAATTTTATAAAATTCCTCGAATTTTAGTTCTTGAGATAGAGCACCCACAAAATTTGTGTCACATTCACACAGACAGACATTTTCTAAAAACAGTCAAATCATGTTCAGGACCTTCTAAAACGTATCAAACCGTCGAATACCAGTTGTAGAATTTTTTTACGAATTCAATACTTTCGTCTTGTGAAGACAGAAGAAAGTAAAACGCGTGTTTGTTTTTTTATTAAACAAACCAATAATTAGAATTTTTATGTTTCTAGTTTCAAAATTTTTCTTTGGAAAGGAATTTTTTATGCATAAGCTTCATTATCATTATTACACACTTTGTCATCACTTTTACATCACTTTAGTTGAAAGTTGGAGGAATTTGTTTTAAGTTGGGAAATTTTCGAACTCTCCCCCCCCGAAAAAACATCTGTAGCTACGCCCCTGGCTGAGATATTAATTATTATTTAATTAATCTGTTTCATTTCTATCTAATGAATAGAATAAAATGAAGGCACGTGCTTTTTTAACCATGAAATTATTTAAATTAGGAAATCTAACAATTTGCGTGAGGTTTTTCGACGCCGCTCTATGAGTCAAGTATAACTTATTCATTATAAGAAAGTTTGTAAGTATTCATACCACTATTTTAGAATAGTAATTTCTGCAAATATCTTAAATTATTGGTTGAGATCGCCGCTCGATCTGGTTGAAACTTTAAAATAGTTTATAACGCATAAGAAAAATTGTAAAAAAAAATGGAGTGTGATATTTCGAGGGGAGACTAGCGTGCTTCGCCCGCTATCGTATAATTTGTATTTGCAAGGTTTGGGTAAATGGAAAGGAGGGGGGAGGGAAATGCTTTTGATTAAATATCCCAACAGAGTTTCGTTCTGATGCACTTTTGTTATGAATAGTGTGCGCTCCCTGGTGGTGGAATGTGGAACTAACATAAAGCGATTTTGTTAAAATTAGGACTAGCATGCTTCGCCCGCTATCGGTTTATTTCAGTCCGTGCGAGGCTGATGTAAAATGAGATGCATTCTTCCAGCGAAATTGAAAAGCGTGCTTCGCCCGCTGTCGCATAATTTTATTTTGTTAGGTTTGTGTCAATGGAAAAGGGGGAGGGAGGGAACTACTTTTGATTAAATATACCAGTTAGTGCGCATTACAGATATTATTATGACAAAGACTAACGTGCTTCGCCCGCTACTGCATAATTTGTATTTGTTAGGTTTGTGTGAATAGAAAAGGCGGGGGACTACTTTTGATGATAAAGACTAACGTGCTTCGAAAATCTAATAATTTGCGTGGGATAATTGAACAGCGCTATGAAATAAGTATAACTCATTCATCATCAGAAAGTTTACAAGTATTCATACCACTATTTTCGAATAGTAATTTCAGGAAATATCTTAAATTATTGGTTAAGACCGCCACTCGATTTGTTTGAAAATTTAAGATAGTTTATAACACATAAGAAAAAGTGTAAAAAAGAATGAAGTGTGATATTTCGAAGAGGGGGAGTGGAGCTAGAATTATTTTTAAAATCTTAGCGTTTGTTACCGCAGACCGCCACCATCTGGACCATGCATCTACGGAAAGATTGCGTAAAGGAGTTTCGTTCAGATATGCTTTTGTTAAAAATAGAGTGCATTCCCTGGTGGTGGAATGTGGAACTAACATAACGTGATTTTGTTAAAATTAAGAAATCTAACTAAGATATTTTACAAGATAAAGTGTAAAAAAGAAAGGCACGTGAAATTTCGGGGAGGGGGGGGAGGCGCTAGATTTCTATTTAAAAAGTTAGCGTTTCTAACCGTTTTATCTATTTTTGAGGGAGTCTTGAGATATACGCTACTTATTTAATATAATATTGTCTAAAGTTTAGTTACCACTATTTCCGAATAGTAATTTCAGCAAATATCTTAATTTCTTATTAAGACCGCCACCACCTCGAGTAACATATCTCCTTATAGGTTGTTTAACGGAGTTTCCTTCCGATACAGTTTTGTTAAGCATAGAGTGCGCTCCCTGGTGGTGGAATGTGGAACTGACATAACGCAATTTTGTTAAAATTAGGAAATATAACAAGGCGATCTGTTTGAAACTTAAAGATAGTTTATAACACATAAGAAAAAGTTTATAAAAATGGCGCGTGAAATTTCGGGTAGGGGGGAGGGGTGTTAATTTCACTAATTGATTTATTTCTATTATATACTTATTTTAAAAGACAGTCACGTGATGTTTCATTGCAGTATACTTCTGAACGGTGTCCGATTTTTAAAAATACAGCATAAATGTTACTTATGCCAGATAAAAATGTCAGAAGTATTGATACCACTATTTTCGAATAGTAATTTCAGTAAATATAATAAATTCTTGGTTAAGACCGCGACCCCCTCGACTAGCATATCTCCTGATAGGTTGTTTAACGGAGTTACGTTCAGATACAGTTTTGTTAAGAATAGAGTGCGCTCCCTCGTGGTGGAATGTGGAACTAACAGACCGCGATTTCATTTAAAGTAGGAAATCTAACAAGGCGATCTATTTGAAACTTTAACATAGTTTATAACACACAAGAAAAAGTTTATAAAAAATGGCGCGTGAAATTTCGGGCAGGTGGGGAGAGGTAGAGGTGCAAAATATTTATTTTTTGTTTCATACCGTTTCAGGTGCGTTTTTTATTTTTTACGGAGTCCTCAGATACATGGTACTTATTAAATATAAATATGTCAAAAGTTAAATTACCACTATTTCCGAATAGTAATTTCAAGAATTATCTTAAATTCTTGCTGAAGACCGCCACCCCCTCGAGTAACATATCTAGTGATAGGTTGTGTAAAGGAGTTTCGTTCAGATACGCTTTTGATAAGAATAGAGTGCGCTCCCTGGTGGTAGAATGTGGAACTAACAGACCGCGATTTTATTTAAAGTAGGAAATCTAACAATGCGATATGTTTTAAACTTTAAGATACTTTATAACAAATTATAATGAAGTATAAAGAAGAATGGCGTGTCGCATTTCGAGGGGGGAGGGGGAGGGAGGGGCGCAAACAAAATTAGGAAATATAGCTGGACGATCTGTTTGAAACTTTAGTATAGCTTATAAAACATAACAAAAATTTTAAACATCAGGCCGCGTCAAAAATCATGGTGACCATTACCCCACTTCACCCCCAATGGGGGCACTTTTCTAAATTTGGCAGATACCCTTCATGTAATATATCCAAGCATTTTGAAGGGGGGGGGGGTGGCACGAACAAAATTAGGAAACATAACAAGGCGAATCTGTTTGAAGCTTTACGATAGCTTAGCAAGGGTTTGCCAACATTTAGAAGATGTTCCATGGCGATAAATGTACTGGACATTTTGAAAGGAATATTAAACGAAACCCTTTGTGCGATCTATGATCACACGTACCCACTTGTTTAAATTATATTCTGTTCATCGTGTCAATCGATACTTATTTACATCTTTTTCGTTCAAAGTGTTTACAAATGTATTAGCATTCTTTTCATACCTCGAAATATACTAAAATATTTAACCCTTTGAGGGGCAAGCAATAATGTCTCTGTAATATAGAATTCTCATCGGAATAATCGAAAAAATTTATTTTAAAATAAGATAAAGAAATTTTTCAACATTTCGCTCCCAAAATTAAAAATATAAAATTTAGTTAAAAGTTTCTGGTGCGAATCTTGTTTACCGCCCCTCAAGGGGTTAATGATGCTTTCGCATTTTCCATTTACGCATTTTCTTATCTCATTTAAAAAGAAACGACTTTTGAGATATAAAACAAGGAAATATTATCTACTGAAAAATACAAAACTGTATCATAAATGAATTCGATTAGGAACGTATGTAATTTTTCAGGCTCTTTAAGGTGTGATAATGATTGATTCCCTTTTATCTATAATCCTCTTTCGAAATCCAATTTTGCGTAAGTCTTTAAAAGTGTTTTCGTCACTGACACTTGCTATTCCAAACAGCTGCTTTTAACGAAAAGTCCTTTGTCTGGAGATGTTGTTTTTGTTAATCCTCAACGCATAATCGTTCGGTCAGAAAATAGTCTAGGCTAAGGAAATATTTTAATAGAAGAAGTCTTTTATTTTCGTATATTTACTTTATATACTTTGATGCATTATAGTATGAATGTAAAGAAATAGTACGAACGATAGGTGGTAGACAAACAATTTTGTTATTTAAATTCAAGTTCGTTATTGAGTCAAAATATAGGTTGTTTCACACTCAAACGAACACGAATTTTCATACAAAACTTTAATAATAATATATGATAATAATAAAGGAGGTGGAACCCGTCAAATTTTGACGAGAAATTAAAAAAAAAAGAACTGTTACATTGATTTATAATAAACATACAAAATTTTATCCATAAAATTCCATCAAACATAGGATAGTAGGATTTTTAAAACAAGTACAGTAGAACCTCGATTATCCGAAGTAATTAAGACCGACCCTCTTTCGGAAAATCGAAATTTTCGGATAATCGAGACTGCTTCAGTTTTAAGATTAAGGAGAAATATATGCAATATTTCTTATTATGGTAACAAGCGCTTAATAAAAATAAAGCAATAGCAAAATAGAAACAATAATAAATTACCTGAATTTTAATTTTGAGATTAAATACATTTAACATTTATCACAAGGGTTTGAAAAAATGTTTTGCTTGTCGCAGTTTCAATTGTCTTTGCTTTGAAGCTCTATCACGGAGTTTTTAAATATTAATAGTCCACCAGTATCATAGTCTTTCTGCTGCTCCAGCCATGCCAAGCCAAAATTTTTGAAAAACATTCAAAAGCTTCAGAATTGCTAATTTCTTCGTTTCATTCCGCAGCTTACGGAAACTGAAGTTAAATTCAATGGTACTCTAAGAAAGTGGATCGAAAATATTTATATGTACTCGTAGTTCGGAAAAGACCGCTAAGGAATATGATAGTTAAAAAAAAAAAAGGCTTTCAAAATGGATTTTTCACACGAGGAATGTAGTAGTAAAAAAAAAAAAAAAAGCTTAAAAAATTAATTTCAGTTAACCGAGAGTTTCGGTTAAAAGAGGTTCTACTGTATTACTTTAATCTAAAGTTACCAAAATAGTATTTCCTTATAAACTGTTCCAAATTATTGAAAAAAATTAAGCTTTATTCGTATACTTAGTTAGTAAAATAGGATCAAGATAAGTAAATAGGGTGAAATTATCAACTGAGGCACTTATGCTACGTATTACGGAACGCCAGATCTGAAAATATTTTTTTTACTCTGGCACAATCATAGATTTTGTTTTCAGCATAAAATCTAAACCTTGCGGCATTGTCATCACCTCAAAATTTACTTACGCACCCCTCATATTCGTTTTCACTAATTTAAAACTATTTTTACGCACAACAGGTTATTGCTAAATATTTCTCCAAACTTGAAGTCGCGCTAATCAGCTACAACTTTGCATATCAACATTCGCACACTTGACTTGAGGTTCTAATCTCAGTACTAACGAGTAAAAATTTCAGAAATGTATGCGTTTTTAGACGCATTTGTGATAAAATATATAGTTTTATCATAGTTTATAGATCACTCTATTTCACTACATGATGATGACTATAGAATGAAGCATTTATCGCTCATCGACTGTGAAATTTCGCAAACCCCTTCGTCTCTCAGCCAGACTGATTAGGCGCCAGTTTCAGTGTGGCACGCAGATACAAATCTGTATATCATATACAGGGCTGCTCTAAGAGTTCGGATAATTTTCCGATTGTAGATGGGAATTGCTGAAGTTGGTTTTTAGGTGCGTTCGTAATTATATAAATACGTAGCACCTATAGTCGTCGTGCAGTTCATCTCTCCGTCCGTCCGTATATAACAGAGCAAAAACTACCCAACCGAATGGGCTGAAATTTTAAATATATGATTGTTGCAAAATTTTGGCAAGCCATTTCAAATTTTATGAAAATCGGATGTATAGTTTAATTACAGGGACAGTCAAAATTTTTCCGTTACATTACAGTAGGGATGCACAACCTGTGGCCCGCGATGGGTTAACAAGTGGCCCGCGAATTTTGTCAATTTATAATTGGCAAAAATTGCAATTTTTGACCATAGATTGCAGGAAAAAATCATGAATTTCGCCAATTTGCCGCGGAAAACAATTGCAATTTTCGTCAGCCAGTTAAAAATCTCCCCGATACCATTTTTATCAATATAGGAAATTCCCGGGTTGCAAATTTTGTCAGCCGCTAGTCGAAAAATACCTGGAATTTCATCGATCGGGTTCGGAAAAATCGCGTATTTCGTCGATCGGCTAAACAGTCACGAATTTTGTTAATCGAGCACGGTAAAATCGTGAATTTTCTCAGTTTATCGCGGGAAAAAGTAATGAATTTCGTCAATTTGCCGCGGGAAAATTGCAAATTTCGTCCGTCCTTTAAAAATTGCGAATTTCGTTGACTGAAAGTTTTGTCTATTGGGAGCGGAAAAATCGCGAGTTTCGTTACCGGGTGCAGTAAAATCAAGAGTTTCGTTAATCAGGTACGAAAAAATCGTGAGTTTCATCAATTGGGCTCGGAAAAATCGCGTGCTTTGTCCATCGCGCGCGGAAAAGGCAAGTGTTTCGTCGACAACGCGAGGAAATGTCACGAGCTTCGTCAGTTTATCGCAAAAAGACGTGTATTTCGCCAATTTGCCGCAGGAAAATTGCAAATTTCATCAGTCATTTAAGATATGCGAATTTCGCCGATCAGGCGTGGAAAAATCGCGAGTTTCGTCGATCGAGTGTGGAAGAATTGCGAGTTTTGTCGGTCGGGCATGGTAAAATTGTGAATTTCATTGATCGGCTGTGGAAAAAGTGCGAGTTTCGTCAGTTTATTGTGAGAAAAAGTCGGGAATTTTGCCAATTTGCCAAGGGTTTCAGTCGGTTAAGAATCGCGAAATTCTTAGACTGGGCGCAGCAAATAGCGAATTTCGTCTACAAGACACGAAAAAATTGCGAATTCTGCCGATGGGGTGCGGGAAAATCGCGAATTTTGTCGATCGGACATGGAAAAATCGTGAATTTTGTCTATCGAACGCGGGGAAATTGCGAAATTTGTCGATCGGGAGCGAAAAAATCGGAAATTTTGTTGATCGGGCAGAGGAAAAATCGTGAATTTTGCCAATTAAGTGCGATAAAATTGGAAATTTCGTCGATCGGCTACGGTAAAATTGCGAGTTTCGGCAGTTTATCACGAGAAAAAGTTGTGAATTTTGTCAATTCGACACGGGAAAAAATTGAAAATTTCGTCAGTCAGTTAACTATCGTGAATTTCGTGGACTGGGGGGAGGAAAAATCGCGAATTTCGCTGATAAGGAGTGGCAAAATCTCGAATTTTGTCGATCAAGCGCGGGAAAATCTAAAATTTTGTTGATCGGCTGCAGAAAAGTTGAGAGTTCCATCAATTTAACTTCGTTCAAAAAGTTCACATTTTTTTCGGAAACTAGGATTATTTTCACTCCTTGAAAATAATCTTTGCTATTTATCTGTTATATATACAAACATAAATTGTTTATATATCCTTGTCAACTGAATTGGGTATGGTATGTTGACTGGGTTGGGGAACCTAAAGGGGTAAAACTGCCACTCCTCTGAAACTATGTTTTTAGAGACCACAGATCTCTACACCTCCCGAAATAGAATTATCTCTGTGTTACTGATGTGGCCCTCGACAACCCAGGAATTTTTGTAAGTGGCCCGTCTCTTAAAAAGATTGTGCACCCCTATATTACAGGGATTGGGGAAAAAATATTGCAAGTGCATTTTAATGATGTTACAGAATATGCACTTAATGAAGTGCAAAAAAATATACATTCAGTATACAATATGAGGTGCAAAAAATAATTATAAAATTAGTTATAGTACGAACGCACCTCATTTGCCACGTTTGACGAGCAATTTCCAACTTGTTTAAATGTGTTATGCATTGACAAATGATTCAATTAGACATCCTATTTCAACTTATTAAACGGTGAAGTTTTGTTACATTAGTCTGAATGTGTTGGAAGGTGTTTCATAATCTATGCTTGACGCACGATTTTAGGTAGATTTCGTAAGAAATACTACCTATTGCAGCCGTTACCATGGTGCGACTTTTGAAAAATTCCTTCATAACTTTTCATTACATGACCCCAGGAACCCAAAACCACCCCCACCTAAAAAGTTTATATATATATATATGTATGTATGTATGTACTAAATTTTATCCGCACGATAAAAGTCGCAATTATGCACGGAACGTCTTCAAACTCGCCAACAACTTTAAGATGGCTAATTTCTCGGCGGGGATTAAAAATGAGCAAAATCGTTCCAAGGGAATGGGAATTGGGAAGGTTAAAAATTTTCAATATCATCTTAACATGATTCTGATAAAACCAGCTTTTACACAACAATGGCAGGAAAAAATAAATATTTTTTGTTATAGCTGTTGCCAACAATTAAAAAAAAGCAATAGAATTATCACCACAACATTTGCTTTTCTAATGCAATGTTTTCACGTGAAAAATTAAATTAGATAAACCGTTTGACGAATTGAAAACAAATTGAAAATTACGCCATAAGTTTTCTAGAGCAAGATTTCTGCGTGAAAATTCAAAATGAAATAAATAGTTTGACGAATTGAAAACAAATTGAATATTACGTCATAAGTTTTCTAGAGCAAGATTTCTGCATGAAAATTCAAAATGAAATAAATAGTTTGACGAATTAAAACAAAATGTTGCGTCATATTGAAAATATAATGCAGGTGAATATGTAACGTCATGTGAGTTTTAAGAAACGTATTAAAACATGATAAAAACCCGAGTATGGAAATATTAACATATTTTAACACTTTCAGGTTCTCTGAATTTGATTTAGCCATTTTTAAACCTATTGCATATACATGCGTGTGTGTATTTGTGTATATTAGAATTTTCACAAAATGTTTAGCTCCCTAGAGCTCATTCTTAGCGAAGGAACTGGGTTATCTTTAATCTTGATTTAAGTTTTGTTGGTGAATTTAGTACTTAACTTCGAAATCTACCTCCGCCTGTAGGCCCGAGCCGGCAGGGATTTTTTCTTTCTTATTTCACTTATAAAGTTACATTGATTCTGCATGATGCAAAAGAAAAAAAAAATTGATTTTTATTATAAATCATGCAATATTTCTAATAATAAGTCTGTACGCAATATGTGCTTTGAAATGTATAAAATATATATTCGGTTAAAAAATTTCTTTCTACTTCGGAAAATGGTTTTAAACGAAACACCTTAAACAAATAACGGATGTTATTTCCAAGCTTCTAGAACGGTTATCGTAGCATATAACGGTAGGTATGACCCATAACACGCTAAAGATTTTGTGCTTAATCTCTTTCAGAAGTGTTTTAGATAATATAAATATTCATGATGTTAAATGCAATGTCAAGATTTAGTTTGTAAAAGTCAGTTTGGTGGCAGAAAACTAACTCGTTAATAAACATCGTTGTCTTTTAATGAGCTTAAGATATGTCTTGCAAAGAGCTTTTGATCATCCTTCGAAGCATTTTAAAAGTTTATTAGTAACTATTTATAAAACATAAGTAACTGTTCAAACGAACAATATTTTAAATATTGGGTTTGTGGAAGCTGAATATTTTTTCTGAGAATCGTACTTAAAAAAAAGTAACTTTAAATGTATTTAAAATAAGAATTATTTATCATACATAGACTACAAATGATTTCCAAAATATATATACGTTGCATTTAAATTAGTTTAATTGTATTTTTAATAAGTAAACTAATAGTTCTTTTTTTACAATAAAACAGATTCAGTTTATAAAGATATAATGTAACAACTGTGTTATATTTCTACTTTTAAAAAATATATAGGCATTTTTAATTTTTAAGAATATGCTAATCGAAAAAAAAAATAGTATTTTAAAAATGAAAAAAAGAATGAAAAAAAAAACACATCTTAGATGTTAAAAAATAGCAAATGCTTCTGAATATTAAACAAAGAGTTGTATTCGCAAAGTTTAGGAAATATTTTATTTCCAATTTTAATACTTTTTATTCACGTTTTTTAAGCAAAAAGTAAAAAAAAAAAAAACTGACTCCAGTTCCGCCTATTTGTGTAAATGAATTCCATCTTTAAAGACTTAATAGTTATATACAGGCTGAGTCAGCTATTTGAGAACAAAATAACGCCAGCTTTCAACCTAAACAGACACTAAGAGATAGAGCACTTTTTTACATTTTGACATTCTGCACAGGTGACCACATAAACAATGTATGTCATCATTCACTCAAACCATTGTCAGCCGCAATAACAGCTTCTACATGCTGCCGAAAACAATCGGATGTTTGTTGGAAAATTTGCCATTCAATACAAACAGCTGCCCTGAGGGCCGCAACAGTGTTGTGTGGATGCCTGCTGTAGTCTCTCTTAACCATGCCACATAGCTAATAACCAGTAACTAGTCGGATTAATATCAGGGGAGCTGAGGGGCAACAAGTTGAAGATAACATGGTCATGAAAGTTTTTGGACCTTCATTATTAGGTTGCATGAACTGTAAGGGATGGTGCAGAGTCTTGTTGAAAAACGTAAGGCTTCCCACGTGTTACTGAAGTAATCCAGAGCTTTTACACCTCGGTATAAAAAACGGCTTTTACTCTGGCACTTTGCTGAAACGTACAGAGGTGTGAAAATTATTAGAATAATTGTGAAATTTGCATTAAAATTTTGTTATATTATAGAAATAATACATTATTTAAAAAATATTGATACATTTAATATTTAGTGTGCATCCTCTTTTTTTTATTATTAAAGATTCGATACATCTTGGTATACTTTGTATGAGCTTTTGTTTTTGGCAATTAATTCGTATTTCGTTTTCATGATGCCAAATTTGGATAAGTCTTTTTATCAGACCAGTCTTGCTTGTGATGTTGCGTTTCTTTAATTTTTAATTAAAGAAAACACTTCCATGGCCTGGAAACAGTCCAGATATGAACCCCATAGAGAATCTTTGGGCCATTTTAAAGAAACAAAATTAAAGAAAGGCAGCATCACAAACAAGAATGTTCCGATAGAAAGACTCATCCAAATTTTGCACCATGAAAACGAAATATTAATTATTTACCAAAAACTCTTACAAAGTATGCCAAGCCGCATAGAATCTTTATTAAAAAACAAGAGAAGGCACACTAAATATTGAATGTATCAATATTTTTAAATAAATGTATTATTTTTTAATATAACAAGATTTTATTGTAAATTTCACAATTATTCTAATAATTTTCACACTTCTGTAGAGGCGTTAGGTCGTCTTGGCTGCTCACGACCTCCGCAGAATCATCAGTGAGGCTGGGAACTTTCTTCGCATGACGGTTGGAACCTGTTCGGAGATTTTAGACAGCCATCTATCTTTTTGCAGTTCACTTTTTGGTGGCTTCATGGTGATTTTGATGGTGGCTTCATCAATCTGCAACTCCCTAGCGATTGACCTCATCGGCTTCCTAGGATTTTCATCGATATGCATTACGAATTCCGGCGTCTTGCTAATTTCATGTCGTCGACAATGTCATTTGCTGTATAAAACGGTTGCCACATCAAACCTGGCAGCCTTCAGTTTTATCCTTACTTTAACAAGTTGGAAATTGCACGTCAAACGTGGCAAATGTGGTGCGCTCGTACATTAACTAATTTTATAAATATTTTTTGCACCACCGATTGTACTGAATTTATATTTTAGTGCACTTCATAAGTGCCTATCCATTTCATTCGGTTCGAAAGGCTGTAACATCTTTAAAATGCATTTGAAATAATTTATTCCCATTGGCCGTCATGTAACGGAAAACTTTCGACCGTCCCTGTCATTAAACTACACATCCGATTTTCATAAAATTTGAAATGGCTCGACAAACTTTTGAAACAATTATATATTTTAAATTTCAGACCATTCGGTTCGGTAGTTTTTGATCTGTTATATGTGAACGGACGGACAGACAGACGGATCGAACGACGACTATAGGTGCTACGTATTTATATAATTACGAAGGCACCTAAAAACAAATAACCCAGCGAGTTTCGAGAATGCAGCAGTCTTTAAAGCGGATTGTTCTTCAGCTAGTGGGACAATGACAGCATGTCTCTTCATTTCCCCAGTTAGTCTAGCTAGGTTCTGGCATGTTTCCATGTAACATAAAAGGATTTATAATCATGATGAACAAAGTGGTATTTCACGTGTAATGTGTGTTTTCAAATACCTGCCGCACCCTGTAATACTAACCGCCTGCGTGTGAAATTGAAAATAACTCCCACGATTGATTAGCATACAATCTTTTAGTAAAGAATAACAGTCCTGCTTTATAAATGATTTCATGAACTCGTTTTTTGTACTGTAAAATACTCGATGAATAAATCAAGTCTTTGATAGGCATGATTTCTCGTGAGTCATCATAATGCAGATTACTTAGATGATGTATTGAAAATATATTTTTTACATTTAATAATGTATTGTCTCGCCCAAATCCATAGCCAAAAAAAAAAGAAAGAAAGAAAACAAAAGAGAAATTTTTCTGACTTCATTTCCGTTTGTTCTATCTGAAGGAATTATGCCCTTAAATATTTAATACTTATATAGTATTCAATGTAAAAGGCGAAATTGGAAATAACTCCCAAGACTGATTAGAATACGAACTTTGAATGAAGAGAAACAGTTCTGTATGCTAAATGATTTGATGGACTGCATTTTTGTAAGGCAAAATATTTGATGAATAAATTAAGTGTTTAATAGGCATGATTTCTCGAACGTCGTCATGATGCAGATTACTTAAGACTCAGGAATCAGTCTCAGGATACTTAAAGCTTTAAATTTTTCGAAATTTAATTTTTTTTAGATTTTAAATTTCTATCTTTTCTGAACATTTTAATATAATTGTTTCCTTGAAATTTCCATTTGAACAGAAGTTATGGCTTTTGGATCTATACCTGCTCAATAGCTGAAGCGGCGTTTCCGAAACTTTGAAGTCTTTTTTTTTTTTTTTTACAAATGACGTTTTTGAGCATAATGCTCAGTATATCTGAAAAACTTCTGAATACTTTTTCATGAAATTTTCAAAAGATATGTTTCATGTTAGTCTGTAGAAACTGAACCTAAAATTTCCTTTTTATTGTTAATATATATATATATATTAGGTGATTACACTGTTGAAATTTAAAAATTTTGGTATTAGCTAAATGCAGCATTGCATTAAAGATATAAAAAGGCTTTAAATACACATTTATTTAGGTTCAGGGTAATTATTACAATCTGAAGTATAAGTAGGCACAAAAAATTTCATTCAAGTTTTAAAATTTATTTTGTAATCCTGCGCGCTCCTGTTATGCCAATTTTGTGCTCGTCAAATATCTAACAATTTGGTGCTCCCTGTAAATGCTAATTCTGCATCTTGCAATTTTTTAAATACATGAAATGAAAGAACATGCTTATATCTTTCATTCCAATAAAAATTGTCTCTTAAAATCATATACATGTTAAGATATTAACCCCTTGAAGGGCACCAGTATATTATATATACCACTTAATTTTAATTTCCAAATGCCACATTGATACCAGAATTTTGAAATTAAGTTTCACTTTTGATATGGTAGGCGAAGAGAAAAATTTACTTCCTTTCTTATATAAATTTGTTCATAAATCCCGGTGTCATTCAATCATTTTGACATTTTAGCAACAGAAGTGCTTTGCTCTTCAAAGGGTTAAATGTTGAAAATGGTCTCTTTTTTTTAATTTTTACCAATTTTAAGAGACCCCTTAACAGCTGTATTTTAAAGAAAAAATATTTTTTATTTAATAATTTTCTGTTTCACCTAAATCCATAGCAAAATAAATAAATAAATAAATAAATAAATAAAATAAAATAAAAGGAAAAAAAAGAAACGAAAGAAAAAAGGAAAAGAAAAAGAAAAATATGTCGAGATATCGGGGGAATCGAGTTATCGTTATCCTAATGTGTTAACAAAATAATTTTGTTTGTTAAAATTGTAATCACAATTAAAATAATTGTAGTTAAGAAACCGAGTGTGAAAAAAAAACATACTTGTTATATAAGGGTGTTCTCAAATCCAAAAGGGCAACTTTCTGACATAAGTTTAAATTTATTTTTGTTCGAAAATGCATGAAACTAGATGGTGTTGCTGTTCAGAAACTATATCATTGAGCTGTTTTTTCCGTTTTTTTTCCAAACGCAACAGATCTTTCAGAAAATAGTGTCAAAGTAAGCATTTAAACCGAATTTCCGCGCGAAGGAAGAAAGAGCACCCAAGAGCGGGCGAATAACGTGTTTGTCACGTGATCAAAATGGGTTATAACTGAATAGGTAATGGACTGATCTAAAAATGGAAAAACAGTGCAATTCCAAATCGCTTCCATGACCAGGCTTTCCAATTTTATACCTTTCCGATAAAAATGAATTTGTAAATGTGTGAAAACTTTTCGCGCTTGTTGAGCAGAGCAGTTAAGAACAGCCTTAAAGAATAAAACATCCTTCTGAATATTAAGCAAAAAATTAATTCTATTCCCTAAGTTTATTAAGAAATATTTAAAAACTATTTTCAACTTTATTACATTTTATTCATTTTCTTCTTAGATGAACGTAAAAAATTGTTTTCTGACTTCATTCCAACTTATTCTATCTGAAAGAATTTTGAGCTTAAAGACTTAATAGTTATATAATGCTAACCACCCAAGTGCGAAATTGGAGATAACTCCCAAGATTGATTAGAATACGAACTTTGAATGAAGAGAAACAATTCTGCATTTTAAATGGTTTGAAGGATGGGTTTTTGTAACATAAAATATTCGATGAATAAACGAAGTCTTAAATAGGCAGGATTTCTCGTGAGTCATCATAATGCGGATTACTTAGAAGATGTATTCCAAAGAAAATATATTTTACATTTAATAATGTGCCGTGCCACCAAAATCAGTAGCGAAACCAAATAAGCCAAAATAAAAGAAATGAAAATGTCAGTCAGCACGGCCCAATTCCTCAAAAAGCATTTCTATTACATCATATTAATACATGGAAATTATTCCAGAGAGAAACATTCGCCTTGCATACAACATTTCAAATGAAAATCAAATTTCAAAGTAATTGCTTAAGAGGCGCAAAGGCTAGCATAGTGAAAAAGGTTCCATGCCGGGACTCGAACCCGGGCCATCAGTATAACTCACTGACTTCTACCGACTAAAACTAGTACTTTGAAATTTGATTTTTATTTGAAATATTACATCATATTAGATATTAATAGAACATATATACCTCAAACTTTTATTTAAACAAGTTCATCTACAGAAATGAAAATAACAAAAAGAAATAAAAACGTAAATGTTTCAGGCTTTAAACAAGTCATCCATCAGTACAAATATCAATTGAGATCAGCAATTAACATAAATATAATATTAAAATAATAATTTTTTTTCTTAAACTTGGAGGCTATGCCCCCTACAATCTACGCTCGCCAATCCCTATTCAGACACCGCTGTCTCTAAAAACACCCTAATTTGATAGGCTTTCAAAAGATTACGGCAGATTGAATTATAATTAAAAAACCAGTAGAGATTGGGAGAATTTGAAGGTAAAATTAGCTGCTGTTAAAAGATCCAATGACTGTTTTCGTATTTGAATGCATAAGATCATTTAAACATTTGAAAATAAGCTAATATAAGAGGAATTAGGGAAACAGAGTCTTTGTCTCCTGGTGTATTTTAACAACGCTATAAGAAATTTGTTTTAAATAAGACATTTTAAATATATCGTTTAAACTCTGAAATAATTTTCACCAACGTTTTCTTTCTCTTTTTAATATTCACGTGAAAATACTTTTGTTGTTATAAAATAATTATTATTTGCGCTGTCTAATAGATTCACAACAATAGTTTAAAAGATAATCTTAAAATATGAAATAAATGTCTCATGTAAATGTATTTTTAAATTTAAATTATTTTCCAGTATTATTATTTAGTCATTTTAAATAGGACGCAATTTTTCCTATTTACTGTTTTTAACGCATATTAATGAATTTATTATTTTAAAGTTTCCTTTCTCCCTTTAATATTCACGTGACAATACTTTTTTTTTGTTAGGGAAATATTATTTGCGCTGTCTAATAGAATTCACAGCAATTAAAATGATCATCTCAAAATATGAAATAAATGTCTTGTGTTGTGAAGGGAAAACCCCCCCACACTTGAAATTAGAGAATATGGCCAGATGTACAAGTGTAGTCCATTGGGATGTCTCACAAAAACCCTATTTGTAAGCTCTAATCCCCTTGATTGCAAACAGATCCAACAAAGTAAAGATGAAAAATTTATTGAAGAAATGTTGACATAATATACTGATGGGGTGGCCCGCTTAGAAAAAAGCGTGAACTTACACAGTCAGAGTATCAGGCCGAATGACATACATTTACATATCGAATGCATGCCACATTCACTGAAATACCAAGCCAATATGAGAGTTACGCAAACGCCAAATTATCCGTTGCATATAAAAACAATGGAAGAGAATTTAAATTATTGGCGAATAAATTGATAAAGACAAAATTGTGAAAACAACTTCAAGCAACCCTACCAAAACATTAACAATACGTAAAATTTATTTATATTATAGATGTCAAATATAATTTTATGATTAAATTTATTGCTTGAGCTAAAATGCAAGAAATATATAAAAACACATTGTCAATAAAAATGATGGCTTTCTTTTATAAATAAAGCAAAGGAAAATTATCCACATAAATATTGTAACAAAAATAGATTAGTATTAAATTAATATCGAACTGTCAAGAGTGCAATTATCGTAAATCTCCCATATAGTTTGTTGACTTGCAGATATCAAATAGCGAAATCAAAATGGTAATGAATCATTTCGTTAAAAAGACATGTTTATTATTTAATGTTTTACTTCCGCATGAAAGAGACGAGAAATAAGCCTGAAATTACTTTTTAACAAATCCAGTTATTACTGACTGAATACATGGAAAGAAAAAGTAAGATTAATTTAAAAAAGAATAAAAGGACAATATATGGTGATTGCATCATCATATATTATCACCCCCAGCACGCAAAAAATACTGACTCTCGGCATGGTTTGATTCCACAAATAACATAAAAAATATATTCAAAAACACTGTACTAAATCAATATATAAGGTACTAAAATTACAAACATTTTCTTCATTATTTTTTTGAAAATAAGTAATTAGAAGCTTCTTGGAAGAAAAATAAATGCACAGGTCTGAATGTTAATAATAATGTCTATATCACGTGATAAAATTGATTGTTCATCAATCAAAACCTTCAAAAGTTTTTTTTTGTTCTTTTTAAATAGTCGACTATTTTCAATATGAATTCTTTCTGATATCAAATAATCAGATCTAATAATAAAAAGTCATTTGTCCTTAACAAGTATGTGTCCTTGTATGTGAAAGTCTGAATAGGATATAAACAAATCTTTGTTTGTTATAATTGTTGCTAGCATAAACAAACATTTTCTAATATGTTTTATAATACTTGACATTCACAAAATATAATATATGTATGCATACAATGAAATATTAAACACAAAATTATATACAAGAAGTGTGAGAAAAAAAAAATAAATGTAATATTCGTGCAATCCGCACAGGAGAGATAGAAAAAATATGCACATGTGGCATCGAAGAAAAAAATATCTCCCCTTAAACTTGTAAGAAATAATTACAGGGAATATGATCGCAGCTTATGGCTTTGGTCCTAAACAGGACAGGGCGTGAAAGGGAGGAGGACCCACAGACATTAATATTTAATATCTGCAAATCCCCCTCTCCGCACAACATCAGAGAGATCCTCTGACAAGTTTGAAGCCACCTGGACTTCAAAACAAAAATTGTCATAAGGGAAGTTGGCGAACCAACTTCCAAAGTGTATATGTGCTCTCAATACAATGAAATGCAGACCCCATGTGGGCATTTAATTTTGAACGGGTCACATTTCAACCAGGGCGAATGAAAAATAAAACAAAATATAAAATAAATCAAATTTTTTTTTTCTAAAAAATGTAATCACGTGTAAAAGACATAAATCTAGAGTATTGAGAGCGAAAAGTGTCATAGTCGAGAATAGCTATATTTTATATTTTTTTTACTTAATCCATACTTGTTTTAAAACAACCAATTCCATAAGGATGTAACTTTTTTTATCAGTTAATTATCCTTCATGTTTATAAATTGCAAACTACTGCTGGCCAAAATGAAACTTAAATTAACAAGTATCAAAGTTACCATTTAAAATACTAATTTAAATAAAATTTAAACTGCAAAACTTTATAATTATTATTATTATTTTTGTTTATGACTTAATATTAAAAAAATGACCAACCTTCTGCATGGAGCATCTGTGCATATAAGATAAAATAAACACATGACATATGGAACCAGCCACATGACAACAAACAGAAAGAAAGAAAAAAATGCGCGCAACGACATAGAAGAAAAACAATGCAAAGATACTACATACAAAAGAAACATGAATGAGCAGAGCTAGTGACATATTTATTTCCTAGGACGCAAATTATAGGGATGGGGTTGATTAAGGATGTAATTGTTGCTATGAGAAGGACTGCTATTTTTAACATAGCTTAAATCAAATAAGTGACCATTGCGAGGTGGGGCAAGCAGTAACCTGTCAATATGAACTGTGAATATGGAATTGTTGTGATGTGAGTTTACTTGTTTGATGGAAAATGAAACAGGTGAATGTTTCTTTACAATTATGTATGGTCCTGTGTACTTTGGCTTAAATTTATCCACCGATTTCAAATATACAATTTCTTTTTCGCATATAGGTCTTAACTTTGCTGTTCGTTGATGATATTGATTTCTTTTAACTTGTGAAGATGGAATGTTTTCATATGCTTTTATGTAAATACCCTTTAAATCATCCAAAAGTTTATGGATTTCAAAACATTGATTTAAAAATGGTTGATTAGCATATAAATCATAAGTGTCAAAAATTAAGGACTATTCACGTCCAAAGTGTAACAAATTTGGCAAAAAGGCAGTGGAAGAATGTTTTGATCCGTTATATAAATTTTTATGAATAGCAATAGAATTTTCAAATGTATGACCTTCTTGCATTAACATATTAATAGAATACTTAATAGAAGTATTAACACGCTCCGAAATCGCATTACAAGCGGGATGCCCTACCGAAGAGTGGCTGATTTTAATACCGAAAGTATCATTAATTAATTCATAAACATGTGATGTAAACTGTTTTCCTAAATCTGACAAAATTCTGTAAGGTCGACCGAAAGTTGTTATGTATGAAAATAAACATTTTACAATTTTAGGAGTTGTAGTACTGTGTAACGGATATAATTCCATGTGGCGTGAAAAGTGATCAATGACAGTTAAAATAGATTGACCATTTGAAAAAGGGCCAACTAAATCCATTGAAATAGTATCGCCAGGGAATTTAGGTGTATAAGTAGTTTGGAGAGGAGCATTAGGTGTCCTGTGATGTTTAGCTTGTAAACATTTGACACATGATGAAACAAAATTTAATGTATCCCTGTACATGCCTTTCCAACAGTAACGGGATGAAAGAAAATCATATGTTTTACGCAGCCCAAAATGAGAGAAATGTGAAATAGTTAACACTTTAGTATTAAGAGAATTTGGAACGATAATAATGTATGAATAAGTATTATTAGCAACATTGTTTTTCTTTAACATCAGCACCTTGGAATCCGGATGAATAAAATAAGATGGAAATTTTTCACATGAACCATTCTTTAAAATTTCATTGTATACACTAGATAACTGAGGGTCTTTAGATTGTTCCTGTACAGAAGTTTCATTCGAAATTTCTAGAAGAGGGTCTTTTTTCTTAGAATTACCTGTTACTAAATAATTGATAATCTCATGTTGTTTAGCACTCTCATCTACATCATCTTCAATAATGGGCAAGGCCTGATCTACCTCGTGAATAAGTTGAGGGTTAGAATTTAGAGTTTCAATATTATCTTCCTTGAAATTGCATCAAGATAAATAATCTGCCAATACATTTTTGGAACCTGGAATATGCTGAAATGTGAACGTGTACTTTGAAAGGTGCATAAGCCATCTAGTTATAATATCAGCAGGGTTAGAAATCTTTTTATATTTTTGTAGAGGTGCACTGTCTGAAAGAACAACAAATTCACGATTGAAAAGCTAATAATTAAAAGCATTAATAGATTTAACGATGGCCATCACCTCTAATTTCAAAGCAGGATACCTTCGCTCAGATGGTTTAAGTGACTTAGAAAAATAAGCGACAGGTAGTAATTGATCATTATGTTTTTGAAGAAGAGCACCTGAAATTGCAGTACCTGAGGCATTTTGCTACAATTGCAGTACCTGAGCACCTGAAATTGCAGTACCTGAGGCAAGGTGGGGGGAAACCCCCCCCCCCCCACACTTGAAATTAGAGAATATGGCCAAATGTACAAGTGGAGTACATTGGGATGTCTCACAAAAACCCTATTTGTAAGCTCTAATCCCCTTGACTGCAAACAGATCCAACAAAGTAAAGATGAAAAATTTATTGAAGAAATGTTGACATAATATACTGATAGGGTGGCCCGCTTAGAAAAAAGCGTGAACTTACACAGTCAGAGTATCAGGCCGAATGACATACATTTACATATCGAATGCACGCCACATTCACTGAAATACCAAGCCAATATGAGAGTTACGCAAACGCCAAATTATCCGTTGCATATAAAAACAATGGAAGAGAATTTAAATTATTGGCGAATAAGCTGATAAAGACAAAATTGTGAAAATAACTTCAAGCAACCCTACCAAAACATTAACAATACGTAAAATTTATTTATATTATAGATGTCAAATATAATTTTATGATTAAATTTACTGCCTGAGCTAAAATGCAAGAAATGGATAAAAACACATTGTTAATAAAAATGATAGCTTTCTTTTATAAATAAAGCAAAGAAAAATTACCCACATAAATATTGTAACAAAAATAGATTAATATTAAATTAATATCGAACTGTCAAGAGTGCAATTATCGTAAATCTCCCATATAGTTTGTTGACTTGCAGATATCAAACAGCGAAATCAAAATGGTAATGAATCATTTCGTTAAAAAGACATGTTTATTATTCAATGTTTTACTTCCGCATGAAAGAGACGAGAAATAAGCCTGAAATTACTTTTAACAAATCCAGTTATTACTGACTGAATACATGGAAAGTAAAAGTAAGACTAATTTAAAAAGAATAAAAGGACAATATATGGTGATTGCATGATCATATGTGTAAACATATTTTCAATTTAAACTGCTTGGCAATATTATTATTTGGCCATTTTAAATATGACGCAATTTCTTCCATTTAGCGCTTTTAGCGCATATTAATGAATTTATTATTTAAAATTTTTCTTTCTCTTTTAAAATTTCCGTGTAAATATAGTTTTTATGACGTGATTTTATATATTTTCCTGCTTTTAATACGTAATCATTTAATTCTAATTTGAAAGATTTTTTCTGTTTATAATAGTCACGTGTAAATAAATTTTTAATTTGAAGAAGATATTAGTGTTTGCGTTGTTTTTAAAATTGGCAGTAATTTAAAATAATAACCTTTTTTTAAATATGTAAAAAATATCACTCGAAATTCTGAAAGTTTGAATTCTGAATAGAAATAAACCCTCAAAAAAAAAAAAAAGGCAAATTAAAAAAAAAAAAAAAATGCAGTCTGCATACCAGGAGCTTCTAATGTATATATTCAGAAAAAATGATTAAATTCCTATGTATAATTTTTCTCTTATAAAATATTTTTGGCCAACTTTAACATTAAACATCTTTTAAAATAATTATTCGATTTAAACACTGTCTGCATCAGCGTGTTTTTTAAACTTTTCTCTATAATATTACCAATTTTGATATGTTTGTACGCAGTCGTTTTCTTAATATTATCGAAGAAAGACCCCCAGCCACAAAAATTCATTTACTGCGGCGATGAGAGGGTTGGTTACTTTTTTTTTAGTACAGAGATATTAGAGAATAGTCGTCATATGCATTTTCCGAATTCCATATTGCTCGTGTACGGCGGTTATTTTTAGATCTATAAACCCTCCACCCAAAAATACTCTGCTTTTATAATTATTACTGTTGGATTTAAATAATTAAATATTCTGAAAATCTGGTATGTGTTCAGTTTCTACTGGGTGTGGAACTAAATTTGAATGTAAATTGTTAGATTGAAAAATCACTTTTACTTTACTGTAGTCGAATATTTCATAAGCGATTAGACTCCCTGCTGTATAGATAATCACGACTTTTGCAAAGGATTCTGTAAACAATTCCGATATTATCTAACAAGTGGAGGTTCGGATGTCGGTGACACAGAATGCGGCGAATGTTTGTGTTCCGATAGAATTCAGTTAGTAATATAAATATATCACAGCTATAAAGCGCAATACATATAAAATTTCATAGCAAAAATGCACTTACAGTGGCGGTCAAAAGTTTCCGGCCGGTTAGTTTTTTTTATTTGTTTGCCAGAATGTTTCAGCAAAAAGAGGCACAAGAACTCCAAAAGTTAGGAATATGCAAATGACCCCTGACTACGTGATCATTTTGATTGGATACTGAAAACACTTGAAGCAAAGGGGAGGAATTCGATATTCGCGTACGCAAAAGTTTCCGGCCTTCGTCGTTCGTCGGTTTTTCATATCGGTAAGGTGTTTTTTGGCCGAGTTTGTTAATTAATCAAAGTGAACAACATAGTTGAAATTCAAAAATGGAAATTTCAACAATTATTGTTCGTAGATGAGCGATTTGTTTGTCACTAAAGGGCTAATCTTCTCGTGAGATTGTATCAAAGTTCTCTATCGGAAAATCTACTGTGAATGATATTTTAAAAAAATGTAAAGATGGTCATGGACTTCAGGACTAGCCATGGCCCAAGAGAACCCAGAAAACAACTATTCGTGTGGGCAGAATTATCAGGAGAAAAGCAGTTGATGACTCGCACAAAGATGGCGCTGCAATATCTCTCGATTTAAGGAGTGAAATTATTGCTGAAATAAGTTGGTCGACCGTGTCAAGACGCTTACGTGACGTAGGACTTTATGGAACAGTCGGTGTTAAACAACTTTTCGTAAATGAAAAAAAAAATCACAGGGCCAAACCAGCGTAAGGAACACAAAGACTGGTCAAGTGAGAAGTAGAAAGAAGTACTACTATTTTCCGTTGAATCGAAGATGAACATTTTTGGGAGTGATGGCAGACACTATGTGCGATGACCTAAAATCAAAAGATATAATCCAAGATATGTTATTCCTACGATGAAGCATGGGGGAGGACACGTTATGCTGTGAGGAGCATTTTCTGGAAAATTCGTCGGTCCGTTAATTGAAATCCGCGTCAAGATGAATTGTGCGACATATAAGGTTATCATGCAAGATCATTTGCTGCCTTACTGGAGGAAAAACTATTTGTTTCAGCATGATAACGACCCAAAGTATACATGCAAGCTCGTCAAGCATTAAAAAAAATAAAATCCGTTTTGATTATTACGCGATCTGAATCCAACAGAAATCTTTGGAACGAACTTGGCAAACGTAAATTTCAATTGTTATACATATTTTTTCAATTACGGTTTGAAAATAACTGTTAAAAATTTTTGTTGCGAAAAATAAGTCTCGCTGTGGACCAAACTCACAAAGAAAAATCTCAAAACCAGCATGCTGTCAACCATGCTGCTGAGTCGCTTACTAATTAAGAAATTTATCCGATTATAAACTGTAACATAAATTTTGAGACTTATTATCTCAAGATCTCCTGGTAATTGCTCTTTATGACTTTCATATATTCATATAATAACTATACTCCATCGATACACAAATGTTCACCGTTTTCTGTGTCGCCGACCTCGGACACCCCCCCCCTCCCTTGTAACAGGACGTGGGGGGGGGGGGGAAGAGATTTCTGACATATACTAAGTATGATAAAGAACGTAAATGGAACCGGAATTTTTGTTTCTCTGAATTTTCTAAAATTGAATAAATATATTAAATTGAGAGTTGATGCTAGTCAAAATAGAATATATGTCCCTAATATGTTTAAATGTTTTTAATCTTAGGTATTGCGTGTATTAAAATTTCTCTATGTCTCATATGTGTCTACCAAAGGTAATGCGTTGTCTCCAGGTACTCTGTCAACATTATCATTTGCCAAGTTCAATTGCATGTACAGCAAAACCTTTTTTATCTGAAACTCTTTTAACCGAAACACTCGGTTAACCAAAATCCATTTTTAAAGCTTTTTTTTGTTTTGTTTTGTTTTGTTTTGTTTTACTATTACATCCCTATGTGCAAAATCTATTACTATTTTTGTGTTGTTGTTGTTGTTGTTAAACTACCTTTGTGTGCCTTGTGTATCATTGTGTGCACGCTGTCTTTACCAAACTACGAATGCATATCAATATTTTCGATCCCCTTTCTCAGAGTTCCTTTGAATTTAACTTGAGCACCCGTAAGCTGAGGAGTGGAAACGAACAAATAGCAATTTTGAAGCTTTTGAATGTTTTGCAAAAGGTTTGGCATGGCTGGAGCAGCAGAATGACTGTTATACTGGTAAACTAAAGGTATTAAGAATCTCCGTGATAGAGCTTCAAAGCAAAGGCAATCGAAACGACGACAAACAAAACATTGTTTCAAACCCTTGTGATACATGTGAAAGGTACTTAATTTCAAAATTAAAATTCAGGTATTTTTTTCTTGTTTCTATTGTACTATAGCTTTATTTTTATTAATAATAATATGTATAAGCACTTGTTACCGTAATAAGAAGTATTGCATATATCTCTCCTTAATCTTAAAATTGAAGCATTCTCGATGATACAAAAATTTTGATTTTCCGAAAGATGCTCGGTACCAATTACTTCGGATAATCGAGGTTCTACTGTATTTCCTTTTATTTTACCTCAATTATGCTTGACGATAGTTTCTTTTAATGCATACGACAAATACAAAATATTTTATTTTCAAACATTGATCATTGAATGATAAACACTTAAGCAAAAAGTGTTACTGTAAGTAAAAGCATTTCTTGCTTAACCTAATTGATTTACTCACAAGACACAAAGAGATTTTTTTAACGGCATCGATTATTCAGAAGTCTTTTGCCATAGCGATTACTTAAGATGAACGTTTTAACTTTGGCATCGAAAATAAAAGAAATGAAAGAAAGCCAATGCTAAAAACATCTAACGCATAACATTGCATAAAAGGAGAAGGTATAGGCGCATGATAGGTTTTGATTTATTTGATTCAATAACACATTGTGAATTAGAAATATTTTTTTTCTGTTTCCACGCTCTATAAAGTCTGAAAGAAATCAAAAAGTAAAGTTTATGCATGAACGTATAACAAACATACATGAAGTTTTACTTGTGAGCGATGGATTTAATATAAAATCAATTCTAAATACCGGAAGACCTTATACATACTAAAATAATTTGCACATTTTACAGTAAATAAGGTAAGATAATCACTTACCTGCGTCTTCTTTAGATCCGCCAGAAAGGTCTGAGGTGTCATTCACAAATGTTGGGGCTCCATAGTCACTGCTTATTTCTAAAGTGTGAAATAAAAAAATGATTTATGTATTTGTGTATAAGCATCATTTCACACGAATGAGGAGGTATGTGATTCCAGACGTCTAAATTATTAATTTACTAGCGAACTTGCCCGGCGTTGCCCGGGTACGCCAAAAAACAGCAGGAATTACAAAAAAGCTCTGAAAATCATAATAAGATATCGCGAAAAAATTTTAAATCGCTTCTCAAATTTTTAAAAGAGAAAAACAAATTATATATTGTGTTCGAAGATTGCAAGTTGATTCCTTTCACTAATGTGGAAAAATAGTAGCAAATCGCTAAAATACACTAAAAATCACATACAAAATTCCCGAAAAATTCGAAAATTGCTATACGAAATCCGAATAAACTTTATTGAAATGAGGCAGAATATACTTTAGGTCAAAAAACTGCAGCAGATCGCGAAGAAACGTAAAAATCGCATTAAAAATCACAAAAAGTTCAAAAATCACGAAAGTCAAAATTTACTATAATTGGATAAAAGTTTCAAATCTAATTCCTTTGACCTGTGGGCTCTCTTAAAATTTATGCTTAGGAAATCATGCTAAGCATTAGATCATGTTACTTTTATTCGTAATTAATTTACTTGGACTCCCTTAAATATAATCCCTTAAGTTAATATTATTTTTTGTGCATTAAAATATCTCAATTTGTTGATTTTCTGTAAGCAAGTAAACCCTATTGTTTTATATAGTGGAAGTCTATCGGAATTTGGCGAAATATTAGAGATGTCGCCAAGTTGGCGTCACTTTTGACGACTCATTTTGGTCGCCAAATTTGGTGATGTATATAGCCAAGTTGGCGACAAACTTGACGTTATTTGGCGACAGAACTGTGTCCCTCTACGGTAACCTCCTTATAGGTATGGAAATGCATTAACTGCTATTCAATAATTGCATAAAAAATTCGCTAAAAATTCAAAAATCGCTGCACGAATTCCGAATAAACTTTTTTGAAAAGAGACAAAATTTACTACATTGGGTTAAAAGAAAGAAACCATATTCTTCTCACTTATATGGAAAAATCGCCTCGAAACATAAAAAAGCGCTAAAAATCGCATAAAAAATTAAATAAAAAAAATCTAATCAAAAAATCGAAAATCGGGCTTCTAGGTGCAAAACCTCATATATAGACGTACCTTTTCCCCAAATTTTGTAGCTCTACGTCCAGTGGTCTCTTCAGAACACCGTCGACACACTCACCCACTCACACACAAACTTCTTTCTTTATTATTACGAGTTGGAACCCGTCGAAATTCGACGAACTAAAATGTTAGAAAGGAACTTCAGATCGAATTTATAATAAACCTACAAAAATAATTACAATAAAAAATTCCTGTAACATTGGTTGTCTCACTCTTAAAACAAATAATATTTTTCCCCTAAAATTACCAAAATATTATTTCCACAAACTTTAACTGCTTAAATTATTGAAAAATTAACCTCTATTAGAATACGTAATCAAGATGAATAATTATGATGAATTTATCGATTGAGGGTCTTATGTTTGTTTTTACGGGATGAGAAATCAGTAAAAAGTATTTCGCTTTGTCACATCATAAAATTTCCCCCCATAAAATCTAAACTGTACGTTATTTTCACATTCTCATAATTTACATACGCACCACTCAAATTCACAATTTGAAAGTATTTTAACGCGCAATAGATTATTAATGAATGTATTTCCAAACTTAAAGTCACGTTTGTCCGATACAATTTTTCATGTGAACTTTAAGTTCCAATCTCAATACCCGCGAAAAAAAAAAAAAAAAAAAAAAAAAAAAAATTGAGAAATTTGCCTTTAGTTGTCATATTGGCCATTTAGTATCGGTCAAATATTTAGTTTTATCAAAATAAATGATCGTATTGTTTTAAATATGACATAATTTTTACTCACTGAATCATTTTTCCTAGCGTCTCAAACTCAGTATCAGCGTAATGTAAAAAATATTGAAATACAACTGATTTATGAAGAAAAATGCGTGTTCTTTTTTAATGTCTGACATCATTTTCTGTTCAAAAATTATAAAAAAGTTACTTTTATTTGTAATGTGAAAATGGCATCAATAAGGATATAATCAATAAAAATAATAAACCATGACTATTTTCTCTTTACTTTCAATATAAATGGAGTACTTCAGTTGCCACGATTACAAAATTTGTATTAAAAACTACAAAAAAATTAATATCTCAAAAATAAATTGAGAGACAGCTTTCAAGCAAAGTGCATTTAAAAGAGCATTTTTTTACTAATACGACGGTGTTAAAATTTAAAATGTGCGATGTTTAGAAGTTTAAAAATTTGCCGTAAATATAATTGCAAAACCGAAATTTTATTTCAAATTCCAAAGTGTTGCCATTCGCAAAATGACGTATGCGTTACGCACAGATATGTTTGTCCTTTATAATATAGATAGATATCAGCTTGGCTATTATAAGAAAACTTTACAGAATCATGCGGGCGATAAAAACAAATCGACCCGGCATAAACCAAATTTTAACAGTCACTACATTGACTCACAGAAACAAGCGAGAGAAAAAGATGTACATAAAAAACGCAATCAGGGTAAAGTCCCGCTGAATGGGAATTATTACACTTACATTTGTTTCGCGTGCGAGAAAAGTTTAATTCAAAGTTCAGAGATCTTTTAAAAGTCTTTTTAGGTGCGTTCGCAATTATATAAATACGTAGCAGCTATAGTCGTCGTTCAGTCCGTCCGTCTGTCCGTCCGCATATAACAGATTAACGGAGCAAAAACTATCCAACCGAATGGTCTGAAATTTTAAATATATAACTGTTGCAAACTTTTGTCGAGTCATTTCAAATTTTATAAAAATCGGATGCATAGTTTAATTACAGGGATACTCGAAAGTTTTCCGTTGCATTACAGCCAATGGGAAAAAATTATTGCAAGTGCATTTTAATGATGTTACAACCTTCCGAATGGTCTAAAATTTTAAATATATGATTGTTGCAAACTTCTGTCGAGTCATTTCAAATTTTATGAAAATCGCATGTATAGTTTAATGACAGGGACAGTCAAAAGTTTTCCGTTACATAACGGCCAGTGGGAAAAAATTATTGCAAGTGCATTTTAAAATGATGTTACAGCCTTTCGAACAGAATGAAGTTAATATGCACTTATTGAAGTGCACTAAAATATACATTTAGTACACTATGCGGTGCAAAAAATATTTATAAAACTAGTTATAGTACGAATGCACCTCATTTGCCACGCTTGACGAACAATTTCCAACTTCTTCATTTTATAAGAGTTTTGTTTTGGGGATTCATGCTGTCCAACAGGATTTTTTCATTTTCTTTAAATTATGCGAGATATAACTTAAATTCTTCTAATCAGGTTAAAGTATTTATTATCTGTTTGAATGATTGCCATTTCAAATGTTATGCTTATGTTGAAATCAGTGATTTTAGCCACCGGAGTACAGTATAGGCAGTCTTTAATAACTTATCCCCACAAAAATAATGTCACACACACACGAAAAAAAAAAAATGCACACAACGTAATGCATGCTAATCTAAGTGGCTAAGTTATACAGATTCAGATACCACCTTACAAAATTTGCCAAAGGAGGATTCTCGCTCACAGTACATGAAAAGTGTCTAAGAACCATATCGTTAAAATGTACGGCTTTAGAGAGAAATGCGAACAAGATAAAGTAAAAAAACTAAAACCCAACTACGACAAAAAACTACGCTGAAAAAGTATAAAAGTACCCCATGAATACAGGTAAAGTCACAAGCAAATGCTAGTAATATATAGATATATTCAAAATGTACAAGTAAAGCGCTTTTGAATGATACCAAACACGGCATATTTATCTTAACTTTATTTTTTGACGTATGACGCTTCCAGTATTTGGTAGTAGTGACGCACATATCCGTCGATGGCAGCAAATGGGTAATGGACCGATTAGTGGATGAGGTCGTTAGTGTAATGTGTAAATGTGTAATGTAGATTGAAGGTTTCATGTATTAAGATGACCTAGGAAGATTTCTTAATCTATCTAATTCTGCTAACGATTGACTGTCATGTGGATTTTTAAGCAACTTATTATGATCCAAGGCACTTATAAACAAACCCTCTATGGTTTTGAAGTGAAGCGCTTTAAAATGATACCAAACACGGCATATCTAGCTTAACTTTATTTTTTTACTCTGTATATTTTGTCCGCTAGAAGGCGCCACATTGAATTTGGTGAAAATCTATATAGCCTATAACCAGCGGACAATTAAGACGCTTCTAATGATATGTCATTTGTCGAATTCTGATTAGTGGTTTAGAAGTTACGAGGGAACAGATGAACATACATACATACATACATACATACATACATACATACATACATACATAGCCTGTCAAAATCATAACCCTCCTTTGGCTTTGCCGTAGTCGGGTAAAAATAAAGTATTGCGTCATATATGGAGCACCCGAGGCCAACGAGAAAGACCGGCTACCGCGGTGCATCCCACGTATCTTTTTTTGCAGACCGCTGGAGTCACGTGATCTTCGAAAGCACCAATGAAGGTGCGCGAAAGGAGCATCACGTCTGTAAAAAAAGATACGTGGTAGCCTGTCTTTTTCGTTAGCCTCGAGGAGCACCGAATAAAAGCTTCTGCAAACCTCATGAAATTAGAAACTGGATCGCAAACAAGATGTAAAAAAAGCCTTTAATAGATATAAACTGTACCCGACAGACTTGAGAAAGCGGATCGGTTTAATAAGAGATTGACAGTTAAGCGGATGCCGGAAAAGAAAATGAACACCTTTTGTTTTGTTCCCCCTACAATTCAACAGCTTGAAGCTATAGGCAGCTTTCGCAAAATGATAATGTACCCCATTCGTGAGTATTGCATTATGTACTTCACTTTCGGTCTGTTGAATTGTAATTTATTACTAACTGCTAGGGAGTATGTGACGTCTTGGATTTTTTTTTTTTTCATTTTTCTCGAAAACTGGGGGTTTTCGACGTATGGTTCTCTGGTTAACTTTTATGTACTCATAGTGAGGAGTACATCTTGTTCTGCACAGTTTGCTTGGCGGTATGCGAACATACTGTATAGGACTGCGAAGGAAAATCTATGGGTGGAAAATTCATGCTTAAAAATTTGCAAAATCCTCGCATAGCTAAAAACAACTTTGATTACTAATAAAATCTTATGTATTGCTGTTTTATGTACAATCAACCAAGCTCTTTTATCTAGTTTTTAAAAATTTATTGAGTACAATATTGCAAAAAATAACTCTTATTTATCCTAATTGTTTTAGGTTAATGAGCCACTACACCATATTGACGGACATTTTTGCATTCCTGCTAATTTTGTGTGATTTCAGTTTGTAATTAGATTATTACACGTAAGTAAACAGTTTTAAATCATTTAGCATAAAAATATTATGATTGTTTCCTGGTGAACATCTTATAATTAAACTTAACCCTTAACCGGAAACATGCTGTCTGTGAGATGGTTCCGTCTACATATCTACCCTTTACACAAAAATGAACGCGTCCCCAATCTTATCACACAATTTAATCCTTGCGCTACTGGTCCTCTGCCTCCCCCACCCATTTGCAATGCTGCGCATTTTCAGTTATAGAAAGAAAAATTATTTTATTTTCAACGCAGTCTGTGAGACGGCATGTTTCCATTTATGTAATTTTTTGCTCTGGGTTATTGATATGGAGGAGCCGTCAAAGCGGGTACGCTACCGTGATAAAAAAGACTGAAGAAACTGTTTTGAGATTGTTTGATGAAGTAGTAAATGACATAAGCGATGTTTAAAGTATTCCAGATGTTGGATATATAAATTCTAAACACGAAAGTGACTCAACATTGTCAAAAATGCATAAAAAATGCAGATATTTAGAACGTGCTGCAATATTTACTATTAAAAGTTTTGTTAATATTACTGCTTAATATTTTTTTCTAATTCATATCGTACCGAAATATATAAAAAATATTAGCATTTATTTAGTTATTATGACGAAAATTTTATATTTTGAACAATAATGTGTAGTTTTAAAATATTTTCTATCTCCGACATTCAAAACGTATTTTTATGCTGTCATATTAAAAAATTGGTCCTATTAATGCATTAGTATTGAATATTAAGTGTTTAAATTTACTATTTGGTAAATTATTAAGAGTTATTTTCCTTTTAAAATTTTATAGCATTTTTTTTTTTAATTTAGCAATCTCACAGCGGCACGTTTCCGTTTGTGCATGGGATTTTAATGTTTCCGGTTAAAAATTAATTTTAAATTTTTTGCGCCACTCGTTTCAATTACTACATTTATACCTAGTGTTTGCATTCCGCATAGATTCACTAAAATAAAATATAGGGTAATTCCGGGATTTATACCGCACATTTTTTTGAATTAGTGTATAAAGTCCCATGATGGACATAAAATAAAAAAATCATGCTGTGCTTTTTAATGTTAAACATGCAAAGCATGTACTGCGACAAAAAATCTCAAAACAAATTATTAATGTTTAAAAAAAAAAAAAAAAAATTCTAAAACATTAGACTGCGGCTCGTCACCCGTACATTCAGGCTGAGACGCCGCACTTGTGCAGTAGTTATGCCGCGCTTGTAATAAGAACAGAATGAAATTATAAATAAAAATATTCGAAAAAAAAAACATATCTGGACTATAATTAACGATGTAATAACAAAATGAAACTAAATGAGTACAATGAAACGTATTAGTAGATTCAAATTAATAATTGATGCCTACTTTTACTATTAAAATTATCGACTTATTTTTTTTTTTACATTAAATTTTAATTGCTATTTCAGCAACAACATAACATCAATGTATTAGAAAGGAAAAAGAAGAAAAGTAAAATTGTGTTGACATAATTTATTTGTTAATCCTTTCGGGACCGGTGGACTTTACACAAATTTTATTCGGTTGGTACCACTTTTTAAAAAGAAGTTACCTTTACTTAAATAATCGTGAAAATGCTCTAATAAAACAAAGCAAATATTACTTTTCTTTTTTAGCTCTTTATGAAAGGGCTTATTTGCACCTATGGTCCCGAATAAGTTAAGAGACTTGTTTTTTCGACAACAATCTACAGAAAAAGTGTTGAAAAAGTACAGTCTTTATGTAGCGACGTTTAAACACATGATGCAACGAAGTCAATTACACTTCCTCTTTTTTGGAGTAGTTCTCTAAACATTTCTTGCAAAGAACGTCTGCGTTACGCGTAATCCAATTTTTCGTTATTATGATCTTGACTTGCATCTTTCTTGCCCATCTTACTTTTTATTTGTCCCTGCATCTTTCTTGCCCTTCTTACTTTTTATTTTCCCCTTTTTCTGCAATGGTTTTAGTAAACTTGGTAACATGCCTAACATGGTTAGTCTGTGCAAAAAGAAAAGGAAAAGTTAGTAACATTTAATCATCCCGTACAAAAGAAACTGCGGCATGTATACCGGAATAGCAGTGCGGCACGTATCCCATCTTGCATGGTGCAGACGTTGGCCATCACAGTTACCTGGCATCGCTAAGGGGATGGCGTAATCATACACACAGTACTCTGTATAAATCCTACAATTAGTTTTGACTTCGAAATCATGCATGCATTTAGTAATTAGTGTATGAAAAGTATTTAAACATAACGTGTTTAAAAGTTTGGACAGTGGAATCATGCACTTACGTCAAATTAAGGATTTTATTTCTACAAATAAACATTGAAATGGGATTCACGCTTTACACTGGTTAAAATAATCTCATTGCGCACCTATACTGTGCGTTTAACGACCATCTATCGATAATTACAAGAAATAAAAGGGGTGCGGCATCTATCCCGTATGCGGCGACTCTCCCGGAGTTACCCTATATCTACCAGCTAATTTGCCCGTCGTTGCCCGGGTACGTCAAAAAACAGCACGAATTGCGAAAAAGGTCTGAAAATCACAATAAGATATCACGAAAAATTTTTAAATCGCTGCACAAATTTCAAAAAGAGAAAAAAAATTATATGTTGTGTTCGAAGACTGAAAGTTGATTCCTTTCACTAATGTGGAAAAATGGTAGCAAATCGCTAAAATACACTAAAAATCCCATAGAAAATTTCCGGAAAATTCGAAAATTGCTTTGCGACATCCGAATAAACTTTATTGAAATGAGGGCAGAAATTATTTTAGTATTATAGGTCAAAAATGGAGGTACTACTTAGTTATCCCGTCGATCAATTTCGCCAAATTATATACATCACCAAACGACTCGCCAAATTATACAAATTCACATAATTTTTATTTTAAATAACGAAAGAACAAATAAATTAGTATAACATTAATAAAAAATCAAATAAAACGTCGAAATAAAAATCATTTGATGACGTAAACACGTGTAACTTGCTTAAAGTCAAGTGAATGTGACATTTACGATCAACTATTATTGGCATTTAATCTTATAGTTTGGCGATAGATTTTTGGTCAACGGGATAACTAAGTAGTACCAAAATGAAATGTCAAACAATTGCAGCAGATCGCGAAGAAACGTAAAAATAGAATTAAAAATCACGAAAGTCAAAATTTACTATAATTGGATAAAAGTTTCAAATCTAATTCCTTTGGCCTGCGGGCTCTCTTTAAATTTATGTTTGGGAAAGCATTGCTAAGCGTTGTATCATGTTACCTTTATTCATAATTTAATTTACTTTGATTCCCTTAAATATAATTAATATAATCTCTTAAGTTAATATTTGTTTTTGTTGCTTTAACACGTTAACGCCACGTCAGTCACCGGTATTGACACTTAACTTTCCGCTTAGAACGCGTCATTCACCGGTGACTGACGATCTAAAATATGATATAAAACTAAAAATATATATATTGTCTTAAGCAATTACTGAAAATGTATTTAAAATTTACTTACCTTTTATTTATTACAGGATTATACTTTCTTAAAAATTACTTAAAACATTGTACATTTTTTCAGCTTCAGCGTTAGTCACATTGGCACTCAACTTGTTAAAAATATCTCAATTTGTTGATTTTCTGTAAGCAAGTAACTTCATATATAGAGGTACCTTCCCCCCAAATTTTGTAGCTGTACATGCAGCGGTCTCTTCAGAACACCGTCGAAACACTCACACACAAACTTCTTTCTTTATTATTATAGAAAAAGATAAATAATTATATAAATATAAAAAAATAATTTCTCGATATTTAATTATTGTAAGAAATTAAACAGAGTTTTCTAAAGCGGAAAAAAAAATTCCCCCTACTTAATTTTTTAAAGGATTTAATGTGTAGTTCTGCATTATTACGTCTTAAAAACTCTATAATATCCATTTCACCGAAATAGTTTATTTTTTAATGCTAGTTTTCGTTTTTGAAAATACGTATTTTGAAATGCAAAATTACTGTTTCTTTTCGAAGTAAATATGACAGTATTTACACATGTCAGAAAATTTCGAAAACAACTCAAATTCTTACATAAAATTTTAATGAGCTTTTCTGCTTTTTTTTTGCCTTTGTTATTATCTTTTTTTTATTCCGTCAAATCTATTCCTGTAACTTTTTGTAACCTTTGGTATTTCGTGTATATTTTAATACATGGATATATTTTACATTTTTTCCTTGAAAAATAAATCAGCGAATATTGCTCTATATATTTATTGAAATTGCATATATCCATCTGCACGTAATGCTAACTCTTGTATCGCTATTTGAAAACATAGAAAAATAATATTAGGTGAATTACTTTTGCATATGTCTATGAACACGCACATCTGTGTTTTTTCAAAGATGTCTTCTGTTTCTGTAAAAAATATGATGCGTACAATGGCTGCAGTGTCAGAACAAAAAAAGGCTACTTTATATGGATCATGTTATAAAAGCTTATTAAATTCCTATTATTAACTAAAGCACAATAAGGTTCGTTAATATTGTTCATCAAAGATACATAATTAAAACTGTCGATGAATAGATTGTAGACTTCGTTAATTATTTTTAATTGTTTTTATTACCACTTGTATAGATCTTGAATAATGTCTTAAGGCTGTTCTCAAATCCAAAGGGTCAGCTTTCTGAGATAAGTTTTAATTCATTTTTGTTCGGAAACGCATGAAATTAGAAGGTGTTGTTATCCAGAATCTATGTCATCGAACTGTTTTTTTTTTTTTTTTCGTTTTCTTGTAAACACAAAAGATCTTTCAGAAAATACTGTCAAAGTTCGCATTTTGAACTGAATTTCCTAACGAAAGAAGAAAATCCAGTTAATAAGGGGAGAAAAATGCCTTGTCACGTGATCCAAATCGCTTATAACTCAATAGGTATTTGACTGATCCAAAAATGGAAAAACAGTGCAATTCCAAATCACTTCCATGGCCAGGCTTTCCAATTTTATATCTTTCCGTTAAAAAATGAATTTGTAAATGTGTCAAAACGTTTTGCGCTTGTTCAGCAGAGCAGTTAAGATCAGCCTTAAATGATTATAAATTGTAGTTTATATCCACCGCGCGGAATATTACATCGTGTTGGTGCTTTGTCGATCAGCAGCTTAATGATTACCTTTTTTTACAGATTGCTCGCTACTTGGAGCTGCTTATAATTCCAGGACGGAACAAAAACAATAAACATTTTTATTAAATCATTCAATTTTTGTCAATTGGCTTTTGAGTTCTATTTGTCAATTTTTATTAGTGATGGTAGTCGGATGTATTCTTCAAAATTTATATAACACTAGCAAAGCCTGTGGCTTTGCTCGCGTAATATTTTAAATATGCCAAGTGATATTTATATGTATAATTTTTATTAAAAGATGCTAACTAAATTTTTATTTTATTAAAATGTAATATTTTATATTATTAAAAGGTACTTATTACTTTTAGGAATAATTCAAAAATTACTATTTAAAACACAGTTTGATTAAACATCATTATTACACTGCATTAGGCAGAAATGAGACTTAAATTAATAAAACGAAATAAAACTAAATAAATGATAATTTAGAAAATGTTTTGAAACTTTTATGCTCAATTAATAAGCTCATTTCTGTATTCATTTAAGGTTTTGAATTTTTTAGAAACAATCTTCTTACATCTTAAAATTAACTATCATGCCAAATTCCAAGTCCTACCACCTCTCTCAACATAAAGGGCTATGTTGAAATAGGAACTGTCACCATTAATTTGCCAACATTAATTTTGAAATCAGTTTGTTATTTCCTAATATTCCACAGAAACGTAATTTAGAAAGCTTTTAAAGACCTTTTTTATAGGATCAGAGACTGTTACCATTGATTCGCAACTATTATTTTATAGTCGGTTTATATTCCCTGAAATTGCATAGAAATCGTAATTCACGTTTTTTAGAATGCTTTTCGCACCTCCCCTTCGCTTCAACCCTTTTTAATTTGAATTTATTTTCGGCAGTCCTTCGAGGACATTTATATTTTATAAGTAACTACCATGCCATATTTAAAGTTTCTAGCCTCTACAGTATCACAAAATTCGCAATTTAGTAAGTTTTTAGCTCCTGCAACCCTCTGGTGGTAATGGCACATACATGAAATATAGCTTATGTTTGAGCAGGTTCTATCACCAATAATTTGTCATTATTATTTTTTTAATCGGTTTAGTATTTGATAAGATTGCATAAAAATTGTTATTTATAACGCTTTTCGCTCACTTCATCTTTTTAAATTTGTAATTTTTTTTCGACTGTTCTTAGAAAGCAGTTGCATCTTGAAAGTAAATACTATGCCATACTTCAACGTGTTAGACCCCTCAGTTGCGCAAAAAACGCAAATTAGAAAATATTTTGCACTTGCAACCCTCAGATGGTAGTGACAGCAACATAAAATATAACCTATGTTATAGCAGGGACTGTCACCATTGATTTGCAACCAATACTTTTGAAATAGCTTTGGTATTTCCTGAGATTGAGTAGAAATCGCAATTTAGAACATTTTTAGAACGCTTTTCGCGCATTGTCACCCCTTTTTAAATTTCCAATTTCTTCGAAACTGTTCTTAAAGATCATTTATATCTAATAAATATGTACCTTGCTTAATTTAAAGTTGCTAGCCCCTACCGATCACAAAATTCAAAATTTAGAACTCTTTTTTGCTCCTGCAACGTCTAGGTGATAGTGATACCAACTTAAAATAGCATCTATGTTAGAGCAAAGACTGTCAGCATGAATTTCCTACCATAACTTTTGAAATTAGTTTGATTCTTCTTGAGATATTGCTGACAAATCGACATTTAGAACGTTTTTAGAACGCTTTTCGCGCATTTTTCTCCTGCATCTCCTCTGGAGTAGTGGAAACAGATATAAACATAGCCTATCTTGCAGCAAGATCTGTCACCATCATTTTCACACCATTATATTTGAAATTGGTTCAGTACTTCCTGAGATTGCATAGAAATCGCAATTTAGAACGTTTTTTACATTGATTTTTGCGCATTTTGACCCCCTTCTAAATTTCGATTTTTTTAGAAAATGTCCTTAGAGATCATTGATATCTTATAATTAACTACCATTCCAAATTTCTCAATTCTAGGCCCTTCCATAACGCAAAAACCGCAATTTAAAACGTTTTTCTCTTGCACCCCCTTTGAGGTAGTGGCACCGAAATAAAACATAGCTTATGTTGGAGCAAGGGTTGTCACCATAATTTTGACGCCATTATTTTTTAAATCGTTTTGGTATTTCCTGAGATTGTGTGTAAACCACCATGTAGATCGTTTTTAATACGCTTTTCGCGGATTTTCACCCCTTTTAAATTTCAAATTGTTTAAGAACTGTTCTTAGAAATCCTTTATATCTAATAAGTAGCTAATATTTCAAATTTCATAAATTTAGGCCCATCAGTAAAGCAAATATCACATTTTTAGAACGTTTTTTGCTCTTGCACCCGCTTTCGGGTAGTGGCACCGACATAAAACATAGCGAATGTTGGAGCAAGGGTTGTCACCGTCATTTTGACACCATTATTTTTTAAATCGGTTTGGTATTTCCTGTAATTTTGTAGAAACCACCATTTAGAACTTTTTCTAGAACGCTTTTCGTGGATTTTCACCCCTTTTAAATTTCGAATTGTTTAAGGATTGTTCTTAGAAATCCTTTATATCTAATAAGTAGCTAATATTTCAAATTTCATAAATCTAGGCCCTTCATTAACACATAAATCGCATTTTTAGAAAGTTTTTGGCTACTGCACCCCCTTTGGGGTAGTGGCACCGACATAAAATATAGCCTATCTTGGAGCAAGCGTTGTCGCCATCATTTTGACACCAATATTTTTTAAATCGGTTTGGTATTTACTGAGATTATGTAGAAACTACCATTTAGAATGTTTTTTAGAACGCTTTTTATGCATTTTACCCCTTTTAAATTTCGAATTGTTTAAAAACTGTTCTTAGACATCATTTATATCTTATATGTAAGTAATATTCCAAATTTCATATTTCTAGGCCCTTCAGTAACGCAAAAATCGTATTTTTAGAACGTTTTTTGCTCCTACACCCTCTTTGGGGTAGCGGCACCGACATAAAATATAGCCTATGTTCTAAGTTGGACTAACACCATCATTTTGATAGCATTACTTTTGAAATCGGTTCGGTAGCTCCAGAGATTACCTCTAACAAGCAAACAATTTTTACTTCTTTATAATATTAATATAGATAAATGTCAATACTTGGAAATTTACTTTGGAAATTTTTCCAGAGAGAAACGGTTGCCTTGCATACAATATTTCAAACTAAAATCAAATTTCAAATTAATTGCTTAAAAGGTGCAAAGGCAAACCTAGTGAAAAGGATTTCATGCCAGGACTCGAACCCGGGCCATCAGTATAGCGCACTTGCATGCTACCGACTAAACCACATGGAACGATACCATCCTGGAACCTCTCACTATTACAAGTTGGCAAGGCTACAAACGCAGTACAAGATGGAATATTTCTTTACCTTGGAACAAAAAGGGCCAATGTCCAAAATTGAGAAATTTTAGTTCAATTCACGAATGCATTCAGGATGCGATATAAAGTTATTGTTAAAAGGTCCAAAGTCCTCCCAATATTAGATCATTGAAAACAAAATATTTTGTCGAGGCCAATGTTACTTACTGTTAATGTAATGTGTCAAATTTAAATTGGGTTTCCTGCCATTTGAGAAAAATGGACATTGGCCCTTTTTGTTCCAAGGTACAGATTTTTCCGTGAGCCATCGACATATGGCAAATACGAAACTTAATTAAACCCAGCATCGATTGAAACTATATTAATATTTGGAAATTTCTTTAAAATAAATTTGAAATTTGATTTTCATTTGAAATATTGTATGCAAGGCGAATGTTTCTCTCTGGAAAAATGTCCAAAAGAGATTTCCAAGTATTAATATAGTTTCAATCGATGCTGAGTTTAATTAAGTTTCGTGTTTGCCCAATGTCGGTGGCTCACGGAAAAGTATTCTATCTTGTGCTGCGTTTGTAGCCTTGCCAACTTGTAATAGTGAGAGGTTCCAGGCTGGGTATCGTTCCATGTGGTTTAGTCGGTAGAAAGTCAGTGAGCTATACTGAGCTATGGCCTTTGCGTCTTTTAAGCAATTAATTTGACATTTGATTTTCATTTGAAACATAAATTTCAATTTTGTAAAATTTGTTTAATAAGATTTTTATCTGAATTATGCCATATCATTACCTCAAATATATTTTCAGAATTTTATAATGTACCTCTTTTTTATCTTTAATATTTTTTTCTGAACGTATAAAATTTATCTGAAGACACAAGACCATTTTCAAGATTACCACGCATATTCTTATAAATGTATACAAAAACCGAAATACAGTCTAGCAAATTTAACTGTATGAGATTGAATCCCTTTACAAAGAATATCACATAATATGGAATAATGTATGTTAACATAACGATACTTCTATTATTTCGTAAAATTTAAATAGAACTTGATTGAAAGTTTTGAGGCGCTCCTGAGGTATTCCCACGACACACCAGTGTCTCGTGCCACACCATTTAAGAAACATTACTCTAAAGGAAGTTCTAGTTCAATACGGAACACAAAAAAGTAAAACACGCCCTAATTACACATGCTTCAAGTATAAAATGTGCTGGTTTGAATATATTTACAAAGAATATAAATCACAAAATATTGAAATTTTAGTGGAGGCACTATAAAAATCTACGTACGACGTGAAAGAACATTTCAAACGAAACATATTTAGCCTCAACAACATATTGAACTATCATTGCTTCAAAGAGAATGTTCTAACTCAAGAAATTATGTAGTGACAAAAACAAGGAAAAGAAAAGGAAGAACATGGAAGAAAATGGAAGAAAGAAATGAAAAGAAAAATGAAAGAAAGAAAGAAAGAAAGAAAAGAAAAATGAGAGAATAAAAGAACAGAAAAATTAAAGAAATTAAAGAAAAGAAAAATTAAAGAAAGAAAAGAATAGAAAAGTAAAGTAAAGTAAAGTAAAAAATATAGAGATACCGAGGAAGTCGAGTTAGCGTGATTCTCATGTATTAATAAAACAATTTATTTATTAAAACTACAATCACAATTAGATTAATTGTATTTACGCAACCGTATGAAAAACAAACTTCTCAGATGTTCCAGAAAAGAAAATTCAACTGAATATCAAGCAAAAAAATAATTCAATCGTTTATTTTTTTAGTTTATTGTGAAACATTTAGGAAGTATTTCATTTCCAATTTCTGCTTACATCCTTTTTCCTAAGCTAAACGTAAAAAAATTGTTAACTTCATTTCCGACTATTCTATCTGAAGGAATTCTATCCTTAAACACTTACTAAATTATATAATCCCAGAATGCAAAACTGAAAATAACTCCCAAGATAAATTAGAATGCAAACTTTGGGTGACTAGAAACAGCATTTAAATGATTTCATGGATAGCATTTTTGTAACATAAAATATTCAATGAATCAATCAAGTCTGTAATAGGCATGATTTCTCGAGAGTAATCACGATGCAGATTATTTAGAAGATGAATTCCAAAGAAAATATATTTTAGATTTTAAAATGCGCCGTGTCACATAAATCAGCGGAAAAAAGAAGAAAAAGGAAAGAAAAGAAATAATTCGGCACATTTACTGAGTATAGGTGCAATAGAACGCTATTGTGAATAAATACTGCATTTCTATTATTAATATTGGATATTAATAGGACATTAAAACACAGACTTTTAATTAAATAAATATATATACAGAAAATGAAACAATAAAATAAAATCACAGCGCAAACACTTGCGACTTTAACCCCTTGGAGACGAGCGGCACGTATACGTGCCGCATGAAGCGCTCAGAATCCGTGTTTTTTTCTCACCAGTAAAATTTTACTGTAAAATTTGCCTTATTTAATCAGCGCATTTTCTCGATTCAAGAAAACACAAATTTCTGTTTTTAAAAAAGGTGACTAAAGATTAAAAATTTCGTAAAAGGCTCCCGTTCCGAAGGGGTTAAACAAGTCCTCTATAAGTGGAAAGATCAATGGAGGCGAACACGAACAGTTGACATGCAAACGTAAAGAAAAAAAAATTAAATTAAATGTTCCGGAAGTACGTGAGAGCATATTTAGCCGTAAGTGCAACATTCTTCGTGTTGAGCAGATATTTGTAGATCTCTAAACCCTTCTTCCAAAAATATTCTGCCTTCATAAAAATGACGGTTAGGTTTAATTATTTTAATATTCTCAAAATCTTGTATGTGGTCAATTTCTATCGCATGTGGAAGTAATTTTGAGCGTAGGTCGCTAGATTTAAAATGACGTTTGTATTCTTGTAGTTGAATGATGCATGAGCGACCAATCTTCCTAGAATATACAGAATCAAAATATCTGCAAGGGATACTGTAAACTAGGCCTTAATTATCTAAGAGGGACGATTTCTGTATTTCTACTTTTATTACTAAGAATGCTAAAGAATTCAACAGGGTTCTGAATCTTTCGTTCCTTGAATTTATGAAAACTGAATTAAATATATTAAATTGATATTTGATGTTGGTCAAAGTGCAGGGTGGGGCAAATAAATGTGGCCACCACAAGTGGATACGATTGGAGGTGAATGATTGAAGCATACACCACGTGATAGAAACCGGTTCAGATCTCAGTGCGGGCTGTGTCAGTGTAAAGCCGCTATCAGATTCACCAACTTTTCGAGCAATTTTTGAGCCAACTCTTGATTTCCTCCAACTTTTCGCGAAATGTTGTCTCGACACCCAGTGTGATAGCAAACAGCAATATCCCCAACTTTTTATCCGCATCTCAAAAAAGTCTGTCCTAGCCGCAACTTTTCCTCCCACCTTTCAACATTTCAGCGAATCAGAGATAAGCGATTGATACGAAAATGCGATAAATATTGACGGCTGGTACTAGTAGTACTGGTTTTCCCGGGTTTTCCTCCAACTTTAGCAAAGACAATTGTAACCTTTTTCTCCCTTTCAACTGAAAAAAGTTGGGGTTAAAATCGGCTGTAAAGTTGGTTGCTCGAAAAGTCGGTGAATCTGATAGCGGCTTTAGTGTGATCAGTTTCAAAAGTAAAGTCAGGGTGGGTAGTGATCTGGAAAAAATACAGTAAAAAAAGTGATAAACACCAGTATATTCTTATGGAAAAATTCATTTTGATTATTTGATAGATTAAAAAGTGTAATTTCTTTAAAAGTCAAATTTGTTTTTCCCTGACTACTCATCACTCTGAAGATGGTACTCACGGTGAAACAGAGGGTGTTCGTTGTGGAAAGTTACGTTAAAACAAATTCTTGGAAAGAGTGTGGTTGGTTGTTTGCTCGTAAATTTAATGGTGCCAAAGTGCCAGCAAAGTGTGTCATGCAACGATTAGTCACAAAATGGCGTCAGACAGGATCTGTTTTGAACAAGGCAAAAAAACATTCCGAACCGTATTTCTTTTCCTTTGCTGTGTTTCTTTGTAACCTGGAACTCTGCTCTCCGGGAAACTTTTATCAGCCACATCCTGTAGAGTAGATGTTTCTAATATGCTTACATATTCTAAATCTTAAATATTGCGTTTGTTTCTTCTTATTATCCACAATTATGCCAGGCAATGGTTTTGAACACTTTCCAACGTAATTGAAAAGTGTTTATGAATTCGGTTTGTTTGTCTGCCGTCCGTCCGTGCTCTAACTCGCTTAAATAAACTAGGATTAACATGATATTGATACACGTTATTGAAGTGTGCATGTTCGGTATTCAAGGTGAGGTGTGCAGCATTTATTGTTCATTTACAGGGATACTCAAAAGATTTCCGTTACATGACTTCCTATGGGGAAAAATCGTTTTAAGTATATTTCAATGATATTAACCTATTTTAAACATATTCAAATTGATATATAGATCTCTAAGGTGTACTTACAATACGATTACTGTAGAATTTCGTGTGCATATTCATCTCTCTTTTGGGAATATCCGGCGTGACGTGCGAGGCGCAGTGCGTCGGTTTGACCAGAGTTTCTGTAAGGGGCGGCCTTCGGGATGCGTCGCGGGGTCCGGCCTCCGTGTCGTTTCCGAGCAGGGACGCAAGGGCTTGTAAGAGCCCAGAACCGGGAGATGGAACCCCCGTCTTATCGTTTATTTGCAGGGACACAAAACAGAATGTGACTAGAGAAGAAATTGAGCAAAAAATGAACTATTGAAGCCTATCAACAATAATTGCTGGAAGTGCGTTTTCAGTTCCGGTACGCGTTTTTAAAATGAACTATTACTTTAAATACTAGGGGACTCTGACCACTACGAACTACGCTCGCCAACCCTCGTTCAGACACCGCAAACACTAAAAGCACGCTAATTTGTTCGACTTTAAAAAATTTTTCGGAAGGCTGAATTATAATTTTAAAAACAGTGGCGATCTCTCTGTTAACGGGCTGTTTTCGTCTTTTATTAAATTAGAAAATTCAATGAAAAATCAGAAAATCAGATTAAATCAGTAAAAATTTTGAAAATAAGCTAATATAAAATGAATTAAGTAAACAGAGTCTTTGTCTCGCAGTATTTTTTAACAACGCTATAAGAAAGTGCTTTTAAATAAGACATTTTAAATGGATCGTTTTAAATCTAACGCAATTTTCACCATAGTTTTCTTTCTCTTTTTAATATTCACGTGAAAATACTTTTGTTGTTAGAAAGGAAACATTATTTCCGGTCTCTTAGAAGTCACAACAAAAGTTTAAAAGATTGTCTCCAAATATGAAATAAATGTCTCGCGATAATATATTTTAAAATTTAAACTGTTTGGCAATATTATTGTTTGGACTTAATTTCCTCCATTTACGACAACGCATATTAATGAATTTATTATTTTACAATTTTCTTTCTCTTTTAAAATTCACATATAAATATAGTTTTTATGACGTAAGTTTCAATATTTTCTTGCTTTTAAAACATAATCATTTAATTCGAATTTGAAAGATTTTTCCTGTTTATAATAGTGTAAATAATATTTTTATTTGAAGAAGATATTTTTTTTTTTGTGCTGTTTTACAATTCGCAACAATTTAAAAGAAAGAAACCCCAGTCACAAGAAATTCATAAACTGCGGCGGTTACAGCGTTAGTTTTTTTTTTTTTTTTTTTTTTTTTTTCCTTTTAGAATAGCGAGATTACTTGGTGTGTATAAATTCTATAGATCCTATACAGGGTTGAACAAAAGCTGTCAACTACATTTCTGTTTGTTTATGGTAAATGCTGAACGGAAATTTTCAACTGTGCTGTTCATTTAACTGAGCAAATTTTTAGCATATTTTGTAGTATGCTTACAAATCTATCGATCATATACAGGTCTGTAATACAGGTCAGACACAAATAAATCGGATATTTTTCCGAATTATTGATTGTAATAGCAGAAATTGGGTTTTCAAATGCCTTATGCGTTTTTAAATTGAAATATATTTTTCAAGTAACTTGGTGTGTATAAATTCGGTAGGTCATATACAGTTCTGGTCGAACTTTTTCACACAGCTAACCTTGATGATTACAGCGATTCCAGCGTATCCAGCGATTTCTGGAGTTACATTACCTGAGATTTATTCTGTTGAGCTGAACCAGGTTTCAGACCAGATGCTGTAATCATCAAGGTTAGCTGGGTGAAAAAGTTCGACCAGAATCGTCCGGGATAGCTCAGATGGCAGAGCACTGGCGGCTTCAGCCAGGAGGTCCCGGGTTCGTATCCTGGTCCGGACATTTTTCGCCCAGATGGAAATTTACATCTAATATGATTTGTTTACCAATTAGAATAATTGTGTTAATATTAATGTAGTGTAATTTCGTATCCAGCGATTTCTGGAGTTCCATTACCTGAGATTTATTCTGTTGAGCTGAACCAGGTTTCAGACCAGATGCTGCAATCATCAAGGTTAGCTGGATGAAAAATTTCGACCAGAATCGTCCGGGATAGCTCAGATGGTAGAGCACTGGCGGCTTCAGCCAGGAGGTCCCGGGTTCGTATCCTGGTCCGGACATTTTTCGGCCAGATGGAAATTTACATCTAATATGATTTGTTTACCAATTAGAACAATTGTGTTAATATTAATCTAGTATAATTTCGTATCCAGCGATTTCTGGAGTTCCATTACCTGAGATTTATTCTGTTGAGCTGAACCAGGTTTCAGACCAGATGATGTAATCATCAAGGTTAGCTGGGTGAAAAAGTTCGACCAGAATCGTCCGGGATAGCTCAGATGGCAGAGCACTGGCGGCTTCAGCCAGGAGGTCCCGGGTTCGTATCCTGGTACGGACATTTTTCGCCCAGATGGAAATTTACATCTAATATGATTTGTTTACCAATTAGAATAATTGTGGTAATATTAATCTAGTATAATTTCGTATCCAGCGATTTCTGGAGTTCCATTACCTGAGATTTATTCTGTTGAGCTGAACCAAGTTTCAGAACAGATGCTGTAATCATCAAGGTTAGCTGGGTGAAAAAGTTCGACCAGAATCGTCCGGGATAACTCAGATGGCAGAGCACTGGCCGCTTCAGCCAGGAGGTCCCGGGTTCGTATCCTGGTCCGGACATTTTTCGCCCAGATGGAAATTTACATCTAATATGATTTGTTTACCAATTAGAATAATTGTGTTAATATTAATCTAGGTCATATACAGGCTGCACAAAAGTTCTCAAGTACATTTCCGTTTACTCGCGGAAATTGACGAATGGAAATCTTCAACTGTGCTATTCGTTTAACCGAATTAACTTTTAGCATACTAGGTAGTATGCATACAAATCTATAGATCATATACAGGGATGCACAAAAAAAATCGAATATTTTCCCGCCTATTGATGTTAATAGCAGGAAATACGTTTTCAAATGCATTTTGCGTTTTTCAAATTGTTGATTTAGACATCATCTTTCAATTTAATAACTTGTGAATTATTATAAAAATATGTATGCTAATCACTTATAATGAAACAAATCTAAAAAATTCTATAAAAGTTATATAATACCTTCATTTAGATTAACGCTAGTTTCATAGCACAAACGCCGACATTTACAAAATCATTCATGATAGAAATATTTTGCCAAACAAATTTTAAAAATATTCCTTTCCGTCATTTGTCCTTTTATAACATTTTTTAGCTTTATTTGTGAAGTATTGTTACGGTATTATGAATAAGTTGGAAAGTGTTGCATAATCTTAGCTGGACGCATGATTTTTCGTTCTTGTTATTTATATATACGGCAAATTCAATAACTTTTATCATCACACACTGATCATCGAATGATAAATATTTATGCAAAAAGAGTTATTGTAAGTAATTGTGTTTCTTGCTTAACCCAATTGATTTACGCACTAGACACAAAGAGATTTATTAATGGCATCGATTAGTCAGAATTTCGCCATACTGGTTACTTAAGCTGAACGTTTTACTTTTGGCATCGAAAACAAAACAAAAGAAAGAAAGTTGGGTCTAAAAATATCTAAGGAACGGCATTGTATAAAGGGGTAGATACTTGTGTACGAAAGTGTTTATTCATTTGATTCAATATTACAGTTTGAATAAGATATAACAATGCACCTTCCATTTTTCAATAAAATCTGAAAGTAATAAGACAGTCATGTTAGTTTGCTTGTATGTGTAGCACACACACATAGAGTTTTCTTTCTAAGAGAAAGATTTTTTCTCTTTCTAATATACTAGGGTCTTAAGTCCTTTTAGTCACATTATATATACCCTATATATACGATATATATAAAATTCTAATGAAACGAATTTATGAAAGGTCTGGTTATGTTTCACGGCTATTTTTCCTAAAATATGGAATGTTTGGGAGTGAAAATTAATACAAATTATCCGAATTGAACTGCGAATGACAAATATGTTATTAAAATTTTTAAATTCGAAATAGTTTTCAAGCTATTTTTTCTAATTTTAATGACATTTCTCTAATAATGGCAACGAAATGACTCCATTTTTGTGGGAAAAGAGGATAATCATAGGGATTATTAGATTTCTTCTTTTTCGTCATTTATAAATTGAAATTCATATTATTTTTTATTTCAGTCGATAGTGAAGACAAAATTGGGATTATGTTTTTCAGGAAAATTTGAAAAAATGCAAATATTTTTTCACATTTCAGGCGTCAGGTGTCAGTTTATTTTAGAAACCAAAAATCACCTCTCGACATTGACATAAATTCAGTAGATGTAAAATTAAAAAAAAAAAATCCATTTTGTGGGGGGAAAAGAGAGGAAAGTTAAAACGAAAAAGATTATTACATCTCATTTTTGATGCCATTTTCAAATTAAAATTATTTAAAAGAGAAAGAAAATTTTCAAATAAGAACTAAATGATCACGTATTAAAAGCAGAAAATACGAAAAATTACGTCAAAGTATTTACTCGTAAATATTAAAATTGTACGAAAACTTTAAAATAATAAAAGTATTACACGCGAAACGCTTTAAAGGTGATAATTGCGTTTATGTAAAATATTCAATTATTAAATATTCGGAATGTTCAAATAATAATATCAAATATTAAAAGTGCCCAAAATAATTAAATTATTACGCGTGAAAAACTAAATAATAGTAGTCCCAAACACTTTTAAATTATATAATATATCTCCGTGAATCTTAAAAAAGAAAAAAAAACTTTCAAATAAATAAATTATTACAAGAGAAATGCATTTAACAGTGAAAATTACGTCATATATTAAAACGATACATTTAAAACGATTTCATTCCAGAGATTTTTAAGGTGACGTAACATGGTATAAAATCATAACAAATTTGTTTATAAACTACACCACTTTGAAGCAACATAAATACAGATAAACGTATGCGAAAAATACTTTCTATTTATTTTTTACGAATTACTCTTAATAAATGCATGTTAGTAAATTCGGATATTCTTATTAATTAATATAAATAATATACTTTGGTAAAATAACATGAAAATATGCATGATGGTATACTGAAATAGAGAAAAGATTTCCTGAACAAGCTGCGCCTGTTCCTGAAAATATCTAAAACTCGATCAAAACATAAATCATAAGCGCCGCGCGGTAAAATTTCAAAACACTATGTTTTTCAATACCGTGGCTTTGAAAACTATTCCCAAGCAGATTGTAACCGAAAAGTTCTCCATACAAATGGAAAAGAATGGCAAATAAGATAGCCGCCAGACAGAAGGCTACAGAAGATAGCCGCCGTTATCAGTGGCGTAGCCAAAGGGGGGGGGGGTCCAGGGGGTCCGGACACCCCCCGCTCGAAAGTAGGCCTGGTTTACTGAATCATGGATACAAATACAACAGTAAAAACTGCTAAGACAGAATCACAAAGGATCTATAAAAAATTTCGCTTTAGAGAGGTGTTCGTCTTAGAAGGTATAATTCAAAGGTATGTCTTTCTTAGAGACTATTAACTTTTCCGTTTTAGGCAGGTTTCCGTTATAAACACATTCCGTTTTCACAGTATCCTTTAAAACTTCTAAAACGTACTCACTTCCCAAACTTTTTTCTTTCACATACACCTTTCTTAAGTTTTTCATTTCGGAGTAACTCCATTTCTCATAAACACGCTCCCCCACCCCCCCTTTCACTCAAGGAGATAACGTAAACATGCTTTTTTTCATTAGTAATATTCTTATCACAACCATATAATAAATCGATGCAAGTTACATTGATTGCAAATTACATTTTTGTGGCTTTCGTCATTACCGATATTATTTTCACATACCCCCAGCAGACCCGCCACGTACCCCCCCCCCCCCCCCCCCAGGGGTAAGCTACTCCAGGTTGGAAACCGCTGCTGTAATACCACTTCTGAAGAGCATAAATCTATTACAGGAAAATCTGTGAAGATGACCTATCTCAAAGGAAAACGATTCAAGGTTCGACGAAAACAAACACTATATATTTGTGCTTGCTAACGTTTGAAACCTATCTGAAATGAAACTTGTTCCAATTGTGAATCCTTCTTGGCAGATTTTCTGAAAACACATGATTCCTCTCATAAACAAAATCATTCTAATGTCCCAAGACGGAAGGATAACTTTGCAAGTATACCTGCTATTCCGTTTACACAAATTTACTGTAACTAGATTAAACACAAAGCTTCTTTATCTTGGACTTCGACGGGGTTCTGTTGTCGATACTTATGGGTAAGAACGAGTTTATACGAACGCAAAATAACGGCACATTGGTTGAGTTTTGTGACCCTTTTGTTAGTTCCCTTTATAACAGACATTATTAACAATTACTTTAAATATGCTGCCTGCAATTAATAAAAGTAACTTTATTTTTGGACTGGTTATTTGTTACCACTTTCAAAATACACTGGCGAGAAAAATTAAAGGAACAACCATAAAAAGGTGCTTTATGTTAATTCTATTAAGGGAACTTCCAGAAAAGTAACTCAATGTCAACGTTATCAAGTAGTCCAATGGGATTAACATTCGCTATAGAAAAATATACAAATTTTTCAGCCTCAGCCCGTTCTTTATGTCCACGTGTGAAAAGGAAAGCACGTGGCTAATTTGAAGTCTAATTTTAAGGATTATACCTGTAATTAGGTAAAAGTTTCGCTTCTAGTAGGTGGAATATGTCGTCCAGAAGACAGTTGGCCGATTTTGAGAAATTGCGTGCGATAGGGAGAATGCAAGGAGGACAGACACTGGGTCTGTAAAGACTTAAAAATAGCCAAAAGCGTCATGTCAAGAATCTGGAAACGGTTTAAAGACACTGGTATAATGTCCACAGACAACCAGGTAAAGATAGAAAATGCGCCACAATAGGCTCTCAGGACTGTAATTTTCGGCCCCACCAGTGGCTGAGAGGTTCTGCTCTCGAAACTGGTAGACGGGAAGTGCTGGGTTCGATCCCAATTGCGGCGTCGGCCTAATCGTTCGGAGTTTTCGTGGTTTTCTTCGAACCATGGATGTCCATGCGTTAATACGGGTTAGGTTCCCTTAGAAAGACCCCCACGAAGGGCACTCCCCCTCGGGCCTATATCCCTAGTGTAGACAATCGGCCGTCAGAAAATCAACCATCCAACCAACCGACTGTAATTTGCAAATGACTGCTAAAAGAAATAGGCAATTAGGGGCAGATAAATAGGGGCAGATTGCAGAGAGTTTGCTGCAACAATAAGAACTCGACTACCCTGCTTTACTGTGAGTGACAGGCTGCATGCAAGAAAACCCATGATTTGATTTCCACAAACTCCGGTAGCGAAATGCACCCGGTTAAAGTGGTGCAAAGATCATCGTCATTGGAGTACCGCAGACTGGAGCCGAGTTCTCTTTACCGATGAAACCCGATTTTGTTGAGACGTGTTACCATATGGAGGGAGAAAATCACACGCAATAAGGTTGCAAACATCCGTGAAAGGCATCAATACAAAGGTTGTGGGATCATGGTATGAACAGACACCATTTTGAATGGCCGCAGTGACCGACACATTTTCATCAGTGCAACTGTGAATGCTGAAATATACAGAGATGAGGTTCTTGATTCTCATGTCAAGTTGTTTAAGGGTGCAATCGGAAGATTTGGGATTTTATGCTTATTAATGGTCTAGAAGGACGCTAACCCCTTCCACGGAACTCCTAAGTGTCCCTTTCAGAGCTGCATAAATCCGACCCTGAAAAAAATGTCTGCATTCAATATTACCATTGAACCCAATTACTATTTGCGAAAGCTCAATTTAACATTCCTTCAAGAAATTTCATGGTGGTAATAAGAGTTGTGTGTATGGAATAGGTCTTGGGTGACATTTTGTCTTTAATAATGAGAAATCGAAAACATAAATTGAAGTTATCAAAGTACCAAATTCCGAAGCTTACTGCTGAACTTGGAGAATGTTCTAAAACTGTTTCGAACCATCTAAAATAAATTGACTGGAAAGTACAAAAACAGAAACCACCATGAACCATTTTTTACACTGTGAAGAATCCAATGGGATTCACAAAAAAGGTCCCATATATTTTCAAATGAGAACTCTAGATAGGAAAAGCAATGTATAAGCATAACAGCTCAAAATATTTCTAAGTCTCAAGGTTCTGCCGGAAATGATAAAAAGAATCAATCCATCTAAACCAATCTTAAAGGTTGACGGAAAAGTAGAACGGCATGAAAAAAAAGAGGAGTTATGGAATCCCTTTTAAGTTGCAAGTTTGCCGATATTTTCCCAGGACAATTTAAAAATGAAACTAGATGCGAAATTTCTCACGCTAGCAGAGAGGGTCTCTCTTGACCAATGATATCGAAGTTTGTTAGTGATATCATTCAACCTAGGCTCTGAGTGGGACGACAGATAGCTTTTGTTTAAGGAAGATGAATTTGAACGAACAGAGAAAAGAGAGAGATGCGTTTTTGGATCCCAAGGAGAGGGCTGCTCTCTGAGTTGGGACTGCGATTTCGGAGAGGTCCGAAGGGATAGAAGGAGTCTGCCGATTCAGGCAGGGTAATATTTCTCCGGTCGAGGCCGCGAGGTAAAAAGGAGTTGACAACGGATTGTTGTGCATGAGAAGCAGCGTCAGCAGTTTTCGTTACGAATTAGGTAAAAGGACTAAACTTTTTTTGATAAAGAATCCATTAGAAGATTGGATGCCTATCTCATGCTTTGTTGAACTTATGCTTTTAAATGAACAGTGTCGTCAGCTGTAACGTACCCAGAAAATATAATATAGTTGTAATTCAAGTGTAACCAAGAAATTAATTTATCTTATGTCTTTTCAATAAATTGTTTGATTTAATCATTACTTGGGCCTCCGCTTGACTGAAGTTCCACGCTACCACTTCCACATGTTAGTCGAAGGTTTTACAACTTGGTGGCAGAAGGTGGGATGCACAGCAAGGACTCTGAACATTAAAAGACTAGCTTAAGAGAAAGAGCTCCAGACACAAGACCGTGTGTAGAAAAAAAGCGACACCAGTATCGTGCCGGACAGTTCCTCTAAGAAAGAGCTCCAGAGGCAAGACCGTGTGCATAGGAAAACGACACCAGTATAGTGCCGGACAGTTCCCCTAAGAAAGTGCTCCAGACGCAAGACCGTGTGTAGAAAAAAGCGACACCAGCATCGTGCCGGACAGTTCCTCTAAGAAAGAGCTCCAGATGCAAGACCGTATGCATAGGAAAACGACACCAGTATAGTGCCGGACAGTTCCCCTAAGAAAGTGCTCCAGACGCAAGACTGTGCGTAGAGAAAAGTGACACCAGTATCGTGCCGGACAGTTCCCCAAAAAGGTGCTTTAGACGACATCCAGATGCAAGACTGTGCAGTGAAAGGAGACTACAGTGCAGTGCAGTGCCGTGCAGTACAGTTCCCGAGAGAAAATGCCCCAGCAAAACAAAAGGTAAGCTCATTATTTTGAGTGGCTCTTAATTTATTAATTAATTGAAATGTTGATAATAAATTAATATTTTAAAGGAAAACTTTTGTTTTGAGGTAAATGAAAATTTTAAAATTGAAAAATTGGTTAGTTAAAATAGAAAATTATTAACTTATTAATTAATTATAGTACAAGGAAGCTGATACCCTTTGTCATTGGCTTTAAATTTTGAAAAAATTCTTTTTAAATTAAGAATACAGAAAACTAAAATCGAACTAGATTCTTAAAAAAAAAAAAAAAAAAAAAAAAGAAAAAAGAAATTAGATGTCATGTAAGAAAAGAACCATTGTGAGGAAAGTTTGCTTGAAAAATATTTTAGAATCAATTAGGATTATTTAATGATTGATTTTCCTAAATATATACTTATATTCGAAATAGAAAAAGCATATGAAAAGGTTGCAAGGAGTGTTCAATTCTGAGTAAAATAGGGAAAATTGTTTACCTATAGCATTTGGAAATATTTTTTTTATGTTCTATATTTTGTGTGTGTAGGGAATGTAAAAAGTGGGAAAATTATACTTCTTTTTCGAAGCTAACACTAAAACGTAGAATGTCTGAAATTTATTATAGTATTGCTAATTTATTTATGTATATTGTGAATACGTTTGAAAACATTTTATAACGGTAGATAAGGTTAGAATATTCTCGGTGAAGTGTCAAATTCACATCTTCTGAGGTAGTTGAAAAAAAAAAATAATAATAAAAAATAAATATATAAAGAGGGAAATCGTTAGGTTATCTTTGTAGTATCGGTAGGAATATAAAATCGATAGATAATGGCGAAAATAACGGCATTGAAATATTGCCGAAAGGCTGATCTGCAAAATTTAGCAGAGGTATTAGGAGTTCAGATAGAAGAAAGTGACATAATCGCGACGATTATCCAAGATAGAGGGCGCGGACGATTATGATGCCGACTTTGCATTAACGCAAGTGGGATATATAGTGAAAGATAGGGAAGATCTACTTCTTTTAGAAAGAGAGAAAAAAGAAAAAGAAGAGAAAGAAAAAGAGAGAAATTTTCAATTAGAGCAATTAAAATTAACGCAAAACTCAGGGAGGCGTAACTCGATTTCCAGTAACGGATCGGAAAGACCTAAATTAGCGCTAAAAACTATAATGCATCGTTTTGATCCAGAGCGTTCGGACATAACTCTATTTTTAAACTTGTTTGAACGACAGGCATTAAGGTCTGGGATAGAAAATGAGGATCTGGTCACGCATTTATTAGCTTTGTTGCCCGTACAGATAGCTGAATTGATCTTGCGCGAACCGACAGACCGAGTTGACAACTTTCAGCATGTGAAGTCAATCCTGTTAGCTCGTTTTAGATTGAGTGGCGAGGCTTATAGACAAAAATTAGATAAACATTTGCGAGACCAGAATAGCCCGTGGAAAGACCTCATTTTTGAACTAAATAGCTTTCTAGAAGGGTGGTTAAATGATCTTGAGGTTACTAATTTTAAAGAGTTAAAAGATTTGCTAATCACCGAACAGATTAAGAGGCGTGCTCCAGCAGAATTAAGGGAGCACTTTATAGATTCGTGGGCCAAATATAAAGATCCAGGAACACTAGCTAAGGATCTGGATGAATACGAAACTATAAAAGGGGCGTCAAAAAAATCGTGGAACAAAAAGCTAAAATTCGAAGAAAATTCGCGGGTGGAGAAAATGGAAAATGAAGACGAAACGAGAGGGGGGCATTCCGAAACCAGAACTAGCTGGAGAGAACGAAATATAGAGAAAGAAAGGAAAAAAATCTTTGAGCGCAAAAGGGCTATTAGGTGTTTCATTTGCTCGAGCCCAAACCATTTGAAGGTTAATTGTCCCGAAAACAAAAGAAATGGAGAGCAAATTACCAGCGTTCATCATATTAGCGGAAGTACAAATTTTGAAGAAAGTTTTAAGCCTTATCTAAGCCGCGCGCTAATCAACGGAAGGGAATGCACAACATTAAGAGACAGTGGAAGTCAATATGATGTAATTTCGAGGAGATTTATTAAACGCAATCAATTAGACGGTGGCACCATTCGAGTTAGACAGCCGTTAATGAACAATACTCGTCGCTTACCGACCGCCGAAGTTGTTTTAAAAATTGAAGGACTCGGGAGACTAAAAACAAAAGCTATCGTGACGGACAGAAAGACGAATTTGTCTTACTATATTTTGGGTAACAAAACTCAAAAATTAATTGATGATATTAAAAGGAAAAAATGCAGATTTCAGATGCAGTGGTCATCCATAACATAGCGAAAGCGAAAAACGAAAACGGGAATCCATCCCGAAGGGAAGAGAATAAGATAAGAGAGGATTACTCAAAATTGACGAGCGTGAACTTGGGAGAAAGGAAGGAAATGGGAGGTACCCGGTCAAAAACGAGATATGAGAATTGGGAGGGAAGGAAGGATAATACTGTATCACCCACGAAAAAGGAAGATCAGGTTTTAGGATCGAATAAAAGAAAAAAGAAAGATGTCAAAGGGGATCATGAGATGGGTTGCCCCATACGAGAAGTCAAACTGAAAAAGGGCTTAGAAAAATCGCATCATGAGTGTGAGGATTTAACACAAGCAAATAGGGCGTGTCAAAGTATAGATAGATCGGATAATCAAAGGGATACGTCGGTGAAAATAACACTGAGAAGGAACAAAAGAGAATTTTGGTTTAGAAATAACGAGAACAAAAAGTATCTCAGGTCAGAAAATCTAGTAAAGGATTTGGACGGGAATAAAGAGCACGAAAGTGTTATGAGACAGATTAGTCGGAGGACGGGCGACTCTAAAATGTCCCCGGCTTATTGTGTGGCGAGCGCCACAGGTAGACACGAAAAGTTGCAAAATTATCGTGTAAATAGACAAAAACCACAAGAAAAAAACGCGGAGAAAATAAATAGGCTGACAAGCGAAGATTCACGTCCGAGACACTATCCTAAATATAGAAATAGGCCTTCACATGACAGGCTCTAGCAGTTAGAAATTTAGCGCCGGATCAAGTGAGTCGAATTCGATTTAACTAAGTGTACATAAGTGAGTCGAATTCGATTTAACTAGGTGTACATATTAAATTTATCTTATTTTGTGTAAATGTCATAGTGTAAAATTTTAAATGTGTTTTGTCTTTTAAAAGTGAAATTTCATAATCAAAGGTACTCAGCATTAGTAAGTTAAATGTAAATTGTATGAAAAGTTTTTGTGAAAAAGGTGAGTGAGATATATAAAGAAGGGCCACTCTAATATATGAGCTAACCTTTTCTTTGCAGATATTACGTCTTGCAGCCGAAATATCATTTAAAGGCGGGGGGTATTGTGAAGAATCCAATGGGATTCACAAAAAAGGTCCCATATATTTTCAAATGAGAACTCTAGATAGGAAAAGCAATGTATAAGCATAACAGCTCAAAATATTTCTAAGTCTCAAGGTTCTGCCGGAAATGATAAAAAGAATCAATCCATCTAAACCAATCTTAAAGGTTGACGGAAAAGTAGAACGGCATGAAAAAAAAGAGGAGTTATGGAATCCCTTTTAAGTTGCAAGTTTGCCGATATTTTCCCAGGACAATTTAAAAATGAAACTAGATGCGAAATTTCTCACGCTAGCAGAGAGGGTCTCTCTTGACCAATGATATCGAAGTTTGTTAGTGATATCATTCAACCTAGGCTCTGAGTGGGACGACAGATAGCTTTTGTTTAAGGAAGATGAATTTGAACGAACAGAGAAAAGAGAGAGATGCGTTTTTGGATCCCAAGGAGAGGGCTGCTCTCTGAGTTGGGACTGCGATTTCGGAGAGGTCCGAAGGGATAGAAGGAGTCTGCCGATTCAGGCAGGGTAATATTTCTCCGGTCGAGGCCGCGAGGTAAAAAGGAGTTGACAACGGATTGTTGTGCACGAGAAGCAGCGTCAGCAGTTTTCGTTACGAATTAGGTAAAAGGACTAAACTTTTTTTGATAAAGAATCCATTAGAAGATTGGATGCCTATCTCATGCTTTGTTGAACTTATGCTTTTAAATGAACAGTGTCGTCAGCTGTAACGTACCCAGAAAATATAATATAGTTGTAATTCAAGTATAACCAAGAAATTAATTTATCTTATGTCTTTTCAATAAATTGTTTGATTTAATCATTACTTGGGCCTCCGCTTGACTGAAGTTCCACGCTACCACTTCCACATGTTAGTCGAAGGTTTTACAACACATTCTAATACTTCCAAAAAAGTGCTAATCCATCACAAATAAACTTATAAAAATTTAACTTTCTTAACTACGACCAGATATCGGAAGCAACTATTAGATCGAATATGGAATCAAAAGTGGCGGGACATGAAACATGGAAACCCAAAAGATTTATGACTGAATAAGACAATTGTAACAAAACTGCTTTTTCCAGCATGAACTATATTTGATGTGTGTGCTTCTTACATTACTAGTTTCTGTAGCTGAAAATGCAAGATTTTTTTCTTGAAGTTAAAACCTTCCCACATAGCATTTTTAGTTTACAGAAAGCAACAGTCTTGCTTTAAAAACCTGCAAAGTTGCAGTAAGCTCAGTATGACACGACTGAAAGTTCATAACAAGACTGCAGCAAGGTAACACAAACGCTGAAGTCACCACACTTTGAACTTGCAGCTAACTTATCGTGCAAGTTAAATTCATGCTGTATCAAATTTATTGTAAACTAAGGGGCAAACAAGTAATCCAAAATACTAGAAAGTAGTAATATTTCCATGTCACACTACAACTTTAACCTGATCAGCTCTATTGATGCGAAAGCGCCCACAGAAGGTGCATGCATCGATTTTATCACCATAACCCCTTGAGGGGCAAGCAATTGCTTTTGTGTAATGCTGAATTCCCACCGGAAACATAGAAAAATTTTATTTCAAAATAAGGAAAAGCCATTTTACTACTTTTTCCCACCAAAGTTAGAAAAGTAAAATTTCTTAAAATTTTTCTGGTGCAAATCCTCATTAATCGTAGGTGGGATAAAATATATCCCACCGCCCCTAAGAGGATAAACAAGTTTAGGTAATATTTGTACTTTTCATTTCGAGCAGTTTTTGGTATTTAATAAGTATAGCGTTTAGAAAAAGCGCTGCCTACTGAATAAAATTTCTGCAATTTCTGCGTATGTGCTGACTGTCTATTCTCTCGACAGAGATATTTTTTGATTTCGTCACCTTCGTGAATTAAAGACAGTCTTGCCATCAGTTTCACAACAAACTACTTATGCAAGTGGGTGATGGTATACCTTGCGGGAGATTTGCTGCGAATTTCTCAATTCAAATTTGTCACGGCAAGATCATATCAGAAAAAATCAAGCTTGCCGCTAATGTTCATGCTATTGAGTTATCTCAAAAACTCCCATGGTGAGAGCGGCGAATCGCATGAACGGCTCATGCGATTGATACTTATGTGAAATCATTATCCAATATCTATTACAGCACAAGTTATTAACTCAGTGGCAAGAAATTAAACATGGAAATTGCTGTTTTAAACTTAACCACTTGATCCTAACTTTATTGTAAGCAAATGCTATGTAATATGAAACTTGATTTAACCCATTCGCTGCCACAACTATAAATAAGAATTTTCAATTTTTTTGTTGAAAGTCGTTTGCCACCACAAATTCAAAAAGGTAAATTTCGCTTTACTAATACAGCGAAATTTCTGCCAATAAATGTGGCGATTTTTTTAAATTCTAAAATAGTGGTGAGAAAGTAATTAATAAATTAAAGCCACGAGTATACTCGGGGATGACAGCGAATGGGTTAATTAAATTTAACTCTTCAGTATGCGCTCAGCTTTTTACATCATAGTGAATCATTTTCACTGGTAAATATTAATGTAACTTCAATGTATTATTAGTTGCAGTCATAGAGATTGGCCTTATATTTTTTATCCATGCTATTTTTTAAATTAAGAAATTAAATAAGGATATACCTAAATTCTTAAAGTTACGCGATACACTTCTGTTATACATACACAGTCAAGACAAGATTGCAAGGGACTGGTAAAAAGCTCCATTTTAGACAGGCTTCCATGTAAAGAAGTGTAATTAAATATGCTTCTAAGACACACTATCTCAATAAGACCTATTGTTCGTTTCGCAGGGATTCTGAAACTCTTCCGTTTGAGACAGGATTCCGTTACAGAAAAATTCCGCTTTCAAAGGTTTCATTAAAGAACGATGAAAATCCCCTTTCAGACAAGTTTTCAGCAAATTTAATTGTATCACAATTCATATTAAGGCCATGTAACGGTTCTGTTAAAGACAGGATCCTGTTATAGACAATTACTATTTTGACAAGTTTTATTCTATTCATATGACATAAATAAGTATATTTATATACATACACAAAACTTGTAAAAATGGAACCTGCCTATAACGAAATTCTGTCTTAAACAGAAATGTTCCATTGTGCTACGGAAACGAATACTATACAAATACACCTGATAATATAAAAACCTGTGTAAAACGGAATTTTCCGCCAATATTTAAGATTTTATCTTGACAGGTTTTACTATATATAGTATAACCTGAAGGAAAAATTCTGCCCCCCCCCCCACCCCGAAACAAAATCCTGGCTACGCCACTGGCCGTTATAATAATAATTAAGGATCGACCGAAATAGGTTTTTAAGACCGAAACCGAAATTGAATTTTGGAAATCTTCTTATCATCGGCCGAAAACGAAAACGAAAATGTCCAAACAAATTTTAATTAATTAATACATACATAAATATACATAATTATTAACTAATTATACGTGTTTATTAAATATGTATAATTATTAAAAAATCTTCAAATTTTCTAAAAATATTTTATTACGTTAAAAATTTCAGTTTTTTTTTTTGTTTTTGTTTTTGTTTCTTTGCAAGAAGAAAGTATTGGTTTCATGAAAATTTTCGAATTCCGGTTTTCGACGGATTTAGACGGTTTAGGGGTCAGAGAACCCAAAAAACATGATTTTACAAAATGCCTGTGTGTGAGTCTGTCTGTCTGTGTGTGTGAGACACAAATTTTGAGGGTGTCATATCTCAAGAACTAATGAACGGAATTTAACGAAACTTTAGATTCAGTTAGTCTCTGATATAAACTAGAGCTGATTACTTTTCGGTGTAAATCGCCCTATAGGTGGCGTTGTTAGGCTGCTTTTTTCACGATTTCCGAAATAGTTATATCTCAAGAACTAATACACGGATTTCTATAAAACTTCGGATTACGTTAGCACTTTATATAATTTGGTGCTGATTACCTTTTAGTGTAAATCGCCCAACAGGTGGCGCTGCCATGCGGCATTAGTCATAATTATTGCAATACCTTTATCTCAAGAACTAATTAACAGAATTTAACAAAATTTTAGATTCAGTTAGTCCCTGATATAAACTGGTGCTGCTTACTTTTTGTGTAAATCTCCCAGCAGACGCCGCTGCTATGCTGAATTTTTCTCGATTTCCGAAGCAGCTATATCTCAAGAACAAATACACCTATTTTTATAAAACTTCAAATTCAATTAGTCCCTGATAGAAATTAGTGCTGTTTAGTTTTTAGTGTAAATCGCCCAACAGGTGACACTGCTAGGCTGCATTTATCACGATTTCCACAATAACTGTATCTCAAAGAGTAACGCATGAATATTCATTAAACTTCAGATTCAATTAGTACCTGATATAAATTGGTCCTGATTAGTTTTTGGAGTAAATCGACTAACAGGTGGCGCTGCTATGTAGATTTTTTTACGATTTTGCAATAGTTCTACCTGAAAAACTAATGCACGGATTTTCATCAAACTTCAGAACTTCAGATTCAGCTGCAACTTGACATAAATTGTTGATGATTAGATTTTGGTGTAAATCACCTAACCGATGGCACTGATATACTTCATTTTTCAGGAAATATTAACATGTATGAGATAGAAGAAAGTTTTGGGATTGCCACATCCGACTAGTTTCGTTTTGGTTTGTTTTTAAAATCTGGCTTTCAAGCAATGGGTGTCATGGAAACGACTTCTTGTGAAAATGCGTTTTTATTCATGATGGATTTTTTCACCATTTCTTGTATTTAAATAGTTATAAATCAAGAACCGTTAAAGATAAATGGTTCAAACTTGGAACATGTCTTTTTCAAGTGTTTTACTTTAATTTTGATTCAGGAAATTTGAAAAAAAAAATATTACTTTTGAAAATGGGATTTTTTTTAAAAAAAGTTACATCATTTTTTTTTTAAATTTTTACTTTAAATATTTTTACTTTTTATTTAAATTAATATTTTTAAAAACGCTGAATCAAAATTAAAACTTATATATTTCTGTTTATTTAAATAAAAGGAAAAATGAAATTCTACAAATAATATTTTGAGTTATAACGATTTTAAATTACCCCAACTGATTAATAAATTTTAAACATTTTTTTTTTTTAATTATGAGAAGTTTTATCATGCAATGTTCTTTACAAATGATATGGTAAACCATCACAAAAAATTTCAAAATTTTAACTCAATAAATAAAAATTATTTTAAAATGTGTTCCGGACCCCCTTAAGTATATGTGTGGTCCGAGTTGGCTCCCTCTGACCAAACTTTTTATTTTCATTTAAAATAAAATGCAATTAATTCATCAACGACAGAAAATGATTTTCTAATTATACGAATTTCATCGAATTAAAAAATGTTTTAGATATACATACCTCGATTTATCATTTATCATTTATAATGATTTTTGTAAATGATCCTCTCTTATACTAGAACTTTCTCAAACAGTATTCGGAACACTTCAGCGGCTTCAAACTAAAAAATTTCTATTACTGTTAAGTCTGCAGCTTTTAATGAGCACATGAAAAACGTCTTCAGTGTTCAGCCATATATGCATTACTTGCTTTATAATTTGTACTCACGTCTTGAGTCTGTCATGACTGACAAAAAAAAAAAAAAAAAACCAATTAAGTTTATAATAATAAATAAAAAGGGTATGATTGGAGCAGATACAACTCAAATTCCTGGAATAATGTTGAAAATTTCTGAAAGAAGAAACGAGATTTTTGGAATACATATAGCTTCGGCCAAGTTTCGGTCCCGCCGAATTTTCGACAACATTTTCGCCGAAAACGAATTTTTGGCGAAACTCTGATTTTGTGCCGAAAACGAAAGAGAAACCGAATTATCTGTCAATGTCTAATGATAATATCAGCCAATCTTCCGTAGCCTGGTAATATTGTTTTTAAACAAGGTGTAACGCGCGCCACCCGATTAAAAAATAGACTCTACCGGCAATCACGTGACTAGCTTGCGTGAGCTCTGCCGAATAAAAAATGCTGTGAGTTCGTTAGAGTTCTGTTCTGTTTTGAGTTGTGCTAACATGTAAAAGTTATATTAGCGCCAGTTATTTTTTTTTTTTTTTGTATATGTGTTATGTGCCGTTCTATTTGTGATGTGCCGTCTTACCAAGATTAAATAAAAAATATTTAAAAAGTTATGCCCCGAGAAGTTGATATTTTGAAATTATGTGAAATTTCTGTGTGATTTGAATTAGAGCTAGCCCGCCAAAGGCACATTAACATGTTTTTAGAGGCTGCAAAACCTGAATAGGTGTTGTCGGGAGTAGATCGGGGTGCTGATCCCCCTAGTCTTTTTAGAATTATTCTTCATTGAAACGATATGTTTTGATGTACAAACTTGCTGCATTATTACACGTTTTTACAACCAACAATATTTAGAGATTTGCACTTTAAAAAAAAAAAGAGTAAAAGAAAGAGAAAAAGCGAAAAAGTCAAAAACGGATGCTCTCTCTATATTGGAAACATACGTGTAGATAGTCGATGTTTTATATTTTTGATTTTCTTTTTTTAACTGCTTTCTTTTCTTTAATATTCTGAGAATGTCTAATCTGAAAAACTCTGTGAAATTTATTTACATCTGTGCATGGTCCCAAAATGTAAACACACTCAGTAATACAAACAGTCATGATATAAAAAATAATAACTGTACTCAAAACTAGTTAGATGTGCCAATCCCAAAACCTTCTTATATTTCACACATCTTCAAATATTTCCAAATGTGGTTACAGATGTTAATATTTCAATATTATTAATTGAATACTATACCAACTTTCATTTCCATCTTAAGTTTCTGCTTCAGTCAAATAATCGGAGTAAAAACGAGTAAATCTCGATCATGACATTTATTAAAATCAACAGTTTTTCATTATTCTGTTGTACATCAGTTGTTTGCGAATAGCCGTCTTAGCAGGACGCGAGTTTCCGTCGCTGCACAAGCCGCCGATGGACAATAGAACTATGAAAAAAAGAGAAAATTATACAAAATCATCGCTATCACAATGTCCCTTTCTGGCGGAATATTTCCAAATTCAAGGAGGACCTGGTGGCCATAGCCAAAAATATACACAAAACATTTGGTTCAATTCTATGCATAACTTCATGCACTTTTCGATGGTACAATAAAGAAAATGGTTTAAAATCGTTCGTACAGCGACCCTTTCCGGCGGAGTATTTTCAAATTCAAGGAGAAACTGCCGGCCATATCCAAAAATATACACAACAAATTTCGTTCAATTCTGTGGATAACTTTATACACTTTTAGATGGTACAATAATGAAAATTGCACAAAAATCGCTATTACAAGGCCTACTTCCAGCAGATTTTTTTCAAATTCTGGAAGGACTTGTTTGCCATAACCAAAAACATACACGCAAAATTTGGTTCAATTTTACGCATAACTTCATACACTTTTAGATGGTAAAATATGAAAATGGCACAGACATCGCTAATACAGCACTCCCTTCTGGCGGAAATTTTCCAAATTCAAGGAGAACCTGCTGGCCATAGTCAGAAAATTTTGTTTAATTCTATGCAAATTTTATACATGTTTCGATGGTACAGTAATGAAAATGGCACAAAAATCGCTGTTATAGCGCCTCCTTTCGGCAGATTTTTTTTTTCAAATTCAGGGAAGACCTGCTTGCCATAGCCAAAAATTTGCTCCAACTCTATGCTGTAACTTCATACCCTTTTTGATGGTACAATAATGAAAATGGCACAGACATCGATATTACAGCCTCCCTCCCCTCCTTTTCCGGTGAAATATTTCTACATTGAAGGAGGACCTGCTTGCCACAGTCAAAAACATACACACAAAATTTGCTCCAACTCTATGCTGTAACTTCATACCCTTTTTGATGGTACAATAATGAAAATGGCACAGACATCGATATTACAGCCTCCCTCCCCTCCTTTTTCCGGTGAAATATTTCTACATTGAAGGAGGACCTGCTTGCCACAGTCAAAAATATACACACAAAATTTGCTCCAACTCTATGCTGTAACTTCATACCCTTTTTGATGGTACAATAATGAAAATGGCACAGACATCGATATTACAGCCTCCCTCTCCTCCTTTTTCCGGTGAAATATTTCTACATTGAAGGAGGACCTGCTTGCCACAGTCAAAAACATACATACAAAATTTGCTCCAACTCTATGCTGTAACTTCATACCCTTTTTGATGGTACAATAATGAAAATGGCACAGACATCGATATTACAGCCTCCCTCCCCTCCTTTTTCCGGTGAAATATTTCTACATTAAAGAAGGACCTGCTTGCCACAGTCAAAAACATACACACAAAATTTGCTCCAACTCTATGCTGTAACTTCATACCCTTTTTGATGGTACAATAATGAAAATGGCACAGACATCGATATTACAGCCTCCCTCCCCTCCTTTTTCCGGTGAAATATTTCTACATTGAAGGAGGACCTGCTTGCCACAGTCAAAAACATACACACAAAATTTGGTTCAATTCTATGCTCTAACTCCATACACTTTTCGATGGTACAATGGTGACACACTAACAAACAGATATTTTGTATAAACATGTTTTTGGGGATCTCTGCCCATTATACGTGTAAATCCGTCAAAAACGGAATTCGAATCAGCGCCATTGCTAAGACTTTTTATTGGTGGGGGGAGAGAACCTTAAATTGCCAAGTCAAATTTCAGTATTTGCCAACTCGTTTTATAATTTTGCCAACTTACCACAGTTAGAAAATGTAATATAGTTCTTATTTGTTAAAAGTATAATAATATTCCCAATTAGTTTTGTAATTTTTGCCAAGTCTGTCAGAAATAGAAAATATGTTATAGTTTTTATTAAAGTTTTAAACAAATTTGCCAACTAAGTTTGTAAATTTGCCAAGTTTAATAATATTCACGAATGTTTGGGGGGGCGGAGGCACCCCCCCTGTCCACCGCCCCCCCCCCCTTAGCGAGGCCCCTGAGTCGAATAAAATTTCGATTACAATACTTTCTTTTATTGAAGATAGATGAAAGTAATTAAAACACACACACGCTACAATATATAATAAATAACGCCTGCATTCAACTGTTAACGGTATATATAAATATTAAACAGACATACAACAATAATTTATTGTTGTATGTCTGTTTAAGATTTATATATACCGTTAAGAAAGTAATCGTTTAAGTTAGAAGAAAGTAAAAACATTGCCTATACAAAGATTTTAAAATTCATTTACAAATGTTTTAGAACGCTCACATTTGTTGGTTTTTTTCTTTTAATTCATGAATAAAATCGAAAACAAATTTCATTTATAAATATTATAAAAAGTTGATTAAATTTCAGGTAGTAACGAAAAGAAAAATAATTTTATTAAAGTTGTGTATAAAAAATATAATTGTTTAATTAGATAATTAAAAAATTAATTTGATAATTAAATTCGATTAAATAGTTCAGTTTTTGAAACTTCAGTTCTTTTGAACAAAACTTTTTTTAGTTTTCACCAGAAACATACCAGTAGCATCAGTAATCTTCTTAAAAATTAAATTAATTCTATTTTAATTGATTTTTTTTTTTTTTACTTTCAATAAATTCAATTGTTTTCAATGAATTCACTTATGATTCTCTCTCTACATCGCATTTCATCATGAAATCGAATTCTAGTTTCTTAAATATTTCTTTTAAATGTCATCAAATACAAATCTAAAAAAATTGCAATCTTAACATTCAAAATTTACCATTTAAGTACATTTTTCGCTATAACAGATAATACCTATATCTCTTAGTCATTTATTCTTAGCAAACGTTTAATAAACCTTGTTTTATACTCTGTTCTGTTTTGTAGTTCGAGATTGACAAGTAAATACGATCCAAGTTTATTAAATTCTCAGAATAATGTCGTTTCCTGGATGAATGAAGCCGGAATTTATGGACTCTTTAATAGTAATTTTCAGAGCAAATTAATTAACTATTTGAATGGCAACTCGATATGTTGCAATTGTGCTGCAATAAACATCTCAAATTTTCCCGAGGATTGAGGGGGCGGGAGTAATCTAATTCCGTGACCTATTTAGGAAAAAAATGCAAATTTTACTGTATTAAACTTATTTTATATAAATATATATTATTATTAATACATATATAGGGTCAAAGATACATCATTCTGCACCTTTTCCACCTTTTGTTTTTCTGATGAGTTGCATATCTTACTTTTTTAAGTTTTATTCATCTCATTTATGTATTAATTTATTTTTTTGATGTCTTACGTATAATAGTTTTTTTTTAATCTCACCGTTTCTTTTAATTGTTCGGGCTTTTCCGATATGTTATAAGGAGCTAAATAGTGTTCTTTTAGGCATATTGTCGATAATATTCAACGAAATAACATATCTTTACTATGAAATAAGCTTGCATATAGCTCCTCTAACGAATATCTAAGCTATTCATAGTTTCATGGGTTTTGCAAATCTGTTTTTCTATTGTCTTTCCGATTTTATTTTTTATATTTGTGATTTAATATTTATTATATATGTAGATATACAAGGTGGCCATAATTAAACTGACAGTACTTAGAGTGTTCTGTAGCGTGATATAATTCAGAGAATGGCGCTAAATTTTGTAAGAAGGTTAAACAAAACGGGGGACGAGGGATTCCGCGGAAAAAAAATAGTTGCAAAAGTCACCGCTAGGGGAGTATGTGGCGCTATGTAACAGAAAAGAGAGTTTTAGAAATGTAGAATCAATACTAACGTAAAATTACGTGTTATTCAGCCCATTTAACGATTTTACTATTGATTCTGCATTTTTTAAAACTCTCTTTTCAGTTACATAGCGCCACATATTCACCTAGCGGTGACTTTTGGAACTAAATTTTGTTTTCACGGAATCCTTCATCCACCGTCTTGTTTAATCTTCGTACAAAATCTGGCATTATTCACTCAATTAGATCGCGCTGCAGAGCACTCTGAGTACTGTCACATTATGGTCACCTTGTATATAAAAATTTAATAATATTTTCTATTTATATCATCTTGCATAATACTTTAATACTGTTGTATAGATGTAATATTACATTTATTTTATAATTTAACATAGTAAATTACATAATTATTATTTAAAATAATTTATAAATAGTAATTTATTTCAATAATTATAAAATCACAATAATAATAATAATAATAATTAGGAAATCTTATTTATGATATAGATAGTAAAAATTACTTTTTATTACAATCTTGCAGATAAAAGTTCTCTATTTTCTTAATAAAATTACGTACTTAATATGACGTCATTTTGGCAGGTGAAAGCATTTCGATCTTTGAAGCTTTAGTCTCTGTCTTCAGAATGGGTGAAAGGAAAATCTGTAAAAATGATGTTATCCTGATGTCTGCCGTAATCCTTTTATATATAAAAAAAAGTTTTGATTTGGAAATGGACCAATGAAAATCTGCGTAGATATTCTGGGTAGATCGGCATCCAATTTGAATGCTTAAGCATGGCATTTCATCGTTAATGTTAAAAAAACTATTGCATACAAAAATATGAAAATCGTTGGTATTATAGAGAAATGTTTGATAAACACGTTGATGCAGACAGTTTTCAAATCGAAGAATTACTTTCAGAGATATTTAATGCTAAAGTTGGACAAAATCGTTCCATTAAAAAAGTTTTATTGGAGCAAAAACTATACATGAGAATTTAATCATTTTTAGATCATTTTATATGTTATAAGTTCCCGGTGTGCAGATTGTATGTATTTTTCTTATTTGACTCATTTTTTGAGGTTTTATTTCTATTTTAAATTCAAATTTTCAGCATTTCGAGAGATATTTTTTTACAAATTTTAGAAAATGTTATTAATTTAAACTGTTGCCAATTGTATTAACAGCGCAAACAATAATGTTTACTTCAAATTAAAAGTTTATTTACACGTGACTATTACAAACTGAAAAAAAACACTTTAAAATTAGAATTAAATTATTACATATTAAAAGCAAGAACATTACGTCATAAGAACCATATTTACACTTGATTTTAAAAGAGAAACAAAATCTTAAACTAAAAAAATCATTATTGTGCGTTAAAACTTGTAAATGGAGGAAATTACGTCATATTTAAAATGGCCAAAAAATATGGCAAAGCAATTTAAATTGAAAAATATATTTGCACGAGATATTCTTTTCAACTATTATCGTGAATTCGAAGACAGCGCAAATAATATTTCCTTCTAACAACGAAAGTATTTTCACGTGAATATTAATAAGAGAAATAAAACTTTGGTGTAAATTACGTCAGATTTGAAACAATACATTTAAAATGAATTATTTAAAAGAACTATCTTATAGCACTGTTAAAAAATACTGGGATACAATGACACTGTTTACTTTCATTTTACATTAGCTTATTTTCAAATTTTTAACTGATATTTTTAATTAAATAAAAAAACAGCCATTGTATCTCTTAACAGCGGCAGATTTGGTCTTAAAAATCCCCAATCCAAGGAAAACGAATGGAAACCCGTTTAAGAGAGATCGCTACTTTTTTTTTTTTTTTTTTTTTTTTAATTCAATATTTTTAAAGCCGATCAAATTAGCGTGCTCTTTGGATTTTGGTGTGTCTGAACGGGGGTTGGCGTGGGTAGCTCGTAGGGAGCAGAGCCCCCTAGTTAAAAAAAATAGTTTTGTCAATCCATTTTTTTTTTTTTTTTTCAAATACAATGTATGGTTTCTCATGGCATTGGCATAATTTTAATTATGCCAATTTTGTCAGGAAATTATCTTTCTGTTGGTAAGTTTGTTGATAGACTTGGATATATGGGACAATATGAAAATTAAAATTATTTCTTTTACATTTTAATTAAAATATATCACCAATAAATACGTAGCATTCCCTATTATTTTCTTTTTATTTATTTTATTTTTCAAAACAACGGAAATACCCAATTTAGATCGGGAGGCAGCAGCGCGGATCATTACCCCATCGAGACGACTGGAATTCCAGGATCAGACAGTAACTCGATTAGCATATTAAAATGAAATTGGGCTGCCAAGTTATATTCTTTATCCAAGACCGATTTTAGTGGTTGATCGGTAGATTTTAACCATTGGGTTTAACATTGTATTTTCCTGCACTCAAAAATATGAAAACATGTAGGACTGGTAGCAAAAAAACACAGTGGCAAACCTACCAGTGAACCACTAAACTTGGGTCTGCAGATGTTTTTCAATAAGATATGTCTGGGCAGATCAGTTGGATTTTAATATGCGAATCTAGTTTTAATTAGTCTTAGAATTTCAGCCGTCAACTCGATGAGGGGATGGTTTGCGCAGTCATCTCTCGGTCTTAATTGACAATTTTACAATTTATAGCCAGCAAATTTCGTTTTAAATTAAAAATAATTTTGTGTAATTCTAATAGATTTGAATTTCGACAATTATTACAAGCATCTAGGATGCTTGCAAATAATTGAAGCTCATTGCAACTCTCAATTCCTCATTATGTCGGAGGATTAGATGTAACATACAAGCAAACATGCATTGCATACAGCTACATTTTAACGTATTGCGTTAAGACACGAATGTGAAAAATGCGTAGGAAAGAAGCAGATTTTTAATTGTAGAAAACATGTTTTTTGTGATTCATGCATTTTTATAATCAGAAGTATTTTGCAGTAGAACATTTTTTATCCGAAACGCTTTTAACCGAAACTCTCGGTTATCCGAAATCCATTTTTAAAGTTTTTTTTTACTATCACATTCCTTGAGTGCAAGCGGTCCTTTCCGAAGCACAAGTAGTAATAAATATTTTGGATTCCTTTTCTTAGAATTCCTTTGAATTTAACTTGAGCCCCCGTAAGCTGCGGTATGAACCAGAACAGAGTAAGAGGAGTGAGAACTAGAATGTTTGAATGTGATCTAGGAGGCGAAGAAAATGAACAAATTAGTAATTTTGAAGCTTTTGAATGTTTTATAAAAAGTTTGGCATGGCCGGAGCAACAGAAAGACTGTAATATTGGTGAACTAATAGTATTTAAAATAACTTTGTGATAGATCTGCAAAGCAAAGGCAAACGAAACTGTGAAAAACAAAATTTTGCTTCAAACCCTTGTGAAATATGTAAAAGGTACTTAATTTCAAAGACCTTCAGGTAACTTATTCTTGTGTGTATTTTGCTATTGCTTTATTTTTATTAAGCACTTGTTACTAGTGATGGGCGATAACGAGATGTTTTTCTCGATTTTCTCGATTGTATGGACATCTCGATATTTTTCGATTGTATAAATTTTTTCTCGATGACTACAGTTTGCAAATTTCTTTTATAAATCATATATTATGTATTATATACGTCATACATTTATCAAGAATCGTCTGCGGGTGAACTGGAATGAGTCGATGTTAATAAAGACTAGGTGACTTCGACCGCTAGCGGGCGCCTCCTTTAATCGGGGCCCCTAATTTATACGTAATCTTGTAATATGAAATCACGAACAGGTTACCCGCTATATACGGCACTGATATATGATAGCAGGCGGGTGTGGTGTGCACGCACTACAAAATCTTGTAAAAAATATAATATCGAAACGAATGAACATCGGACCAGATCTCTTGGGGGAGGGATCAAAGCGAGCGGAGGGGCACAGCAGCTGCATAATATGATTAAGTCGTCACAGGTCTTTAGGCCTTTCCAACCATATGTCACATGAGAAGTCTGGATCTGAATTAATAAAAATGCCCTCCCCGTGGAGGGGAAAGGTGGGAGGGGTGCAGGAGGTGGATAACATGAGTAAGTGGTCATAAGCCTTTCCAACAATATGTCACATGAGGGGTCTCGGCTAAATTTAGAAAAACACCCCCGTGGGAGAAAAGTGGGGGGGGCGGTCACCGGAGTTGCATTACATCAATAAGTACGCACAGACCTTTCCAACGATATCTCACATGTGGGGTCTTGGCTAAATTTGGAAAAGTGTCCCCCGGGGGGGGGTTCAAAATGGGGGGGATGGACACCGGAGGAGCATAACATCAATAAGTAGTCACAGACCTTTCCAACGATATCTCACATGAGGGGTCTTGGCTAAATTTGAAAAAGTGTCCCCCGGGAGGGGCAAATTGGGGGAGACTGTCACCGGAGGTGCATAACATCAATAAATAGTCACAGACCTTTCCAACGATATCTCACATGAGGGGTGTTGGCTAAATTTGGAAAAGTGCCCCCGGGGGGGGGCAAAGTGGTGGTGGGGACACCGTAGGTACATAACATCAATAAGTAGTCACAGACCTTTCCAACGATATCTCACACGAGGCGTCTTGACTAAATTTGAAAAAGTGTCCCCCAGGGGGGGCAAAGAGTGGGGGGGACTGTCACCGGAAGTGCATAACATCAATAAGTAGTCACAGACCTTTTCAACGATATCTCATAAGAGGGGTACTAACTAAATTTGGAAAAGTGTCCTCCGGGGGGGCAAAGTGGAGGGGGGCGGCCACCGGAAGTGCATAGCACTAATAAGTAGTCACAAACCTTTCTAACGATATGTCACATGAGGGGTCTTAGCTAAATTTGGAAAAGTGTCCTGAAATTTCATATATTATAAATAATATTTAGCAGAGGGCTCCATAAAAAAATCCGATCTAAAATGATAAAAGCGGAAAAAACTACCCTCGCAGTGGGGCCAAATTGGGGAGGGGAGGAAGAAAGTCTCATAATATGAAAGAGTCATCCGAGAGTTTACCGATGACATATCACATGACTGGTCCAAAAAAAGTTTGAAAATTGCTCCCCCTCTCACCCCCGTGGGCCCACTCTTTCACCCCAGAATTCACACAGCCGCCACTTTAAAATTTTTATGTTCAATAAATAATATTTACCGGAAGACTGCATAAAAAACCCATATTTAAAGTGATATTTAAATTTATTATAGAAATCGGCTACGGTTTTAAAAATTTGTTCGCCCCTTCCCCACCCCCCTTTGAGCGAAGAAAGGTTCATAGTATAAAGAAGTGGTCAAAGGGCTTTTCGATTATATGCCACAGGAAGGGTTCGGTAAAAATTTTAAAATTGCACCCCATGAGTTCACTCTCACATCCTCCTCCCTCGAAATCACCCGACCCACCTTCCTCTTTGAAAATTTTATATTTAATAAATAATTTTTATCGGAGGGTTCCAGGTATGTGACATCTTGGTAGGGCTAAAATAAGAGAAACTTTGAAAATTAAAGCTTCATTTCACAGCTCATTGTCATGTCTTTTTCTCTATCTCATCCCTTGGTACTCTCGATAAATTTTCTTACTTTTCTTCTCTGCCGAGGACGAGAGAAATCCTCGAAAAGCTTCTCATAGCGAAATGTTGAAAAGCGCGAGAGAAATCCTCGAAAGGCTTTTCATTGGGAGATTTCGAAAAGGACGAGAGTAACAAGCGAGAGGCTTCCCATCGGGAAAGGTTGAAAAGGGCGAGAGGAAAATCTCGAGAGACTTCCCATCCCGAAAGGTTTAAAACCGCGAGAGCACCAACCATCGAGCAGCTTCCCATCTGGAAGAGTCGAAATGCTGGAAAAATCATCGAGATGAGATTTGCCGAAATGCGAGATGGAAATGAAGCTTTCAGAGTCAAACTTACCGCATTTCTGGTTTAAGTCATAATTTCTCAAAGGAGTCCATCTGCTTATCCAATCTCTTTTTAGCTCACAGGCTATCTAAGCTTGAGAGCTAATGTACCCGTCGGTTCTGTGTGTATGCCTGTACTGTACGTACGTACGTACGTATGTATGTACGTAACGCGATAACTCTTGATTAAAATGTACGATTTGGTTCAATTTTTTTTATGTTCATTCTGATAAGGCGTTCCGCTGTTTAGTTTTGACGGTTCATTGGTTAAGGATAAAGGGAGAGAAGGGGGGCTGGTCCCCACCCCCTCCTAATTTAGATAAATAGGTTTTTCATGCAGAATTCTTCGATTTGCTCCAAATTTCGTATACCGGTTTATTATGTTAAGGAGCTTCCCTGATTAAACTTGGAGGTTCATTAGTTAAGTATGAAGGGGGGAAAGGGGGATAGACCCCCTCCTTAATTTAGATAAATGGGTTTTTCATGCAGAATTATTCGATTTCCTCCAAATTTGGTATACCAGTTCATTATGTTAAGAAGTTGCCTTGATTAGATTTGGAGGTTTACGGGTTAAGTATAAAGGGGGAGAAGGGGGCTAGACCCCACCCCCCTTAATTTAAATAAATGGGCTATTCATGCAGAATTATTTGATTTGCTCATAATTTGGTATACCGGTTTATTATGTTAAGGAGCTTCCCTGATTAAACTTGGAAGTTCATTGGTTAAGGATAAAGGGGGAGAAGGGGGGCTAGTCCGCACCCCCCTTAATTTAGATAAATGGGTTTTTCATGCAGAATTATTCGATTTGTTCCAAATTTGGTATACCGGTTTATTACGTTAAGAAGTTGCCTTGATTAGATTTGGAGGTTTACGGGTTAAGTATAAAGGGGGAGAAGGGGGGCTGCCCCCCCCTTAATTTAGATAAATGGGCTTTTCATGAAGAATTATTTGATTTGCTCCAAATTTGGTATACCGGTTTATTATGTTAAGGAGCTTCCCTGATTAAACTTGGAAGTTCATTGGTTAAGGATAAAGGGGGAGAAGGGGGCTGGTCCCCCACTTAATTTAGATAAATGGGTTTTTCATGCAGAAGTACTCGATTTGTTCCAAATTTGGTATACCGGTTTATTATGTTAAGGAGCTTCGCTGATTAAACTTGGAGGTTCATTAGTTAAGTATAAAGGGGGGAAAGGGGGGTAGACCCCCTCCTTAATTTAGATAAATGGGTTTTTCATGCAGAATTATTTGATTTGCTCCAAATTTGGGATACCGGTTTATTATGTTAAGAAGCTGCCTTGATTAGATTTGGAGGTTTATGGGTGAAGTATAAAGGGGAGGGGCTAGTCTCCCCTTAATTTAGATAAAAGGGTTTTTCATGCAGAATTATTGGATTTGCTTCAAATTTAATATACAGATTTATTCCGATATGGCGCTTCCTTCATTAGATTTGGAGGTTCATTGGTTAAGTATACAAGGGCGAAAAGGGGGCAAGTCCCCTTAATTTAGATAAATGGATTTCCATGGAGAATTATTCAATTTACTTGAATTTTTTTTTCTATGTTTGTTCTGATAAGGAGCTTTCCTGATTAGATTTGGAGGTTCATTAGTTAAGTATAAAAGGGTTAAAGGGGTTAGACCACCCTTAATTTAGCGATATGTTCCTTTTTTTCATGCAGAATTATCTGATTTGCTTCAAATTTGATATACTGATTTATTATAGTTAAGGAGTTTCCCTGATTAGATTTGGAGGTTCATTGGTTAAGTATAAAAGGGGCAAACGGGGGATATTTCCCTTCATTTATTATTTGAGGGACATTATTCTTTGAAAAATAAGAGTATAATATACAGTTAGTGTTAATAACCTGTGAGCTCAATGCCATCAGTTTAACTGGCACTTAACATTTTATTGCTATTAACCGATGTGGGTTATGAAGCATAGTGGTTTATGTATTCAGTTCTGTATAGTCCTAGTTTCAAACTTTACAGTTAAATTTAGTGTCATTTTGCCACGAATTTTCAATGTTTCTCTTATTTTAGCTCTGCCAAGCTGCCCCATACCTGGAGACTCAGATAAATACTATTTATTAAATATAAAAAGTTCAAAGATTAAGGTGAGTGAATTCTGGTGTGCGCGAGAGTGCACAAAGGGAGGGTAATTTTCAAACTTTTACCAAACCTCTCCTTGACATATCATCGGAAAGTCCTTTCACCACTCTTTCATATTATGAATCTTTCTCCTTCCAGAGTTGAATTCCGGAAGGGGTTCGGGGGGGGGGGGGGAGCGGTGCGGGGTGACTTTTTTTTTAATTGTAGAGATTTCTACAATAAATATCATTAAATGAGGTTTTTTAATAGAGCTCTCCGATAAATATTATTTATTAAATATAAAATTTTAAAAGTGGGGCTGCGTGATTTCCGGGTATATTCTAGGATAAAAGAGGGAACCCACGTGGGAGGGGTAGATTTCAAACTTTTTTTGGACCAGTCATTTGATCTATCATCGGAAAGTTTTCGGTTATCATAGCAAAGTTACTCTTTCATATTATGAACCTTTCTTCTTCCTTGCTTAGTTTGGCGCCCCGAGAGAGGCACTTTTCGAACTTTTTTGAAATCGTAGCGTTTTTAAACATTTTAGATCGGATTTTTTTACGGAGCCCTCCGATAAATAATTTTTAATATATGAAAATTTCAAAGAGAAGGATGAGCAGGGTATATTTCGGGGGGGGGGGGGGGGCACGATAATTGGAATCCTGGGAGTTGGGACTCTTTTCTATCTTTTGCTGACACCCCTCATGTGATATATCATTGGAAAGCTCTGCGACTACTATTTCATTTTATATATCGCCCGCGTCCCTCCCCTTACTTTGCCCCCGAGCGGGTGCACTTTACTAAATTTAGCCGACACCCCTCATGTGCCATATCGTTGGAAAGTCCTGTGACCACTTATTCATATTATGCACTTTCCTTGCCCCTCCCTCCTACTTTGCTCCCCGCGGGAGTTCGTTTAATGTATTCCAGTCGAAAACTTTATAAAAATGGGGAAATTAAAGATCCAATCTCAAATGACGTAGAAAAATCAATAAAAAATTTTGATCCCTTTTATCATCCTTTAGTTCATATTTTTGCCACTAGGGGTGCTTTTGATTCTTATTTCTTTGGCCATTTTGGTACTAATTGCCGAAAAATTCTAATTTTTGATACTTAAACTCCCCTTACCGCTTCATAGCTACTCGCGTTTTTTCAGCTTTTTTCAACCAGGGGCACCCTTAGAAGACTTTTCCTGTCTTATGGCTCCTTTATAGTTTCCCTTTGGTTTGTTGTTTTTTTATTCCATCTGTTTTCAGTTACCCTATATTTAATAAAATCTGCCTTATATATATGTAAAAACAATGATTTCAGTAATCGATTCTAGAACATCTCCTTTGTAGATTCTCGCAAGTAATCGATGACTGTATCGATTGTGTATTTTACGATAACGATTTTTTTCGATTGGTAAATTTTCGAGAATCGCCCATCACTAAGCCCTATCACTACTATGAAATTGTCGGCCAGAATAATAGCTAAGTTTTCCAATAACTGTTTTTAGCTTTTCTCGTTATAATCGATTGTAAAACATCTCGATTGTAGATTCTATGAATTAATCGATGGCTGTATCGATTGTGATTTTTTACGATGATGATTTTTCTCGATTGTCGAATTCTCGAGAATCGCCCATCACTACTTGTTACCATAATAAGAAATACTGCATGTATTTGTCCTTAATCTTAAATTTGAAGCATTCTGGATTATCCGAAAATTTCGATTTTCCGAAAGAGGGTCGGTCGCAATTACTTCTGATAATCGAGGTTCTACTGTATTCATTTGAATGAAATAATAATTAAATTTATTTGAAACTAAAAACTGTACAAAATTTGTGATACCAGAAACATTTTTAGTAACTTTTCTTGGATGACAAGTATTGTTCACAAGTCTACCACTTGGCACGAAAAACTTATGAACAGCTACATACGTTATTTTAGCGCTAGGGATTAATAGTATATATTTTCAGTTTTCTATTGGCATTTTTTTAATGTCTTCTTAATTTAATGTTTTATTTTCAAGTTGCATTTAAACGTAATTTCTGTGAATTTACGGACATTAATCTGTTTAGTCTTAAAATTTTATTTTTGAAATACTCCACATTCCACACTCAGGACTATCCTGTGTACTTTCAGTATGACAAGTAAAGACGATGTAAATTCATTAAATTCTCAAAATGTCATCGTAAGGAAATTCCGGATTCATTGAAAGCAGAACTTATAGGCTAAAGAATGGAAAATTTCAGATAAAGTTAATAATACTTAACAAGACGGTTTTATAAAAGTCTTCTATCATAATCATATTTTTATCCACATGAACAAAATTAGATTTCTTAAGAAGATGACATATTTATATGCACAGAAAGCAAAATCCCTCAGCATGAGATATCAAAAGAAACGTTTATATAAATATCTTATATATAAGCTCAGTGTGCATTCCAAAAATATCTTTAAAATACCCATAGAAACTTGAAAGCCTGGGCATTTTTTCGATTTGCGTAAATCGATTATGAAAACAAATTTTCGGATATTAAACTGAGGTTTTTCATCAGTGGCAATCCCTGTGGATTGAAATTCTCTTTTTTTATATGATATCATTTAATTTGATTTCGGAAACGTGTTTTACTCGTGTTGAAATTGATTGTGGAATTTTGTTTTCATACATGTACTTTGCAAAAAAAAATTAACCTTGGATTACCAAGTCAGTTGTAAATAACCATGTAAATAACGTAACCATTCCAAAATAACAATCGCAAACTGGCATCAGTTAGGGAGTTTATTAAATAGTTAGCATACATATATTATAAATGACATGTTTATGAATAGGGGGACTAGGGAGGGATGACCCACTTCTTACAAAATGATTTTTTATTTTTTAAATATTGAAAGTAGAATAAAGTTTAATATAACATATCATTCGTTATGTAATCAGTTATCAAAATAAAACTGCCACATAAGTGTAACATATAAGAAATTCGAAAAATGATTTATTTTAATCATGAGAAAATAATGGGTCAAGGCTCCCCACGTATGGGAGGCTTGACCCACTTCTTAATATTGAAATATTTGTTAAGGGAATTAAAATCAGTTTGAAAAAAGGTAGAATAACTTTATGCTACAGGGCTTCATTATCATTAAAAATTACTTGGGAAAATGTGATGTGTAGCCAAACCTGCTTAGATGGAATTCAAGGCACAGGAAAAAATTTCCATTTTAAACAGCCACTTTTTGTGACACTCTATCTGGCAAAATTAGTTTCCAGATACTTTGGCTTCGTCTTATTGTGTTCATCTTGTTTAAATTTGTCTACGTACCTTCCTAAAGCATTTTAATCAATGTTATGTCATTTTACAGAGGCATGAACACTTAACATTTCTTAAGGCTGCTACTTTCATTCTTTCTAGTCTTTTCTATTATTTCTATTTACATACTATGAACACTGTTTAAATTAAATAAAAGTTTCTATCAACTTTCCCATCTCTATTTCATTAAATTTTCTCTTGCTTCTATGCAATTTTTCACATTTTCCTTTAATCAATTTTTTACATTTTCTTTTTTACCACTCCATCCTACTGTAGCTTTACAGAATAAATTTACATTATTTTAGAAATGGAACCACTAACCCTTCATTATGTAAGTGTATAATAAAAAGATTTTCAAAAACACTTAATCAAGGGAGCTTTGACCATGATCAACCCTCCCTCACATTGATTGTGTCAAGCCTCCCCACATACCACTTTTTAAAGAATCGCACATGGTTATGTTTAGCCTAAATTACTATATAATCTTTATGCCTGAAATGAAAGCTCACTATTTCTGCAATACTTATAACCTACTTACTTAAATTTCTATGATATATTTTATCTCAGAAAATCTTACAAAACGTTTCTAAAAATTACATTTGCTAAGCTGAAAACTCTTCATAATTGATTTTTCCACACCTGTTTCAATTATCTGCATGAAACAAAGACTATTGCTTGAACATTTAAGTAACTTTAGTTGCCAACTATTGGCAAAACTCCGAAGTTCTAAATATGAAAACTGAAGGTGGGTCAAGCCTCCTCTATGGGCAACCCTCCCTAGTCTCCCTATACATTTTTCTTTAATATATATGTCGCAGGTTAATAGAAATCTCGCTGTTTGCAAAGAGCCAGTCTAATTAGAGATTCATCTACCATTTTCCAAACAACTCCAGGCTTATTGCAAAGAGCTTGTTTCTGTGTGCAAAATTTTAGCATTGTGTTTTTATCTTTTGAACTTAAGTGTGTTTTCTTATTGTTTTAACTTACTATTATCGATTCATGGAAAATCTATTCATGACATATCTATTTATGACTCCTTTTTTTTCAGGCTAGAACGAATCACAGAACAAAGCGAGCGTTTGTTATGCAAAAGGCGCAATACGGGAAAACTATAAGGAGATCGCTAAGGAATTGAAAATGCCTCAATCAACGGTCTCAAACATTCTGAAGCGACAAAAACACAAAGGACCCTTTTGACAAACGAAGAAGTAGGAGACCGCGTTCAGCTCGTTCCAAAAGCAACATCAAAATCATCCGCGAAAGAATCAAACGCAACCCACGAAGATCAATGCGCAAACCGCAACGATATCTAAAAACTGATGAAAAATCGGTTCGAATCATCGTTAAAAAAGACATGGTATTAAAACCAATTGAGTTTCAAGCAGCTCACGTGTTGACCTACGAGACGAAACAGCAACGATTGTAATGGAGATCTTTGCTGAAGCGCCTCGCTGGTAGCATGCATCGCGTGGTTCTTTATATAGGATGAGGCGCCATTCTCGATTTAGAAGAAATTCAGTAACCAAATTGCAGAATTTTGTCGCTGGAACAAGGAAGAATTGTTCAGAAATCCTCTCATCCAAAGTCCTTGATGGTGTGGGCAGGGATCACAGAAGATAGCAAAATTCTCTTGCTTTTTACGAAACCTTGTGTCAAAATCAATCAACAATACTATCAGGACGAGCTTTTGCAGAAAGCGCTCAAGCCTTTTGCTCAAAAATACTTTTCTGGACGAAACTCGGTGTTTTGGCAAGACTCTGCACCAACACATCGCGCACGCAAGACACTTGAATCGCTTAAGGTGGAGAGCATTGACTTCATTTCTCCCGATGAATGTCTTGCTAACTCGCCCGACACGAATCCAATTGATTATTTCCTTTCGGGAATTTTGAAGGCAAAACAAAATATATTTAGGAATGGGTCAATCTTCCCGATGAGATACTTCGTGCTGCAGTCAGTGATGTCCCAAAACGGCTAAGGGCCAAGCAATCAAAGGAAAAGGCGGATACTTTGAGATATAATTTGCCTTTGCAATATTTATATGGTGTCAAATGCTGATGTAATGGTTAATAAATTGGTGACATTTACTGTTTTCTCGAAAATAATGGATTTTATGCCCGTCCAAAACTTTTTCCGCTCCCTCTAAGATCATATATATGGAAATACCTGGTGCAGAATTATCAATAAAATTTGCAGATGAGGCAGAAGTTTAATATTTACGCAGAGTTATATAGCGAAAATGGGTTACTGAATAAAAATATATTCTTCTTTTAAAAATACTAGGGGATCGTACCCGGGCTTCCCGGGTTGCAGAATATAGGTGAACACTTTTTTTTTATTAAAAACTAATATTTTTTTATGCAATAAATTTTTTCGATTGCCCACTTACATTAAAAAAGCATTTTTCATATGAAAATACGAATTATACAATCAAATAAATTTTTGAAATTTATCAAAAGCGTTATTTTCTTATTAGCCGCATACTAAGAGTTATTTGATCAAGATTTTGCTACTTACGGCATCCTTTTATATTATGATAATTTCAGTGCTTATATATGTCTGTTAAATTTGTATTTTATTTATATTATTTTATTTATTTATTCATAGGGAAGTTTTTTTAAAAGGATATTAGCCGCAAAAAAATGATGTACTCTTTGTTTTGTTTTAAGGGCAAACGGAATAATCTTTCGTAATCGAGCTCCGCACGATATAGATAAATAAAAAATATTTCATGCATTAAAATTGTTTTTAAAAACATAGATAGTCAGTAAACTGAGATGAACTTTGCAAACAAATTCCGTTTGATAAAAAGAAATCCTATTTGATGATCTAAAAATTTAAATTGTATGATTACAAATATGTCACCTTTGTGTGAGTGTGTGTGTGTTTTTTAATATTATTCTTTTATTTCTTTATAAAAGAAGTATTAATTTCGTTAATTTGTCTTTCACAAATATGTTAGATTAGGTTTTTTTTTCAATATTATTCTTTGATTTGTTTATAAAGGAAGTATTAATTTCGTTATGCAAAAATAGTCAGAAACAAATGCTGAACAATGTTTTTGCTTTATGTGCAAAATGTTTACTATTATTACGAATTGAAACCGGCACGTGATAAGATAAACTTTAAAAAAAAATCCTGCTTAAAAAATATTTTAAAAACATAATACATGAGTCAATTAAAATACAGTTTTTAAACAAATTGCATTTGAAAGTAAATTTTTTCCCTATGCGACGAAAATTGAAAATGTAAGATGGTCAGAAGATTAAAAAAATGCAGTAGCAAAAATTTTAAGACCGACATTTGATCGTGAAGTGTTGCCATTCGCAAAATAACGCCAGCGTTACGCACAGGTACGTTTGTCCTTTATAATATAGATACGTAATCAGTAAAATATAATAAAGATCAGTTATTACGATGTGGTTATCAATTGAAGTTCTTATGCTTGGTATTCCGGAATGAAAAACAGCAATTTTTACCTTCTCAAAATTTGCATACGCACTTCTCATATCCACATTCATCGTTTTAAAAAAAATTGTATTTTGTTTCATCATTTTAAAATCATTTTAACTCAAAACTTGAAGTCACCATTGTCAGCTTTTATGTGAATAGACGCACTCTTTACTTGGGATTCTAATCTCAATTCCGGAGAGTAAAAATTTCCGTAATTTATGTTTTTTAGACGAATTTGTGTTAAAATGTTTAGTTTTATCCGAGAAAATGATCGTTTTCTTTTAAATATGACTTCATTTTCACTTAAATAAGCATTTCGCCTAGTGTCTAAAACTTAGTGTCAGTACACATGTACAGATGCGTGTTTTCAAATACAGTATGACATTTTCCGTTATTATTCACCTAATATAATATTATGCTCTTAATAGGATTTTGCGACACTAAATCCTGTACAACAATTTTTATAAACAATTTTGAATTTAATTAAATTAATTAAATTATATTATTTTGATAAATTTATAGTAGAATGTCCTAAAGAATAGCATTAAAGTTTTATTATTCGAGAGAATTTTGGACAATAACTTCAGGAACATGATATTATTTTAAATCTCGAGTTATTTGTTTGCTTGTCTAACTCGGCGAAGGAAATCTATCCAGGCAAGAATCATCAATTTCTGTAATATAAATCGCTATTATTTGCATGTCACCTCTCTCTTGTATAAAGACACTCTAATTTTTTTTAAAACAGTGCGTTTTATCAGTTTGTGATTTCGATTACATTATTTTCAAAAGTGAAACATTTTCACCTGCAAAGAATTTGAAAGCAGCTGGGCTGTGAAAATGACGCACTTCTACAAAACATAATTCAGTTTTAAGAATTAAAATACACGCTATTATATAAAATGATGTCTTTTGCATCCTCTAAAGCAATCCACTTTTACAATCCAATCTTAAACTTTGTCTATTGAAAAATATGCATATGACATCATTATCTCGGAATAACAGACAGATATTCTTGACATAGCCCGTATTTTAATTTCAACTTTTTTTCTGGTTTTATCAGAAAATGGCAACAAACAGAAACAGTAATCTCCTATTTTCGACTATTTTCCGTTTACTTTCAATGACTTTCAATAGAAATGAAGTACTTTTGTTGCCACGATTGGAAAAATGGTATTAAAAACTACAAAAAAATTAATATCTCAAAACTAAATTAAGATAGAGCTTTCAAACAAATTGCATTTAAATGAGCATTTTTTTCCTCATACGACGGTGTAAAAATTTAAAATGTGCGATGTTTAGAAGTTTAAAAATTTGCAGTAGAGAAAATTGCAAAACCAAAATTTCATTTCAAATTTCAAAGTGTTGCCATTCGCAAAATGACGTATGCGTTACGCACAGATATGTTTGTCCTTTTTATAATATAGATATGTAAGAAAACAGCTTTTTTGGCATATATGATTTATGCGCCGGAGTGCCTGAGATTAGTGACTCATTAATTTTTATTTTATGTCTATAGTGGATTTAAAATGAAAATAAGCGTTTTTGGGTGAATACATTATTTTTTAAGTGTTCATTTTGAACCTTCCATGGCAGATGTATGAATGGCCCACAGATGATGCAAATTTTTTATATTTTCAGTTTTCAATCTCATTATGTTCTTTCTTAATTTACTTTGAATATTTTCGGTACGTGTACGACTTTCCTTGATGGGAGTTTCTTTTCATCTTATAGAGTGGAGTGTCTTATGCAAAATACATCTTTTAAAATGACGATATAAAAAAGTATTTTTATGAAATTAATATAACATTGTATGATAACTTAACAGAAGGTTCTACTTCTTTGGCCTCAAATTCACGTTTACGATTGTTTTTCTGTTACAAAGAAAACAGATATCACATTCGGACTTTTTGTACTATATTTATGGACATTTCACTTGTACATTTCAATTTTTTGTGTAAAAATCTATATATATATATATATATATATATATATATTACGCTATCATATGTGGCGCAGAAATCACGATCATTTGTTAACTGTTTAATGGCAACGACCGAGTGAAACGAATCTCATTGGTTATTGAACTGCATTTAATGCATCCCCATACCTATAAGGGGTTACCGTGGGAGGGTGGTCCCTGTTCTGTCGCCAAATATCGCCAATTTTATCGCCAACTTTGTGATATATCGCCAAATTCTGCTACCAAAATTCGGCGCCAAAATTGACGCCAACTTGGCGATATCTGTAATATTTCGCCAAATTCGTATAGACTTCCATTGTAAATTAATAGGATTTATTTGCTTACAGAAAATCAACAAAATGAGATATTTTAATGCAACAAAAACTAATATTAGCTTAAGGGATTATATTAATTATATTTAAGGGAGTGCAAGTAAATTAAATTATGAATAAAAGTAACATGATACAAAGCTTAGCATGCTTTCCCAAACATAAATTTTAAGGGTGGCAAAACTGGTCGCCAGGAGCTGCTAGTCATGAATAATACGTTCTTTTTGCAGTGGGAAGTACCGACAGGTACGTGCCGTGAACTTTTAATCGGGCGACCATTTGTCTCCGGTCACAAACATCTCAAAGACATTTGGCAGCCAAACTGAATAAGAGCATTCAAGTTCAGGGCTTAATTTGCGCCGGAGCCCACCGGAGCCCGGCTCCGGTACTTCCCTGATTTTAGTAAATATTTAAATATTGGTAGGAATTCACCGGAGCTCATAAATTACAGGGCTCCGGGGCCCAGTGCAATAGCGCTTCCGAAAAACCGAAGTCTAAATTACTTTTTCCTTCCCTTCCCATCTCCAAGCTTTTGCATTCTTTTTTACCAAAACACTTATATGTGGATGTAATGTGCCGTACGCGTAGGAGATGGAGATTTCGTCTTGAACTGACTCGAGCCAATGCTCCCTAGATAATGGAGAAATTCAGAAAACCTTTTTACTTAAGTTAAAAAAAAATTCTTTCTAACAAAAAAAATAATTAAATTCTCAAAATAATATTTTCTAACTCCTGATAATTTAAAAAAAGTAATTATAAAGAAGGACCTTGGTGCAATATAATAGAAGCGTAAAAAATACAACGTTAAAAGCACCAAAAATTTTAAATTTTAAGCATACCGGTTTCGGTAGCATATAGCATACCATCCTCAGTGCTAAGGATGGCGGAAATTTGCTCACATATATAGGAGAGGTGGAGATTCAAGTTAAAGGTTTATTGACCAATAGGAAAACAGAGGATTGCAGGTAACAGCCAATAAGAAAATAGATGGGAAATGGAACCGAAGTAGTGAGGGGAAAAAAATTAAGAGACAGAAGTTTTTATGTAATATTTCCAACAATCTGATAATGGGAGACTAGCGAATTCACAATTAACAATATTTTTAAAATTTTTATGAATATGAAATGCTTCAAGTAAGTTAAGTTCGTATATAGAAGTAGGTTTAGAGACTATTTTAACCGAATTGAAGTCAAAAGTATGATTCATCTCTCAGCAATGTCAAGAAATCAATAAATCCTCTATTGCAATACATTGCTGGGAGATGAATCATACTTTTGACTTCAATTCGGTTAAAATAATCTTTAAACCTACTTCTATACACGAACTTAACTTCCTTGAAGCATTTCATATTTATAAAAATTTTAAAAATATTGCTAATTGTGAATTCGCTACTCCCCCATTATCAGATTGTTGGAAATATTACATAAAAACTTCTGTCTCTTAATTTTTTTTTTCCCCTCACTACTTCGGTTCCATTTCCCATCTATTTTCCTATTGGCTGTTACCTGCAATCCTCTGCTTTCCTATTGGTCAATAAACCTTTAACTTGAATCCCCACCTCTTCTATATATGTGACAAATTTCGGCCATCCTTAGCACTGAGGATGGTATGCTATATGCTGTATGCTTAAAATTTTAATTTTTTGGTGCTTTTAGCGTTGTATTTTTTACGCTTCTAAAAAAAAGTAACTTCCTAAAATAAATTAAAAAAAACTTTAAAAAGAAAAAAGAAAGTTTCCAAAATTTTTCTATCTAGCGAAAAAAAATCTTTCCCTCAAAATTTTATTATCCCGCTATTATTTTTACGCCTTTACGGTCTACTTTCGCTTCGAAACGCTCTTATCAGCCACGTACTCTATGTTAAAAAAATTCCCTAATGACCCTTATTTGACCTTATGTGAACGCCGGTGGCGTAGAACTCTTATTTTCATACTACTGATATATTTAATTTTTTTATTTTGTTAAAGAAAGAAAAATTCTTTAAATTTTGCAAATAATGTACGAAATATAAATATGCAGATTGGAGTGACAGGGGGGAGGAGGGAAAGGTACTGTTGTTGTACCGGTACCACAGAATATTAGGGCTCCGGTACTTTTTTTGTTAGAAATTAAGCCCTGTTCAAGACTATGGAGCTTATGTCAACATTTAATTTAAAAAAGTTGATTTTTAAGAAATTGGAGGTCATTTGAACAAAAAAAAAAAAATATTTTTCCTCTTTATTTTACCTTTTGCGAGATTAACAACAACAATAATAATAATAATAATGAATGAATGAAAAACAAACTTTTTAGTTTATAAGCTCCATCAAAATTGATTACCTTTCTTTAAAAAAATAAAGGAAATCGGTGAAATAGTAGATAGGTCGAAAAAATGGTCGCCCATTTTAAAAAACATAGTTTCGAGAACGAGAACAGTTTAAAATATCAGAAAAGCGTTACCTTCAACGAGCAAAAAAGCTTGTAAGGAATTGGAATTGGAATATCTCAAAACCGCTTTAGTACAACAATCTACACGTTTAAGAGATGAAAAAAAGAAATGAAAAATGAAACAAAATCGAAAATTTCAAGCCAAAATCGTAGAACTTCCCCTTAACGAAAAACTTATTTTGTTTCAATTCTCCTAAAACTTAATAAAGCAATAGCTCATTTTTAATTTAGCCTGAATGTTCATAGGTTCTTTGCAATATGTCTGAAAAACAATCTGCCTCATCTAGAGATATATTTGTCTTTTTTTTTTTTAAGTGGGGCTGGGGGAAATTATACCTATAAAATAAATAACAAGTGGGTAAGTATGATCGCAGATCGTACAGAGGGTTTCGTTTAATATTCCTTTAAAAAAAGTTTATCCTTTAACTAATAAATCAAAATTGTTTATTTGTACTATTAAAATATTACATAAATGCCAGCACCATTATATTTAATTTTAAAATAAATAAAAAGATATATTTTAATCAAATTAAAAATATTCAAGTTAAATTATTTAAATAAAATTTAAAAAAAACGAATATTTTTAAATGCATCAATTTCAAAAATCTAGCGGGCGTGTAAAAAAAAAAAAAAATATTTTTAAAAGTAAAAAATTGTTCCAAACATATTTAAAAAGCTGAAACAATTCAATGAAAATCCATATTAATTCTTTCACTTTTCAAAAACTCACTAGATGGCGCCAAAAGAAACATTAACAAATATTAAAATTCGAAATGAAAAAGAAAAAATATACCTTTTCATTCCTCAAGAATGCATGTAGATAACTCCGTCCGTAACAAGTATATTATTTCAAAATATTGGAAGTAGATGGCAGCACCTAACAAAAAAAAAGTCATGGGAATTCAATATTTATCCCTCTGACATTCCTCTTTTAAAAGTTTCATTATTTTTATTTAAAATTTTTCCTTCTTTTTTTTTTTTTTTTTTTTTTTTTGGGGGGGGGGGGGGGGCGACACGCAGTACTTCGCAAATTTATTTTTTTTTAAAAATCCGCTAAAATAATTGGAAATTTAAGTTAAAAAATTTTCAATGCAATTCCGTTTTTAGTCGTGTACAAAAGTTTAAGACCAGCAGCCGAATTTTGGCATTTTAACAGAAAGCATAATTAACGTCGAATATTACGCCATCTTTTGTGTCGATTGCGTCAGACTCGTTCGCCTGCTATAAATAACTTCCCCCGTCTCATTCCTCGCCAGTTGTTTTGTGGATTTAACCGTAGATCGGTAAAAATCTCCACTTTCAGTTGCAAAAATGGCAGAAATAGTTGCCCTGGATGAAGTTGGCTTTTCTGAACGTGAAATAGCTAAAAGGGTACATGTGAGCGAGCAAAACTGCTGTTCATCAAATTGCCAGTAAATTTAATATTTTGGGAAAGTACACTGACCTGAAGAGAAGCAATCGGCACAGAAAAACTAGTGCTCGTGATGATCATGTGATCCGCAGGATGGTAATGCGATCGCTACCAATTTAACAGCAATTTTCTATCAAATTTAAACATTTTTCGTCATAGCAGTTGCCAGTAATTAAAAATCCACAATAAAATTCTTACCACAACAATAACTTTTCTATTGCAAGATTTCCACGTGAAAAATGAAAATGAAATAAATAATTTGACGATTTTTTTTTTTTTAAGTGAATATTTCGTCATAACTTTTCTATTGCAAGATTTCCACATGAAAAATGAAAATTAAATAAATAGTTCGAGGAATTAAAAAGAAAGGTGAATATTACATTATATTGGAAATATAATACAGGTGAATATATAACGTCATATGAGTTTGAAAAAACGTATTGAAACATGATATAAACCCGATTATGAAAAGAGGATTGCTCTAATAATCAATAGGAATAAACTCAATTATAATGTATTCTTTTGCGTCTATTATATAAATTTATACATTTTTATATCAGGTTTTCATTTGATTCATGTGTATAACACTTCCACTGCTATTTTTTATTGTTTGTTTTATACTATATGTTTAATTTTGAAATTGATTTTTTAAAACGTACGTTCTTAAAAACCCGGGCAACGCCGGGTACTTTAGCTAGTAAAAAATAAATATAACGCATTTTGTGTGCGAGTTTGTGTTCATTAGTTGTTTAGAACAAGTAGGAAATTGTTCGTCAAACGTGGCAAATGAGGTGCGCTCGTACTATAACTAGTTTTATAAACATTCAGATTTTGGTGCCATGGCTGTTGCACTCTTATGCAAAAATGCATGTACACAAAATTTATTACGATTCTATATTTTAAATTCAGTTATACGGAAGTAATAGGACTCCATCTTAGAGAGGACGTCATCACCATGGCAATCCAGAATCATGACCTATCATGGGACACCGTTGAATTAATTACGTATCATAGGATTCAGTAGAATAAAGAAAACTTTTATTAAGTTTTGATTCGATTTTCATAAAATTTAAAATGACTCGACAAAATTCTGCAATGATTCTATATATCAAATTTCAAACCATTCGGGTCGGTAGATTGTGCGATGTTATAGGCGGAGAGACGGACGGACCAGATGACGACTGTAGCTGCTACACATTTATATAATCACGAACGCACCTAAAAAAGAGAATACACAAATTTAATTTGATTTTTAACAAAAAAGCATTAAAAAGAAAGTAAGTTTATAAGTTTAAGAAATTTAATAATTAGAAATTATAAAATTTTCACTATATTTTAACTAGCAAAAATGTTTAATTTTTATATAAATAAAGCAATCATAAAAAAGGCCGTCAACTAAGAATAACAAGCAGACTAAATCCATGACATATAATCAGCATAAATGATTTAAACTGAAAAAAAAAACAATATTTTTAATAAATAATTTTATTATATACCTTCTTTTTTCAGAGGGGTGAACGACTAGTATTTATTTAAATTTTGTTAATATATTCTACGCCAACCGTCTGGGAGAAGGAAATGCTTAAGTTTTGCTATAAGAAAAAGCTTTGACTTAACTTTTTGCAAGCTATAATTATGTTTCATGTAAATGAAAGAAACGCATGCTTAAATTAATAAGAAGTATACACTTCATGAGAGCAATTTGTAATTTTCTACTATGATTAAAGTTTAGTAAATGTTTTGCAAAAATAAAGTAGGACTACCGAGACCAAATAAAAAAATAAAACTGCCGCATACTCAGTTAGCATTATCATACTAGTAAATCTGCAGATCAGGAGCCTCAACGTCAGATCTCCAATTCATTGTTTTTAGACACACTCTAGTAATATTCAATTTCCTGCAAACCGCAATTTATAGTTTTCAAATTACGTAATTATTTATAATAATGAAAAATACGAAGTTTTCAGACATTAGAAGCGTTAAATTAAAAACGTTGTTATGGAAGGATATTTTGAATTTTCATGAGCTACTAATTCTGGTATTTTTTGTAAATAATAGAGTATTCAAGGGGGCGGAGCCCCCCGTAGTCTCATTAATTTACATATGTAACTTTTTATTGATTGCGCTAATGATTATGGTAAATCTTTTTACACTTCCGAGCCTTATTCTTCAATACTGGTTGGGCAGAAAAGGATTTACATTGACGCAATTATATTAAAAGTTTAGGTTTTACGAACGAAAATGTAATTTCCTTTTAAAGATAAAAAAAAATTTCATTCATATTTTCTGAAATGGGGCGGCATTAAGAACTAACACTCGTCAAAAAATATTTTTTCAGGCAATCTAGTTAATGTTTGTTTTTAAGAATGAAAATATTTATTTCCCGATACAATGACGTCCTTTTCGACAGCGATAATTTTGCGGTGCATAATTTTGACATTTACTATCAATTTGCTTTTCAAACGTTTTCTTTTTTTTCTCATTGAAATTTACGATTAAAAATTAAATATTTCTGTTAGCTGCGTCCAGACGATAAACCGTGAGATATTAGTAACGTTTTTTTTTTTTTAATAATCAGAATTAATATCATAACATAAGCCCCTTTTATTTCAACCTCAAAGCGTATTTGTTTTATTTTTGATATATGAGATCAAATTCACATTTCCGTTGCTAGGAAACAGTTAAAAGAAAATTAAGACAATGAAATATGTGATTGAAAAAAAGTAAATTAAAAAAAGAAAATATTTTATATTATTGGAACACATATATAAAATCCCTCCATAAGATATACACCGAATTTAAAAACTCTGACAAATGTATGCACAAAATTTCAAACTAATATGAATAATGTATGGTTCTAATAAGGAAATTCCATCATCCATGATTTATCATTTAAATCTTTCAATCATATGAGCCATTTCCTTTCAACAAATAAAAATGGAAAAATCGTCTGAATTGCTATAGGAAAGCATTAAGGCGGAAAATAAAATGTTCTATATACTCCGAACGAATGAACCAAATTTAACCAAAAACTACACAACTAAATCCGGTGACCTCACCAACATGCATCCTTAATTTCAAGCTAATCGGACGCTTTTTACGGCAGTTATCGCGGGACAGACAGACTAACAAACAAACAGACAGACGGAAACCAAAACTTTTCGGGTCTCCACAGTAAGCCTTCACTGACGTTTCGGCAACGTTATCTTTGCAAGTCATTGTTTTTTAACCCTCATTGCGTAATATTCAACTTCCTACAAATCGCTTTTTAAAGTTTTCAAATTAGATAAATATTTATAAGAAAACAAAATTTAACGTAAGTTTCACTAACGTAATTGAACGTAGTTTCAGTAACGTAATTGAACGTAAAGTTTCAGAAATTAAAAGTGTTAAACAAGTGGTTATACATTGATGTTCTGAAATTCTGATGATCTACTTATTCTGGTAACTTTTTAAATCAAAAATTGCATTTCTTCAGCGGGGCAGAACCCCCCTGAACCCCCGTAGTCTATTTTAATTTACATTCGTAATTTTTTGATTGAGCGGATGGTTATAGTATATATTAGATTTTTTTTACGTTGTGATTTATAAGGATACGTATAAGTTTTTTTTAATATAAATTAATAAAATTAATAAAAATACTTGTTTTGTTTGGGCCGAATGACGGCATTTAAATCTGAGCGATAACGCACATTATATTGCAAACTGTTTTTACGGCATACTGCATCTCCATCTATCTCTTTCCTCCGTGAATAATAGTAAATTTTATTTTACCCAAGAACTTTTTATTCCAGCATCTTTGTTATCGAAAATGACGTCTAATTCACCTGCTATGCGTACTTACTCAAAACTTTTCACCTTGTTATATTAAGAAATACTCGAGAGTTTTCTTTTTATTTCTAATATGCCGCCATATTAATTTTTCTATTCTTAATTTTTTTCCCTGTTTCACGTCAAAATATTTCAATTGAAAATTGTTTAAGAGAAATTATTATTCCGGGTTTTGATTTTCTCTTGGCAACAATTAAAGAAATATTGGTAAATGTTATGGAAAAATGTCATATTATTCTCTATGAAAATAATGAACTTTTCTATTTTTAAGCAAAATATTTGAATAAAATAAATAAAATATTGCCTAGTTTTATTTCTGGGCTAAATCCATCTATATGCAAAGATACAAATGCATTAATTCCTCCGTTTTGACGTTGGCTTTTCTCAAACATTATACACGCAATTATACTAATATTAGGACCAAATACGTTGCTAGGCAACAGATGAAAGAAAAGGAAAAAAAAATGAAATTATGTATTATGTCAAATTGATAAAACAAAATGCTTTATATTATTGGAAAACATGCATAAAATTCCCCCAAAAATTATAAACCTAATTTAAAAAATCTCGCAAATATATTGACAAAATTTCAAACTAATTGCAATAATATAATTTTATTTAAAAATTTCTGCATCCAAAATTTACCATTTAAATCCATTTTCATATGAGCCATTTCTTTCAACAAATGAAAATCTGAAAATCGTCTGACTTGCCATAGAAAAGCATTATAGAGCAAAATAAAATGTTCTATATATTCCGAACGAATGAACCAAATTTAACCAAAAACTATACAGCTAAATCCGGGGACCTCACCAACATACATCCTTAATTTCAAGCTAATCGGATGCTTTTTACGGCAGTTATCGCGGGACAGACAGACTAACAAACAGACAAACGGAAACCAAAAACTTTTCGGGTCTCCACAGTGAGCCTTCACTAACGTTTCGGTAACTAGTAAATCTGCAGATCAGGAGCCTCAACGTCATCTTTGCAAGTCATTGTTTTTTAACACTCATTGCATAATATTCAACTTCCTACAAATCGCTTTTTAAAGTTTTCAAATTACATAAATATTTATGAGCATACAAGATACTTCGTAAAGTTTCAGAAATTAAAAGTGTTAAACAAGTGGTTGTACATTGATGTTCTGAAATTCTGATGAGCTACTTATTCTGGTAACTTTTTAAATCAAAAATTGCATTTCTTCAGGGGGGCTCTGCCCCCCTGAACCCCCCGTAGTCTATTTAAATTTACATTCGTAATTTTTTATTGATTGTGCGGATGTTTATAGTATACCTTAGATTTTTTTTACGCTGTGATTTATAAGGATAAGCATAAGTTTTTTTTATAAATTAATAAAATTTAAATTTTAAATAAAATATTCACGTTAACCATACACAGACAATAAATCTTGAAGTGACGCCAAAAATGTAACCCTAAAATCAGCTACATTCGGCACAACACAACGAAGTGCTTTAAAAAAAAAAAAAAAAAAAAAAAAAAAAAAAACGGATGAAGTCAAAGAATTTGGTCCCTGTTCCACGTGCTTGTTTTGTTTCGGCCGAATGAGGGCATTTAAATCTGAGCGATAACGCACATCGTATTGCAAACTGTTTTTACGGCATACTGCATCTCCATCTATCTCTTTCCTCCGTGAATAATAGTTAATTGTATTTTACCCAAGATCTTTTTATTCCAGCATCTTTGTTTTCGATAAATGACGTCTAATTCACCTGCTATGCGTACTTACTCAAAACTTTTCATCTTGTTATATTAAGAAATACTCGAGAGTTTTCTTTTTATTTCCAATATGCCGCCATATTAATTTTTCTATTCTTAATTTTATTTTCCATTTTCCTGCTTCACGACAAAACATTTCAATTGAAAATTGTTTAAAAGAAAATATTATTCCGGCTTTTGATTTTCTTGGCAACAATTAAAGAAATACTGGTAAATGTTATGGGAAAATGTTACGTTATTCTCTATGAAAATAATGAACTTTTGTATTTTTAAGCAAAATATTTCAATAAAATAAATAAAATAAAAGAAATATTGCCTATTTTTATTTCTGGGCTAAAATCCTTCTATATGCAAAGATACAAATGCATTAATTCATCTGTTTTGACGTTGGCTTTACTCAAGCATTATACACGCAATTATACTAATATTATTGGGACCAAATATGTTGCTAGGCAACAGAGAAAGAAAAGGAAAAAAATAAAATATGCATTATGTCAAATTGATAAAACAAAATCCTTTATATTATTGCAAAACATGCATAAAATTCCCCCAATATTATAAACCTAATTAAAAAAATCTCGCAACTATATTGACATGATTTATTGGAATAATTTAATAATGTTATTTAAAAATTTCAGCATCAAAAATTTACCATTTAAATCCATTTTTCATATGAGCCATTTCTTTCAACAAATGAAAATCTGAAAATCGCCTGACTTGCCATTGAAAAGCATTACAGAGCAAAATAAAATGTTCCATATTTCCCGAACGAATGAACCAAATTTAACCAAAAACTATACAGCTAAGTCCGGGTACCTCATCAACATGCCCAGTGAATTTCAAGCCGATCGGATGCTTTTTGCGGCAGTTATCGCGGAACAGACAGACAGACTAACAGAAACCAAAACTTTTCGTGTCTCCACAGTAAGCCTTCACTGACGTTTCGGCAATTATTCAGCTACAATTTCAGTAGAGGAAAATACATGTATATATTTTTTACTGCTATATGTTAAAGTAACATGTAAATATACATTTTTAAAAATATGAAAAATAGAAAGTCCTGTATCTCTGCATTTTAAATCACATTTCATATAAATTGTTAAATACGCTTACAAGGAAGGTCTCCATACTGGGCATACTCAGAATATGTTGAAAAAAATGCTAGTGAAAGTACTCATGTATGTAATAAATGATCAGTTAAAATTAGCTGCGGAATTACAGTAGAAAATCTGTAAAAAAATAAAATACTTTTGAATAATTGGCGTGAAAAGACTAAAGCGGCACGCAATTTATCGAGCAGCACTTTTCCTCGCCAAAAGCAAACGATTTTAATGAATCTGAAAATTGTTAGTTAAGTGATTTTGAGAATATGCGGTATTTAATGAATTTAAACGTAAACCATGAAAAAAATTATTATTATTATTATTATTACATTTTGTATTATACTTGTTGCCGATTTGAACGAAATTTTGCCATTGTTTTATTCTCCAATCCACAATTTTTTTAATTTAAACGGCTTTATCGGTTATAAAAATAACTTTTAACGCCAAATGAATAATGCTGCCGTAATACATTTCCATACCGAAGAAGTTGTTTCCATAGCAACAAAGTTGAATCGACAGTGCTCGATGGGGCATATTTTTGAGTTTGGAACAATTTTAATCAATTTAAATTTTGTTTTAAATCGTAACATATGATAGTTAAAATTCGTTATAACTACATATAAATATATATGACAAAACTATAGTTAAAACAAACGAAAAATGACAAAGCTAAAGTTATTTAAATTAAACTTATTTAAACAAATTCAACATAAAAAGTTTTTTCTTTAAAGAGTATTCGACAAGCGTATTTTTTTTTTAAACTTAATTTCTTCGCCAAACGGTGATAAGTCGCCAAATAAGCGAAATTTTCATTATTTTTTTATGGACGTTCTACCGAGGTTCCGCCAAAAATTTCTTTATAAACATATATACCCACGGGAGAAGAACATTCTGTATTTATTTCAGATTTTTATGAGTATGCCCGTATGGAGACCTTCCTTGTTAGATTGCATTCTTATCATATATAAATAAAATTATTTTATTATGGAATTTTCTTTGCTATATCATTTTTTTTTTAACTAATGAGTTTCGTTAAAGTAAGTTTATACATGCTAGAAGTGAAAACAGTACATTTAAAGGCTTATAAATATCTTTCAATAAACAGATCAACAAGTTTCATGCACTGACATTAACAAGATCAACATTGATAATTATATACTATGTATTTATACAGGGCGTACCAAAATTCGACCGACAAATTCAGAGGGATGATAGTAGGCATCAAGAGAATAAAATATTGCCGTAGGACATGGCATGGGGTCGCAAACCACTTACTTAGTCACAAATACAGGGCGTTTCATCCCATAGATTAACATACAAAATAGGACACTTCCCTGCAGCGTAATCGTAATGCCATTGCGATCGCAGCGCCTTTCGTGACAATGGAGAAGAAATTTTCCATCCTTCTAATATTTTTGTTATTGATCGTCTACCTTATTGTGATCTTTCTTTTTTTAATGTTGCATGTTTACGTTTTCAACAGAATGTTACAGCAATACATGAATATAGAATAGATATTCTATTCTATATTTTTTTTTTTTTTTCGTACATGATGGGTGAACGAGTTAAGTGCAACGAAAAACAAGCTAAAAATTTCGTCTTGAATATTATACGTCAAGTAAATATGACATAATTGGATTTAAAGCTACACCAAGCGATGGTGTAATGTAAAAATATACGAAATATTGCACTCTAAAAGTCCCAGAAAATTTCATAAATATTCCCACTTGGTCGAAACCTTTTTACAGCCAATGTTTTACTAATTTGTGAAGTTTACTGTATTAAACAATCCTTACAATAACCTTTTAAAATTTACACATTTTCACTTTCTCACAGATAAAATAAAAAGATTGCTTTTAATGTAAATAACGGACAATCTGTTCCATAATATTTATGATATTAACATATAAGAAATAATAAAATAATAAGAAATAATAAAATAATAAAATAATAAGAAATAATAAAATAATAAAATAATAAGAAATAATAAAATAATAAAATTACAGATAGGGAAAAATTCCTTTTTACAAATTTTTAAAATTATATAAATCTAAAAGGTAAAAAAACCAAAACAGAGAGATAGTGATATTACACTTGATAAAATTATATTCGATGTGAATAAATTAACACAATACCCGAATTTAATTTCTTACAATTTTATCTCATTAACTGACATATTTATGTTTTCAACAGAATTTTCTGGGTCTTTACTTTTATATTATTATTATAATTATCATTTTGTAAGTTAAAGGTGAACGAACAAGTACGATTAAAAAAAAAAAAAAAAAATAGCTAAATAAATCAAACATAGATGCAATATCGTCTGACTAGATAGATAAATATTTAATTCAAGAATAGATATTCAATGCGTAGAGCATAAACTTATTTCATCAACATAGGTAAATTTCGGAGGCTTGTTAATTCTTCTCCCTTCTCGGTAGTGACTCTAGTACTGTTTCCATTACAGATTTTGCCGTAAATGTCCCATCTTGTATGTTAATCTATATTTCATTCTAACTGAACTCGTGGTGACGGTAATAATTTCGAGAAAAATAAAAACATTGCAATGAAAATGCAACGATATGTACAGTCGTGGGGAAAAAAGTAAACATTCCTAACTAACTCTGCAAAACATTATCGTTGAAGAAGGTTACTGCTACCACACGATTGGTAATAAAGTCTACTTTAAAACGATGCATATCAAATATTCTTAGGGGAGGGGGGGGGGGGCGCTACATATTAAAGCGAACCATAACTTTGTTTTTTTTTTCAATAGCAGTACACCATTCTGACAGCATAAATGAATTCTACCCCCTTCAATTAGCCTAAAAACAAATTTGTATGCAATTCGTACCATAAGTTTCGGATAAATTAATTATTTTAAAACGACCGTATTTTAGGGGCTATATACAAATTGAAGTTCGGTACAAGATTGTTGACAAAGAGAGTCTCCTTTTTGATCAAGGCATCTTAAGCGCCGCTCAAGCAGTCATTGAAGACTACTAGATTACAGGATAGCATAAGAAATTTCAAAATATCTAGTCACTTCTATCATAGACGACCCCAACCATCATTTTGCTGTTTTTTAAGCATAATCTGTAAACTACATGGAAGAGAAATGTGAAATTTTGGATTTCCATAAAGCAGGACTTAATAAATCTAAATCCACCAAAAAAATTGTAGGTTGCAACTCATAATTGAAGAGCTAAGTGGAAGAACATGTTAAGTAACAAATATTACATTTGAAGAAATTTGATGTAAAAGTTTTTGTTGTCAATTTTAATGATTTATTTTCTGTTTGATTCCATGTGCTTAAAATATTAACTTGTGGTACTGAAATCTATCAAAAAAACTTATTCATATTTAATTTTTAAATATTAAAAAATATTAATAGTATTTACATTATTAAATAATAAAATATTAAATATTAATGAATGTCTTAAATCTTCAAGGCTAAATAGAATTTTGGTATTTTAGCTTTACCATGTGATAGAATACCTGATAACGCCTTCGTACAAAAGGTAAAATAATTTTTTTTAATGTAGCATAACATGTTCTAGCTATAACAGCTGTTCATTTTTTTTTCGAATATTAATTTCATAATTCATATTATAAAATTATAAAAATTGCAAATTCAACGTATTTATGTTTGGGTATTTTAGTATTATTGCTACACAAAAAATTAGCGCATTAGGGGTATAATTTCAGGAGATATTAATAGAAATATGAAAATGTTATTTAACATTAGAAGCACTCAATTTTGAATGTTTATAATACAAAAACTTATCATTCAAATGACCTGAAATTTGGTGTCTAGGTATAGTTTGAACCGAAGATTTGAAATATCTTGTTAAAATTGGGTATTGCCATTGAGAAACATGAAGTTTGGGTTCGTTTGAATATGTAGATATCCCCCCCCCCCCCCCCCCCTAAGCAAATTTTATACACATCCTTTAAAAGTAGACTTTATTCCCAATCGTTCGGAACAAGTAACTTTCTTCTACGATAATTTGTTGAGGAGTTAATAGGAGGTGTTTACTTTTTTTTCCACGACTGTACATTGTTTTGTGTGAAAAGTGATAACATCACGAAAAGATCTGTTAAAACGTGTTGCTTAAGCAATACATGATACCGTATGAACTGATAATCACAGTCCAAAATGTGGGACGTCCGGTGCATACTGCTGCCGCGTATAATGCAAACTTCTACCACTTTTGTTTGGTGTTATCACATTTACAACAAAGATGAGAATGTCAGTTAAATGTTTTATTATAATATACTTCAATTTTCTGAAGTTATTACCGTCAACCCGAATTGAGTTAAGATGAAACACCCTGTATTTTTGATTAAATACGTGGTTTGATACTCCGTGTTCTATGGTAATTTTTCATCCTCTTGATGCCTACTATCATCCCTCTGAATGTGTCGATCGAATTTTGATACACCCTGTATATATATTAATTATTTATACGTTAGACGAGATCGCAGATATCTGCGAATAAATAATACAGAGATTCCTATTTAAACTAGTCGTATGTATCAATCCCAAAACTTTCTCCTATCTTATACATGTTAATACTTCAAAATTCGCTATCGCACTGTACAAATTAAATAGCAATACATGCCACCACCCTCCCCCGCCCATGAGGATTCTAAAGATATGTAATTCCGTGCATTAGTTCTTGAGATATGCCTGTTGGTGAAACCTTTAAATCTAGCAAAATGCAGCCTAGCAGCGCCACCTATTGGGTGATTTATACCAAAACCTAATCAGCAACAACTTATGTCAACGTCTGACTAAATCTGAAGTTTGGAGAAAATCCATGCCTTAGTTTTTTAGATAGAGCTATTTCGAAAATCGAGAAAATTCCTTCATAGCAGCGCCACCTATTGGGCGATTAAAGCCAAAACTTAATCAGTAACAACTTGTGTCAAGATCTAACTAAATCTGAAGTTCTGAAAAAATTCGTGCATTAATTTTGAGATAGAGCTATTGCGGGAATCGTGAAAAATACAGCACAGTAGTGTCACCTGTTGGGTGATTTACACCAACACGTAATAGTCATAATTCCATATCAAGGACTAACGGGATCTGAAGTTTGATGAAAATTCGTGCGTTAATTCTTGAGATAGAGCTATTGCGAAAATCGTGTAAATCCTGCAAAATGCAGCATGGCAGCGTCATCTGTTGGACGATTTACACCAAAACGTTATCAGCATCAATTTATATCAAATACTAACTGAATATGAACTTTGAGGAAAATCCATGCATTAGTTCTTGGGATAGAACTATTGCAGAAATCGCGAAAAATGCAGCTTGGCAACGCCATCTGTCGTGCGGTTTGCATCAAAAACTAATCAACACCAATTTATATTAGGAACTACATATCTGAATATAAATTTTATTAAATTCCATGCATTAGTTTTTGAGTTGTAGCGGCCACAAAATTTGTGTCATATACAGACAGACAGAGTCACAGACTCACATTTTGTAAAAACATGTTTTTCGGGATCTCTGACCCCTAAAACGTTTAAATCCGTCGAAAATTTTCACGAATCCAAATCCAATACTTTCTTCTTGTAAAGATAGAAGAAAGTAAAAAGTTATATTTAATATTCGTAAACCTTTAAATCTATGTTAATCACACGGCGTGACTACCTAATTTTAATTCCAAATTGACAAACGGCATCAAGAAATATTTTAATAACACTTTCCTTTTATAATGAAAGTTTAGAAAATAAAAAGTTTTTATTTTCTAAGAAATTCGTTCGTAAATTCTGCTGTCAGTCAATGAATTCTTCATTTTACGAACAAAAGTTTTCTGGGCCTGTAAGGTTAAATTTATTGTTTTCGACTCTTTGTCAGGAAAAAAGTTGGAGTGAATATTTAAAAATTCTGTTGAATGCCGCTTATTTAAAGCACTCCATAACCGGGATTTTTCTTTAAATTTAGAAAGTCATAAAGACACAATAAATTCGAACTCGCACGATTATGAGTATTCTGTCTGAAAGGAATTCAAATTCTGAAATGCATAAAATTATAAATTAATTTTTATAAGTTATTACAGTTTGTAAAAAAAATAATAGACAATCGAAACAACTTTTGACCCTTTGAGGGGAAAGCAATTGCGTTTGTTTAATACTGAATTGCCACCGGAAATTTTGAAAAATTTTATAGCAAAACAAGGAAAAGCAATTTTTCAACTCTTTTCCTCCCCAAAGTTATAAAAGTAAAACTTCATTAAAAGTTTTTGATGCAAATCTTAATTAAACTTAGGTGGGATATAATATATCCCACCGCCCCTCAAGAGGTTAATTAAACCGTTTGCTTTGAAAAACGAGTTTTGTAAATAATTACTAAACTGCTCTGTTTTTCTGGAAGTTGCCTCGTTGTTTTGTGCTATTAGATAATCGTGAAAATTAGAATAATTTCTTAAGAAAATACAAACCTAATAGTTAACAAAGAAAATAACAAAGCAAACGTTTAATAAAAAAAAAAACTTTTTAGTGTATGAAGGTAGAGTAAGATCAAAAGGATTGTGTGTGATCATGTTGTCCGTTTTCTAACATTTGCGCGGGGACGAACTTATTCCGTATTTCTCTTACATTTACAAGTATGATTAAATCTGCTTGAATCCGACCGTCGTGGTTGTTTTACACAGTGACATGCTAATGAGGCTTCTGTGGTCGACTTGGTAGTATAAATACGGTAGTAGGAATTTGATTCAGCGGAGGTTTCTGCGTACTATCCCTCGTGGAATCTTGAGTTAGTTTCAGGAGCTTTATTAACCCTTTATCTACTGACGGTACTTATAAGTACCATTAAAATAACTTGTTATAAAATTCCTTTAATACATCGATTAGTTGTAATACAGTTTAGAATAAGTTATAGATACATTACTTTATCTTGTTTCAAAAAAATTATGGGTTACACAAAGCAAAAATATTTTTTAAAGGATGATTTCTTTTGCCTTTGCATCTTTTCAGATTTCTTGACGTTGGTGGTAGGAGGGGGGGGGGGGATAGAATTTTTCAATTCGGAAATATTTCTAATGCAAGATAAGAACATTATATTTAAACATTTCCTAATACTAAGAAAAATATTTAAAATAAAAGATTTGAGACGTCAAGTGATATTGTTTATCGTGTTTTCAGTACTATTAATTTCCTTTTACGTAGCAGATTTTAGTAGCCATCTTGTTGGGAGTTGCTTTGCAACTTAGAGGGGTCAACTGGAGTTAATTTCTTTCACCTTTTATTAGCTCAGAACTTGTTCTTTAAAGTTGATCTTCGTTAACCAAGCTCCACTGCTTTGAACTATATTTAATTAATGACTTTACAAATATGTTTTTAACTTATTTATTGTCTAATGGCTATTTATCATTTTAATGACGGGCCAGAAAGTTTCGCCACAGGTTTATATGTAACTTTATAACATTAAAAAGTTTTATAAAACAATTCATGATAATCTATCAACTTGTGCAACACAACAACGGAACTTCCTGAAAAAAACGAAGTAATCTACTAATTATTTTAAAAATACTCGTTTTTTAAAGCAAATGGTATAAGTAAAAGTGCTAATGAAAAGATGAGTTGTTCGTATGCTGTCTTTTTTTTTTTTTTTTTTTTTTACAAACTGTAATAACGAAAAAAAGAAATTTACAACTGTATGTAGTTAAACGTTTATATTCGGATATTATTTTTAAAGACATATTAAAAATATAGAGATTCTCAATAGGCTGTATGTTTTTTTTTTTAAATGCTTAAATTACCATTTTTTTTTTTTTTTTTTTTTTTTTTTTTTTTGCATTTTAGTCTTTTAAAATACGGAATCTCATAAAAAGGGAAAAAATAAAGAAAACTCGTAACATAAAATTTCGAATGAATCTTCTATATCCGAATAGAATTAAAACATGAATATCTGATGAAATGTTAAGGAAAAAACGTAGCTTATTTTCAGATATTTTATTACACATAAGAAGTAATGGAAAAAACAACAACGTGCAAAACAATAAAATTATACAAACCAAAATATGCTGATGAAAACAGTTTGATAGGTTCTTAAAATACCTTCTTTATTCCTGGAGACTCCTAAAGTTTTATTACTTCAAAGACGAAAATCATAGATCGGCCATAAAATAAGAAAAATAATAACTTTAGAAAATTAAATTTTGGTCTTGGAATTTTAAAAGCATTTTGAAATTTTATTTGTTTCTGTAAAAAATATGTAAAGAACTTTATTTCACCTACTTTATTCTAAATAGCGGAAACACATTTTTTGACGCTTAACATTAGAACCGCCGTTACGGGTAATTTAGACCCCAGCCAAATTGATAATAGTCGATTAGAAACAGATTTTTTTCATTCAATATGTGACATGAGCACAAAGATAGACTAATTAAACAAGTTAAATAGTTTGAAATAAAAATTCTGGTGTGAAATACTTTTTATAAAGCTTTTGTAAAATTCCTGGTTGTTTTAGTGTTAAGGCAGCTATGCTTCTAGAGTAAACAAAATGCTACGTATTTAACTTTATTGTTAACTACTTTGGAATGTTAATAAAGAACAATATGCTATTATAGCTATTCTCAGACACCTTAACACTTGGCGACGAGCATCAAATACACTTATTTTGTTTTTTAAGGCACGATTTTTTTCCGAATAGAAATTTTTATATTATTTATTTACTGAAACTCTGTGATTAAACAAGATGAAAATTTCTATTCTAAAATCCCGTTATCCAAATTATTAAATATCCAAGGATATTACGCAGCCTGTATGTGTCGCTTGTCGTAAAGGAGTCAATGGTACAACCGATACGATGCTAACAAAAAAAAAAAAAAAAAAAAAAAAAATCCCTGCCGGCTCGGGCCTACAGGCGGAGGTAGATTTCGAAGTTAAGTACTAAATTCACCAAAAAAACTTAAATCAAGATTAGAGATAAACCCAGTTCCTTCACTAAGAGTGGGCTCTGGAGCTAAACATTTTGTGAAAATTCTAATATACACGAATACACAAACGCATGTATATGGAATAGGTTTAAAAAATAGCTAAGCAAATTTAGAGAACTTCAAAGTGTTAAAATAAGTTAATATTTCCATAGTCGGGTTTTTATCATGTTTTAATACGTTTTTTCAAACTCACATGACGTTACATATTCACCTGCTGAGGTCCATTTTATTTCCAATATGACGTAATATATATATATTTTTAATTCGTCAAACTATTTATTTCATTTTGACCTTTCATGCGGAAATCTTGCTCTAGAAAACTTAGGACGTAATATTCAATTTGTTTTCAATTCGTCAAACTATTTATTTTATTTAATTTTTCACGTCAACTTGCAATAGAAAAGCAATTGTTGTGCTGAGAATTTTATTACTTTTTTTTTTAATTGTTGGCAACTGCTATAACGAAAAATATTTACTTTTTCCTGTCATTGTTGTGTAAAAGCTGGTTTTATCAGAATCATGTTAAGACGGCATTCAAAATTTTGAACCCTCCCCAATCCCATTCCCTTGGGCCGATTTTGCCCATTTTCAATCCCCGCCGAGATATTAGCCATCTCAAAGTTGTTGGCGAGTTTGAAGACGATCCGTGCATCATTGCAACTTTTATCGTGCGGACAAAATTTAGTACATACATGCATACATATATATAAACTTTTTAGGTGGGAGTGGTTTTGGGTTCCTGGGGTCTTATAATGAAAAGTTATGAAGGGATTTTTCAAAAGTCGCACCATGGTAACGACTGCAATAGGTAGCATTTCTTACGAAATCTACCTAAAAAAATAAAACAGGTTACCGCGGTGCATCCCACGTGTCTTTTTTTACAGACCTCTAGAATGATGTGATGCTCTTTTCGCATACCTTCATTGGTGCATTCGAGCATCACGTGACTCCAGCGGTCTGTAAAAAAAGATACGTGGAATACACCGCGATAGCCTGTCTCATTAGCCTCGATGACTTCCAAGTGACGTCACTTCATGACTCCTCCGACAAAGAAGACAGGCTACCGCGGTGTATTCCACATGTCTTTTTTTTTTACAGACCGCTGAAGTCACGTGATGATTGAAAGCACCAATGAAGGTGTACGAAAAGAGCATCGCACTCTAGTGGTCTGTAAAAAAAGACATTTAGGATGCACCGCGGTAGCCTGCTTTTTTTCGTTAGCCTTGATGATTCCCGAGGCTAACAAGACAGACAGGCTTCCGCGGTGCATTCCATGTATCTTTTTTACAGACCGCTGGAGTCACGTGATGCTCGAATGCCCCAAAGAAAGTGTGCGAAAAGAGCATCACGTCAGTCTAGCGCTCTGTAAAAAAAGACACGTGGGATGCACCGCGGTAGCCTGTCTTCTTTGTTAGCCTCGATGACACCACTGTGATGACATCGTAACTAATTTTTACTTTCTTCTATCTTTACAAGAAGAAAGTATTGGATTCATGAAAATTTTCGACTTTCGGTTTTCGACGGATTTACACGTTTTAGGGGTCAGAGATTCCAAAAAACATGTTTTTACAAAATGTCTGTCTGTGACTCTGTGAGTCTGTCTGTCTGTCTGTCTGTCTGTGTGTATGTGACACAAATTTTGTGGGCGCTCTATCTCAAGAACTAATGCACGGAATTTAATAAAAATTTATATTAAGTTAGTCCCTAATACAAATTGATGCTGATTAGTTTTTGGTGTAAATCGCTCAACAGGTGGCGCTGCTATGCTGCATTTCCCGCGATTTCTGCACTAGCTCTATCTCAAGAACTAATGCACGGATTTTCATCAAACTTCAGATTTAGTTAATCCTTGATATGAATTGGTGCTGGTAACGTTTTGGTGCAAATCGCCCAACAGATGGCGCTGCTATGCTGCATTTTGAAGCATTTACACGATTTTCGTAATAGCTGTATCTCAAGAAATAATGCACGGATTTTCATCAAACTTCAGATTCTGTTAGTGCTTGACATGAGTTGACGTTTTGCACCTTGTGGTGTAAATCGCTCAACAGGTGGCGCTGCTATGCTGCATTTTTTGTGATTTCCGCGATAGCTCTATCTCAAGAACTTATGCTCGGGTTTTCAACAAACTTCAGATTCAGGTATACCTGGATATGAATTAGTGCTGTTTATGTTTTGCTGTAAATCGCTCAACAGGTGGCGCTGCTATGCAGCTTTTTTCTCGACTTCCAGAATAGCTCAATGTCCAAAACTAATGCACGGATTTTCATCAAATTTCAGATTCAGTTAGTTCTTGACATGAATTGATGTTTTGTACCTTTTGGTGTAAATCGCTCAACAGGTGGCACTGCTGTGCTGAATTTTTTGTGATTTCCACAGTAGCTTTAGCTCCAGAACTAATACACGGATTTTCATCCAACTTCAGATTCTGGTATACGAATTAGTACTGTTTGTGTTTTGGCGATTCCGGTTTACGATTCCGGTATATGAATTAGTACTGTTTGTGTTTTGGTGCAAATCGCTCAACAGGTGGCACTGCTAAGCTACATTTTTCAAAATTTCTCCTACAGCTCTATTTCAATAACTAATGCACGAATTTTCATCAAATTTCAAATTCAGGTATACTTTTATATGAATAAATTGATGTAATTTATTTTACTATTTAAATGATTTAATTGACGTGATTTATATAGAAGAAAGTTTTGTGATGGCCACAACATACTAGTTAGAGTCATGTGTCACAGTTTGCGGCATATCTTTATCTTTTTGAAATTCAATTACGGTTTCCAATATAAAATAGCTTTAAATGTTTCCCATGCTATGCCTTCTCTAGATTCAACAAATCTGCGAGCAATATTTATTGCCCACCGTACTTCTTTCTTAGCAATTTTTAATTCTTGTTGAAACAATTAATTTTCGTTCTTATATTCCATTTCTGATATCACATTACATATGTTTCGACTCCCATTCACCACAGGGCCCCACCAGGGGCCGAGAGGTTCTGTTCTCGAAGCTGGCAGATGGGAGGTGCTGGGTTCGATCCCAATCGCGCCCGTCGGCCTAATCGTTCGGAGTTTTCGTGGTTTTATTCGAACCTTGGTCTTCCAAGCGTAAATACGGGTTAGGTTCCCTTAGAAAGACCCCCACGGAGGGCACTCCCACCCTTTGGGCCTATATCCCTCGTGATGATAATTGGCCGTCATAAACAAAACCAACCCATTCACCACAGGAGTACCTCTAAATAAGAGTGGCGGCCATGACATAATGATATACGAAATAAATGACATACGGCATATAAAATTCTGGGTTTCTGAGCTGCACTTCCATATGGAGTGAAGTGCAACCGACGCTAGTATCGCGCAGTTATACGGAGAACCCTGCATTGAGAGTAAAGCGGGAACGAATGTAAATAGAAAGCCGTAGGATGCGATTCGAAGCAAGGCGTGCTAAAAGCAACAGAATACCTTTTTGATGATTTAAGACTCGCTGATTTATAATGAGAACTGTGATTGTAATATTTCTCTGGTAAAAACGTGATTTGCTTTTATGTTAGAGTTCAGCAACGGAGATAATAAGTGTTATTAATTTGTGTTCCTTGTTCAAAACCTCGTACTGTCATGTCAATAAATCTGTATGTTCACGGCTAACAGTTTGACATCATTGATGCAGTGCCTCTTTTTACAAAACTTAATCGGCTGATTTTGCACAAAAATGAATCGCCAAGCATTTTGAGAACCTGCCAATATCAACAAACTAATGTTTGTTAACTTGTTTCATTCGTTAATTGCTTTACTAAACACTTTCAGCTGTGTAAATGACTTTATACATGAACGAGTAACGGAAAAATATTGTTTTATTGTTAATACAATGTTGTTAATTTAACATGTTTGTCTGTAAAACATGTTGGTTCAACATGAAAATGTTAACGTGAGAATGGTTAGCATCCGAAAAGAAAACCTTGCGGGGTTAAGAAAATTCATTAATGGAGTATAAAAATTACTCGTAAACGTTTTTGAAAATCAGTGGCTACAAATGAGACTTTTTCATTGATACTTTTTAACACTTTCCAGCAAAGTTGAAAAGTATTTATGAATTGGGTTTGTCTGCCCGTCTGTCCGAGCTCTAACTCGCGCAAATATATTCGGATTGCCGTGTAATTGATATATGTTATTTAGGTTTACCATGGCCTGTTCGGTATTGAAAATGAAGTATGTAGAGTTAAGGGTTCCTTTACAGCAGGCATGTCAAACACGTGGCCCGCGGGCCACAAATGGCCCGCCGGCAACTAATCTGTGGCCCGCGAAGCCTTTGGCATTTTATCTGTTTTTAATTTAGTTGTAAAAACTTGCATGCTGAAACTACACTTTTCACGAACACAACCATGGTCTTAGAGATGACGAACACTCGAAAGATACGTATATCAGTGTTACCAATTTGGCAAGCTTTTTTTTATTCAGAATGCTACCGCTAATTTTGAATAGTAATATTTATAGATTTATTTTGATTTATTCTGTCATTAAATAAATGGAATATTTTTCTTCAGAATGTGGTAACATTCAGAATTTCAAAAATCCCGCTTATCTGGCGACAATGATATATATAGACAGATATGATTCAATTTTACATTTTAGAACAAAACATATGTAATGCAAAGGTAACCAATCAAAACGCAGAGAAGCGCAGGATCACGTGTCTGAGAATTTACGCTTTCGTATAAATTTTCACAGTATTTATATTACAATTTGTGTTTGCTTTATGTCGAAAATAATACTTTATGTTACTACTCTCTTCAATTTTGCACCACTTTACTAAATGATATCTGTATCTAATAAATACTAAAAACTGTGTTGTTAAGTTAATGAAATTCGGCGTTAATTAAAAACTTTTACAATTTAAAAAAAATCAAAATATAAAATTAAATAGTTTACAATGAGTCGCTTTGAAAGTGATAAAAATTATCCCTTTTGTGCTTGACACAAGAACTTCGAATATGTCACCCAGGTTCTTCACTTGGGCTATAGTCGAACATATGGATTTTGAATTTAAGCTCATTAATTATTTATATTAGTTAGGTTAGCAATTGAATCATTGAATGAAACTTGTGTTACCTTTCTTGTATTTTTATTTATATGCACACATTTTATAGGGATACTCTCGTACATCCTAGGACTTACAAAAAAAGAAAAAAAAATACAGCTCTTTACCACTATGAATAAATATGATAACGGAAGATGAACATCGCAGATTCTTTTAAAGGTGATTTACAATACAATTATATCCAAAGGAAGACTGTAATTTTATGTTTGACATGTAGACACTGTTTGGGTTTGGAAAGAATGTAACATTAAGAGGTGTGCTACAGCACAAAATTTAAAAACTCACAAAAATAGTTTTAAACATCGGGAAAATATACATCAGAATTGAAAGTGATACTTCTTAAAAGAGAATGAAAGTGCTTTCACAAGCCTGCTGAAGAAAATACATTCGCTTTGAAAAACTATAAATATTGTCTTAATTACATGAAATATCCCGCGAGTCGAAATCATTCGCCACTGAATTGAAGAAATGATGTCTAGAGAAGTTAAAGAAATTTGAAAATACTAGAAACATAAGTACCATTGCTATAAATATTTATACTATATAGCCGGATAGAATTATAAAATCCGGATATGAGCTTATAAACTCATATTTGTACGCACATGCTTAATTATCATCAAAGAAATATCTTCGAAATATGGGTAGTGGTGATAAACAGGAATACCTTCTTATAAAGATGTTTGACGGCTTTTCCATTATAAAGTTTAACTCTTAATTTAAATTGTTCAAGAAGGTTACAATTTTCATTTTTAATTTAGAAATTATGAATGTGTATTATTAAAAGATTAACAATAGTCAAAGTACTTGGATTTTTCATTTGGAATTACAAAGCAAGCACCTGAGTAAACTTCAACTTCAAAGCAAAATTGATAAGGCTGTCTTGTTAGTATTAGCGTTTTCAGATAGAATTTATTACATTGAAAAAACAATTTTAAAAAAGAGAACGTTGCCAGGCATTATTACAAAAATCACAGTAGTGGAAATTTTGAAAAATATATTAAAAAATGAAATCAAAAAAGGTTTTTGAATTTTAAGAGATATGAAATTCAGTTTACTTCATCTCTAATGATTGATGTTCAAATTTATTGTTCAAAATTTATTAATGCAGTTATTCAATTGTAAGTGCGATTCCATATTAGAGCGAAATTATCTGTATTTATTCATCAATCAATCAATCTTTTAAAGTAGTGTTGCAACCTTTTGTTATTTTTCAAGTCAAATAAGCATAATTTTAACGGGAAAATGTATTTAATAAGTTAAATCAAATAATTAACGCATAGATACAAGGGATATTTTATCAAATAAATTTTCTCATTCAGAACAATGTTTATGTTTAATTTTTACTTGAAGGAAAATAGAAGATAGATAGCTATGCCTTTTACTAGAACAAGATTAATAGACCGCTGTATACAATCAATTTTATAAATAAATACAATTTGGAAAATTCTATTAAATTTTATAGACTTGTCCGATAAATTTTATGGATTTCTTTGAGTATTTTTTCGAATAATAAGATAAAACAATGTATAATAAAGACTTTTGAATTTTGCGTTAATATTTTTTAACGTGGCTTGTTGTACAACGGTAGTAATATTATCTATTTTTTTAATGTGGCCCGCGGCTTTGTATATAATGCTGAATTTGGCCCGCGGCGATAAACGAGCTTGACATGCCTGCTTTACAGGGACACTCAAAAGAATTTCGTTATTTTCTGAAGCACTTTATATTATCTACAGATTTGTGTATTTATACTATATAGGCAATGATGATTGGTCACATGTGATTTTAAACGTTTCGTTAAATATGTAGAAAAATACATGAGGAATTATCCCGAAACTCCAGGTGTGCAAGCAAAATAGTATAGGTCATATATTTCCGCGAAGATTTTTTCCTGAAACCCCATAGGGGACAGTCAATAAATTGAAAAAGAACGAATATCTTTTGGATAACCCTGTCAAAAGTAATGCAACAAAAGCGCTCAAACCGTAGAACATGATTAAGAGGCTTATTGTTATAAAAGGTTTTCATTTTTATGAGGATAGCATATACACTAGTAGGGAAATTAAAAGTTTTTATAAAAACAGTCCCAAATTTTACCAAGTTTTTTGTTTATAATTTACAGAGTTCTTAATATAAAAACACATTCTTTTCAGAAAATATGACAAAGAGCATTGTACACAATACCCTGCAGTCAGAATTAAAAAGAATACAAATTGGATGAAAAATGAACAGGTTTACTAAAAAATGCTTCACTGCGCATGCGAGAATGCAATCAAAATATAATGTGCATAATATATTAGCTAAGTGTATAGAGCAACTTCTGTGAAAGAATCAAAAATATAGCTTGAAAAATCTGAAAATTATCGTCGATAGAATAAGCTCGAAATACCTCGTTCCCAAAAGGAAGCAAAAAGATGAGGGGTTATATCCAAATATAGTAGTACGTGGCAATATTGTGAGCGCAATCTTGGCACTAATCAACAGATATCCCGAATTTTCGAGCTATGTTTTTGAGACTTTCACAAAAGTTGCTTTATACATTTAGCTAATACATTATGCACATTATATTGCATTCGCGCATGCGCAGCGAATCAGTTTTTAATAAACCAGCTCATTTTTCATCCAATTTGTTTTATTTTTTAATTCTGCTTACAGCTTATAGTGTACAATGTTGTTTGTCATATTTTCTGAAAAGGACATTTTTTATATTAAGAACTTTGCAAATTATATGCAAAAAATTTGCGAAAATTAAGGATTTTGTTTATAAAAAAAACCTTAATTTCCCTATTATTATACATGCTATCCTCCTAAAAATGAACACTATTTATTATAATAAGCCTCTTCATCATGTTCTACAGTTTGAATGCTTTTACTACATTAGCTTTTACAGGGTTATCCAAAATATATTTGTTCTTTTTCAATTAGTTGAGTGTCCCCTATGCGGTTTCGGCAAAAAAATCTTCGCGGAAATATATGACCTATACTATTCTGTTTACACACCTGAAGTTTCAGTATAATTCCTCATGTATTTTTCTAGATATTTAACAAAACGTCTAAAATCGTAAGTGACCGTCATCACTGGCCATATAGTGTACGCTAGAATTGTATTGAGTTAGGGATCGCATAGCACAGTTGGATATTCCTCTTCAGTAAATTTCCATCAATAAACGGAAATGTACTCGTGCTCTTTTGTCCTGTATATGACTTATTACAAAATTTATACATATGAAGTAATAGCTAAAAATTAGTTCAGTTTAAAAAAGCGCACCACAAACGAAACCGCACTTCCAGCAATTATTGTTAATAGATAATACAGTAATCGAACTCGTTTATGTGTCCCTGTAAATGAACGAAAATTGCTATGCATACTATATCCTATAGTAAGCCACTTGTACTGCACCTCAGTGATTCATATCAATTCAGATATGCTTGAAACAGCGTAACATTATTAAAATACAACACAAAAAAGTTTCTCCCATAGACCGTAATGTAACGGAATTATTTTCAATGTTTTTGTAAATGATGTAAAAATGATACACCCTTCATGTTCAATACAAAGCATGCCATAGTAAACCCCAATAACGTACACTTGTGGACAAAACTTAAGGACCATGAAGAAATGCATACGTAAATGAGTATCTACGTGAGATTATGGTCAAGAAACAAACAATAGTTTTAACAGAATGTTACGCAGGATTTAATATAAAAATTTTGTTGAAAGAATGTATACAGGGAGAACCAGAGGTTATTTTTCTGAAATGTGAATATTGTCCGAAAACATGACTGACAATCGTCAGTGCAATATCAATAAGAGATATGGCCACCTTATAATGCGAGACAACTTTCAACGTGGCGTGGCATACTCAGAACAGCATGATTCAGTAGCTGTTGAGGCAAGTTTCAGCGTTCCTCCTTCACTGCACGGATGCGGGTTTCCTTGTTTTGGAGATATTGACGAGCAGCAATACATCTAACCAAGGCATCCCATACATTTTCAATGGGATTCAGGTCAAGGAAACGTGCTGGCTAGTCTATGCGATGGATACCTTCGGCCTCAAGACAATCTTGTACAGACTGTGTGTGATGACAAGGTGCGTTATCATCCATAACACGAAACTTTTTGCCAACAGCACCTCGGAAAAGTCGAACATGTGGAAGCAGGACGTCGTCAATGTAAAGTCTACCTATAATGGACCTTTGGTGAAGCACATAGAGATCCGTGCGGCTATTAAACATGATGCCTGCCCACACCACGATATTTGAAATCGCGTACCGATCTCTTTCTAGAATATTTTCGGGACGGTAAGCACAACCAACCTCGCGCCATATCAGTTTACGGCTACAATCAAACTATAGACTGAATGTACTCTCTTCTGAGAAGAGCACGGTAGACCAGTTGTCATCAGTCCAATTGCGATGCATACGTCACCACTCTAAACGGGCGCTACGTTGGCGTCTCGAGAGTGGGACACACGCAACAGGTCTTCAGGTGTATTGCCTACCCTTTTATAAAAGGGTGAGCAACAGCTTGAACTTGCAACAGTTTTCTGCGATATTTTAGTTTCTGTGGCAGCACAAAGTTGATTTGGTAATTGAGCCGCTGTGCTGCGTCGATTCCTTTTTGCCGAAATAACAATATAGCGATCTTCTTGGGACGTCGTACTGCTAGGACGACCTCCTCCCGTGCGCCTAGTACATATTCCACTCTTTTGGAATGCTGCCCATAGCCTAGAAACAATACTGTGTGCGATGTTAAATTCACGGGCAACATCTCTCTTTTTGTGTCCTTCTTCCAACTTTCCTATTATTCTACCACGAATAATATCATCTAAATGATGCCTTGAAGATATGCTCAAAATTTCAATGTTCAAGCTTCACTCCATCTCCTTCAATTTTTACATCTAATGACAACTCACAGCACCCGCCTATTGCCTAAAATCTCTTATCTCTGCTGTCGATCGACAAAAGCGGAAGTACAAAATTTGCATAAGTTTCACAAAACAGAGTATATTCTGCATTCATGCAAATTTTCACGTGGTGCTACGGATCTATTTTTAACTGTAATTGTTGAAAATAACAGTGGTCCTTAAGTTTTGTCCATCAGTGTATACCAGTTGCACGGCAGTGCGAGTATATTTACCGAGTTAGAGCATAGACAGACAGACAGACGGCGGACAAACCGCATTCATGAACACTTTTCAACTAATGTTTAAAAGTGTTAAATTGACGTGTAACAATAAGATTTCGACACAACATTTTAAAGCCTTCAAAAACCGCAGAATTTAAAAAGTTTTCGAAATATCGAGGGCTAGCAAGATATGAACTTGGTTAAAAGAGTTTGGTTGAAAGTTTTATTATTGTAACATAAAATGAAAAGAAAAATCATATTTTCCAAGATATCAAAAAAAAAAAAAAAAAAAAAAAAAAAACGGCGATTTCGAAATTAAACGTAAAGAGGGTAAACAATAAAATGATTTAAAAGTGATTACATGAATAAGAAACAATGATGATACTATGAATGTCGATACTATGAAATGTTGATACTATGAAGAAATATATATTTTACTTTACTAAACTAGGGGGCTCAGCCCCCTACGAGCTACGCTCGCCAACCCCCGTCCAGACTCCGCAGACTCTAAATGCACGCTAATTTGATCGGCTTTAAAAATATTTCGAAAGATTGAATTATAATTTAAAAAACAGTGGCGATCTCCCTATAAACGAATTTCTATTCATTTCTCTTTGATTGGGGAATTTTAACGCCAAATCCGCTGCGGTACTACTTGATTATCCTGTCGACCCATTTCGCCAAATTATATAAATCGCCAAACCACTCGCCAAATTATACAAATTGATATAATTTTTATTTTAAATAACGAAAGAACAAATAAATTCGTACAACATTAATAAAAACACAAATAAAACGTCAAAATAAAAATAACTTGATGACGTATACACGTGTAACAACATTTCAAAATAAGCTAATATAAAAGGAATTAAGTAAAGAGAGTCTTTGCCTCCTGGTATTTTTTATCAAAGCGAAAAGAAAGTTCTTTTAAATGAGACATTTTAAATTAATTCTCAAAATATCAAATAAATGTCTAGCGCAATTTCTAAATTTAAACTTTTTTGTAATATTATTTTGTGTTCATTTTATGTAATAACTATAATGTGACGTAAATATGACGTAATTTCTCCTAAGACTTCTAACGCATGTTAATGAATTTATTATTTTACAATATTCTTTCTCTTTTAAAATTCACGTGTATACTTTTTATGACGTAATTTTTAATAAGTTCCTGCTTTTTATACGTAATTATTTAATTCTAATTTGAAAGTTTTTTTCCTGTTTATAATAGTCACGTGTAAATAAATTTTTAATTTGAAGCAAACATTATTGCTTGCGCTTTTTATACAGTTGGCAACAGTTTAAATTAGTACAATTTTCTGAAATCTGTAAAAAAATATCTCTAGAAATGCTGAAAATTTGAATTTAAAATAGAAATAAAACCTCGAAAAATGAGTCAAAATAAAAAAATTAATGCAATCTGCACTCCGGCAAATTCTAACGCATAAAATGATCTAAAAATGATTACAGTGTCATGTATAGTTTTTGCTGCTATAAAACTTTTTTAGTGGAACGATTTTGTCCAACTTTAGCATTAAATATCTCTTAAAATAATTCTTCGATTTGAAAACTGTCTGCATCAGCGTGTTTATCGAACATTTCTGTATAAAACCACCGATTTTCATATTTTTGTATGCATTATTTTTGTTAATATTAACGAAGAAAGGCCTCCGGTCACAAAAAAATCAAAACCGGCGGCGGCGGCGGTGACAGCGGTAGTTACTTTTTTTTAGAATAGAGAGATTCTAATAAAATATAGTCGAAAAAACAACTGAAATGAAACGTGTTCAAATTTGAAACCATCTATAGCGTTCTTACGGTAAAGCTTTATCACTTGAGCCATTTTTATACGAAAAAAAAAAAAATATATATATAAATAAATAAATAAAAAAGGGGAAAACACTCTGTCTTTTTATATCATTTTCAGACTGCCATCTAAATTTCTTTTGAGAAATGTGCCTTATATTTTTTCTCTGGGGACCAAATTAAATGAAATATTTCCGCGTGAGTATGTGACACAATTTTTTACGAGTCATATTTTTATGTATAAATTTTAGTTTATTTCTTCGTGTTTTGAAGAAATACAACTGTAACTGGATTCTTGTAATAACATTTTGTTTATGCAGGGGAATTATTTAAAATTGTGATAAGTTTGTAAATTATATACAAACATACTTTTGGTAGTCTATATATATATTACGCTATCGTATGTGGCACAGAAATCGCGATTATTTTTAAATTGTTTAATGGCTTCCCATCTCATTCGCATCTCAATACGCATCTAATTCGTTATTGAACAGCATTTAATGCATTTCCATACCTATAAGGGGGTTACCACAGGGTGGACCCTGTTCTGTCGCCAAATGCCACCAAGTTGGCGATATTTGTAATATTTCGCCGAATTCCCATAGACTTCCATTGTAAAACAAATAGGGTTTACTTGCTTACAGAAAATCAACAAATTGAGGTATTTTAATGCAACAAAAACTAATATTAGCTTAAGGGATGATATTAATTATATTTAAGGTAGTTCAAGTAAATTAAATTATGATTAAAAGTAACATGATACAATGCGTAGCCTGGTTTCCCAAACATTAACTTTAAGGGGGACCAAACTGGTCGCCAAGGGCGGCTAGTAGTAAAGAAATACTTTAAATCAAAACATGCAGGAATTTCATGCAATGCAGACTTGGCATTTTTCCAAACGCACTTCGAAAGGAGATCGCAAAGTTGCAAAGCTGTCAGTCTCCTAGCCGCTGTTTTCTAGACAAGTTTTTAATTACTATATCTGCTACTTACCGACAATTTTATTAATATCATTATTAACAATTTCCGAATGATTTCGCGTCGATAGGAAGTAAACTTTGTGGGTGACGGAAAAATGCGATTTTCTCAAAAACTATGTGACCCAGGATAATCGCTACAGTTTTCATGCAAGGTTTTAACCCCTTAACGGTATAGGTGCAGATTCCCAAAATTTTTAAGGAGCCAGAGGCTTCTAAACCTCAAAAATCCAGTTGCCACTTTGGCACATAATCAAACTCTAGTGGCCACATTGTGAAACAAATTCATAAAACAATAACGTTCATATGGAAAAAACTTAACAAAAAAACTCAGGAATTCAAAATGAAAAATAGTTTAATTACTAAATACACATGTACAACAAAACACAGACTAATTAAAACAAATGTGTATATTTAATTTAATCCTAAAATTCTTGAAACTTTGATATTAAAAAGTATAATATAAATCTGGAATAATCAGAAGATAAAGTTGGACAAGATACAATTGAATAACAAACCATGTATAAGCTAAGCAGTCGTGATAATGGAAAATATTAGGAAAACTTTATTTCTTATTTTGATTTTGTCATATAAAAGTATACATATAAAAAAAAAATGAAGTTTATTTTGCGCTCGCTATAAAACTCTCGCACTTGCAGAAAACTTTTACAGAGCAGGAATATACCTCGCTTTAAGTATTTTTTCGTGCGAGTTTCTTTTTCTTTTTGTTCTTTTTTCTTCAGAGTTCGGAATCCTCTATCCTCGCGACTCCATGATCCAAAGCCCTAAAATAATCTCCATCGCATCGGGAACTTTGGAGTGTGTCGTGAGCAGATCTGCAGTAAAGGAGTATTTATTCCAACTCTGGATTTCGGACGAAACCTTCGAAGAAAATCTTGCTTTCGCTGGTGTCCAAAGGAGAAGCTTTACCATTAGCGCGCTCATGTGCCGAGCTTCGCAGCTGCTAAGCTTTGTAGTGGAGTGGACATGCGCAGAATTATATTCGAACACAACGTTCGGCAAGAAAGCTGTACATCACAGGGACAGCGTTGACGACGGTAACTGAGGTCACAAAAATTCCGACTTTTTATCAAGGTCATACTTGATCTCAACCAGTGAAAAGAGCAAGTACTTTCCTATTTGCAAAAGAAAAAAATATATAAAAATTCCGCGACGGGGATTGGGAACACTGGAAATTGTTCTCTGGCGACTAAGACACTGGAAATATATCTCTGGCGACTAAGACATTAGAAGTTAGTCGCCACACAGCAAAAATGTAGTCGCCACGTGGCGACTGGCGACCTTAAATATGCACCTTTACTTAACAATCGTATTTAAAAATTCAAATTGCTTATTGGCACTACTTTTTTGAAAAAGAAATATTCATCTTATTTAATGACGGGTAAAATGATGCCATAATACAGCCAATTACACTATTTTATAAAACTGGTGGGAATCGAACAAAAAAGATTAAAAGGAATAAAAGACACAACCCGTGAATACTACGGTAGCGAGAACTAAGAGTTTAAATAATCTCCTACTATTCCTAATATTTCATAATTTTTAGTTTCAATAGGTTCGTAAATAAGGGCTATGGGACATTTTTTTGTACATTTTCGATGACATCTCTGAAAATGTAATACCTACAGTCAAAAGAAATATACTTTTTAATTCGGTTTTACGACATCTTTCGAACGATGCCGCATCTTGTATATTCTTCCTCTATTTTTATAAGTAACTGAATTAGTGTCTATTTTTTTTCTAAAAATATTTGTGAATGGCTAAAATAATATAGAAATATGTGGGTTAAGAGCCTTTTTAACTCTTGCAAGTTTGAACATTCCACTCTTCTTAGTTTTCGAGAGAAACGACTGTGACAGACGGACAGACAAACACACGAGCGCCATTATAATGCTCTCGGTTTTACTTTCTAAGTACGCAAATAAAAAAAATTAGAGAATTTTAATGAAATTCTCTGGATGCGAATGCCGGACATCACGTTTTGAAATCGGAAACCTTACCTCTGAGTTAGTAATCACCGCCCTTTGAATAGTAGGCCTGAGCGCTGACACAAAAATGACGAACATCGTATGCGGATTTTTTTTAACGTATGTACGGTCCCCCAAATTTAGACACCAGTATTTTATAAAAGATTTCTTTGTCGTATTTAATCTCATAAAATTAAAGCGGGAAAACTTTTAGAGATTATTGGTGCCAAAATTTAAGGGACCGTACATACGCTGATAAAAATCCGCCGTCGACAGCCGTCATTTTTGTGTCAGCGCTCAAACATAGTATTCAGGGAGCGGTGTAATAATGCGAGATATATACTCTGTCACATTTCATTGGGGAATTTGTTTATAAAATATGTTGCAATTTTTTTTTCAAAAACAAATTCAATGCCCAATTCGTGTGCTATTTTGTAGGAAAATACAGTTTTTTGTGAGGGTGCATATAAAATTTGCGAGGGTCTATACAGGGTGCAAAGGAAAGTCCCTTTAACCTGAAAATACTTGTGAACGGAGAGAGCTACAGCTATGCAACTAAGGTAACGGTATAGTAAAGCGACTAAGCCCGATTTAATGAAAACGACAGCAGCGCCCCCTAGTGGCGAAATTTGGAAGATAGCCACTGCAAATCGAAAACGAAAAGAGATAGAGCAAAATTTCCAGTTAGAAAGTTTTAGAGCATCAATTAATTAATAGAATACGACATTTAGTTTACATGGATAAGACAAATCTTTGCCTATTTACCCAAAAATGTCCGAAATCGATGCACTCCATTTTGTGTAAACGTTTGAATGGAATAGTCAGAAGTATGAAGAAATACGTACAATTTATGCTATAAATACGTACTTATCTCAATACATTTTGGTAACATCACACACTCACAAAAAAAAAAAAAAGACAAACTGTCTCACAGTGATAAAAAGTTAATATTCAGTATATTCGAAAAGTTCGCCATTGCTCACGATACACGTTTGTATACGTGAGAGTAATTCTGCATGCACTGTAAATTAAAATGTCTGAAAATCAAACACTGAAGTGTCTGAAACGGAGTGTTCAATTTTCAGACATAAAATGTCTGAATTTTTTCAGGCACTTTTTGCGTCTGAATTTCAGACACTTCAAACGTCTTAATAGCATGCATTTTTTTGTAAGCATCATACGTAGCCATGTTTGACCACGTTGAACCCTGGAAAAATATTTGGCTGGGGTCTTGCCCCCTCCACACGCCCTCCCCCCTCCCCCCGCAGCCTGATTTTTACTTTCTTCTATCTTCAATAGAAGAAAGTATTGTAATCGAAATTTTTTTCGACTTCCGGTTTTCGACGGATTTGCATGTTTTAGGGGTCAGAGATTCCAAAAAACATGTTTATAGAAAATGTCTGTCTGTCTGTGTGTCCGTCTGTCCGTCTGTCTGTCGCCATTGTACCATCAAAAAGTGTATGAAGTTATGTATAGAATTAAACCAAAATTTTATTATAAGTTTTTGGCGATGGGAAGCAGGTCCTCCCGGAATTTGGAAAAAATTCGCCGGTAGGGGGCGTTGATATAACAATTTTTGTGCGATTTTGAATATTTTACCATCCAAAAGTGTATGGAGTTATGCATAGAATTGAACCAAAGTTTTAGTTTAAGTTTTTGGATATGACAAGCAGGTCCTCCCTGAATTTGGTAAAAATTCGCCGGTAGGGGGCGCTGTAAATGCGTTTTTTGTGCGATTTTGAATATTGTACCATCGAAAAGTGAATGAAGTTATGCATAGAATTGAACCAAATTATTATTTTAAGTTTTTGGCTATGGCAAGCAGGTCCTCCCTGAATTTGGAAAAAATTCGCCGGTAGGGGGCGTTGATATAACATTTTTTGTGCGATTTTGAATATTGTACCGTCCAAAAGTGTATGAAGTTATGCATAGAATTAAACCAAATTTTTATTTTAAGTTTTTGGCTATGGCAAGCAGGTCCTCCCTGAATTTGGAAAAAATTCGCCGGTAGGGAGCGCTGTAATAGCGATTTTTGTGCGATTTTGAATATTGTACCGTCCAAAAATGTATGAAGTTATGCATAGAATTAAACCAAATTTTTATTTTAAGTTTTTAGATATGGCAAGCACGTCCTCCATGAATTTGCAAAAAATTCGCCTTTAGGGGGCGCTATATTAGCGATTTTTGTGCGATTTTGAATATTGCACCATCGAAAAGTGTATGAAGATATGCATAGAATTGAACAAAAAAAAAATTTAAGTTCTTGGCTATGGCAAGGAGGTCCTCCCTTAATTTGTAAAAAAATCGCTCGTAGAGGGCGCTGTAATAGCGATTTTTGTACAATTTTTGTGCCATTTTGAATATTGTACCGCCGAAAAGTGTATGAAGTTATGCATAGAATTGAACCAAATTTTATGTGTTTATTTTTGGTCATGTCATGAAGGTCCTCCCTGAATTTGGAAAAATTCTGCCGGAAGGGGGTACTATAATTGCGATGTCTGTACCATTTTCATTATTGTACCATCGAAAAGTGTATGAAGTTATCCATATAATTGAACCAAATTTTTTGTGCATGTTTCTGGCTATGGCAAGCAAGTCCTCTCTGAACTTGAAAAAATTCCGAAAGAAGGGGGCGCTATAATTCCGATCTCTGTGCCATTTTCATTACTGTACCATCGAACAGCGTATAAAATTATGCATACAATTGAACCAAAATGTTTGTGCTTGTTTTTCGCTTTGGCCAACAGGTTCTCCTTGAATTTGGAAATATTGCGCGGTAAAGGGGCTCCGTGCTAGCGATTTTTGTATTCTTTTCTTGATTTTTCGTAATTCTATTGTGCATCGACGACTCATGCAGCGGCGGGAACTCGCTTCCTGCTATGCCGGCTATTCGCAAACAGCTGATAACGACAGAATAAGGAAAAATTAATAATTTTAACAAATATCATGATATAGATTAACTCGTTTTTATTCCGTTTAATGGACTTGAGCAGAAATTTAAGATGAAAATCAAAGTTGGTATAGTATTGAACTAATAATATTGAAGTATTAACATGTGTAACTAGGTTTTGAAATATTAAGATGTATAAGATAGAAGAAAGTTTTGGGATTGGCACATCCAACTAGTTTTTTTTGGTGCTCCTAATTTTGGTATGCAATTTTCGTTAAGCTGTTTATTTAAATCTTTTACGACATTTTACTGATTATAATCAATATTTTGAACTTCAGGAATAGAACAAGATTAAAGCAAAAAATATTTATCTAAATATTTGTTTTGATGATAAATATGATTTTGAATATGATTTTTTTTTTTAATCTTATTTTACTTTAAAAGTTCAAAACATCGATTATATTCAGTACAATTTCGAAACGGATTTAAAATATAAGCTTTACAAATATTGCGCATTAAATTTGGTGGCACTTAAATCGTAGGGGGACGGGACACTGCTTTAATACCCATGCTTTAATCAAGAAGTTCTTTTGCAAAAAATGCAACCCTACACTATGGTTATCTAAATAGAGATGTCCGGTACTCGGGAGTATCCATTGTGGAGGTTAATGGACATTCACGAATAGCGGACACCTCTATTTAGCGAATACTTTTTTAATCCGCAAAGCACACGCATACATATTTGTATATTTTTACCTCACAAAAGCAGACATCTCCGATCATCAGACAAATTCCGCGATCCCGAAGTTTCCGCTATTAAGGGCTTTTAAGATACATGGATAAATATATATGGATAGATATATAAGATACATGTATAAATATCTTGTCCTATTCTAAAAGTTTAAAATATTTATTATACTCGGTTGAATGTCAAAAGAGATTTAAAATGTCAGATGTACGAAAATTGCAAATAAAATCCCCCCATCTCCCCAAAAAAGGAAAATTCATATAATTTAAAAATTAGATTAAAAAAAATTATATTGACACACAGGCAATTTTACATATCTATCAGATGATAATCACAACAGCTATTTAACTATGAGTAAAAAAATTAAAAAATAAATATTCCACTTTAATAACATTAAGAAAAAAATTACTTCCGTATTTTGTTAAATATATTTTGTGTTTTTAATCTTGCCCTACTCTAAAAGTTCAAAACTTTCATTATAATCAGTGCAATATCGAAAAGGATTTATGATATCAGCTTTACGAAAATTGAATACAAAATCCCCCTCCCCCCACCTCCCTTCCCGAAAAAAATTTTAAATTCTTATCATTTAAAAATTAAATTAAAAAAAAAATTATATTGCCACATGCCACTTCAGCAAGTTTTTATGTAGATCACAGGGTAATCACAAAAGCTATTCAACTATCAATAAAAATAAATAAATAAATATCCTACATTAATAGCAAGAAGAAAAAATTATTTATAGTTTCCAAGCTTCATTTGTCTTAAATATATATCTTAACATCTAATTGTCATTCTTGTAATTTTCGTATAAGTGTATATAAATACAGTTACAAAAATCACAATATTAAGTACAAAATCTAGTTATAGCTTTTTACTTTTTCCCATTATAAATTTCAAATTACTTTTCTACTAAAAATAATCAAAAAATCAATATTATACTTGATTTCAAATCAAATACATATGTATATTTTTACTGGCAGTTTTAAAATTAAGGAGCACATAATAGATGAATCATGACACGTTTTCAGGCACTTTATTTATCTTATTTTTTAATCTGCGGTTTTACGTTAGGAAGAAAGATCTTTCCAAAGCTTTTTTTTCTTTCATTGTGGTCGTTACGTGAGATAAGAATTAACCATTGAAACGAAACTGCGATTGAAAGCAAGAGAATGAATATTCAACTTAAAATGTCTCTCTTTTAGTAATATTATTACTTTAAATTTGGGAAAAAAAGATGAAAATTCAGAATATATAATTTGTAATAAAAGACAACGTCATAAGTTTAAAAATATATACTTCTAGAATTAATGGGTTTTTTTCGCAAACAGATTCAAAACTAATTGAATTTCACGCAAGATTTTGTTTATACTATAAATAAAATCATAAAAGACACTAATTTCAGTACTATAAAGAAATTATGACACTTACTTCAATCGATGTTGCAAGAGGTCAGAAAAATTCCTCGATTTGAAATTTCAAAAACTACCCCAGTGAAGGAGAAGGGCTTGCATAATTTTAGTACGAAATTCCATAATATATCCGACTAGCCATATTTAAAGAATGAAATGTTTCATCCTCAAAATAGGACCCGCCAGACAAAAGTTTCTTTTTTTTTTTTGCTAGCTTCGACAGGACGAAGATGAATAACACAATATTATTGATATAAATTAATACGAATTAACACTAAGTCCATTGCACACGCTTTGTTGAATTTCCGGGTGTAATCTTCAAGCGTCGTCTTCTGTTCTGTGTCTATCCCGCCCTTATATGGACGACAGCTTCTAAGAGACATTTGATGTCAAGCACACACGTCAGATGTATGTATTCAATAAATAAATAATCCAAGTAAATACGAATTTAAATCACAGAACTTCACATTCCGCGAAAAACGAATTAAAATACACGCGTACATAAAAACAAACTTCGTTTGAATTACAACGTATACCAACTTTGAACGAAGACATCTAAAACGCATGCGCGACTGGCAGTGCCTCAGTGCCCCTTGGTGGTTATTTCGTCGGAAGAATCAAAACGTCTTAAATTAAAACACGTTTGAAGCAACGAAGTGTCTTAAAATAAGACTTTTGCGGATATTTTAGACACTATTCTCAGTTCATTTACACTATGATCATACTAAGACACTTATGTATCTTAAATTAAGACATCTATAATGTCTTAATTTTCAGATTAAGACACTTAAGTGTCTAAAATTCTTTTTCAGTCACATATGTGTCTAAATTTAAGACGCCTCTATTTGCAGTGTGCACATTTCTGATCATGGAACGTCTATTGCAAGCCTCTTAAATACGACGACATAGATTTAACCCTTTCAAGGGTGGCTAGACGGTCTAGCCACCTAATTTTAATTCCAAAACTGACAAATGGCACCAAGAATATTTTAATAAAGTTTTGCTTTTGTAATGAAAGTACAAATTAGCGGGTTTTTGTTTTCAGAGAAATTCGTTTGAATATTCTGGTGTCAGTCAATTATTTCATCAGTTTACGAACAGAATTCTTCTGGTCCTGAAAGGTTTATTCTAAAATTTTAATTGCATTGAAAATTGAATCGTTACAGACATTACAGCACAGTACAACGTCACAATCTGAAATTGTGCACTGCTACATTTCCGGAATGTGAATATGCAAAATTGAATCGTCACTCATCAATTTCGGACATTTTTGTGTATACAGGCGACGATTATCCGTATGAACCAAATGTCGTTTCGTACTAATTTATTGATGCTCTAAAACTTTCTAATTGGGAATTTTGCTCTATCTCTTTTCGTTTTCGATTTGCAATGGCAATCTTCCAAATTTCGCCACTAGGGGCGCTGCTGTCGTTTGCATTCGTTCAGGCATACCCGCTTTACTATACCGTTACCTCACTTGCATAGCTGTAGCTCTCTCCGTTCGCAAGTATTTTCAGGTTAAAGCAGGGCTTAAATTCTACCAAAAAAAGTTCCGGAGCCCTAATATTGTGCGCTACCGGTACAACAACTGTACGGTTCCATCCCCCTCCCCCCTGCCCCTGTAATCTGCATATTTATATTTCGTACAATAATTGCAAAATTTAAAGTATTTTTTTTTCTTTAGCAAAATAAAAATTTTAAATATATCTATCCGCATATACTTAGCTGTCAACTATTCCACTTCTTAGTTATCACTTCTTCAGTCTCTTGAGTGGCGCCGTATCAACACGTCGCCGATATAAATTTGAAATAGAAAAACACGATTTCTGTTTCCTCTTCATTCTGATCAAAATAGCATTAAAATGATTTGAAGTGGAATATAATACGTAATTTTAAAAGAGGATTTTTTTTTCAATACATGAATAAATAAAATTTTAAATGTAATACAGATTGAGCTCGAGTCAGTCTAAGCCTAAAAACTGATATAAAAATTGAGTCCGTTTTATCTCCATCTCCTACGTGTGTGACACATTACGTCACATAAGTGTTTTTGTAAGAAGAATGCAAAAGCTTGGAGATAAGGAGGAAAGGTAAAGGTAATTTAAGCTTCGGTTTTTCGGAAGCGCTATTGCACTGGGCTCCGGAGCCCTGTATTTATGAGCTCCGTGAATTCCGAACAATATTTAAATGTTTACTGAAATCAGAGAAGTACCGCAGCCGGGCTCTGGTGGGCTCCGGTGCAAGTTAAGCCCTGGGTTAAAGGGACTTTCCTTTGCACCATGTATATGCGTCACACGAGAACTCAATCGAAAATACTGTTTGAGAATTTCGATGTTCACTATCACACACGTACACTGTGAAAATATCCCTGTTAAATTACGGGCAGAGATTCCTGTCATACCCCGTAAAAAAAATCCATGCCCATCATTTTTTGCAGCCCGTTATTTTAGTGATATAATGCACTTTAAAACACAATAACACTTACTCTTCCGTAGCATGGTAGATAATCATCACAGAATCGTGTTTTCCGGTGGGTTAAAAAATATGTTACGACCGCGGTTAAGTGACATTATTTTTCGAAACACGACTAAAATGAAGGGTTACACCCTAGCGAAAGAAAATATATGGGTGTTCTTTTTTGCTAAATAACGGGCTAGGACTGTAAGAATATGCGGATTGCCCTTAATTTTCTAAGTATCTAAGGGATAAAGCCTCTTATTTAATGGATCAGACCGCTTTTCATCAAATAAGGCTATTGGCCGTGAAAATAGAAGGGCAAATGCTCATAAATTTACAGTTTTTTTCTGAGAGTGTACAAACAATACACTGTGAAAAAAGAAAAATATTTTCTAAACTATGAAAATAAAATATAACTACACTTAACCTCTTCCGAATTCCACATAACTTCGAAAAGCGTTCTGTATCTTTATAAATCTGAGTAAACGTTATTATTGAGATTTAAAAATACATTTCTAAAAACAACGTTTCTTTTGCTGCCACCGATTATCGGAAACGTATCTGAGTTTTATAGCGCATTATTTTCTAAAACCAAGATATTGGGTTGCTCAGAAAATTGATTAATGCACTAAAAAAGACTCGGGAACGTTTCCGAAAATCAGAGCTATCAAAAGAAAATGCTTTCTGGAAAATCTTAAATCTCGAAAAGATATTGCTTTCTGGGGATTCTGAAAATAAAGAACGCTTTTATAAATGGTGTGTAACTCGGAGTAGATTGTTGTATATTTTTATTCGTGGTTATATTATGTTTCACTAGATTAAGAAACGTGTATTTTCTTTATAGTGTGACTAGCAGACTTCATCCACTACACTGGTCAGTTTCTCTAAACGAATCTTGAAACAAACGAAATATATGTAGCAAAGATGAAAAAAAAAAATCTTAACATCTAATCAAATATTCATAAATGTTGTCTTATTCGTATAATTTTGCATTATCTAATTCAAAGTCGATGTTGGCGACATGGTAGCCGAAATAGCTCTAAAATCACTGAAGTACTTGTGTTTAAGTATTTTTTTAGTAGGTTTGTTGTCTTCAATTTCCTGCTCCTGTGATATGGCCAAATGTCCTAAAATGTTCGACCCCCTTTATCCCCCTTAGGTGGAAATTTCCAAAATCTCTAAAATACGTGTTTAATTATTTATTTAGCAGATTTGTTATCCTCAGTTTCACGCTCCTACCTAAAACGGCTGCTGAGATATGACCAAATTTTCTAAAACTTTCGACCTCCCTCCTTTAACTCTCTTATTAGAGGAATTTCTAAAATCGCTGAAATGCGAGTTCAATTATTTTTGTTAATAGGTTTCTTATCTTGAATTTCTCGCTCATACCAAAAACTGTTGCAGAGATATGTCCAAATATTTCAAAATTTTCGACTCCCCTCCCCTCTTTAACACCCTTAGGAATTTCTAAAATACTGAAATACGTGTTTCACAGTTTATTTATAGGGGAAGGATTTCTAAAATCGCTAAAATACCTGTTTAATTATTTTTTAATGGGTTTGTTATCTTTAATTCCTCGATCATACATAAAACTGCTGCTGGGATATGGCCAAATGTTTTAAAAGTTTCGATCCCCCCCACCCTTTAACCTCCTTAAAGGGGAATTTCTAAAATCACTGAAATAAGTGTTTAATAATTTTTTTATAAGTTTGTTATTCTGAATTTCTCGCTCCTACATACAAAGGCTGCTGAGATATGGTCAAATGTTCTGAAACTTTCGCTCCCCCTTTTACTCCTTAGGGAAGGGGGAATTTCTAAAATTGCTGAAATTGCTGAAATACATTTTTACAGTTTATTTATTTTCTGTAATTTCACGGTCCTACCTAAAACAGCTGCCGAGATATCGCCAAAGGCTTTAAACTTTAGATTTAGGGTGGGGGATTTCTAAAATTGCTGAAATACATGTTTAATTATTTTTTCAGTAGATTTATTTTCTTGAATTTCACGCTGCTACCTAAAACTACTGTTGAGGTATGCCAAATATTCTAAAATTCCCGATCCCCCCTCCCTTTTAACCGCCTTAAAAGGAGAATTTCTAAAATTGCTGAAATGCATGTTTAATTATTTTTTAGTAGATCAAAAATCCTTTCTTAGGGCTCGCTTAAGTCATAAGAAGATATTTCCCTCTAATTTTCATGCTTCTAGGTTCAGTAGTTTGGGCTGTGCGTTGATTATGAGTCAGTCAGGACAAACTCTTTTATATATAGGTAGATAGATTACAGTATTTTCATGTATTCGGAAAGTGAAAAGTAATAAAACCAAAAATTATTCTAGAGCATTTGCTGATATTTCTAATTTATTAACTCAACAGAGCTTAAGTAAACCCAGTATCTGTATTAAACAAAATTTTAATACAATATATCAACATGCCGTATATACTTACTTTGGTTAATCTCCTAAAAGTCTCCTCACATTTAGGTCATTCAATCCGTCGCCAATAGGTCTCTGAAGAAAACCAGTCACCAAAATTCATAGAATATTTTAGAACACTAATTTGAAAATCGCCTGTTCCCGAGCTTACACTTCAGGTAAATGAAAGAGACGCTGTAGCCTTCGACGTCCATTTGACACTTATTTGTTCTTCAAAGTAAAAAAAAAAAAAAAAAAAAAGTCAACGATTTTCGGTACTTTTAGCATTTTTTAGGGAATATGGGTCGCTTTATAATGAACGATGTGTATCGTAATGGGAACTTTCTTTAAAGAAAAAGTTTTAAATGCAGATAAATTTTTCGAGTTTTTTTTCCCGATTTTAAGTACAAGAACATTGTCGCAATTGGGCGTCGTCACATTTAGGCACAATGACCTTACTTAATAAATTATTTTACGTAAAACATATAAAATAATTGATAAATAATCATTAATAATCAATAAAATAATCAATTATGTAATATAATTATTCTGCGTTACTTTTTACCCCATACACTCATTGTGAAAAAACTTAATAGAGAAGACGTTATTTACATTTACAAATGTATTTTGAAGAAATAATATTTTGGTAATTAAATAAAAATAAGTAAATAACATTTGTTCGGATTCCTTTAATCATCCATCAAATTTCCGTAGAAGGCCAGATGTGGTTTTTCAATCAAGTAAAAGCTGGTTAGTACAATAGGAAATCGATGTAAGTTGAGATGAAATTGCGTTAGAGAAAACATAAACATTTTCTGCGAAATAATTTCATTTACTACCAAGTTTTCGGGAAAACCTGGAAAATTGTAAACTGTTACGAAATGGCATTTCAAATTAATTATTTCCTGTAGCAAAGGAAACATACAATTACGATATATATATATATATATATATATATATATATATACAATTTGACAGATAGTTTCTTATGCGAGAAAGAAGAGAAAGATTCCTAATAAAACTGTTTTTATGACGTTATTTTATTTGAGGACCTAACATTTTACAACGCCCATTTTTCGTACATTGCTTTCATTTTTACTTTCTTCTATCTTCAATACAAGAAAGTATTGTAATCGACATTTTTTTCGACTGCATGTTTTCGACGGATTTACACGTTTTAGGGGTCAGACATTCCAAAAAACATGTTTATACAAAATGTCTGTCTGTCCGTCCGTGTATCCGCCTGTCGCCATTGTACAATCGAAAAGTGTATGAAGTTATGCATAGAATTGAAGCAAAATTTTTGTGTATGTATTTAGCAGTGGTAAGCAGGTCCTCCTTCAATTTAGAAATATTCTGCTGGAAGAGGGCGCTGTAATAGCGATTTTGTGCCATTTTCTTTATTGTATCGTCGAAAAGTGTATAAAATTATGCTTACAATTGAAGCAAATGTTTTGTGCATAATTCTGGATATGGCCAACAGGTCGTTCTTGAATTTGAAAATCCCATCGGGAAGGGGGAGGGGGGCTGTGATAGCGATTTTTGTATAATTTTCTCGGTTTTTCGTAGTTCTGTTGTCCATCGGCGGCTCGTGCATCGACGGGAACTTGCGTCCTGCTAATATGGCTATTCTTCAAACAGCTGATGTACAACAGAATAACGAAAAGCTATTGATTTTAATAAATGTCATGTTCGAGATTAACTCTTTTATGCTCCGATTAATTGGCTGAAGTAGATATCTAAGATGAAAATCAAAGTTGGTATAATATTGACCTAATAATATTGCGGTATTAACATCTGTAACTATTTTTTTTTAAATATTAAGACGCATGAGATAGAAGAAAGTTTTGGGATTGGCACATTCAACTAGTTAACACTTTCGAACATAGTTGAAATGTGTTCATGATTAAATAAGATATCTACGTTAAAATACATAAACATGCTGAATGGTACACATAAACAAGATTTTATATATTAACTTATACAAATAAAATTAACGATCAAGCATAATATCGACGTTTCAAACTGCTTCTGCAGTCTTCTTCACGATAAAGATGATGTTGAAAGGTTTAAAAGTTTACGAGAAATATGTATAAAATTTGACAGATAATTTCTTATGCGACAAAGTTATTAAAGTTATACGAGAAATGTTTCGATTATAAAAACTAAAAGATCTTCTTAAGGGGTCTCAGGACTCTTAAAATTAGAAAAAATGAAAAAAAGGGCCATTTTCAACTTTTAATATCTTAAAATGTGTTTGATATTAAGAAATAATTTTAAATAGGAATGAAAGATACAAATATCGTCTTTCATTTCAAATATTTGAAAAATTGCAAGATGCATAATTAGTATTTACAGGGGGCTCTAAACTGTCAGACATTTGACGAGCAGAAAATCCGCATAACAGCTTATGCACACGATTACAAAATAAATTTTAGAACTAGAATGAAAATTTTGTTGCCTACTTATACCTCAGATTAAAATAATTACACTGAACCTAAACAAATTTGTATTTAAAGCATTTTTATATTTTTAATACAAAGTTGTATTTAGCTAATGCAAAATTTAGAAAATTTCAACAATATAAACCCCTAAAAAAAATTTCTTTTAACAATAAAAAGGAAATTTTAGGTTCAGTTTATACAGATTAACATGAAACCTAAGTTTTGAAAATTTCATGAAAAAATATTCAAAAGTTTTTGAGATATCGTGCGTGTTATGCCGAAAAGCGTCATTTGGAGAAAAATGACTTCAAAGTTTTAGAAACACCGCTTTAGCTATTGAGCGAGTATAATTTTAAATGCCATAACTTCTGTTCTAATGGGAATTTCAAGATAACAAATGTATTAAAATGTTCAGAAAACATAGAAGTTTAAAATCTAAAAAAATAAAAATTTCGAAAATTTTAGAGCTTTAATAGTCCTGAGACCCCTTAAAACACCATCAAAAACTTTTAAATGGGCTAGGCCTTTCGAAAGATCTGAGTCTTTATTCGTCAGGCGCAAAGAAGATGTGCTTCTAGTATGAAAGCAGTAGCAAGACTGAAATTAGAGATAAGGGAAAGGAAACAAGCTGAATAAAAAAGCCAGTAGGAAAGTAGAAATCAATAGCGAATAGGAAAGCAGAAGACAATAGACAATCACAGAAGAGCATAATCAAAACAAAAGAACACAGAGTAGAAAGGGAATAAGGAAGAAAATTGAAAAAAAAAACATGAAAATAGAATGAAATTAAATTAAAAATAGACTATAAAAAATGAAAACACATATTATATAGACATATATTAGAATATGGAAACACAATAAATTCAAAAATAAATAATCGATTAATCTCCAATTATTTAATTTTAAAATTTTCTGATGTATTTACTGCAGATTTCCATTCATATAGTTGATCAAGACTCAACAGGAATCTTTCCTTTCTAGATTTTATTTATTTCAACATCCTATTTATCCTAAAGATGACTGCACAAGCAGTTAGAACTGACTATGAAGAAGCAAAAACATCGATATATGCTTGATCGTTAGTTTTACTCTTACAAGTTCATATAAAAGTTCTTGTTTATGTGTACCCTTTGAGCAAGTTTATGTATTTTAACGTATGAATCTTATTTATTATATTTTATGGTAATTGCCCTACATATGTTAGTATTTATGACTTCCTGTCTGCCGTCTGTCTATCTATCTGTCTGTTTGCCTGTCCGTGTTCTAATCGAGTACATATACGGGGATTGTCATGTAATTTATATATGTAATTGATGATTACCGTAGGATGTTCAGTATTTAAAATGGAGTGTGTAGAATTCATAGTTGGTTTACAGGAACACTGAAAAAAATTTCGTTACATTATGTCTATGGAGGACAATCGTTTAAAATATACTTGATGGTGTTGCACTTTTTCAATCATATGGAAACTGATATATAATTGAAGAGCTGAGTGGATGAACATGTTATGCTACATTTTCTAAATTTTTATTTTATCTTTTTATCTTTTGGATGAAAGCGTTATGAGGTATCCTATCACATGGCGAAGCTAAAATACTAATATTCTATTTAGTCTTGAAGATTTAAGACATTATTCATTAATATTTAATATTTTAATATTTAATAATGTCAATAATATTAATAATTTTTAATATTTGAAAATTGAATATGAATAAGTTTTTCTGAAAGAGTTTAGTACCATACCTGTTAATATTTAAACACATGGTATCAAATAGAAAATAAATCATTAAAATTTACAGCAAAAACTTTCACTTCAAATTTCTTCAAATGTAATTTTTGCTACTTAACATGTTCTTCCACTTAGCTCTCCAATTGTGATGCGCACTACAAGATGCTTAATGTAGATTCTACAACAGATATGCATAACATCGATCTTTCATTTACAAGGAAAAAATCCGGTTACAGCCGGCAAATATGCGCAAAGAGAAATATATTTGAAAATGTATTATTTTTTTTAAAACAGTGGTGCAAATGTAATATAAAAATAGCTCCTAGTAGCAACCCTGCATATATTATCACCAGTAAATATTTTTATTAATCAGCCTCTACAAACAGTCGTATATTTATTATTTGACTTTCGAAGATTTACTATAATTAAATGCAAGAAGAAATAAAAATAAATTCGTTTCTTTACATATTTGTTATATTTTTGTGAATTTGTTTTAATAATAATGTATAAGCGGGGATGACCGAGCATAGCTTGGTCAAAATTAGCTTTGTGTTCATCTCGATACAACATTCTCACTGCATCATTCTCTCAGTATTATTGCTATAAGCATGTTATTTTATTTTTATAATAGTATTATTTACAAAAACAATCAATATGAAAGCTCTCTAGTAACGAAAAAAGCAAAGCAGAAGTTCCTGGTTCTTCATCTCTCGCGACGAATTCTCTTTTAATGACGTTTTATTTTCTATAGCAGACGGGGAAGGGGAGAGGGGAACATTTCATATCTTAATTAGGGATTATAAATCGAAATATATTTCAACAAACGTAACATGATTCGTCTGTCTGTAAAACACGTTTGTTGAACTTAACAATTTTAATAGTTTCTAACATAGTTCAAAAGTGTTTATGAATTAGGTTTGTTCGTCCGTCTGTCTTCCCATGCTCTAACTTGCGTAAATATAGCCCGATTGCCATGGAATGAATATATGTTATTAAGATTTACTATGACATGCTTGGTGTTGAAAATTTAAGTGGGTAGCATTTGCCATTCATTTACAAGGACACTCAAAAGAATTCTGTTACATCACAGTCCATGCGAAGAAATAGTTTCTGGTGTATTTAAATGATATTAAACTATTTTAAATGTATTAAAATTGATATATGTCACTGAAGTGTACTACCAGGTTCTTATTATGCACAGTTTGCATAGAATTTATCTTTCATTTACAGGGACACTCAAAAGAATTCTGTTACATCACAGTCCATGCGATGAAATAGTTTCTGGTGTATTTAAATGATATTAAACTATTTTAAATGTATTAAAATTGATATATGTCACTGAAGTGTACTACCAGGTTCTTATTATGCACAGTTTGCATAGAATTTATCTTTCATTTACAGGGACACTCAAAAGAATTCTGTTACATCACAGTCCATGCGATGAAATAGTTTCTGGTGTATTTAAATGATATTAAACTATTTTAAATGTATTAAAATTGATATATGTCACTGAAGTGTACTACCAGGTTCTTATTATGCACAGTTTGCATAGAATTTATCTTTCATTTACAGGGACACTCAAAAGAATTCTGTTACATCACAGTCCATGCGATGAAATAGTTTCTGGTGTATTTAAATGATATTAAACTATTTTAAATGTATTAAAATTGATATATGTCACTGAAGTGTACTACCAGGTTCTTATTATGCACAGTTTGCATAGAATTTATCTTTCATTTACAGGGACACTCAAAAGAATTCTGTTACATCACAGTCCATGCGATGAAATAGTTTCTGGTGTATTTAAATGATATTAAACTATTTTAAATGTATTAAAATTGATATATGTCACTGAAGTGTACTACCAGGTTCTTATTATGCACAGTTTGCATAGAATTTATCTTTCATTTACAGGGACACTCAAAAGAATTCTGTTACATCACAGTCCATGCGATGAAATAGTTTCTGGTGTATTTAAATGATATTAAACTATTTTAAATGTATTAAAATTGATATATGTCACTGAAGTGTACTACCAGGTTCTTATTATGCACAGTTTGCATAGAATTTATCTTTCATTTACAGGGACACTCAAAAGAATTCTGTTACATCACAGTCCATGCGATGAAATAGTTTCTGGTGTATTTAAATGATATTAAACTATTTTAAATGTATTAAAATTGATATATGTCAATGAAGTGTACTACCAGGTTCTTATTATGCACAGTTTGCATAGAATTTATCTTTCATTTACAGGGACACTCAAAAGAATTCTGTTACATCACAGTCCATGCGATGAAATAGTTTCTGGTGTATTTAAATGATATTAAACTATTTTAAATGTATTAAAATTGATATATGTCACTGAAGTGTACTACCAGGTTCTTATTATGCACAGTTTGCATAGAATTTATCTTTCATTTACAGGGACACTCAAAAGAATTCTGTTACATCACAGTCCATGCGATGAAATAGTTTCTGGTGTATTTAAATGATATTAAACTATTTTAAATGTATTAAAATTGATATATGTCACTGAAGTGTACTACCAGGTTCTTATTATGCACAGTTTGCATAGAATTTATCTTTCATTTACAGGGACACTCAAAAGAATTCTGTTACATCACAGTCCATGCGATGAAATAGTTTCTGGTGTATTTAAATGATATTAAACTATTTTAAATGTATTAAAATTGATATATGTCACTGAAGTGTACTACCAGGTTCTTATTATGCACAGTTTGCATAGAATTTATCTTTCATTTACAGGGACACTCAAAAGAATTCTGTTACATCACAGTCCATGCGATGAAATAGTTTCTGGTGTATTTAAATGATATTAAACTATTTTAAATGTATTAAAATTGATATATGTCACTGAAGTGTACTACCAGGTTCTTATTATGCACAGTTTGCATAGAATTTATCTTTCATTTACAGGGACACTCAAAAGAATTCTGTTACATCACAGTCCATGCGATGAAATAGTTTCTGGTGTATTTAAATGATATTAAACTATTTTAAATGTATTAAAATTGATATATGTCACTGAAGTGTACTACCAGGTTCTTATTATGCACAGTTTGCATAGAATTTATCTTTCATTTACAGGGACACACAAAAGAATTTGGCTATAAAAGAAAATGGACAATAACTGAAGTAACGAAGCGTACGGACAATAATGGCTGGAAGTACGTTCTCGGTTGTGTGCGTTTTTAAATTAATTTTTTTATTAAATATTACTTGGTGTGCATACATTCTATAGATTATACGCAGTGCTGCACAAACGTTTACAACAAAATCCGTTTATTGGTGGAAATGGTTGAATGGAAATTTTCAACTGCGCTATGCCTCTAACGGAATACTATGTAGAAAATGCGAAATACTACATGGTATTTAGAATACTATGTAGTATACATACATATCTATTAGTATACATACATATCTATATATCCTATACAGGGCTGTACAAAAATGTCGTATATTTTCTAGGCTGTTCATGGTAATAGCAGAAATTGGGTTTTGAAATACGTTACGGTTATGCGTTTTACAAATTGTTCATTTAGACGTCATCTTTCATCTGAGTAAACAGTAAAGTTTTGTTATAGTATTCTGAATCTGTTGGAAAGTGTTTCATAATGTATGTTGAACGCATGATTATTTTTTTTTTTTAGCACATCGGCTGATAAGTTAGTTTCTGGTCTAATTAAGAAAACACCACTTTTTTGGTCAAATTCGATTTTATTCATCAACATAGTCTCCTTTAAGAGCGACACAATCATTCCAGCGCCTCTCTAACATCTCAATATCTTTCTTGAAGAACAAATTATCTTTGGCCTCAAAATAGGCGTTTCTTTCGGCAATCACCTCCTCATTCGAGCCAAATCTCTTGCCGGCGAGCATTTTTTTCAGGTCTGCGAACAGGCAAAATTCGCTGGGAGCCAAATCTGGAAAATAGGGTGGGTGCGGAAACAATTCGAAATGTAATTCATGCAATTTTGCCATCGTAGCCAAAGACCTGTGACAGGGTGTGGGGGGCGGGGACGTGGCACCACTTTGAAAGCAGCTTTCTCATAGACAAAAGTTCACGCAAAATAAAGCATATACGTTCTTTTGATATGTTTAGAGTGTCAGCTATCTCCTGCAACTTCACTTTACGGTTTCCTAAAACGATTTTGTGGGCTTTTTCTATGTTTTCCGGTATAACCACCTCTTTTGGGTGACCAGAGCGTTGCGCAACATCGATGTTTGTACGACCACGTTTAAATTCAGCAAACCAGTCAATAATGGTCTATTTTCTGGTGCAGAGTCCGGATAACACTTATCAAGCCAAACTTTTGTTTCCACGGTGTTTTCCCCATCAAATAGCAATGTTTTATCAAAACACGAAATTCTTTTTTTCCATTATTTTAAAAATACAAAAAGTTGTTTCACCAAAGCCATTGTAACTTTTGAAGCAACGCCAGATCGTCATACAATGTTTACAGCTACCTTTCTAAGGTTAGTACTTACTAAACAGAATATTAATTCTGTATTTGTGGCGCCATCTGTGTGTCAGACCGGGAACTTATCAGATGTGTTAGAATGGATAGTATCCGAAAAACATACATTCCGATTCCGAGTTGAGATAACTGATTAACATATATTATAAAAACTACTCGGAAGGTTTCTGAAATTCAGTGACCGCAAGAGAAACTTCGATTTTATAAATGCTTCTTTATATCTGGAAAATAAATTGGTTTCTATGCTTTATTACCTTTTCGAAAGCCTTAGTTACTCGGAAAACATCGTCTGTAGCTATATTATATTTTCTAATTTAAGAAACATCTGCCTTTTTTTACAATTTATATAATTATTATATTATTCTATTAATATATATAGAATTACATTTGTTACTAATATATGGATAAATAAATATACAGATTATGTATGTTTCAAAGTTAATTGCTGAAATAATTTCTGCTAACGAGGCATTATTGTTATTGTAAATTAAGATCTACTAAAAAACAACTTTTCAAAAGTAAAAAAAAAAGCCAAGCAAAAAAAAAAAAGAAAAGAGAAAAGGGGAAAGTTGTGGCTAAAAAATAGTGTGATATCAAATTTCCAAGCTAATATTATGGTACTTATTTAACATTTTTTATTAAAAATTTACCATATGTAAGTCGAGTACCTAAGTATGCGATGATAGAAAGCCTTTTCTCCTTTACTAAATACATCATAACGTGTTTCTGAAAATTAATTTTTTTTAATTATGCATGATGGGCTTGGCGGCCATCTTTCCATATTTTACACAAATTTCTAAGCAGACAAGCTCGTAATATGTTTGCATTATTAAGAATTTTGAACTTCTAGTTTTGGCTACAGACAGATAAATTAAGAAAGTCTTTTATTTTGAAGGAAAAAAAAAACAAATTGATTTTTACTGCTTTAACTAATTAATTAACCCCCTCCGAAAAAAGAGAATCACAAGATGAAACCTGAAGTTACTTCAACTTTATTTTAAGACACAAATTTCTAGGCAATTATTTCCATAAATTAAAAGCATAAAATGTTTGCTTTAGCAACAATTTCGAATTTCCGATCTCAACAATGTACTTGTGTGCTTAGAAAATTGTGTAAAATATGGAAAGATGGCCGCCAAGCCCATCATGCATAATTAAAAAAATTAATTTTCAGAAACACGTTATGATGTATTTAGTAAAGGAGAAAAGGCTTTCTATCAACGCATACTTAGGTACTCGACTTACATATGGTAAATTTTCAATAAAAAATGTTAAATAAGTACCATAATATTAGCTTGGAAATTTGATATCACACTATTTTTTAGCCACAACTTTCCCCTTTTTTCTTTTCTTTTTTTTTTTTTTTTGCTTGGCTTTTTTTTTACTTTTGAAAAGTTGTTTTTTAGTAGATATCAGTTCTTTTTTTTAAACAGATTATATATAATTGAAATAATTCTACTCGCTAAAATTAGTCCTTGTATAGCCTTTATAAGTAGGGAACAAACACAATAGTATACACTTTGTTTACCTATCATTCATTTTTTAGAGTAATTAATAATTTAAAACTAAGGAAAGTCAATTTCTTCTTTCAAAGTATCAGTCTTTCTCAATTTATATCGCCTTAAAATTTTCTATGAGGGATGAAAATTTAGTAAAAATCAAATAGAGTCAAAATAAAATATATATTTACAGTTAGTCTGTCAGTTAATTGTTTGTTCTAACTTTTTTTTGCTGACGGTTTTGCAAAATAAATTTATCTTTACAAATACCTACGGAAAATCCGAGAATGAAGCCCCGCAGGCATCTAAAGAATCGAAGATCTGTCTAAAGAAGTAAATCTAGCAATTCTAGACATGATGATGAAACATTTTTGATAAAAAAAATCTAAAAATTTAAAGATGTAAACTGTACATATAACTTCATCTTCATTTAGATCGTGTTATAGAGAAGAAAGAATAAATATGTAATTTTACTCAAGTCTGTTTATCCATACCTATTTGCATAAATGTGAGAATATAATTTCGTATAAAAATTCCCGTAAATTGATTATCTTTAATAGTCTATTATTAAAGCCGCATAAACATTAGAATAAAATTTTTTGCAGTTAAAAATTGCCTGAAATCTATAGTCTTATCGTTCGTCAAATTTGTTATATGTTTTTTTTAATACCCAGACACCTTTTCTAAACTCTGACCAAAGATCACAGAAATACTGAAATTATCCAAATACTTATACCTTTCTATCGTATTTCTTTTTTTGAGTGGGGGGAGGGGTGAGGAAGGGCGCTTAAGAACTTCGTTTTGTTCTTAGAATTCTGAATTAATCATTGAAAAGATCTGCCTACGTAAGTCTTGTTGCAGAATTTTCATTAGGTAAGAGTTGCATCAACTTATACATCATGTGAATATATTAAATTACTTTTGTAAAATACTAGATGGGAGCCATTGATATTTTCAGAGCATTTGCCTACATTTTAAACTTAAATTATTTACAACTATTCATTAATTTTCTATACGAATTAAAGAAGTCGTTGTTTCCATGGCAACTGTACCTTTCACTATTGCTTGTTTGTTTGATTGAACACATATATATCAGATCACGTGAGGATCACGGCGGGATTTGAACCCGCCCCCACCTACGTTCTCAAGCGATTAGCGGCGTGGTGTCTTATCCACTCAGCCACGGTGGGCCACTATTGCTTTATCTAATACCCAGATACTCAAATTTAACCAGCTGCGCTTAGAATCATGCTCATAACAGAGTACATTTATATGTAAGAGTGGTGACACATATGCACAAGTCGTGTACTCATATTCAAGTTTTTGTCCAAAGTACAGTAACTCAGTTTTCATTAATAGACGTGGAAGATTTCGATTAAACTAACCAAAAAAGTTTAAAAACATTGGCTTTCTGATTTGATTTTATGCAAAATCGTCTTAACCAACCAAAGTTAATGTCCGGGATCCAGAGTGTTTACTGCAAACATAAAAAAAGTTTTCAAAAATGCAGGCTTCTGATTGATCAATCTCATCGCGCTAATAGCGTGAAATCTATCTTGATCCCGGTCTATTCAACGTCCTTTAAAAATTCGAGAAAGCCTTGACAAGTCAGGAAAATATCACACAAAGCAGGCAAAACAAAGAAGAAAAATCATTCATTGGCTCGTTCATATCCACGAGCCAATGAATGATTTTGTTCCTTTGCTTTGCCTGCTTTGTGTGATGTTTTTGTGACGCGTGTCAAGACTTTCTCAAATATTTAAGGGGCCTTTGTTTATTTCACCACCATGAAGCTATGAAAGGAGAGGAGCAGACATGTCAATCTTCCCGTGTGAAAAACTACATAAAGAAAACGAGTTCTTTCCCCCTCTTCTGCCCTTTTCTCTCTTGATTTTGACCGATAGCAGCCCATTTAGCAGTCTCCATAGCAAGATGCAGCTATATATGGCGGACGCAAGGGGGAGGGTGTTAGCGTGACCAATGACATAATAGGCCAGTTTATGACGTTTAAAAGTCACACGGAGTTGGATCATCTTTACACGATGATTAGTACAAAGCGGTGCGCCGATTTTTTTTGTGTCCATTGCCGTGTACAGATAATCAACTCCGTGTGACGTGATGAGCTGGCCACACTTAGGAACAGCTTCAAATGACGTCATCTACTTCGAGGCAAACGAAAAAGGACAGGCTACCGCGGCACTACAGCGTCTAGAATATATAGTGTGGAAATCCAATCAGTCGATCACAGCGATATCTGCAGGATATTTCCCAAAACTCCAAGACAATTTGGTCTAGACGCTGTAACATTTTTTTTAAACGTTTTATTAACTTACATTTGACCTGTGTGCTTGGCGTCAAACCCGCTGTAATAATACGATGTTTACTTTGAAATTTGAAAATATATAGCAGATGTCGCTGCGATAATCTCCCTGGATTTCAGCGTCAGTGCACATTTAAGGGATACACTTTTTAGCGGTTCTTGGATAGCAAATTTCCACATTATGTATTCTAGACGCTGTAGCGGTGCATTACACATGTCTCTTTCTTCTTTAAAAAATATCCTGCAGATGTCGATGCAAATGACTGCTTGGAATTCGACATCGTTGTACATTTAAGGGATTCAATACTTTCGCGCTTTTTTAAGTATTGCTGGGATAGTCGATTTCTACAACATATAATCTAGACGCTATAACGGAGCTATAGTTTCTAGAAGATATAGTTTAAAAATCGGCTTATTAAAAAAGTGCTAAAAATTGTATCCCATAAATGTTGAACGAGGCTGAACGACGAATGTCGATTACAGCGACATATGGTAATTCCAACATAACTATTTCAAAAGAAAATGTTTCGCTCAGAGAAGATCTAGAAAATGTTGCTCCTATCGACATTTGTCATTCAGTATTTTTCAATATTTAGCACTTTTTAAAGAATTACTGGAATAGCCGGTTTCCACACTGTGACCGTGATCTAGGTAGATTTTTCTGTGTTATCGTAACGAGATTGACCAATCAGAAGCCAGAATTTTTGCTAACTTTTCACTGTTTGCAAAATTGTACCTGGATACCGGCCTATATTTCTAGACGCTGTAACTGAGCTCAGGAATAGTACAGAAAGCAAACTCTCTATTTTGATACATTAAGGCCGGGATCTAATTAGGAACAAGTGTGTCTCTATAACGAAGTAGCGACATACGGCCAATAAATGTTTATTGGTAAAAGTGATAAAAACAAATCGTTAAAGTTCTTTACGAGCATGCCATTATCGCCAGGTTAATGCATGCTGAATTATTTCCCTAGTCTAATAGAGATCGTCCATGCGCGTATCTTCTAATGGAGGATATTCCAAATATGGGTTCGAGGCTGAAAAAGTCACGTGGTACCGGTAATTTACCCAAAGAATTTCTAACTGATAGAAGGGAAACAGGAAACTACACTGTTAAAAATATCGTGAAAAATTACCTCGGTTCTTACAGCTTCTCTATTTTCTGACCAATGAGAACGCTACATAAACGCCTATGAAGCGTTCTCATTGGTCAGAATACAGATAGCCTTTAAAAACAGAGGTAATTTTTCACGATATTTTTAACAGTGTACTACTGCTTTCTCCCATGAACTATTTCATTGGCTAGCGGGGATTTACATTACGTAGACGGAGACTTCCCTTCTTTACGCTAGACGTTCTTGCCTTGACCATGTGATCATAACGTAGATTGAATATCCTCTATTCAAGAAAGCGAATTGCCGTACTTTCGACAAAAGCTTGAAATGAGCATGTCTCCTGTGCATATATCACCACTCTTATGTATAAAGGCTCTCTGTTATGGTGTTGTTTCTGATACAGCGCCTAGAATACCTAGTGTGGAAATATGCTATCCAAAGAGTTCTAAAAATTTGTATCCCTTAAATGTGCGACGATACTGCTAAAATTTCAAGTGTCGATCGCAGCGACATCTGTGGGATTTTCGTATTACTATTATTACATTGTATAGACTAGCAATTTCTTGCAGTTGTAGAAAATATCCTGCAGATGCCGCTGCGATCTGCCTATTACAGCAGTATCATTGCACATTTAAGGGATACAATATTTTAGCGCTTTTTTAAGTATTACAGGGTTAGCCGATTTCAACACTATATATTCTAGGCGCTATAGTTTCTGAGCGCTGTTGGTTAAATTTCGATATTCGTGTTTTAGAGTGAGCAATAGAGAAAAGAACTAAAACTATTGAAACAACAACTTCTTTAATATTGAAATGTATAGCAAAGGAGTTCAGAATCAATGCCTTAAATAGTTTCGATTACGCACTGTTGTTATGACATCAATACCCTTCCTAGATGTGGAAATGCAAAATTTTGTTCAACATAATTGGCCGCAATCTAGATAGATTTTTCGCTGTTAGCGAAACGAGATTCATTAATCAGAAGCACTTTTGCGAACTTTTCGCTGTTTGCAGCAATGCAGGCTATTGATTGGTGAATCTCGTTTCGCTAACAGCGAAAAATCCATCTGGATCCCAGCCTAAATTTCTGCACTTCATCCATGGCACTAAGAAAATGACTCAAAACTTTTATGACATAGGCCGGGATCCAGAAGCAGCAAAAATTCTCAAACATTCTGGCTTCTGATTGGTCAAACTCATTTCGCTAACAGCGAAAAATCTATCTGGATCTCGGCCATAGTTTTCTTCGATGAAATCAATGCAAAAGGATAATATAAAAAATTTTAAAAGACTTCTAAAATGATTTGGCGGGTTTATCGCTGTTTGGCATAATTTATAAACTTTAAAATTAATTAACAGTTTTTCGCTAATTAAGAATAGAAAATTTGTGTTTTTAAAGCTGAATTTTACAAAAGCACGTAGATTGAGTAAATATCTGTCCAAAAATGCAATCCTTACTTTTTTATGTCCATTATTTAAGTCTCTACCTTGATTGAACCATAAATTGTGACGAAGAAAATAAATCGATCATTTTCAGTATCTCGACGTTATTTTAAAAAATCTATATCTCTGTTTATAATTAATTTATGAGGATGCATTTGGTCTCAAATTGAAGATATTTTCCATTAGGTCCTTCTGGTTTTGGTTTTATTTTTCTGCGATGATTGGTTCTTTTGATATGGGAAATTTTACGCTGGCATGTTTGGTTGATTTTACATGGAGAAGTTGTCATCAGTATAATAAGCAGTTACGGTGTCTTGCGTTTTATTCTTGGCGTTTGTTTGTTTGGCGAGGTTAGCATTTTTTTTCAGCTTGGCTTGGCAGAACGACCGTCCTGCTTGATTCGTAGAGTGTATTCTTCGCTAACGAAATCCGTCTGAGTCTTGATTTTTCTTTTTATAGGCTTTCAAGAAAATGACTTTATTAGATGGCGACAACTGGTAGTTGTCGCCATCTAATAAAGTCATTTTCTTGAAAGCCTATAAAAAGAAAAATCAAGACTCAGACGGATTTCGTTAGCGAAGAATACACTCTACGAATCAATAAAAGTATTTCAATGTCAGACAGTTATAGTAAAGTGATTAATAATGTCAATGTTTGTGTCTTCACTTTATTGAATTCCGGTAGCCTAGCAGAACATTTTACCGTGTTGCAATTTCAATGCCATATAAAACATCAGATTTGTTTTACAGCTTAATTATTTATCTACTAATATATGAACCGATGGTTATAGTATATAATATAATATATGAAATTTGATTTTGAATGTGCATTTTGTCAAAAAAAATAGTTAAAGCTAAATCTAATTACAAATTAACTTAAAAATTTTGTTTTTAATCCATTCACAATCAATATGTGTTAATATCGGTAGAAATTTCTTACTAGTTCTTCTTTGGGCCAACGCTATTTAAAATGCGTTTGATTTGGAAAAAGAGACATGTCCACTTTTAATAGAAATATTTTTTTTATGTTTATACAGTAGAACCTCGATTATCCGAAGTAATTGGGACCGACCCTCTTTCGGAAAATCAAAATTTTCGGATAATCGAGAATACTTTAATTTTAAGATTAAAGACAAGTTTATACACTATTTCTTATTATGGTAACAATTGTTTAATAAAACTAAAGCAATAGCGAAAACAGAATAAATTACCTTAATTTTAATTTTGAAATTAAGTACGTTTTACATATTTCACAACAGTTTGAAACAAAGTTTTGTTTGTCACAGTTTTGATTGCCTTTGCTTTGCAGCTCTGAATTGAGTACTGAACTGAATTGAGTACTGAGTAGTGAACGAAGTACTGATTATTGAGTGAATAACTTCAGCATTTATCTTTCACATGTGTCGCTGACTAATACCAGTGAGAAGCAGAACAATTGTATACACTTTTAATTAATCTTCTGGTGAATAGAAAAGACATCTGCTAGACCACATTACACATTCCGGTTCTCCCTCCTCCTACTGTGTTCTAGTCCACGCTGCCGCTTATAGGAACTCAAGTTAAATTAAAAAGAAATTCTAAGAAAGGGGATCCCAAATATTTATCTGTACTCGTGATTCGGAAACAACCGCTTGCACACAAGGAATGTGATAGTAAAAAAAAAAAAAACCTTTAAAAAATGGATTTTGGTTAACCGAGTTTCGGATAAAAGAAGTTCTACTGTACTATTAACAAGCACAATCGTAATTTTACCATGAATACTTTAAAAGTCCTAACTAGCTATTTTAAAAAGTAGAATTATAGACATACAACTTATGATTGAATATTTTTTCTTACTTTTTTCCCTTTTTTCTATAAAATAAAATTAAATTTTTGTTTTATTGTTTGGTTTTATGTTTTATTTTAACTTTTATATACAGAAATCTAATATTGTAATAAAATAAATAAGTAAATAAAATAAATTATTCAATTTTTGTTATTTTAATTATATTCTATTCAAATAAATTTAAGGTTTTCAACCAATCGTAGCCTTTGAATTTGCGGCAGATCCATGGACGCTTACCAAATCTTCATCTTTTTCAGCTAACACAGATAACCATAATCAATTATTAAACTTACATGAAGTAAGACCATAAAAATACATATGTAATAAGTCCTCTACGCCTTAAAAAAATTTTTTAACCCATTGAAATGAAAAAATATCTGGCAATAACATAAAATGGACTTGCACCAAAAAGCAAAATCAACGGCTCATATATAGATTTATACGTTGCGTAAATGTTTATTCAAATATGAGTCGGCCGTATTAAACGGAGGACGATAAGGAACAAGCATTTTCGCAAACATTTTACGAAACATGTTCGCCCAGCTTGTTGTGTGTTCGGTAAACTGTAGTATTATGTATTGTGTGTTGACCTGGAAGGGTTATCTGTTATGCTTGCATATCTTCCTTCCATCCATTCATATAAATCCTATCTTCCCAATTTCGTTCCCGTCTGGTTCAGTCGATTCAGTGCTGAATAAATATCCAACTTTTCCCATGCGATACCGGACAGCAAAATTATTTCCTTCCTGAAGGTCAAGCAACTTTTGCTGTCTATAATGTAGTGTTGGGGGAAAATGTTCGGCGAACGACTTTCGTGTAATATGGCTATGTAGAGAAAGACTATATTCAATGCTGCCACAAATTGTTAGAAGTTCCAAAGTCATAGTACTTAGCACTGAGAAAAAAAAATATGGTTCTGGTATCTAGAATCTAAATTGTGGCTCTAGAAAAAATAGTTCCATGTCATCCCTATAAAGTCTAATTTTTGAAGTGAAAACTTCTTTAGCTTTTTTTGAGATGGATAAAAACCACTGATTTGGAGACACTGTTACGTAACCGACATGCTAGCATTTTGGCACATAGACACTAGCGCGCCAAGTGGTGAATGACAAGAACTTTTCCCTCTTTAGCTCAATCCGCAAAAGAAGAACGAAGCTAAAACTCACTTTTTCTCCCGGCGTTCACACAGGAACACACACACACACATTATCAGTTTTCGAAAACTTCTTTAGGCGCGTTGAGCTTTTATTGAGATGAAGAAAAACCACTGATTTGGAGGCACTGTTAAGTAACCGACATGCTAGCATTTTGGCACATAGACACTAGCGCGCCAAGCGTAATATAATTGTGGTATTGTATTCATTAATAAAAATACTTTTGGATAGTATTGAATTGGAGTATGGATTTCAATATTTGGATAGTATTGAATTGTAATGGTTGCCGTTTATATTTCACCGGATAAATCTTTAAATGCAATACGAGAATTTTTGTGCGAAAATTTGTTTATGTACATGTATAATTTAATAATACAATTTAATATAATAATATATATTACAAATTATTAATGTTTATTTATATATAATTTATAGTTAAATTATATTACTATGAAAATTGTAATATAATTTTGGTAGTAATAATTTATAATAATGAATAAAAAAACACTACATTTAAAAGTATTTCCTGCACAATAAAACATTTCCTGACGATTAAAAAAACACACACGTAATTGTTGAAGTTTTCACTTCTATTGGCACTCCTGGAGTGCCACTGTCTTTTTTTTTTTTTTTTTTTTTTTTTTTTGGCTAGAGAGTTCATAGAGTCTCCTACTAGAGCGTTTTCCTATACTCTTGTGGTCGAACTTATTTAAAAACCTCTGGAAATAGATGCGAACAAAAGAAGTTAGTTTTAGTAATTCCAATTCTAGTTTATGAAATCATTCCAGAAATCAAGTGTCCATTTCTCGCTATTCATCATCGTTTCGTCACCTAGAAAACAAGTCATTAGAAATTCTAGATCATTTCGTCTATTCAGCTTAGTTGTTTACCCTATTTGCATTCTCATAGCGCGAAAATCTATATTTCTAGTTTAGGGATTCAGAAAATTGACTATTCATTCATTCTAGGTGAAGGCGGTATTTTTTTTTCCTCATTGAGTCTGCTCGAAATTCGACATCTTTAGTTGGTCACATCCCTTATACAGGGTGCATGTGCTCTCATAATTTTCGAATAAAACGTTTCGCCTTATTTCATCGAGAAACATTTAACAAAAATCTGCGATTAATCACAGAAGGATTTTGAATTTGGAGTAAACTATCAGGCAAGGATTTCTAATTTGAAATAGTGATGCCATATTCTTTCCAAATTATAAGGAGTGTATGCATAAAAAATGTGAATACAGTGGTACAAAAGCAGGATAATTATTATTTTCATTATCATCCCAAAAGAGTCGTGGCCACATCACTATGATCTTTACTTGACACATTTTTTGAGGAATGACTAAAAAGACTAATTGACAGAATGATCCAAAATGACTAAATTATCCATCTCGGCGATTTTCTTAGAATCATCAAATGGCGGATAATTGAGAGCCATCGTGAGAAAATTAGAGACGTGTTGTTAAGTGTTTAAAAAAGTATCTTAATAATATTATTACTTCAAATAAATTCAAATATAGGAAAAATACTAATTCATAATGTATCATTTCTTAAACATTATATGATGTATTAAAACAACGCGAAAATTATATGTAATTTAGCGAAAACTACGACCAATTTACATCAGTGTTTTGTATATGTGCAGTTGAGTACATAAGCATCTGTTGACAAACATGTACATTATCTAATAAGACCTTAGATTTATGTTTGGGAATTACAGTATTTTAGTATCCAGTTTCCTTCGGTACCCAGTTTCTTCTCAGCAATGTAGTCCTTTAGAAAGTAAAGAACGTTTGAGCGTTACGTCGCACACCCCAGAAGATACCGTGCGCGGTGCCGGTTAGCTCCAGCCCCTGCTTCAATCTGAGCCGAGCTTCGTTAATAAACGGTCACATTATTTGTGTTGCTTGTAGTTTTTTGAAATTGCTGGTAACAATAGAAAATCTCGCCAAAAGGGAAATTCGCAAACTGTAGAATAAGATAACCTAAGAAAAACCTAATAAGATTTATAGACAAAATTAAACATGTGTGAGAAGAAAATGGAAAGGAAGAGACTTATTTGAGAAAACTGTGTATCATGCTTTATGAAAATAGAACAAATGTTCATGAGGAAAATCATAAATTTGTATTTTAACAACTGTTTTATTTCTGGAATTACACACAAACCCTTTTTTTAGCTTCAGGGTGACCTGCATGCTTCAATTCCTGCAGTATATTGTAATCCATGACATGAATTTATACTTATGTTATCAGTATGTTTTAGAAAGTGTATTTTATTTATTGGGTGTTGCTTATTTATGTGCAAATGTCACTTAAAATTGCATCACATATTTCTGAAAGAAATGTTGAGTAATATGAACTGGAGTGTACGAATTATTTCATTAAAATCTTGCATTCTTTTATAAAGCATAACGAAATTTTAGGAAAAAATAAGCAATCTCTTAGGTTCTTAAAATCATAAAAAACTTCGCATAAACCTATTTTAATGTGCAGCGTTATTTTTTCAAGAGAAAACTAGATTAGCATATAAGAAATCTTTGAAAGAATTTTGTTGAATGTTAGGTTAATTAATTTTGAAATCCTTTAATTCTTATAAGTAAGCCATATTCTTGCAATGAATGTAAATGACCACGACTTCTGCTGAATTTTCCAAATGGATTTTCCTCTTTTTTCCACCGAAAAATGTGCACTGCTTTATATATATATATATATGTATATTTTAAGCGTTTGTCTTTGTAAACTCATTAAAACTTAATGCTTAATGTTAATTCATTAAAACTTAATCTGCTTAATGCATTAAAATAGGCTTTATATCAGGATAATTGCAAGTATGATGTATGTAAATATGCAAACTTCACCTTTGTTTAATATTAATTTGAATGCAATATTTTTTTTATTTACTCAGTAATATTATAATTCTCTTAAAACATTAAGAAATCATTTTACATTTATTACGAAATATTTAAGCTTTTAATACATTCCAATCGCTGTTAAGCCTATTTCAATAACAAATCTCTTGTAAAAGCATAAATATTTTGAGACGTTTCTTTATTAGAAAGGATAAATGGCGAGACGCACGAAATTAGACTGATATTTAAAACTGAATCTCATTACATTTGTTTCACAAACAGAAATGCATTAAAGCTTTAACATTTATTTTTTCGTATATGAGTTAGTTTATCCATTTGTGCTAATGAGTTTGCGTTCCCAAATGAAAAAAATAAGTAAGTAAATAAATAAATAAATAAATAAAAAGCAATTTATCAAATTACAACGACCATTTAGAAAATGATTTTTTCAAAGACTAAAATTTAAGACATAAAAAATCGCACGGAGTTTATCATACATTACGTACGCCATTAATTAAACATTGATAGTGTTATTACACGTAAAAATTGCACGCAACAAAAATCGCTTGCAACTCGTACGTATTATCCACCTGAAACTTACGTATTATCCAAGCATTTCATTGGCTGTTCGGGAAAAGGCTTTTCCATCGTCAGATTTCCACGAAATCTGACGCCCCATTTTAAATGAAATTTCATTCTTTAACTTCTAAACATCCCACAATATTACTTTTTACACCGTCGTATAGAGAAAGAAATGTACTTTTAAATGCAATTTGTTTGAAAGCTGTATCTCAATTTGTTTCTGAGTTATTATTATTTTATTTTTTGTAGTTTTTATTACTTTTTTGTCATCGTGGCAACACAAGTATCCATTTCTGTTGAAAGTAAAGGGAAAATACAGATTACTGAATAGATCCATCAGAAAACGAATAAAATGCGGTATTCAACCAATAAAAACCTTCAGATATGCTGTTGATTTCCTACCCTGACGAGGACAATAACCATTTTTCCAAATGGTTAAAAAAGGAATTTGTTGTTTCTTAATTATATTCGTGTATGCCGCGCGATTTTTATGCAGAAGATTTATTTTAAAATCCGAAGTGCGTGTGACAAGCGTGCATTTGATATTTGAAGATGACTTCGATAGAGGGTGACACCGACGCGGCGGCGGTGAGAACCCAAACCTGTGATGGTTCTGTTTTTTAACTTTTGGTAAATGGTTTTTATGTATTTTTTGGCTCTGAATCCGAAAATGACCTTCCTTTTTAACCACCACGTCAGAATGGTTTGCATATCGTACATTTCAAAGATAAAAAGTAAAAAAATAGCAAAAATCTGTTGCTATAAAGTAGATATAATGTCATAAATAAAGAGAACGAATATTTTTTTTCAAGTGGATTAAGTCATATTCAAGGCTGGAGTAGCACAGTTCAAGTTTATTCCAACAGATCGAAAAATGGCCAGACGAGGAATCGAACCTAAATACTTGGCATGCCGTGCCAATGCTTTACCGGTTAAGCTATCCAGACGGTACATGGATGACATAATTCAGTCTTATTCGTTGGACATAGCTGCGGATTGCAGCGCTAGTTTCATTCATCTCAGCCAGGTATCGTCCGGATAGCTTAACAGGTACTCGGATGAGTGAAACTAGCGCTGCAGTTCGCAGCCATGTTCAACAGATAAGAGTGAATTATGTCAGCCTGGTATTGTCCGGATAGCTTAACGGGTAAAGCATTGGCACGGTTGGTTGTAGTTGGTTGGTTGTATTTATGACGGCCAATTATCTGCACGAGGGATATAGACCCAGGTGGGAGTGCCCTTCGTGGGGGGTCTTTCTAAGGGAACCTAACCCGTATTAACGCTTGGAAATCCAAGGATCGAAGAAAACCACGAAAACTCCGAACGATTAGGCCGACGGGCGCGATTGGGATCGAACTCAGCACCTCCCGTCTACCAGCTTCGAGAGCAGAACCTCTCAGCCACTGGTGGGGCAGCATTGGCACGGCACGCCAAGTATTCAGGTTAGATTCCTGTTTTGGACATTTTTCACTCTGTTGGAATAAACTTCAACTGTGCAACTCCAGCCTTGAAGTAGATGTAATGATTGTATATTTTAACTTTTAGTAATTGATTTTTACATTTTTTTACTTTCTTCTATCTTTACAAGAAGAAAGTATTGGATTCGTAAAAAATTTCGACTTCCGGTTTTCGACGGATTTACATGTTTTGGAGGTCAGAGATTCCAAAAAACATGTTTTTACAAAATGTCTGTCTGTTTGTATGTGACACGAATTTTGTGGGCGCTCTATCTCAAGAACTAATGCACAGAATTTAATAAAAATTTATATTCAAGTAGTTTCTAATATAAATTGGTCCTGATTAGTTTTTGGTGTAAATCGCCCACAAGGTAGCGCTGCTATGCTGAATTTTTCACGATTTCTGCAATAGCTCTATCTCAAGAACTAATGCACGGATTTTCATCAAACTTCAGATTCAGTTAGTTCTTGACATGAATTGACGTTTTGCACTTTTTGGTGTAAATCACTCAACAGGTGGCGCTGCTATGCTACATTTTTCAGAATTTCCCCTATAACTCTATCTCACTAACTAATGCACGAATTTTCGTCAAACTTCAAATTCAGATATAATTCGACACGAATTGGTGCTAAATTGGTGTAATTTCTTGTACTATTTAAACGATTTAATGGACTTGATTTACATAGAAGAAAGTTTTGTGATGGCCACAACATATTAGTTTAGCGCTGAATCCGAAAATGACCTCTAATTTTAGCCATCATCTCAAGATGTTTTTCAAATTGTAAATTTTAAAGGTAAAAAGTAAAAAAATAACGAAAAGCTGTCAAAGCTGTACCAAAAGAAGGCAAATGTTTTAAATTCGTGTGCGACAAATTTCCAGCCTTATCAATCGCCTAAATAAAACAGAACACAGAGATGACCCCATACAAGTATATAAAAGGAAAAGCGCAAGGCAAAGAAACTTCCGTACATGGAATAAAACTGTAAGGATTTTAAATACACAATATTTTATACGTTTAGCTGTGAAAATGCATAGCATAAGCCAAAAGATGAATAATTATTCTGAAAAAAAAAGTTTTACATCTATTTTATAGCATCACATTTTCGCAATATTTCGACTTTGTAAAAATTAAAAAATTTGCGATTTGCAAAAAATCCTGAAGTGATGGTAAAGAATGAAGACCCTTTTCCGATTCAGCACTGCAAAATACATAAAAAAACAATTATCAAAAGCTAAAAAACATGACACAACTCAACTTTTGCAGGTTAGCGTAATTGATGTAAATACAAAATAAAAATCAATTTTTTAAAAATAATAATTATATTTTTTCCTTTCATAATTTTTCTAATAGTTGGTAATATTGAACTTAAGATCTGTTTCTAGAGTTTGAAATTTCATTACCACGGTCGGCAACTGGCGGACCGGGGTCCACATCCGGACCGCGAAAGGTGGAAGCCTGGATCGCCGAAAAAGATATTGCAAATGAAGAATTTATTCCTTTTCGAACATATAAATGAAGAATTCCGAATTACACACTGCAGTGTTCCTAAGTTTTATGTCTGATCTTGTGAAGGAATTTCAAGCAAGATTCCAAAACTTTGCAGAGTTAGGTAAGTTGTCTCATTTTTTTTAGAAATCGCCGTATGAAGTTGCTCCAGCTGCAGAATGAACTAGTTATCCAATCTTTAGAAACCTTTACTTCAAATGGAGATATTTGACTTGCAAGAAGATATTTCATTGCAAATGTATAAAACTGCATCTCCTGGATAATTTTGGGGTAAACATATCTCAGAAAAGTATGAAAATTGCAAAAAGTAGCAAGTGGCTACTACGTTTGGTTCCACATATGTATCTGAAACAACTTTCTCCAAAATAAATTTTTTGACGAATAAATATCGCTCGAGATTAACGGACACCCACCTTGAAGACACTCTTCGCATTAGCTGTTTACCACGTGACCCAAACTATAAAAAACTGACTCAAGACGCAAGTGTAATTTTTCGCATTAATTTTTCAACGTTTTCTATTTTATTATGTGTAGGTAAAATTTTTCAGAACGTATTTTTGTGTATGTAGTAATTTTTAACGAACGAATACCCGACTTTTCTATTTTCTATTATATATATGTGTATGTAAAAATAACAATTTAAAAGTAATAAGTACTTATATTACTTATGTGTTTTTTTCTCTGGACCTCCCTAAAAATTTTCAAAGGTATTCCGACCCAGCTTAAAATTACTTGCCGACCCCTGTTTTATTACATCGTCATTGGTCTTTGGATACATCGTCTTAGGACGACTATTTTTTGTTTCAATATACGAAATAAAATTTTCTAAATATTGAGCATTATTATAAAAGTAATTTTAAAATTTTAAAATAAAAGTTATTTTAAAACTTTTTATCATATTTTTTAATTAAATATAAATGCATGTGTGTGTGTGGTGGAATTAGTGTTATTGAGGTCAAATAGTAGTTCGATGTTAGAATCGCCATTTCGAAATAAAAACAGTGCAGTCGTTCACAATAGCAGTCGAGCTGAACGTAGAGAGAAACCACTATAGATTTTACATGACAGTCAGTCAGGTGAGTTGACACAGCTCTTATTTAATCAAAACATTACCATTAGCACATGCAATTTTTAGAAGGTCACATATAAGTACAGTCGTGGGGAAAAAAAACACCCCCTGTGAACTCTGCAACTAATTATAATAGAAGAAAGTGACTGCTACTAATGGACTGGAAATAAAGTCTACTTTTAAATGATATATATAAAATTTGCTTAGGGGGCTGTCTTAGAGGTCTGTACGAGCCGAAGTTTCCAGGCCCGGGACATAGAAAAGAAATTCGATCCGGCCCGGCCGGATACAATAATTAAAAGTTCGGCCCGACCCGTACAAAAAAAAAATATTGGCCCGGCCCGGTAAAAAAAGTTAAAAGTTCTGCCCGAGACCGGACTGGCCCGTGCAAAAGAAATTATTGGCCCGTCCCGGTATAAAAGATAAAAGTTCGGCCCGGAAAAAAGTTAAAATCTCGGCAGGAGCTTGGCCGGGCCCGAGGAAATTTCTACAAACATTGGTTTTTATGTCAATTTGGTTAAAAAATTATCTCATACGAGGAGTTCTGACAAGAAATATTTATCTTAACTTTTTTTCATGTTTATAACCTTTATTTTTATAGAAGGCTGCGTTATATACATTTTTTTTAATGAAGCTCTATTTCTTGTATGTAAATGTATCAGTTATCATTAATATTTTTAATCCATATTCCATGTATTGAAGTATTAAAATGTGAAATCTGCTATACAGTAAAATCTTCTAAGACGCAATTATATAGAAAAGAAAAAAAAAAATGCGTCATAGACAAGTTCCCTTCTTAGCAAATGTAAATGTATTCATTTCTTATGTATTAGTAGATTAATTTTGCATGGATCAACGCGTTTTTTCTGTTTAAAACAGGACCCCGTCATAGGCAGGTTCTTTTTCACACGTTTTATTATATTTTAATTTAGCTTTATTTTAATAAGCGTAGAAATCTACTATTCTTTAAAAAGAATAAATTTTAATGTTTAATTATAGAATAATGGCGATTTAAAAATGTATGCTTTTTTTTGCAAACATTTTTGGACCAGGCCTAATTTTGCTGACTTTTGAACAGTCTAGGCTACGCCGAAACAATGATTTTCATATGGGCAGGGCCAAAGCTAGGACTGAAAATTTTGGGGCGTTAAGACTGGGAATTAAACCAGTCCAGGTTCTAAACAGAAAAAATAAGTTAGGCACGACCTGGCCCGATCCTTCAGGGGAAAAGTAAGGCCCGAACCCTGACCGGCCCTTAAAGAGTAGTCACTAGGCACGTCCCAGCCCGACCTGAGTGCTGTGAGTGAAAATAGGTCCGAGTCCCGCTCGGGCTTCTGGCCACGGGCAGCCCGTGAAGGTCTCTGTGCTATTTACAAATCAAAACCAGACCAAACAATGTGTTTTTCAATGGTAACACCTAATTTTGACAGTATATTTGAAATCTTCGGCCCAAACTATGCTTAGATACAGAATTGTTAGTTATTTGAATGATAAGTTTTTGAATCATAAACATTCAAAATTGAGAGCTTCTAATGTTCAATTACGCTTTCATATTTTTATTAATATCTCCTGAAATTATAATACTAATGTGATAATGTTTTGTGTGGCTATAATACTATAAAACCCAAACATAAATACATTGAATTTGTACTTTAAAATTTTTATAATCTGAATTATGTAATTAATATTCGAAAAAAATATGAATTGCAACCTACAATTGTTTTGATAGATTATGCCCTGCTTTGAGCAAATCCAAAATTTCATGAGTGTAGCTATACGGAAAATCACTTTATTATGCTATATGTCCATTTGTGACCACAGAAGAGGGGTGGATTGTGTGGGGAGGTAGAATTACCCAATCCTCCAAACATCATCCTACCACTTCATTCTTAAGATTTTTAAGTTTTTATGCCTGCATGTAGAGCTAAGTGCTATAATTTCATGTTACAGTAAACGCAGGCAATTTTTCTTTTCACTCTCCTGTGAAATTTACTTTTGGCGAGATGTGTCACTTTTCTTGCGGGTGAGCAACATGTGAGTGAGAGATGCTAAGCTGGGTATCGTCCTCGTAGCTTAAATGGTAGAGCACTTGAAGCACTATTCCAAGGGTTCCGAGTTCGATTCCCGGCTTGGACATTTTTCACTCTGTAGGTTCTACGCTTAGTTAGGAATGTGATAAATCACGCATTGAATATTTAAAAATAAGCAATTTGAAAAACGCATAACACATTGAAAAACCCAGTTTCTGGTATTACAATTAACAGTCGGAAAAATATCCGTTTTTAACCATTTGGGAAAATTGTTATTGTCCTCTGTCAGGGTAGGAAATCAAAAGCATATCTGAAGCGTTTTATTGGTTGAATCCGCATTTTATTCGTTTTCTGATTAGTCTATACAGTAATGTATTTTCCCTTTACTTTCAACAGAGATGGATACTTCTGTTGCCACCATGACAAAAAAGTAATAAAAACCACAAAAAAATTAATAACTCAGAAACAAATTGAGATAGAGCTTTCAAACAAATTGCATTTATAAGTACCTTTTTTTCGCTATACGACGGTGTAAAAAGTAATATTGTGGGATGTTTAGAAGTTTAAGAATGAAATTTCCTTTAAAATGGGTCGTCAGATTTCCAAGAAATCTGACGATGGGAAAGCCTTTTCCCGAACAGCCAATGAAATGCTTGGATAATACGTAAGTTTCAGGTGGATAATACGTAAGTTTCAGGAAATCTTGCAATTTTTACGTGTAATAACACTATTAATGTTTAATCCATGGCGTACGTAATGTAGGATCAACTCCGTGCGATTTTTTTATGTCTTAAATTTTAGTCTTTGAAAAACTCATTTTCCAAATGGCCGTTGTAATTTGTTAAATTAAATTAATTTTATTATTTATTTTTGTGTGTGCAGACCTGTATATGATCTATGGATTTGTATGTATAGTATGCTAAAAGTTAGTTCATTGAAACGAATAGCACAGTTGAAATTTTTCCATCCAGCCATTTCCGCGAATAGACGGAAATGTACTCGAGAAATTTTGTGCAGCCCTTATATAGGATTTATCCACACCAGATAATATTTAAAAATATAGTTTATTTTTAAAACGCTTACCACAACTGAAAACGCACTTCAGGCAATTATTTGTTTATAGGCTTCAATAGTTCAATTTCTTTTGTGTCCCTGTAAATGGACGATATATTCTGAACACACCCTATACTACAGTAAGTGCCGTGCAGTTTAACTGAGTATAACTCTTGCAAAATTGGTGGTGGTACATGTTATTGTGCTCTAAATGTAAAATAATTCCAGTTCCTAGTCATTTTATTGCTATTGATTTATAATATACTACTTATGATATCTATTAATTATAATGTATAAATCTCAGTATGTTTAAAATACTGTAATATTATTAAAATACACGGCAAATGGTTTTTCCCCATAGACCGTAATGTAACGGTGTTCTTTTGAGTGATCCTGTAAATGAACCGTAAATGCTGCATTCTCCGAGGTAGTCCCATAAGTTTTCTATCGGTCTGAGATCAGGAGATTTTGCTGGTCACGGTATTCGCTGGATGGCTTCACTGTCAAGATAGTCATCAATGAAGTGTGCTCGATGCAGATGAGCGTTATCGTCCATAAATAAAAAGTCAGATCCATAAGCACCTCTGAAAAGTCGAACATAAGGTTTTAAGACCTCATCCCAATATAGCTGGCCAGTCACAGATCCGTTCTTGAAAATGTGTAGGGCGTACTTCCATCGAGCATTATTCCGCCCCATACCATCACAACTCCACTGTTGAAACGGTCACGTTCACGATTTAGAGTTCCTGACTCCCTCGAGATGTAAACACATTTAGAATCCGATGTTAAACTAAATCTCGATTCATCAGTAAAAAGAACATGGCTCCATTGGTGTCGTCGGACACGATATCGTAGTCATTTTAGTACATCTTAGCATGAAAAGCTTCAATATTTATCATTAAACATTGACATTTTATGAAAATTTTGTTAAAATTGCTCATATTTTCACTATTTTTATTTTATTACTATTGAAAAGATATTTTTACGTACAATTAAAAAAAGTAATAACAGCCTGCCTTCGGTTAATAATAAATTTTTGATTAACACATTATTTTTCACAAAATTCTTGATTTTAGAAATTCATAAGATAAAATACACTCTTAGTGTTTAAACATGATAAAAAACAAGAAATAATAATCAGCCTACATTATTTGTCACATATACATTATTTGAAACATATTTAGTGATTTTATATTGAAATGACTTTTTTTTTTTTTAATGCAGTCTTTGAATATCGAACTGTCATTAAAAAAATTTAAAACAATTTTTCAAAATTTTGATATTTTTTATCTTAAAAAATATTTTACTTAGGATCAAGAAAATTAAAGGTGATTACGTCTTAAAATAAGCTATAAACAAACCCAATTTCATTGAAATTTGTGACAGTGATTAAATGGCTTAGGGGAACTGACATGGAATGACTCTGCTTGATTTGATATGAAATGCACCTCAAAATATTTTTAAATAGGAAATACTACCAAAAACACCCAAAATCCCACTATTTTTATTTCAGAATCAGGTAAAGGACACCTTTAAGTATATCTCCCATAAAAAATAAATTTAATAAAAATACCGCCTTTTGTTAATAATGCTATTTTAGTTAATGCATTATTTTTCATAAAAAAATCACGACTTCAAAGATTAAACATTTTTTTAGACACACTTAAAATGCTATATAAGCGTAACAGTATTTTTTTCATAAAATACGTACCCCATATATTATGCATAAATTATTTGAAGATGATTTGTGGAATAGATATTGAAATATGATCATATTTATGTCATGCTACATTTAAAAATCGAGCAGTCAAGAATGCCAACTGATGGCAGTTTTTCAAAATTTTGACAATTTTTTTCTCAGAAACTATTTCACCAAGGAGCAAAAAAAATTACTGGTGATCATATCTTAATAGTAAGAACAAACACACGCAGTTTCATTAAAATCTGTGATGGCGGGTTACATATTGATATTTTACTGCCTGATTTGACGTGGAATGCCCCTACTATTAGTTCACACTCTCCATACATATATATATATATATATATATATATATATATATATATATATATATATCCTGTTCAAATTTTCAGTCGTTAATAAAATACTTATTATTCATCCTATCAAGTTGAAATATTTTTTTTTAACTTGTACTGGATGACAATTGACATGACAATTGATGACAATACAGTTTTTTCAAATATTAATTCATTAATTAAATTTTAATTAATTAATTTTAGTTTTATATGGGAGACAAAATGGCGGCCATTGGTTATTGAACAGAATTTAATGCATCTTCATATCTATAAGGGGGGGTTACCATAGGGGGGAACCTGTTCTGTCGCCAAATACCACTAAGTTTATTGCCAACTTTGCGATATATCGCCAAATTTGGCCACCAATACGAGTCACCAAAAGTGACGCCAACCTGGCGATATCTCTAATATTTGCCAAATTCCCATAGAGTTCCATTGTAAACCTACTTGCTTATACAAAATCAGCAAATTGAGATATTTTAATGCAACAAAAACTAATATTAGCTTAAGGGATTATATTAAATTTTTCTTTGATGACCTAAGTAGGAATTGACTTTAAAAACATTTTTATATTACTTGTTTTTATATTACTTGTTTTCGGAAGGCTGTAACATCATTAAAATGCACGTGCAATAATTCTTTTTCCTTGGCCGTAATGTAACGGGAAAATTTTAATTGTCCCTGTCATTAAACTATACATCCGATTTTCATAAAATTTTTAATGACTCGACTAAATTTTGCTACAATTATACATTTAAAATTTAAGACCATTCGGTTGGGTAGTTTTTGCTCTGTTATATGCGGACGGACAGACAGACAGACGGACTGAACAACGATTATAGGTGCTACGTATTTATAGAATTACGAACACACCTAAAAATAAATATTTTTGGCTATTCATGTCAGAAATGATATTTGTAATTTAAATTAGAAAAAATAAAATTTCAAAAACAACAAATCTCGTTTTCCATAAAAAACTAGTACAATTACAGCAGAATACATTCGGTTATTCCAATTTAAAATGAGTAGAATTTTACTTTCAAAATTAATTTCCCATTTCCTTGTGAGACTTTCATTTTTGTTACAGTATCAGATAATAACCATATTTCTTTTCAACGTATAGTTTGATTGGTATGAATTAAATCTTGGTTTCGATGAAATCTTGTCCGCATGAAAATATATTTTATTCTTTGACAACTGGAAATTTTCCATTAAGAGCTATAAAAAAAATCATTTCAGATTTACGCAGTGTATTTAATAAAGCTAACATGTTTTTTTTTTTTTTTGTTTTTTTTTTGTCTCATTTAAATCACAAATTCTATTTAAGGATATTTGGATTTGATATCATAGGGAAATTAGAATATATGATCCAATATGCATTATTTTGAGAAAAATGATACAGAATTGAGACATATGATAAAAGTATTTAATTTTAAGAACATATCGAAAGGAGAATAAAACAAGTGTGAGTTAAGTTTTGAAATATAATACTGAATGAGATCATTTACAGGATTTAAATATTTTGCTAAACATTTAATAAATTAATCGATTAAAAAAATAATGAGCATAATTATGTTATTTTACTAAAAGGCAAAATGTCGTTTTATTTTCAGCTGCATTAATGATAATTATAATAATAATAATAATAGTATTACTACTACTAATAATAATAGTATTACTACTACTAATAATAATAATAAATAATAATAATGACAACTACAACAACAAAAACAATAATAATAACTAATTTAATAGGACGAAGGTCTTTGAAATCGACAGCAATATGAATTTTTGTTTTTGTGTTAAACAGGTGAAAATTTATAAAGTATCTACAAATTGCCATATACTCCGCAGAAAGTGTGTTTCCATATTTCTTAAATGTGAATAATGTAAATCGCATTTTTTTGCATAAATTTATTTCAGATGAATTTTTCGAAAAAATAAGGCTTTTTATACACGTATATGTCTTGAAAATGCGGCATGCGTTTTAAGTTTGCTTCAAGATTTTCCAAATGTTTAAAAGGTAATACTGATATATACTCTAAAAAACAATCTGGGAATAAAAGATTTTTTCCTTTAAAAAACGAAAATTTTCGCTTCGATTTATCCATACCCCCCTACCCCACACACACACACACACACACCCAATATATATATACCGAAAAAACACAAATCAAACGCAAAAAATATTTGAAATCCTCGAATCGAAAGCTACATTTTCATCAAATCACTGGAATGTTTCGGCAATTGTGTTTTTTTAATTTTTCGAATTAGAAACTTAATTTTTCAGTACATTCTTTTTTCTGCAAAAACATGAAAAATTAGCGAACCGAAGCTCCAAATTTCCTAAAGTTCTCCAGTTTATTCGATTAACAGGTAAATCGATTCCAATCGCAGGTTTGTGTAATTTTTACGTTTTTTGACGATTTTTATTTTTTAGTGTGTATATATGAAACAAATATGTGGATCCGTTTTCAAATATTAGTTTCTAATTAGTATCAATTTGTCCTCATGTGGTATGTTAGTTAGTCCTTTTGTGAAATTAACGTGTAAACTTTTAATAAATGTTTAATTTTGCGTCAACTTTTAAAAATTTATTTTTTAAAAGAAATGTCTGTCGGATTAAAAAGTTGTTGTACATTATATACTGGAATAGAAATTTTTCTTTTTGCTTTTGACGAGGAAAAGTGCTCCTCGCCAAATCGCATGACGATTTCGTCTTTTAGCGCCAAATACTCGAAAGTATTTTATATTTTTTTTACACTCTTTTTACTGTAATTCCACCGTTGAATTTGACTGGTCCTTTATTACATACATAAGTAATTTAATTGGAATTTCTTTTCAAAGTATTCTGAGTATGCCCGGTAAGGAGATCTTCCTTGTAAGTAACTATGAAAGGACTTCGCGGCTAAATCGTTGCACACGGATAATTTACAGACTATAGGGAATAGAAAAATGTAAAAAAAGAAAAATCGATTTTTTTGACCGAAAAAAAAGAAAATCCCCCCCCCCCCCTCTTCTCGTTAATTCAATTTCTACCACTATAAATTTAACATAAATCTCTTGCAATGATTTAAATTTGCTATGAAAAATGCTTCCTATAGAACAGTGTGGTCCAACATTTACTTACTCGAGGGCCAATCAAACTTTAGGATAGGAATATGAGGGCCAGAGACATCCCAGAAAGAAAACCAATTACATATTTTATTAAAAAAATTATCTAAATTTATATTTAAAAAATTTAATATACCATTTCATTTTACAGTCGAGAAATCAATGTGATGATTGGCAGTGCTTTCCTGATACAAGTTTATCAATGTCCACTGTAAGTTCAGTTGGGCAAAATCTCAGGATCAATTCCAGGCTTTCAATTCGATTTCTCGTTTTTGATTTAATATGTTTGAGAGCAGAAAAAGCTCTTTCACACACATATATACTACCAGACAGCGATAATATTTGCAGAGAAAATTTAAGCAGTTTAGGAAAACGTTCTTTCCAGAAATTTTCAGGGATATCACACTTTTTATTCTGATAGAATGGGTCTTCTTGAAGATCACAAGATTCGATTTGAAGGTCGCAGGGCACCCCACTCACTTCAGTACCCATGGGGTTGTTTAACAGTGCAAGATTTTATTTTAGGGAGTCAAAATCCCGGTATCTGTCCTAGAACTCTTTCTTCATAGCTATTATTATTTCCTGAAATATACTAAAATTTGTGTCCCTTTTTTCTTCTTTCAACTGCTGATAAGATGGGAAGTGTGCCGTATTATTTGTATTCAGTGCTTGCAGAAGCTGTCAATACATGTCTATAATGCTGAGAGACATTTTGGTTTCTGCCTTATAGTTTCAGGTTTAAAGCATTTAGATGGGATGTTAAATGTCAGAAAAGCAAGATTATTTAAAAGCTGGATTTCTTTATGCTCATGCCGGATGTTCTCATTTCTGAGAAAAGCAAGAATTTTATTCCTCAACACAAAATACTGTTGCAGGCATTTTCCAGCACTCAGTCAGCACACTTCACAATACAATGAAATGCCACTATACTCAGCTTCCAAATTGTCCAGGAATGCAATAAATACTTTGTGTATATGGGCTTGAATGAAGCTTTAATGTGGCCGTTGTAGAGGAAATGAAAATTGTACGGTGCTGTTGACGTAAACTCTAAAAAACCTAAAGTAGTATTACTTAAAACCTTAAAGCAGTAATAAAGGTAAACGATTTTTTTTTCCAAATGTTAAATTGAAATATTTTTCCAGTAAGAAGAGTAAGGGCCAACAAAAATGAGTAGGTTGGCCGCATGCGGCCCGCGGGTTGGACCACAATGCAGAATACAAATATGCCAGATTTCTCCATTTTTTCTTCTTCTAGTGTTTTCTTTAAACTATCTTTGAAAAACCGTTACAATATCGGTTAAAAGACTTAAGGAACGGGAGAATTTCATTTAATTATAATTTATTTAAAGCAGAGTCTTTTCTTTTTTTCTATGATAGTACAGAAATTTAAATCTTCTTAGCATAAATTAAAAATGATTAAAATAATTTTACAAATTCAAACTCAACGCAGAATTTATGTAAATCTCCGCATTTCGTATTCACTTAATTTTACATGTGTATTGAGAAATAAATATTTAACATTAACCTAACTGTCAATTTAATCCTATTAAAAATACAGACAACCTTCTTCTCTTATTATGAAAGATTTAAATATTTAAAACTTTTAAGTAAATTTTAACAATGAATCTCGTTTCAATAACATAAACATTATTAAACACATAGACAAGCATTATTAAAAAGGATAAAATGTGATCAAAAACAGTCCAATAAAGCTTGTATGAAACAGTATATCATTATAATTATTTCATATCTTGCATTATTTCTAATATATGCTGTCGCTAATGTTTTTTATTTTAGAAAAGTACTTAACTGTTTGTGCTAATGGGTTTGTCTTTTCCAATGTTTGATGAAATAAACTGAGAATTGAACATTTCGTATTAAGAAATTCTTTAGTAATAAGCCGATATTAGTCAGAAATATTTAGTCAATAAAGACGATATTGTTGCAATATTGTATTTGCGTGCGAAATATTTCCAACTAAGCGCAAATGATTGTTCTAATATTGGTTTTACTGGTCACATTGGCTAAATATCTCATGCCAATGAATACAATAATGATTCAATTTTAAGATATATACAAAATGACCAAGATATGAAGCATCCTCAGGTAATTTTGACTTTTAAGTCCCTTTAGAACAATAATTTTTATTTTAGTACATATGCTCGTTTTTTTTTAATTATTATTATTTCTTTTACTGGAAAGCATTCCATTGCATGACTGCATTACGATATTAACGAGAAAAAAAAGTTTTGGACGATATTGGGGCTACAAATATACCACGAAATTCCTATACCGTCCCGTGTCCCTGATGCTTATTTTGAAGTTTGGAGCTGTTTGTATAAAATTGTTTCAATAAAAGTAATTCGATGTAATTTTTTCCCGAAACTGGGATAATTGTTTTATAAAAATATGTAGCAAAAAATTAACCTGAACACATTTTTACGGTTGTTATTATTTTTTTTAACTCTGTCCTGGATTTTAGATTTCTCACCGCACCTCTTGCTAAAGTTATGCAGAAAATCACTTCAGATACAGCCACAGAATTTTTTTCAACTTTTTTCTCATGCAGAAGCCTGCTAGAGAAAAACTGGTTAAAATTCTTTGACAGGAAATTTACTGCAGAATTTAAATCAGCATTTAAATTTCAATTTCAAGTATTGTGACTTTATTGGTAGTCTTACCGTCTCCAAGGTTTACTCCTGCAGTTTTCGAGATAAATTACTTTCTTTTTATTTATTTAATAAAATATATATATATTTATGTAAATAAAAGTTTCTAAAAATCAATGAACATTGAGGCTATCACTTAGTCTTAACCTTTAACTGATGTCACAAAAATTGCCACATAACTGGTGTGAAGCGGTCTGTGAGACCGCTGCAACGAATCATGAATAAAAGGCACGAGTAACTCATAGGATGGTATTTTTGCACTAAACTTTTTGCACAGGACTGTTATAATTAAAATCCACCTATTCAAAAGTCTCAGTTGATAATAAAGTTCCAAATGGAACAAAATTTCGGTAGTGTATGTAGTTGAACTGAAAATTGCAAGTTAAACTATAAAAATTGAAAAAAGCCCCGGTCTGAGAGATCGGTAACATCAGTAAAAGGTTAACATGGTTTGCTTCCTTCCCGTCCCTTTTTTTCCCCTTTACAGTCCCTTTTTAGACCACTAGCATTGTGAATGGATAATACCTAAGCAAAAAAGACGGCCGTCTGACATTGGTCTTATCCTTACCGTCACCCTTTTTTTCCCTTCCCGTCCCCTTTTTTACTTACCGCCTTTTCTTTAACACTTCTTTAAGACAATATTATACCAAGATTTTGTACTAAAAATACTACATTGTTATTATTTTTTATTTGAATGTTCTGTGGGTACTATGCAAATTCATTATACGTAAAATTTCAGAAGAAAATAAAAAGTTAAAGAGGTAAAACTGTAAGGAAAGTTAAACTCTTACGTTTAACTTAAACCTCAGTTAAATATATATATATTAAAAAAAAAAAAATCGTCGCTGCTGACCAATTTTTTTTTTTTTTTTTTTTTTTTTTTGAATCATTAAGACGACATTCGTCTATAAGTTTAAAATGTTATTTTCTTAAGTTTAATTTCACCAGATTTTTATTCCTAAAAGTTAAAAGTTTGTGACAATGCCTCATATACACAATATTTGCTTTATACCAAAGATGTCTAATAAAAATACGGATATTAGGCAATTAAAAATCAATATTTACAAATGAGCAAGATAATGCTTTTAAATATTTTCTGGTGAATAATAACTTGGAATATTAAATCGTAAAAATCTGTAGGTAATATACAGTGCTATACAAAAGAATGGAAGTATGTCAATTTACATGGGAATGAAATCAAAAGAATTCCATTACATTATATTGAATAGGTGGTGGTGGTGTGTGTGGGGGGGGGGAATCGTTTGCAGTGTATTTTGGTGACATTGCGCTGTTTCAAATGCATTGAAATTGGTATAAATCGCTAAAGTTCCCTACAAGATGCTCCCTACAGAGTGTTCATAGCATCTATGCAGCATTTACAAGGACACTCAAAAAAATTTCGTTTCAGTATGGTCATTTAGGAAAAATTGTTTGCAGTATATTTTAATGGTATTAGGCTATTTCAAATGTGTTGAAAATGATATAAATCACTGAAGTTTACTACAAGATGCCTATTATAGAATAGGGTGTTCATAGTATTTATCGTTCATTTACAGGGACACACAAAATAATTCGGTTACAGTACTGTTTTTGTGTAATAATTGCTGGAAGTTCGTTTTCAATTTTGGTATGCGCTTTTAAATTTAGCAAATTGTTTTCATGTAACGCGTTGTGTATAAATTCTATAGATCGTATACAAGGCTGCACAAAAGAATATACGCACATTTCTCCTTATTATACATAAAAAAAAATGCTGAAGAGGAATCTCCAACTGTGGAATGTATTTCCTAACCGAACTAAATCTTTTTATGTATATAGTTTATAGATACAAATCTATATATCATCTATAAGGCTGCGCAAACGCATTTGTATAATTTTTTGACTGTACATGGAAATAGCTGAAATTGGGTTTCCAAATGTGTTATACTTTTTCAAAATTGTTCAATTAGACATGGTCGGTGCTAATAGACCTTTAGCTCTTTGGTAGGCCTCCCCAACTGTTGAACTTGTCCAATTAGACATCATATTTAAACTTGTTAAAAGGTGAGTTTTTAACACCATAAAATATATATTCCAAAAAACTTCAAAATATATACTAAAAGCACTTAACTTATTAAAAGACGTCAACTATCAATAAAAAACTAATATGTTGTGGCCATCACAAAACTTTCTTCTACATAAATCACGTCAATTCAATCATTTAAATAGTACAAGAAATAACAACGATTTAGCACTAATTCATATCAAAGTATATCTAAATTTGAAGTTGGATGAAAATTCGTGCATTAGTTCTTGAGATAGAGCTATAGCGGAAATTCTGAAAAAATGTAGCATAGCAGCGCCACCTGTTGAGCGATTTACACCAAAAGTAAACAGCACTAAATGATATCAAGGTATACCTGAATCTGAAGTTTGTTGAAAATCCAAAGATTAGTTCTTGAGATAAAGCTATTGCGGAAATCGCAAAAAATACAGCATAGCAGCGCCACCTGTTGAGCGATTTAGACCAAAAATTAAACAGCACTAATTTATACGTCCATTCATGTCAAGGACTAACTAAATCTGAAGTTTGATGAAAATCCGTGCAATAGTTCTTGAGATACAGCTCTTGCGAAAATCGTGAAAAATGCAGCACAGCAGCGCCACCTGTTGGGCGATTTACACCAAAAATTAAACAGCACTAATTTATATCAGGGACTAACTGAATCTGAAGTTTGATGAAAATTCGTGCATTTTTTCTTGAGTTAGAGCTATTGCGATAATCAGGTTAATGCAGCATAGCAGCGCCACCTGTTGGGCGATTTTCACAAAAAAGGAATCAGCACCAAACGATATCCTGGACTAACTAAATCTGAAGTTTTATGAAAATCCGTGCAGTAGCTCTAGAGATGTAGCTATTGCAGAAATCGTGAAAAATGCCGCATAGCAGCGCCACCTGTTGGGCGATTTTTACCAAAAGCTAATCAGGTCCAGTTTATATAAAGGTCTAACTAAATATAAAGTTTTGTGAAATTCCGTGCATTAGTTCTTGAGATAGAGCGCCCACAAAATTTTTGTCACATACAGACTCACAGAGTGACAGACAGAGTGACAGTGTGACAGACAGACTCGCAGACAGACATTTTCTAAAAACCATCAAATCGTGTTCTGGGCATTCTAAAACGTATAAATCCGTCAAAAACGAGAAGTCGAAATTTTTCACGAATCCAATACTTTCTTGTAAAGATAGAAGAAAGTAAAAACATTAAAATATTGACATGTTTCGATTGATTCATTCGATCATCATCAAAAGACATAAAACTAGTATGTTGTGGCCATCACAAAACTTTCTTCTATATAAATCACGTCAATTAAATGATTTAAATAGTACAAGAAATAACAAAGATTTAGAACCAATTCATATCAAAGCACTGCAAATAGAGGCGTCTTAAATTCAAACAGATATGTGACTGAAAAAGCAATTAAGACACTTAAACGTCTGAAAATAAAATTTCAGACGTGATAGATGTCTAAATTTAAGACACATAAACGTCTTATTATGATCATGGCATAAATGAACTGAAAAAAATGTTAGAATTATGATTATATGTCTGAATTTAAGACACTTGCAATTTTAGACATTTCAGGAATTCAGCCATTTGAACCACTCACCAAGTAAAATGAACTGAAGTGAGTAGGTTTGTTTGTTGTTGCAAGCATGAACGGTGCGCGAGAAGAACGCGACCGGATTTGATTATTGCTGATTTGGCGGGCAACGGTTTTTACTCAACGGATTGGCGAAAGTGAATTAAAGTATCTCAGTACAGTAAATTTGTCTGAAGTGTTAAAATTGCTTTTAAATTTATCAACATTTGATAAATTATTTGAAAGTGTGACGATATATTTTTCCTCAATCCGAAATCTCTATAATGACGTTTGTTATTCACATAATAAATGGAATCGTCAATCGTCGTTATAACCTTATAAAGCATTTAAAGTTTCTGCTTTATTTCCAAAACATTACACTGATTGAAGATTTGAATTTTGAATTCTCTTACTTGTAAATCGAAGATGAGTCAGAAAGTGAGTGTATCATCATTAATGAAGAGAAAGTAGTGACGCAGCATTTACTTTCTTTTGTGAAGTAGTATGCACATCTATCTACACCTACATCCGTTGGTGTGTTAGTCGTTAGAGAAATTTTTTTTTTAGCATAGTGATCCGATGTCTGTATTTTATATCTTTGTGTCGTCATTTTATAGATACTAGACGAAAATTTATATTCGGTTTATTGGAATGGTTTGTCAGTACGTGCTTATAAATGGAGATCGAAAAAAAATCAATTGGGAATTATATTTTTCATGGAAATATAAAATTTTCCATATTTCTACGATAATTTTTATTCAAGACTCACCAAATATTCAAAAGAATAGCATGATATTTATAAAAATGCAGTGGTAAAATAATATGAATACGCATATATTTTTAAAATGGCGTTCAATATCGTAAAATAATATGTCCTTCAAACTGGATTAGCTGTTACAGTTTTGGATATTTACGCCAAGGTAAGGTATTCCACAGGTTTGGAATGATAATTCACAGAAGGTTCTTACATATATATTATTATTTATTTATTATTTAAATTATTCTTATTAGACTAATTTGCATTTTTAATATTTTTGTCTTTTTTTTATCAAATAAATATATTTTGTGTGAAAAGAATTGTTTGCTTATTTCTGATGCTTTTCAATGAGTGCATATGATTTTCAGTATTAATAAATATATTTAATTCTCATCTAGATCTTTACTTTATAAATTAAAGTTTCATGTAGTAAATAATCTATTTATTGTTTGAATAATAACGTGAAAAATACAACAGTTTCAATTAGATTTGGTAAGATGTAAAGAAGTTTTGAAATTATAGAATTAATGTTTCCTGCATGCTATTAAAAAAGAATATCTATAATTTTGTTAATGATTGTTAAATAGCTCGTATCATCTGAGCAACATATTAAAAAATTGTTCAGTATAAGTTTAAAAAGAAGCTAATTTTTATATAACTTTGCACAAGTAAGTTCTTTCCTTGCGAATTCCATTATTTTATATTAGTGATATAATTTTACATACAAATTTCATTTTTAGTGACAAGAGTGCCATTTATTTATCTTACAGAGTATATTATTTAAGTGATTTTTTTTATATTAACAAATTTAAATTTATCTTTGAGAAACCATGAACTTTTTATTTTTTGTTTTATATGGTGGATATAGAGTATGAAAAGAAATCTCGAAAGTATAAGGGTTTGTGTTATCGTGTATTTCGGAGTATTTGTAAACTTGCAGTTTTTCCTATTGGAAATAAATCACTCTTATTGTATTCAACTGTACGCCGATACTATATATATATATTTAATAATCCTTATGAAAATTTATTTCAAGATGGAATATACCTAGTATGTATTTCCTGCGTTACATCTCAACACCATACTTAAATTTTAAAACATGAAGCGATCTTGAAAGTAATTATAAACAAATTATAAAAATCGGCGTAATTAATTAAATATGTGCGGAAAATATTAAAAAAATCAATTTAAATAACATCATGCAAAAAATTTCAATAATATGAAAAAAAAAAAAAAAGAAGAAGAAGAAGATGGGTATAAGAATTCTCGCCCATGACAGTAGGAGATATTTTTCATTTTTGTAATAAAATTTAAGACCTAAATAAATATGTTGTGAAAACACACTTCTAATGCAAGATTTCAAACAAGTATTGCCAATAATTCTGACTGATTGATAAAGTGTAACTATGCTGATATTTAATATATTTTGAAAAAGTAACATGGTTTGAAGATTAATTATACTTATAATTATTTTTGCTGCGAGTATGTATATATTTTCATATTATTATAACATTTTTTAATACAAATTATTTTTATTGTGATGTTTATGGGAAGAAAAATGTTTTTAGAAGTGTTTTTCAATCCTCAAAGAATTTTTTTAAGCATATCTGGGTGCTAAAAAGAATCCATGAAAATAATAATAAAACAGAAACTCATTTAAAAAAAAAATTATGGATTTTAAGTTCTATTTATTTATTTATTTTTATTTATTTATTTATTTATTTATTTTTTTTTTTTGGTGTGTGTGTGTCTGTGCCTGTGTTCGTTAATGACAACGTTAATATCAACACACGTTATCTTTTAAATTTAGTTTGTAGAATATTATTGAATAGTATCAACAACTGCACCTAGAATTTATTTGGAACATATTTCTTATACTGTCACAAAAAGGTAAATACTTTTTACCCTTTAGAATGTGCATATAAATGAATATACAGCAAAACCTCTGAATAGCGGACACCTCGAGAGCACGGAATTAGTCCGCTATTTGGTGGTGTCTACTTTAAAGAGGTGAAGACGTACAGATTTAAAGGTGTTGGGGATAAGAAAAAAAAAAAAAAAAAAAAAAAAAGAGGTGTCCGCTATTCAGCAATTTCCGTTATGGAGGTTTTACTTTAAATACACACAGTAAAACCTGCGTAACGGACATTCCTGAACAGGGGATACGTCTGTTTAGCGAATCATAGGGCTTCTGCTTAAAACATGGGCTAAGGGTACCTGCTCCCTTTTGTTTTTTATTGGGGGGGGGGGTTGATACAATTTTCGTAAATCTGCAATTTTGAATACCTTTCGAAATTACGCTGATTATAATGAATATTTTGAACGGTTAGAGTAATATAGTATGATTTAAGAATGTTTTCGCTACACAGAGATTTCTGGTATTCGGGAATGTTCATTAGCGGACACTTCCGAATTCTGGTCACTTCTATTTAACGAACCATAACGTTGGGTTGGATTTTTTGCAGACGCAGGATTTTATTAAAGCATTAGCAAATTGGGCGATGCCCCCTTCCCTTTGTATTTTGGTGGTCCCAAATTTGGTATTCTATTTTTGTAAAACTGATATTTTGAATGTCTTTCAACATTATGCTGATTAATGTGCTGTTGTCAAATGTTTCAATATTTCTTGCTAATGATAAATAATATAATAACAACAACAACAAAAAAGTAAGAGTTTCATACTTTTTTTTTTAATGTTGGGATCTCATATACTGAAAATTTTGTGTAATCTAGTGTTAGATTTTATTTAACACACAAATAAAAATGTCACTGGGAATATCTAATTTAAATGGAAAAAAAATTGAACAACAAAGCAGGGATAAGATTCTTTCTGAAGGAGTGAATTATTTTTTTTTTTATAAATGGGAATAATTTGTTACCATAAAGCAGAGCTGATTGCAGCATGGACAAACTGGGCTGTTTCTTTCTCCCTTTAGCTTTACGTGCTCCTACATTTGGTATGAAATTTCTATAAAGCTGATATTTTAAATTTGTTTTGATCTTATACTTATTTTAATAAATATTTTGTACTTTTAGAAAATGATTAGGTTAAGAAAAAGAAATATTTATCCAAATATGTATTTGTATTTAATGGCATTGAACAGGCTTAATTTTTTTTTTTTTTTTTTTTTTTGTAACAGTATATGAAAGGCGCGGGGAGACGAATGAATACTAGATCTTTGGACTAGAATTAATTTAAAGTTCTCACTGAAAGTAATAAACGTTTTTTATGCTCGCATATATGATATCACATAAATACATTTTTAGGTGATTGTATATATAGGGTAGATGTGCCAGTAATGGACACCCTTAAGGAATTTCTTTAAAAATTATTTTTTTATTAATAGTTATAATTATTATATTCCAGTTTTTTCAATATTATATTAATCTATCAACAATATTTAACCATTTTTATAGCCTCATTTCCCCATATGGATAGAAATTTAATTTTAAATAACAGAAATATATCAAAACACCCAAAAGCCCAGTAATGGACACCCTCTGGCCCAGTAGTGGACACCCTCTGTTCCAGTAATGGACACCCCATAAAAAGTAATAAATATAATTGTTTTTATGACTGTATTTAGAACCAGAATTTAATGAATACTTACTAATGAAACAAAATAGTTATTTTTAAATAAATTTAACAATTAGGATACCAGTAATTAATAAAATATTTGTGATAATCATTTACTGTTTGCATCAATTATTGTAATTATCAGAAGATCGATGTTTTAACTGTTTTAGATGGATAGTTTAAAATATTACATATCAGACAATTACAGCTATCAAATTATTGAAACAGTGGTGGATTTGATTTAAAAGGTAATAAAAAAAAAAAAAAGTTTTGGAATATTAATGTTTAGTTTTGTGTCACTATTTTTAACAATCTTCCAGCGATTACTTGATATACCATTTATAATAATTAATATTACAAATATGAAAGAAATGATATTGTGAGTTGAATATTTTAAATACTAAATAAAATACTTTCAAAATAAAACTGTAGAACTGATGTTTGAGGCCACTGATCTGCAGATTTACTAGTTTCATGAATATTACCTATAACTTTCATTAATAGAATGACTTTTTTTTTTTTAATAAGGAAACATTTAAGACAGAAAAAGGATTTTTAATAGCTTCTGTAACTTAATTGTTTTTATTTAACGGAGAGGGGTTAAGCCCTATGAGCCCCTCTTTGACCGTGCTCTTAAACAGTATTTTCTGCCTTGTGGCTGGTTTGATTGGCAGATTATAAAATATGTGAGGTATATATATATGTACTACATAAAAAAAAAAAAAATAAATAAATAAAATATCAAAATTTTGTTAATCACATAAAATAAATTAAAAGCAGCTATTTATAAAAGTTTTGGTGTTATTACATTTTGGTAAGTATAATTTAAAAATTAAATTTGATTATTTAGGTTTGCAGTTAAGCGAAAGTATTTTATGCACCATAAACATTACTAAAATTGCATTTTTAGCATTGTCTACATGGGGTGTCCATTACTGGAAAATGACTAATTAACCATCCCAGTAATGGACACCCCCTCTTAAAACCTTAAAAAGAAATGAAATTTTGTAATTAGCCATTAGTATATAAAATTCAAAGTTTTCTATTGCTACTCAAACAAAAACATTCAAATTTTGCAAGAAAATAAATAATATATAAATTAATTAAACGAACTCTTAACCTCTTCATTAAGATTTTCACAGAAAAACAGCAAAACTTTGAAACATTATTTTCTGCTTCCTGATTGGTTTGATTAAAAGTGTCAACAATAACATAGATTTATAAAACATACAAGGGAGAATTATAAAAAAAATAATTAAAGCTAAATATTAGTTATTTTTTTATGAACCAAAAACATCAAGGGGTGTCCATTACTGGAAGGGTGTCCATTACTGGCACATCTACCCTATATATAATATCCTGTTCCAAAACTACAAAATACTGATTACAATCGTCATAAGTTCAAAAGTGATTTAAAATATCAGCTTTATAAAAATTTTGTACCCGATTTGGGGTACCCTAAAATAAGGGGGCAGATGCTTCAAAATTTTCCTGCGCAGCGATCAGCTCTGCTTTATGGTAACAAATTATTCCCATTTATAAAAAATGTTTCAATGTGGTCAAATATGGCTGCGTATGTGGCTTAGAAAGAAAAGTGGTCAAAGATGGCTTCATATTGGTGGTGGTGGCGGGGAGGAAACCGGCTCAAAGATGGCCGCAATTAAGACGTTTGAAATGTCTGAAATTCAGATGCAAGAAGTGTCTAAAAATTTTCAGACATTTTAAAATGTCTGAAAAACGAACACTCTTGTTTCAGACACTTAAGTGTCTGAAATTCAGACACAAGAAGTGTCTGATAATTTTCAGACATTTTAAAACGTCTGAAAATTGAACACTGCGTTTCAGACACTTAAGTGTCTGAATTTCAGACATTTCAGTTTAGAGTGAGTATATCTGAATTTAAAGTTGGATGAAAATTCGTGCATTAGTTGTTGAGATAGAGCTATAGCGGAAATTCTGAAAAAATGTAGCATACCAGCGCCACCTGTTGAGCGATTTACACCAAAAGGAAACAGCACTAAACGATATCAAGGTATACCTGAATCTGAAGTTTGTTGAAAATCGAAGCATTATTTCATGGGATAAAGCTATTGCGGAAATCGCAAAAAATACAGCATAGCAGCGCCACCTGTTGAGCGATTTACACCAAAAATCAAACAGCACTAATTTATACGTCAATTCATGTCAAGGACTAAGTAAATCTGAAGTTTGATGAAAATCCGTGCAATAGTTCTTGAGATACTGCTCTTGTAGAAATCGTGAAAAATGCAGCACAGCTGCGCCACCTGTTGGGCGATTTACACCAAAATTTAAACAGCACTAATTTATATCAGGGACTAACTGAATCTGAAGTTTGATGGAAATTCGTGCATTTCTTCTTGAGTTAGAGTTATTGCGATAATCATGAACAATCCAGCATATCAGCGCCACCTGTTGGGCGATTTTCACAAAAAAGTAATCAGCACCAAACTATATCTTGGACTAACAGAATCGGAAGTTTTATGAAAATCCGCGCAGTAGTTCTTGAGATATAGCTATTGCAGAAATCGTGAAAAATGCCGCATAGCAGCGCCACCTGTTGGGCGATTTTCACCAAAAACTAATCAGGTCCAGTTTATATCAAGGTCTAACTAAATATGAAGTTTTGTAAAATTCCGTGCATTAGTTCTTGAGATAGAGCGCCCACAAAATTTGTGTCACATACAGACTCACAGACAGAGTGACAGAGTGACAGAGTGACAGACAGACTCACAGACAGACATTTTCTAAAAACCATCAAATCGTGTTCTGGACATTCTAAAACGTATAAATCCGTCGAAAACCGGAAGTCGAAAATTTTCACGAATCCAATACTTTCTTCTTGTAAAGATAGAAGACAGTAACTAGTATGTTGTGGCCATCACGAAACTTTCTTCTATATAAATATGTCAATTAAATCATTTAAATAGTACAAGAAATAACATTGATTTAGTACCAATTCATATCAAAGTATATCTGAATTTGAAGTTTGATGAAAATTCGTGCATTAGTTCTTGAGATAGAGCTATAGCGGAAATTCTGAAAAATGTAGCGTAGCAGCGCCACCTGTTGAGCAATTTACACCAAAACATAAACATCACTAATTGATATCAAGGTATACTTGAATCTGAAGTTTGTTGAAATTCCAAGCATTAGTTCTTGAAATAAAGCTATTGCGGAAATCGCAAAAAATGCAGCATAGCAGCGTTACCTGTTGAGCGATTTACACCAAAATGCAGAAAACGTCAGTTCATATCAAGGACTAACTAAATCTGAAGTTTGATGAAAATTCTAGCATTAGTTCTTGAGATACAGCTCTTGCAGAAATCTAAAAAATTGCAGCACAGCAGCGCCACCTGTTGCGCGATTTACACCAAAAATTAAACAGCACTAATTTATATCAGGGACTAACTGAATCTGAAGTTTGATGAAAATTCGTGCATGTTTTCTTGAGTTAGAGCTATTACGATAATCATGAATAATGCAGCATAGCAGCGCCACCTGTTGGGCGATTTTCACAAAAAAGTAATCAGCACCAACCTATATCTTGGACTAACTGAATCTGAAGTTTTATGAAAATACGTGCAGTAGTTCTTGAGATATAGTCACTGCAGAAATCGTGAAAAATATCGCATAGCAGCGCCACCTGTTGGGCGATTTTCACCAAAAACTAATCAGATCCAGTTTATATCAAGGTCTAACTGAATATGAAGTTTTGTGAAATTCCGTGCATTAGTTCTTGAGATAGAGCGCCCACAAAATTTTTGTCACATACAGACTCACAGAGTGACAGAGTGACAGAGTGACAGATAGAGTGACAGAGTGACAGACAGAGTGAAAGACAGACATTTTCTAAAAACTATCAAATCGTGTTCAGGACATTCTAAAACGTATAAATCCGTCGAAAACCGGAAGTCGAAAATTTTCACCAATCCAATATTTTCTTCTTGTAAAGATAGAAGAAAGTAAAAAGTAACAATTTGGAAATGGACCAAGCTCCAAGGACCAGTGGAAATGGTCCATTTGGGAATGGACTTGGCAATATATCGCCAAATTTTGCGACCAAAATTAGCCGCCAAAAGTCACGCCAGCTTGGCGCCATTTCCAGTATTTCGCCAAATGTCCATAGACTCCCATTAAAATCCAATGGGTTTACTTGCTTGCAGAAAATCAACAAATTGAGATATTTCAATGCAAGAGAAACTACATTATTTTTAAGCACAAACACTAACTATTTACAATATTCGTAACACTATATATATAATTTTATCTATAACTAGGGGGCTCAGCCTCCTACGACCTAAGCTCGCCAACACCCGTCCAGACACCGCAGACTCTAAATGCACGCTAATTTCACCGGCTTTAAAAAGATCTTGAAAGTTTGAATTATAATTTAAACTAGTATGTTGTGGCCATCACAAAACTTTCTTCTATATAAATCACGTCAATTAAATCATTTAAATAGCACAAGAAATTACATGAATTTAGCACCAATTCATATCAAAGTATATCTGAATTTGAAGTTTGATGAAAATTCGTGCATTAGTTCTTGAGATAGAGCTACAGCGGGAATTCTGAAAAATGTAGCATAGCAGCGCCACCTGTTGAGCGATTTACACTAAAAATAAACAGCACTAAATGATATCAAGGTATACCTGAATCTGAAGTTTGTTGAAAATCTAAGCGTTAGTTCTTAGATAAAGCTATTGCGGAAATCGCAAAAAATACAGCATAGCAGCGCCACCTGTTGAGCGATTTACACCAAAAATAAAACAGCACTAATTTACACGTCAATTCATGTCAAGGACTAACTAAATCTGAAGTTTGATGAAAATCCGTGCAATAGTTCTTGAGATACAGCTCTTGCGAAAATCGTGAAAATGCAGCACAGCAGCGCCACCTGTTGGGCGATTTACACCAAAACTTAAACAGCACTAATTTATATCAAGGACTCACGAAATCTGAAGTTTGATGAAAATTCGTGCATTTTTTCTTGAGTTAGAGCTATTGCGATAATCATGAATAATGCAGCATAGCAGCGCCACCTGTTGGGCGATTTTCACAAAAAAGTAATCAGTACCAAACTATATCCTGGACTAACTGAATCTGAAGTTTTATGAAAATCCGTGCAGTAGTTCTTGAGATATAGCTATTGCAGAAATCGTGAAAAATGCCGCATAGCAGCGCCACCTGTTAGGAGATTTTCACCAAAAACTAATCAGGTCTAGTTTATATCAAGGTATAACTAAATAATAAGTTTTGTGAAATTCTGTGCATTAGTTCTTGAGATAGAGCGCCCACAAAATTTTTGTCACATACAGACTCACAGACAGAGTGACAGAGTGACAGAGTGACAGAGTGACGGAGTGACAGACAGACTCACAGACAGACATTTTCTAAAAACCATCAAATCGTGTTCTGGGCATTCTAAAACGTGTAAATCCGTCGAAAACCGGGAGTCGAAAATTTTCACGAATCCAATACTTTCTTCTTGTAAAGATAGAAGAAAGTAAAAACAGTGGCGATCTCCCTATAAACATAAACGGATTTCTATTCATTTTCTCTTTGATTGGGCAATTTTAACGCCAAATCCGCTGCGGTACTACTTGATTATCCAGTCGACCAATTTCGCCAAATTATACAAATTGACATGATTTTTATTTTAAATAACGAAAGAACAAATAAATTAGTACAACATTAATAACTAGTATGTTGTGGCCACCACAAAACTTTCTTCTATATAAATCACGTCAATTAAATCATTTAAATAGTACAAGAAATTACATGAATTTAGCACCAATTCATATCAAAGTATATCTGAATTTGAAGTTTGATGAAAATTCGTGCATTAGTTCTTGAGATAGAGCTACAGCGGGAATTCTGAAAAATGTAGCATAGCAGCGCCACCTGTTGAGCGATTTACACTAAAAATAAACAGCACTAAATGATATCAAGGTATACCTGAATCTGAAGTTTGTTGAAAATCTAAGCGTTAGTTCTTGAGATAAAGCTATTGCGGAAATCGCAAAAAATACAGCATAGCAGCGCCACCTGTTGAGCGATTTACATCAAAAATTAAACAGCACTAATTTACACGTCAATTCATGTCAAGGACTAACTAAATCTGAAGTTTGATGAAAATCCGTGCAATAGTTCTTGAGATACAGCTCTTGCGAAAATCGTGAAAATGCAGCACAGCAGCGCCACCTGTTGGGCGATTTACACCAAAAATTTAACAGCACTAATTTATATCAAGGACTAACGAAATCTGAAGTTTGATGAAAATTCGTGCATTTTTTCTTGAGTTAGAGCTATTGCGATAATCATGAATAATGCAGCATAGCAGCGCCACCTGTTGGGAGATTTTCATAAAAAAGTAATCAGCCCCAAACTATATCCTGGACTAATTGAATCTGAAGTTTTATAAAAATCCGTGCAGTAGTTCTTGAGATATAGCTATTGCAGAAATCGTGAAAAATGCCGCATAGCAGCGCCACCTGTTGGGCGATTTTCACCAAAAACTAATCAGGTCTAGTTTATATCAAGGTATAACTAAATAATAAGTTTTGTGAAATTCTGTGCATTAGTTCTTGAGATAGAGCGCCCACAAAATTTTTGTCACATACAGACTCACAGACAGAGTGACAGAGTGACAGAGTGACAGAGTGACAGACAGACTCACAGACAGACATTTTCTAAAAACCATCAAATCGTGTTCTGGGCATTCTAAAACGTGTAAATCCGTCGAAAACCGGAAGTCGAAAATTTTCACGAATCCAATACTTTCTTCTTGTAAAGATGGAAGAAAGTAAAAATACAAATAAAACGTCGAAATAAAAATAACTTGATGACGTAGACACGTGTAACAACATTTCAAAATAAGCTAATATGAAAGGAATTAAGTAAACAGAGTCTTTGTCTCCTTGTATTTTTTAACAAAGCGAAAAGAAAGTTCTTTTAAATGAGACATTTTAAATTAATCGTTTTTAATCTGACGTAATTTTGACCAAGCTATTCTTTCTCTTTTTAAAATACTTTTTTTAGAAATTAAATATTATTTGCGCTTTCCTAAAAAAAATAGTTGATAAGTATCCTCTCAAAATATCAAATAAATGTCTAGCACAATTTCTAAATTTAAACGTTTTGCAATATTATTTTGTGTTCATTTTATGTAATAACTGTAATGTGACGTAAATATGACGTAATTTCTCCTATTTAAGACTTCTAACGCATGTTAATGAATTTATTATTTTGCAATATCATTTCTCTTTTAAAATTCACGCGTATACTTTTTATGACGTAATTTTCAATAAGTTCCTGCTTTTTATACGCAATTATTTAATTTTAATTTGAAAGTATCTTTTCTATTTACAATAGTCACGTGTAAATAAATTTTTAATTTGAAGCAAGCATTATTGTTTCCGTTGTTTATACAGTTGGCAACAGGTTAAATTAGTACAATTTTCTAAAATCTCTCTATTCTAAAAAAAAGTAACTACCGCCGCCGCCGCCGCCGCCGCCGCCGGTTTTGAATTTTTTGTGACCGGAGGTCTTTCTTCGTTAATATTAAAAAAACTGTTGCATACAAAAATATGAAAATCGGTAGTATTATAGAAAAATGTTTGATAAACACGCTGATGCAGACAGTATTCAAATCGAAGAATTATTTTAAGAGATATTTAATGCCAAAGTTGGACAAAATCGTTCCATTAAAAAAGTTTTATAGGAGCAAAAACTGTACATAGGAATTTAATCATTTCAGATCATTTTATGCGTCAGAATTTCCCGGTGTGCAGATTGCAGTTAGTTTTTTAATTTGAATAATTTTTCGAGGTTTTATTTCTATTTTAAATTCAAATTTTCAGCATTTCGAGAGATATTTTTTACAAATTTTAGAAAATTGTATTAATTTAAACTGTTGCCAACTGTATAAAAAGCGCAAACAGTAATGTTTGCTTCAAATTAAGAATTTATTTTACACGTGACTATTATAAACAAAAAATATAAAAAGTAGGAACTCATTGAAAATTACGTCATAAAAACTATAGTTACACGTGAATTTTAAATGAGAAAGAATATTGTAAAATAATAAATTCAGTAACATGCGTTAGAAGTCCTAAATAGGAGAATTTACGTCATATTATACTTATTACGTAAAATGAACAAAAAAAAAATATTGCAAAACAGTTTTAATTTAAAAATTGCGCGAGACATTTACTTGACATTTTAAGATGATCATAATATTTCATTTCTAATAAAAGTATTTTGACGTGAATATTAAAAAGAGAAAGAAAAGTTTGGTGAAAATTACGTCAGATTATAATTGTCAGATTCAAATTATAATTCAATCTTCCGAAATCTTTTTAAAGGCGGTCAAATTAGCGTGCTGTTAGAGTCTGCGGTGTCTGAACGGGGGTTGACGAGCGTAGCTCGTAGGGGGCAGAGCCCCCTAGTAAGTAAAAAATATCTCTCGAAATGCTGAAAATTTGAATTTAAAATAGAAATAAAACCTCGAAAAATGAGTCAAATTAAAACAATAAATAAATTCTGCACACCGGGAAATTATAACGCATAAAATGATCTAAAAATGATTAAATTCCGATGTATAGTTTTTGCTCCTATAAAACTTTTTTAATGGAACAATTTTGTCCAACTTTAGCATTAAATATTTCTTTAAATATTTCTTCGATTTGAAAACTGTCTGCATCAGCGTGTTTATCAAACATTTCTCTATAATTCCACCGATTTTCATATTTTTGTATGTAATATTTTGCTTAATATTAATGAAGAAAGACCTCCGGTCACAAAAAGTTCAAAACCGGCGGCGGTGGCGGCGACAGCGGTAGTTACTTTTTTTTAGAATAGAGAGATAACAAAGAAAAAAGTTTGTGTGTGAGTGAGTGTGTCGACGGTATTCTGAAGAGACCGCTGCACGTAGAGCTACAAAATTTGGAGAAAAGGTACGTCTGTATATGAAGTTTTGCACCTCGAAGCCCGATTTTCCATTTTTTGATTAGATTTTTTTTGAATTTAATTTTTATGTGATTTTAAGCACTTTTTTATGTTTCGAGGCGATTTTCCCATATAAGTGAGAAGAATACGATTTCTTTCTTTTAACCCAATATAGTAAATTTTGTTCTCTTTTCAAAAAAGTTTATTCGGTCTTATTTGGCGACCAAATTTAGTCGCCAAAAGGGACGCCAACTTGGCGATATCTCTAATATTTCGCCAAATTCCCATAGACTTCCATTGTAAAACAATAAGGATTACTTGCTTTAAAATTCGGTATGTACTTAGGAAGTAGCAATGGGAAGAAGCCTATTGAATATCAGTAACCTCGATTATCCGGAACTATTTTTTTCGGACTCTCGAAATATTCGTTCTGATAAAAGGTATACAAAAATTTTCGAAATTGTTTATTTGAAGGCGTGAGTATAAAAGACAATAAAAACATAAATTTTGCATCATGAAGTAACTCGATCGGATACTTAGTTGCCGAGATATTTGTAATCCTATTTTTCACACTCTTCGATTTTTCATGACCCTGTATTTCATTCAAATTTCAATTCAAAGATATATTTTAATTGGAAATGAGACGCTTAATCCGACGCAGTAAACTGTTATTTAATATGATTATAATTTTTCGAGCTATAAGGATGTTTCTTTTACGTAATTCGGTACTACTCGATTATCCCGCCGACAAAAAAACTATCGCCAAACTATAAGATTAGATGCCAATAATGGCTTATCGTAAATGTCAAGCATTTAATGCATTTCCATACCTATAAGGGCGGTACCATAGGGGTAACCTGTTCTGTCGCCAAATGCCGCAGAGTTTGTCGCCAACTTAACGCTATATCGCTAAATTTGGCGACTAAAATTAGTCGCCAAAAGTGAAGCCAAATTGGCGGTATCTCTAATATTTCGCCAAATTCCCATAGACTTCCATTGTAAACCTATAGTGTTTACTTGTTTACAGAAAATCAACAAATTGAGATATTTTAATGCAACGAAAACTAATATTAACTTAAGGGATTATATTAATTGTATTTAAGGTAATCCAAGTAAATTAAATTATGAATAAAAGTAACATCAAACAATGCTTAGCATGCTTTCCCAAACAGAAATTTTAAGAGAGCCCGCAGATCGAAGGAATTAGATTTGAATCATTTATCCAATTATAGTGAATTTTGACTTTCGTGATTTTTGAACTTTTTGAGATTTTTAATTCGATTTTTACGTTTCTTCGCTATCTGCTGCAATTTTTTGACATTCCATTTTTGACCTAAAGTACATTCTGCCCTTATTTCAATAAAGTTTATTCGGACTTCGTATAGCAATTTTCGAATTTCGGGAATTTTGTATGTGATTTTTAGTGTATTTTAGTGATTCGCTACCATTTTTTCACATTAGTGAAAGGAATCAACCTGCAATCTTCGAACGCAATATAATTTTTTTTTCTCTTTTCGAAATTTGTGCAGCGATTTCAAATTTTCTCGCGATATCTTATTGTGATTTCCAGAACTTTTTCGCAATTCCTGCTGTTTTTTGACGTACCCGGGCAACGCCGGACAAGGTCGCTAGTATTTAATAATTCTTATAATTATGAAACTCTGTAAGGTCTAATGATTATGTGCTTGGAGATAAGAAATAAAATTGTCAGGAGCTGGGGAGGATCGCGTTTTACCAAGTGGAATCTAAAAATTGAATGCATAAAAAATAAGGGATCGCGAAGCGATCCAGAATGGAAACACGAAACAATTATGCATGGGGTTGGCTAGAAAATAGGGATTGCTTCGCGATACCGAATGGAATGGCGAAACGATTACGCGAGGGGTTGGTGAGCGTAGCGAGCAGTGGGGCGGAGCCCCCCTTGTAGTTGTAAATAAAAATCAGATCTATAAATCAATTTATGAATAGGAAGTTGATATTCCATTTTTTACTAAGTCCTGATAAGGCCCTGTTTCCCCTATTATGTTTTACATCTAATACTGAATTGTTTTTGGGTCATATCTACATATGGAGCAACGAAGAGTGTTGAAAATATAGAGGGCATTGTATCTTCATTTTATAGTGGAGACTGATTTCGCATTCCATTGTTTTATGTAAATTGTACACTGAAAACAAATGCTGAATATACAGTATAATACTGGCGGCTGAAGTGCCAGTTTATAAACATAAAATAAACTAGTTGCGTAGCAACCCGTTGTGTTGCTTTTGAATTGCATGAGACAATCCATCTTTTTGCGAAAAATGAAATCTTAACTTTATTGTAAATTTAGAAAGTCATTGCAATATTAATTTTATTAAATACAATATTTCAAATAATAAGTTATATTTACAATTTAAGGCAAAACTTTCCCAATAAAAATGCACATATTCTATAACTTTATTTGCCTAGAGCTTTTTGCTCTTCTAAGATTTTGCTTTAAATTTCGGAGTTCGTAGAAATGATGTCATTTGGGTCAACTTATACAAAAATGAATTTGTTTGGACGAATCTATTCAGAAGCATTTTATATTTATGAATTAAAATAAATATTTAAAGAATTATTTTTTTTTTCTCGCTAAAACTTTTCTCTTTTTTTTTTTCTCGCTTTTTCGCATTTTTAATGTCTGCTTCTGAAAAGTTTTATTAGCCATCTTAAGGCAATGGTTGAAAATCTACTTTACGACTTTAAATTAAATGAAAATAACGTACGGTGTTTTTTTTTTCTTTTGACGTCAGCAGAATTTATCTCAATGTTCCAGTCGAGAGACGAATTTGTGTTTCTAAAGTAAACGGATTCCGGAAGCTTGAATATGTGTGAGTTCGTATTTCGTGAAATTTTCTTGAAAACTACAATCATTTTTTCACTATTTATTCAAATATACGTTAATTTCAATTTTAAAATGATTTCAAACAATGATACCTAATAATCCCTGTCATTTTCCCTTTTCTCTCTTTTATCCAAAAAAATGGAGCAATTTTAGTTTCCACCATTACAGAAATGTCATAAAAAATAACGTAAAAATTTATCTCGAAATATAAACAAATTTTAAAATTCTACGACCACTTTTAACATCCTTGGACCCATGCGGATAACTGGCGTTAATTTGATCGCCCAACGCCCAACATTCCAAACTCTAGGAGGAACAGCTGTGAAATACAAATGGACAGTCACTTTTTAATATAATAGATTGATGAAGTTTTAATTTCGCTATAAAAAATTAGTCAGGGACAAATGCTGAATTATTTATATTATTTTAAGTGCAAATGGCTTATTCCTTAAATTAGCCTGTACGCAATGGATATAGATTAAAAAACATTATTCTTGAAAATTATTTAAAAAGACATAATAAACAAATCAATTAAGATAAAGTTTTCAAGAAAATTGCATTTAAAAGTAGATTTTTTTCCCTATATAACGGGTGTAAAAATTGAAGATGCGCGATGTTTAGAAATTCAAAAAAATTGCAGTAGCAAACATTGCAAATCCGACATTTAATCGTCAAGCGTTGGCATTCTCAAAATGACGTCAGCCGTACGCATGGACATATTTTCCCTTTAGATAGATTTTCAAACGTGAAGTTTCGTTTGTCAGCTAAAACTTTACATGTGAAAATGTATTCTTTTGGCTTGAGGGTCTAATTTCAGTACCGTGAAGTACAAATTCCAGAAACTGATGTCTTTTAGATGTATTCGTGTAAAAATATTTAGTTTTATCAAAGAAAAGGATTGTTTTCTTTTAAATATGGCACTTACTGAAGCATTACGCCAAGTGTCTCAAATTCGGTATCAGCCGAATGAAAATATATTGTAACATTAGCTTTATTAGCGAAAATGTTTTTTAAATAGTGACGTCATTTTCTGTTCAGACTTAAAATAGTTACTTTTAATTGTAATGAGTAAATGATATCAATAAGGATAAATAAACCCCAATATTTCTTTTTTTTGCAACAGTGGAAATAATACGATTGCTACCATTTTGATGAAATTTCAAAAAGTCTTTTCCAATTAAATTAAAAATATAAAAATGAAAATATTTAGAAAAATAGCTAGTGCGAGGACATCTACAAATGAACAGCTTTCATTTAAAATAAGAATTATTAGCAAAATTGGTACAGTAGATAATTCAAGGAAGATGTCTAAAAAAGCTATCTTGTGTTTTCAATCTATAGATTATTTTTTCTCTTTTACTTTAACAGTTGCCTAGCAACTCTATTTCATATAAATTACATTTAAAAGCTCATATTTTTCCCAATTCGGCTCTAAAAATTTTAATTGTTCAACTACATATATGTTAAATTCGTGCTTTTTTATATATTATTCTTTTATTTATTTATTGATGAAGCTTTAATTTCATTGTATAATATTAGCGGGAGAGAAATTCTGAACTTTTTTTATGTGCAAATTGTTTATTAATATTTTGCAATGGAGCCGGCATGGCAAAATCATTTAATTGATAAATAACAACGAAATAAAGCCAAAACTCACTGGGTTTTATAACAGGCGATATTATTGACATAGCACGCATTTTAATTTCAATTTTTTTTTCGGTTTTTATGAGAAAATGGCAACTAAAAGATACAACAATCTACTATTTTCATTTTTTCTCCTTTAGTTTCAACAGAAATGGAGTACTTCAGCTGCCACAATTACAAAAAAAGTAATAAAAACTACAAAAAAATTTATATCTTAAAATTAAAATGAGATGCAGCTTTCAAACAAATTGCACTTAAAAGAGCATTTTTTTCGTTATATGGCGGTGTAAAAATTTAAAATGTGCGATGTTTAGAAGTATAAAAATTTGCAGTAGAGAAAATTACAAAACCAAAATTTTATTTCAAATTTCAAAGTGTTTTATTTCAAATTTCAAAGTGTTGCCATTCGCAAAATGACGTATGCGTTACGCACAGATATGTTTGTCCTTTATAATATAGATAGTAATATACCGTCGTATAAAGGAATTAAACCGTATATTACTTGCTAATTTTGCTGTTTATTACTGTTAATTTTACAGTTATAAGCTTGCGCCCCAGCTGCCAGTATTATAGTGTAACATCAGCAATTTTTCTTTTGCAGTGTAGTTATGCTTTTATGTGTTCTGATGATGATTTAATGAATCAATCAAAACCTGTCAATATTTTAACGTCTTTTTATTCATATATGACATTGTCTAAGCAATTAACCCGTAATTGGAGACAGAATTTTCTTACGCGTTGAGAGATATAATGTTATTTTCCTTTTTTGTCTTTTGTAAACAGCATTTGAATCTTTTTTTAGAAACGCAATATATTCTGGAAATCATGTAATGACAAAAGAACTACTTGTCGGTACCGGGGAATGATTTTATTCAAGGACAAAAAAACACATGATAATCAAAGCCAAAGAGCAACGCGGAGTCATTCTGACTCCCGTCTCCAGTTACGGGTTAAAGTGCTTTTAGTAATATTTTGAAGTTTTTTGAAATATATATTTTACGGTGTTACTATTAATGGGCGTAAATTAAGCCTTTATCTTTACTAGGGGATCGAACCCGAGCTCCTCGGGTTACAGAGTATAGGTGAAAACCATTCTTTTATTTTTAATTGTAATTATTTTTTTATATGTAATATATATTTTAGATTGTCCACTAACATCAAAAAGAATTTTTATCTGAAAAATATCAATTATGCAAACAAATAAAGTTTTAAAATTTATTAAAAGCGATACTTTCACATGCCACCGCATGCCAGGAGTTATTAGCCCAAGATTTTGCGACTTACGGCAGTCTTTCCGATCATTTCAGTGCTTTAAGCGCGTGGTTCAATCACATGTCTGTTAAATTCGTTTCTTATTTACATTATTTTATTTCTTTTTCTATAGAGGAAGTTTTAATTTTGTTATGGAACATTAGACGGAAACAAATGCTGAACTTTTTACATTGTTTTAAGAGCAAACGGATTAATCTTTCGTAATCGAGCTACACTTGATAGATAAATTTAAAAATAATTCATGCTTGAAAATCTATATATATTATGCTATCGTACGGGGCACAGAAATCGCGATTATTTCTTAATTGTTTAATGGCAACAGCTGAATGAAACGCATCTCATTGGTTATTGTGCAATATTTTTAAAAAGGGAATAACAATAAATAAAAAAAAATTAATTAATACATATAGAACAAAACAATTTATATAATTAAAAAAAATAAAAGTAAATAAACAATTTATTAATAAACAAACAACAACATCCGGGTTACCATATCAAGCAAAATAACGGCACTTTAGCGCCAGTTAAGTACCTCGGTGCGTACATGACATTGGCATCAGAAAAACATCACGCCAACGTGGTGCGTATATGACATCTGTGCCGACTTTTATTCATCTCATTTAAAATACAATAAATAAATAAATAAAGGTATTTTTCCAGTATAGGTACTTGGCGAAATAGAGAAGAGGTTCTTGGCGAGAAAAGAAATTTGGCAACCTATTTCATCAAAATATTTTTTTCGAATAAAGCTACATAAAAGTTGCTATGAACGCAAAAAGTTTGTACTTTTATGTTAGCTGAGCGCAATTCTATCCAATAGCATTTTTTATTTTTCGAGGGGTAAATTAAAACAATGCTTTGATGTCGAAATTAAATTGTTTATGGTATTTATTCTTTTCTTTTCTTAAAGAATTTTTTTAAAGTGAAATTCATGAATTTGAAAAGTTTCAGTTTTAAATTAAAGTTATCCATTTTAAAATGAGTGAAAGGATTATATTTTAATCTAAATTAATGAAATATGAAAAAATGCAACGGGTACAATGTTTAGTGATTTATCACCTGTGCCCGACTAACATAAAAATACCGAGTTCTTGATTTCTCTATCAGAATCTTCCGATTTGGCAAAGGATTGAGCAAGTAAATTAAATTATGAATAAAAGTAACATGATACAATGTCTAGCATACATTTAAGGGAGACCAAACTGGTCGCCACGGGCGGCTAGTTATTTTTAAAACTATAATAACTCAGTCAATTAAGATACAATTTTCAAACAAATTCATTTGAAAGTAGATTTTTTTCTCTATTTGACGGTGTAAAAACTGAAAATGTGCGATATTTGGAAACTTAAAAAATCGCTGACATAACACTCATTATAATTTCAATTTTTTTTAATGAGAAAATGGCAACAAAAGGTACAGTAATATATTATTTTCTTTCCGCCGTGATTATTTTTCCTCTACTTTCAACCCTCAATGACTTTCAACAAAAATGGAGTACTTCAGTCAGTTGCCACAATTACAAAAATGTATTAAAAACTACAAAAAAATTAATATCAGAAAATTAAACTGAGATACAGCTTTCAAACAAATTGCATTAAAAAGTACATTTTTTCTTTATACGATGGTGTAAAAATTTAAAATGTGTGATGTTTAGAAGTTTTAAATTTTGCAGTAGAGATAATTTTTAAGTCAAAATTTCACTTCAAATTTCAAAGTGTTGCCATTCGCAAAATGACGTATGCGTTACGCACAGATATGTTTGTCCTTTATAATATAGAAGAAGTTTAAAATTTTGCAGTAGAGATAATTTTTAAGTCAAAATTTCACTTCAAATTTCAAAGTGTTGCCATGCGCAAAATGACGTATGCGTTACGCACAGATATGTTTGTCCTTTATAATATAGAAGATAGTTAATATAATGTTTGAGGTGAATTTTTGTTACATTTTTTCTAATGTGCTGGAAAGTGTTCCATAATCTATGCTTAACGCATGATTTTTCTTTCTTGTTTTAACTTGCTATCTATTTTTATGAAAATATAATATTATTATTAAAATTATAAAATGACTGTACAATTATTTCATTACAAATTATGGAATAACCCAACGTTTGGCATTCCTATTCTTCTGCCATATCTGCATGTAATCCGCTGTTGGAGAAACCAGGTACGAAGTAGGTTTGAATTAACACTGAACAAAAATTTTCCCTGAATTGAAATTAGATAGAAAAAAATATTTTAAAGTTCTGGTGCCAGGCTATGGTTATTCAGTAAAAAAGTCTTGATGTCTTTTCTCCTTTTTTTCTTTTATTTAACAAAAACTTAAACACAAAATTAAACATTTAAAAAATTAAATAACACTGAACTTAATCTTATAAACAACTACATCGAAAAAGCTCCATCTTCGAGATAAAATCTATTTCATACTAAAAAACAATAGTTTTTTGCGCAAGTTCGAGATTATTACGTAACGGCGTGAGCGACAGTCATAAACTTCGCCCACAGTCATCATGTGATTCAATCAATTCTCAACAGACAATTCTTGTGTTTTGTAGTAAAATAAAGAGAAAGAATGTTGTCTACCTGTTTCGTTAGTAAGATGTTCTGCTTCCCCTCTCCCGATGTCAGGGACAAGTGCAAGAAAACAATATTACTGTTGAATGCATTATGTAACAAAAGGCTGTTATTAAATTCTTTTAAAAGTAACTATTTCTTTTAAATTTTAGTTGATACGAAGTTATTTCATATACAGGGTGTCCCATGATTATTGGGACAAACTTTAAGGGATGTAGGGGGCGTCACAAAGATTCACATTTGCATAGCAACCCAGGGTCGGAAACGCTTTCCTGACACGGTAGTGACGACACAAAACACAAGAAGGACTGGGCACGAATAAGAGGAGAAAACTTGTTTATTATCCTTAGTACAGCAAAACAATAAGAAAAAATAACATTAAAGAGACAACGATCGTCATCAAAGTAGGTGTTCGAAATTACGGTACTGGGCCGTGATGCATGGAGGCGCATCTCCGGCACATGGAAGATCTAATGTTCTCGAAAATACCGGGAGTGTCCCAGACTTCCCCAGCAGCTGCCACGATGCGTGCAACAAGTTCCGCAGGACTTTCCAGCATTGTCCCGGCATTTTTGCAGCACTAAAAATAATAAACACGTTTTCTCTCCCGGTCCATGTTCTTTCTTTCTTGTGCTTTGTGTCGTCACTACCGCACCATTAAAGCGTTTCCGATCATGGGTTGCAATGCAAATCTAAATCCTTGTGATGTCCCCTACTTCCCTTTAAAATTTATCTCAATAATCCTGGACACCCTGTATAATAGTGATATTTTATTGACTTCTTCTTGAAATCAGTAAAGCATGTGAATAATAAATATACAACCATATCTATGGATCACTGCAAACGTATATTATATATAAACTAGAAAGGTAGCCCGTCAAAAATGACGGAAATTTAGATATAAAGCTATATACAACTCATGTGCAAGAATATGAGTTTTCTCGCTTGTTCCGCAGTGATAGATGAAAATAACACATTTTAAAAACGAAACACATTTATGAATAAAAAAGAAAAGTGCCCAGCTAAACTGATGGCATTGAGCTCACAGACTATTCACACTAATTGTATATTATACTCTTATTTTAAAGAATAATGCCACTCAAAAAATAAGTGAAGGGGAATTAGCCCCCGTTTCCCCCTTTATACTTAACCAGTGAACCTCCAAATCTAATCAGGGAAGCTCCTTATCATAATAAACCGGTATACCAAATTTGGAGCAAATCGAATAATCTTGCAAAAAAAAAAAAAAACATTTATCTAAATTAAGGGGGTGGACTAACCCCCCTTTATCCTTAACCAATGAATCGCCAAAACGAATCAGGGAAGATCCTTAACATAATAAAGCGGTATACCAACATCGGAGCAAATCGAATCATTCTGCATGAAAAACCCATTTATCTAAATTAAGAGGGGCGGGCTAACCTCCCTTTTCCCCATTTACCCTTAACCAATGAACCCCAAAACTAATCAGGGAAGTTCCTTAACATAATAAACCGGTATACAAAATTCGGAGCAAATCGAATCATTCTGCATGAAAAACCCATTTATCTGAATTAAGGGGGTGGACTAACCCCCCCTTTTCCCCCTTTATTCTTAACCAATGAACCCCCAAAACTAATCAGGGAAGTTCCTTAACATAATAAACCGGTATACCAAATTCGGAGCAAATTGAATCATTCTGCATGAAAAACCCATTTATCTGAATTAAGGGGGGTGGACTAACCCTGTTTTCCTCCCTTTATCCTTAACCAATGAACCCCCAAAACTAATCAGGGAAGTTCCTTAACATAATAAACCGGTATACCAAATTCGGAGCAAATCGAATGATTCTGCATGAAAAACCCATTTATCTGAATTAAGGGGGTGGACTAACCCCCCTTTTCCCCCTTTATTCTTAACCAATGAACCCCCAAAACTAATCAGGGAAGTTCCTTAACATAATAAACCGGTATACCAAATTCGGAGCAAATTGAATCATTCTGCATGAAAAACCCATTTATCTGAATTAAGGGGGGTGGACTAACCCCATTTTCCCCCTTTACCCTTAATCAATGAACCCCCAAAACTAATCAGAGAAGTTCCTTAACATAATAAACCGCTATACCAAATTCGGAGCAAATCGAATCATTCTGCATGAAAAACACATTTATCTGAATTAAGGGGGGTGGACTAACCCCGTTTTTTCCCCTTTATCCTTAACCAATGAACTCCCAAAACTAATCAGGGAAGTTCCTTAACATAATAAACCGGTATACCAAATTCGGAGCAAATCGAATCATTCTGCATGAAAAACCCATTTATCTGAATTAAGGGGGGGGGGACTAACCCCGTTTTTCCCCCTTTATCCTTAACCAATGAACTCCCAAAACTAATCAGGGAAGTTCCTTAACATAATAAACCGGTATACCAAATTCGGAGCAAATCGAATGATTCTGCATGAAAAACCCATTTATCTGAATTAAGGGGGTGGACTAACCCCCCTTTTCCCCCTTTATCCTTAACCAATGAACCCCCAAAACGAATCAGGGAAGTTCCTTAACATAATAAACCGGTATATCAAATTCGGAGCAAATCGAATCATTCTGCATGAAAACCCATTTATCTGAATTAAGGGGGTGGGGTGTGGACTAACCCCGTTTTTCCCCCTTTATCCTTAACCAATGAACTCCAAAAACTAATCAGGGAAGCGCCTTATCACAGTGAACCTAGGAAAAAATTTTGAACCAAATCGGATGTTTCTATCAAGAGTTATCGCGTTACGTACATACGTACATACATACATACATACATACATACAGAACGGGCAGGCACATTAGCTCTCAGGCTTTGATAGCCTGTGAGCTAAAAACTGTGTACAGCAGAAGACCACTAATCTGCACAGTTTGGTTCCAAGTGTTATGCAGATTTGAGGCTTTTTGCGGTCATGTCTATTCAATCTTTGTTTACATTTTTTTTAATTCATATATTGGACAATTTAGATTGTTGAGCCTTAAAAATAAATAAATAACACACTTGAAGTAAGGTTAAAAACTATTAAATTATCGTATACGATTTCATGAAATGGTATTATATGGTATTATATGTGTGTGCTTCACGATCTTGGTTACGACGTTGGCGAAATTAGCTGCAACTTGTCATAATCCTAATAGTGTGGGCCGCTATAACAAAAAAGTAACCAGTTTTTAGTAAAATTTCTCATATAAAGTTTGTTAAAAACTTGTGTAAAATTGCAGGCCGTTCTCGTGTTATGTCAGTCCAAGGAATAATATTTCTAACACTGAAGATTTTCCATGTATATATGGAATTTAGAAAAGCTTCTCCAAAAGAAAGGTCCTGAAATGACATTGTAATTCCTCTAACTTGAAAGTTAAATCGGGCCCTGATGTTGAATACTGAAATCTAATAAATACAGTTATTTTGAATATTACAACAGAATTAAACAGTTAAACTTATTTAACTTAAACCCGCTGTTACTTCCCAATGTTATTTTTTAGTATTAAGAAAGAAAATTATTTAAAATTTTCAAATCATGCATTTATGATTTTTTTTCCGTCTTTAATAACTAAATAACGAAAAAATAGGCTTTTGTTCTGAGCTCATAAATATGAAAGTAAAATAATGTAACTAAGAGACATTGCAAAATTAAATCTTTGTGATTACAAACCATAAACAAACGATACCGTCACCATTTTACCTACTATGACGTCATTAGAATATTTCCCATTTGTTGTTGAAGAACTTACTTTGTGAATGATTACCTCAATGATTTAATATTTTTGACGTTTCACGATGAATGAATCACTTGTGTTTGTTTAGGTTTATGGAATGAAATATTAAGCTGTGAACCTAATTTAAATTGAAATTATCCAAGGATATATGTATTTTTAATCGAAATTAAAAACAATGCTTTGATCTCAAAATAAAAAGTTTTAGTTTGTATAATTTGTTATTTCTGTTAATTATTTATTTAAGTACTTTTCCATTATAGCGCATTTTTAAAAAAAGCTTGGCGCGATTCGGGCATCAGAAAGTAAGATATGTTGCGAAAATATATAAACAGCTATGAAAACAAATCTAATGAACTTTTATCTTTGTTTATATATGCACTTATATACATAAAAAAATCGTGGTACAGATGTCATATTCGCCCCATATTGGCGCGATTTTTTTCGGTTGCCAATTTGGCGAAAACATCAACAGCATAAACAACATAATCCGGGTTACCATATCAAACAAAATAACGACACTTTGACGCAAGTTAAGTACCTGTTGCCTATATGATATTGGCGACAGAAAAAAATTGCGCCAATATGGGGCGAATATGACATCTGTTCCAAAATCGTTTCTAAATATATATATATATATATATATATATATATATATATATATTATACAAATTACGGCACAGATTTCAGATATGAACCGGGATACCTAACTGGCGCCAAAATGGTGTTATTTTGCCTGCTATGGTAACCCGGCTATTGTTTTTTATTTATTAATAAATTGTTTATTTACTTTTATTTTCTGTTGTTTAATTATATAAACTGCTTTGTTCTATAGTTATTATTCAAACTTTTATTTATTTATAGTTATTTCCTTTTCAAAATGATAGCAAATAATTGAAAATATATAAGTAACTGGTATTCGAAAGCGAGATTTCTGCCAAATTGGCATCATAGAAAAATAACGCCAACAACCATGCGTATATGACATCTGTGCAAAAATTACTTCTGTTTCTTTATAAGAATGGGTAAATAGCTTTTTTTATATTAAATTGTCGGCACAGATGTCATATACGCCCATATTGGCGCGATTTTTTTTTTATTGACGCCGATGTCATATTCGCACCGGGTACTTAACTGGCGCCAAAGTGTCGTTATTTTGCTTGTAATGGTAACCCGAATGTTGTTTATGCTGTTGATGTTTTCGCCAAATTGGCGTCGGAAAAAAATCGCGCCAATATAACGTATATGACATCTGTGCCAAATTGTATACATATGGGAAAAATTGCTTGTGAGTATGAAGCAGTAAATAGGTTGCCAGAAAATACGTTGGCAAACTTCTTTCTCGCCAAGAAACTTTTTTCCGAAGTACTGTACATAAGCAATGATTGCTAGAAATGCATTTTTATTTATGATATGCGCTTTTATGTTTCACTACATTTATGCATACTATACTGTGTGTATAAATGCTACAGTTCATATGCAGAGCTACACAAAAGAATTCGTAAGGGTTACTGAGTATGAGAGTAAATTACTTAAAGGTGGTTTTCAAAGGAGTTATGGATTTTTACGCTGAACTGCATTTAGTTTCCTAAGAAATGTTTGTAGAATATAGATAAAATGATATACATGGTCACGCAAAGAATTGGATGCATAACCGTCTATGGATGATAATATCTGGAAATGTGATTTCAGTAGTTTTAAGAGTAGTTTAAATTAAATGTTAGCTAAATAGTGGCATGTAATAACGGTACTATTGGCTATGGACGGTAACTGCTGAAATCAATTTTTAAATTTTTTTATGCGTTTTCTAAAATGTTTACTTTGTTATCTTGGTACTTCTTATTTATCCCGTCGACCAAATTACTGTCGCCAAATTGTAAGATTAATTGCCAATAACGGTTGCCATTAATTAATTAATTGTAAGATTAAATGCCAATAATGGCCTATAAAATCATTAATTCGACATTTTATTTGTATTTTTGTTAATGTTTTACTATTGATTTGGCGATTTATATAATTTGGCGAAATTGGTCGACGGGATATCTAAGAAGTAACGTTATCTTATTTACCTTATTTCCCTAAATAACGAAGTTTTGTTAAAGCATTCAGGATGTGTTGGAAAGTGTTTCATATTCTATGCTTAACGCATGATTTTTCTTTCTTCTTTAGTCTTAGTTTGCATTTATTTTATTCTTAATTTTTTAGTCATCTACTGCTTTATAGAAACTTTGGCACAGTTGTCATATACGTTATCATACATTGGCGCGATTTTTTTCCGACGCCAATTTGGCGAAAACATCAACAGCATAAACAACAACATCCGGATTACCATATCAAGCAAAATTACGACACTTTGGAGCCAGTTAAGTACCCGTTGTGTATATGACATTGGCGTCAGAAAAAAATCGCGCCAATATGGGCGTGACATCTGTGCCAAAACTTTAATATTTAATGTTTAAACTCTTCGCTCCACTCCCCTTGCATATAGTACAAACTATAACACGGATAGCGCAAAATAATAGACAGTTTGGTACTTTTCCACTGTAGGGGCTTTGGCATTTTTTTAAAAAAGCTTGGTGTAATTTGGGCATCAGAAAGTGAGATTTGGGTACTTTTCCGTTATGCGGACACCATTGTCGCCAAGCGTAATAGTTGGCGCAAAATCGTGAATTGAAGCATTTGAAAAATAAAAAAAAACATTGTCGATACTAAAGTGAGCATTTAAAAAATATAACATTTGAAAATTCCAGATTTTTACGAACTATTTCATCAAATCACAAATATATACTTAAAATGAGTGAACTAATAACTGCTATAAAATAAAGCAATAAAATAAAACTCATATTAAACTGCTGGCATAAAATTACAAATATATTTTAGCATTTTGAAATAATTGGCGCATTAGCATACATTTTGGCACGGTGTCCTTATAACGGGAAAATATCGAGATATGTTGTCAAATCATATAAACAACTACGAAAACAAATTCGATGAGCGTTTTTGTTTGTTTTATATGTATATTATTGATGTTTTTATGTACAAATTACATCTGTTTCTGCATAAAATTAGAGAAACGGCTTTTTTATGTTATATAAGTCGCATAAATATCGAAAAAAATGCGTGTGTATATAAAATGAAACAGTGATTAGGTTCCCGGAAAATATGTTACCAAATTTCCTTTTTCGCCAAGGCACTTATACTGGAAAAGTACCTAAAGCACATTAAAATCGCGCAGTTAGGAGCTCACACAGTACACCGTTGTCTATTGGCGGTTATTTTATTAGTAGCATCGGGGGGAAGATATAAAGATGTACTTTAAATTCTCACCCATAGATTTCGAAAAAATATCCTAAAAGAGTGGAGTTTAAATTAAATTTCGGTGACCTCCATTATAAAAGATTAATGGTTTTAAATGGGAATTTCGCCAAATTAGCCAGATATCGCCAATTTGGCTAACATTTGATGCTACTGTGGTAACCCTGCATTAATATTTTTAAAAAATTACTCATTTCAATGAGGTGGTCCTACCGGAATAGTGAGGGACACACAGAGACTTGGATTTTATATAAATAGATTAAATTTAAAAAATCAAAAAACCCGACTGCGTAAAAAGCGAACTAATTAATTATTTCTCATCAATGTGAAACTATTTTTTAGATTACTTACCTATTTTTTTATTTACTTGTATTGATGACTTTTAAGTATTGTTTAATTGTTAGTTCCTATCTATAAACACTGTTTTGATGAGGCCAATAGATGTCTATGATGGTGGTTAGAGTTGCAGTAAAGCTAGAGATCCAACCTACACAACTTCCAGGTTGTGTCATATTTAAACGGAGCTTCTGACTGTAAAATAGTCAATGAAACATCATCTTCATTTTGAAAGACTTATCCAATGATATGCCACTCATTATGGTGCGCAAAAAATTTTTTTCGTCTCTACCGCAATTTTGTATTTTATGGCCACCATTTTGAATTTATAAAAACAAAACTAGCCTGTAACCATCGGACGGTTAAGACGAATCGATAGAGACCTCATTCATTAAAATCCATCCAGCCGTTGTGATGTTTCGAGGGTATAAAGAAATCCACATATCCAGATACGCGTGAAACACATAACCCTTCTTGTCAGTCGAGTAAAAAAAATAGACACTGATAATGGCATTATTAGGGGTTCAAAGAATGAAAACGTATGATTTCATAGGGGGGGAGGGAGGGTCCAAAAAATAACATGAAGTTGATAGCGTGATATATGTACAGCACCTTATTTGTGAAAAGTTATTCCATGTGTAAAAGGGTCAAACACACCCACACTTCCCCGCATGAATTTGAGCTATAAATAATTTCTTTCCTGGCTCATTTTATGTTAATAAAACTTGCATATCAAAAAGAAATATCATTATTCGAAAAGCGGAAATTCTATTCCTTTTTTTACATAAAACGTAATATTAAGCTTAGATATATTTCTCTATGCTGTCGCATGTCTATTGCAATATCTTTATATTGATGGAAGAGGAAATTACATTTGAACTCCCTTAAATAGAAAGGAATATCGATTTTGAATTATTCTTATCTTTATGAATATATATCTTAAAAACCCACAGTTTAAAATTCTGCATAAAATATATTGTAAAGCTCTCCTCTTCAAATAAAGACACACACACACATATATACATATATATATATAAATCGTTCTACTTTAACTTATTTTAATTTTAAATGTCATATCAGAATATTTCACTTTTACAAAGGAATGTATTATTGAGACATTTTTTACTTTAGAAAACAATAATTTATAATATAGCATGGATACACAGCTCTATGAAAAATTGTACCTTTAAAAATTCGTGAAATATAATACTCTGGTGAATTTGCAGAAAGGCCTGAGAAATGCACAGAATACATTGTTAGCTTAATGTCATGTAACTGTTTCTAAACATTTTATATGTAAGGGCCGCCCAAATGAAAATGGCATTGCTGTAATAACTCCTCCATTTAAAGAGAAAGATGACTGCACATGCTCCTATAGAGGGCGCAGAGTGCTGGGAATGCATTCGATATCGTCAGATCCCGCCAGATGCGTGTGTGATAGCGTGGGAGCACGTTAAAGGCATCGTTCACATCATGGATGCCTCCTAACGGTGTCAACGCGCGGTCGTGCAATTTTTAACAGCGGAAAATGTGAGTGCTAGTGAAATCTATCGTCGAATGCAAAATGTGTATGGGACGGAGTGTATGTCACACAGATCGGTATTCCGATGGTGTAGGGACTTTCTTAGTGGAAGAAGACCACATGCGCTTGACCAGGTCGTGACCTGTCGTCAGTACTGCTTTTTCCACAACGAAAATTCCTACACTATCGGATTATCGATCTGCGTGACATACACGAGGTGCCATATACATTTTGCATTCGACGATAGGTTTCACTATCACTCACATTTTCCGCTGTTAAAAATTGTACGACCGGTCGTTGACACCGTTTGGAGGCATCTATGATGTGAACGATGCCTTTTAACGTGCTCCCACGCTATCACACACGCATCTGGCGGGATCTGGAGATATAGCATGCATTCCCAGTACTCTGCGCCCTCTATAGTTGCGTGCGCAGTCATCTTTATCTTCAAATGGCGGCGTTATCACAGCAATGCCACTTTATGCCTATGAAATATCATTACAGCTGCCGAATAAGATACTTTTTCTTTACGCTATTTTAAAATAATAATTTACGTCTTATTTAATCATAGAATTTCTACGATTTAATCGGGCGAAATGTTCTGAATTATTATTATTATGTGACCACTATTTGGAAATGGTGATAACACAAAAGTTAAAGTTGCCGCTATTATTATACAGCACGTAAATTATAGATTTAAACGTGGCACTAAATATAATAAATCATTACTTTGATAAATTGTTGAAACATAAAAATAATGAAAATATTATGAAAATACCACGAATTTGTTTATTAACAATTCGGAAATTGTACGTCAAAGGGGGCAAATGAAGTGCGTTCGTACTGTAACTAGTTTTATAAATATTCAGATTTTGTACAATAGCTGTTGCACAAAAATGCGTGAATACAAATTTATTACGATTCTATAGATTAAATTCAGTAATACGGAAATAAGAGGACTCCATCTTAAATAGGACGTCATCACCATGGCAACCTAGAATCATTACCTATCGCACTCTAAAATTGGGAGAAGTGAAAAGTTCACTCTTTGAAAGAGTGACAGGCATTTTCACTCTTTTTGGAGTGAATTTTGATAAAAATACACTTCTTACACAGTGGAATTTTCCACACTCTAGAAAGGAGTGAAATATTTCGCTTAGTTATCGAGAGTTAAGTATTTCACTACACTGATTAGAGTAATATCCTGGAATAATACGCTTTTAAAAATGTCCATTCAACTTTGAACCAATATATGGAGTAAAACAATTAAAAGCGCCAAACTATGGTACTTCTTAATTTTCAAAACTCAAAAATTGCTAATGCAACCTTGGAAATTACGCTGATTACGCTCAATCTTTACCACGCTTGTATCTATTTATATTGACGGCTGTAAAAGATGTGATTCTTTTAAAATGCCCATAAAAGCAAAATAAAAAGGATCGACTCCATAAAAAATGAACATTCATTCCTATGAAAGAGTGATTTCACTCCTACTAGGGGTGAAAAAACGCACTCCTTTAGCAAGAGTGAGTAGTCACTCCTCCGAAAGAGTGATTATGTACCCCGGTTTAGAATGAATAATCACTTCCCAGGATTGACTATTCACTCTTTCAGACAGTCAAAAATTCCAGTTTTGCTCAGAGTGAATAGTCACTCTAAAGAGGTTGGGCATTATTTAACTCTGCAATAGAGTGAGTCACTCCTTTTTATTTTGAGTGCATAGGATATCATTGAATCAATTTCGTATCATAGGATTTGAGAGCAGGAAGAAAACTTTTAAGTTTTGATTCGATTTTCATAAAATTTGAAATAGGTCGACAAAATTCTGTAAAGATTAAATATTAAATTTCAAACCATTCGGGTGGATAGTTTTTGCGCTGATATATGCGGACAGACGGACAAACAGACTGACGGACGGACTAGACAATGGCTATAGGGCTACGTATTTGTATAATTACGAACGGACATAAAAAGGCGTGAGGCCACATTTCGTTGCCTTACAATGGCATGGTTCTAACAGATAAATTGGGCTAAAATCTACTGACGTCATCTACAAAGTGTCCTTAGCCCTTGTTTACAATTTCAGCTGATATATTCAACATTCTAGATAAACAATCTAGAAAGTATTTGGTCTAGGAATTAATTCGTGCGGTTTTTAATAAAAAATTAAAGCTTTATTTCAAAAGCAAAATACATAAATACGTAAACAAAAATATTGTCCATCGCTACATACTACCTTTTTCCATCTTTCAGGTAATTTACGAATTCCGTGTCGAAAGACGTCCTCACTTTTCGAAGCGATCCAATCAGAGATCCATTTTTCTATATTTTCTGAAGAAGTGAACCGCTGTCCAATCAAATCGTTATTCATGCAATCAAACTAGTAGTATGAAGGAGCAATGTCTGGTGAATACGGCGGGTGGGGTAACACTTCCCATCCGACATTCTCCAAATATGTTTTGACCGGTTTTGCGACATGTCGTCGAGCGTTATTATGCCTGTTATCCCATTCTGGTCGTTTTCTGGCCAGAGCTTGTTTCAAACGCATCAACTGAAGTTGATAACGTTGTCCATTAATAGTTTCACCAGGTTTCAGAAGCTCATAGTACACCACACCTTTCAAATCCCACCATATACGCAGCATAACCTTTACAAAGTGAATATTTCGTTTCGGTTGTGATGGACCTGGTTCACCTGGCATTACCCAGGTTTTTTTTCGTTTAGGATTCTCGTAATAAATCCATTTTCCACCACCAGTAACAATCCGATGCAAAAATCCTTTATTTTTCTGTCTTTGAAGCTGCATTTCGCAAACGGTTTTTCTTCTTTCAAAGTCTCTTTCTTTCAATTCTTATAGAACCCAATGTGACATCTTTTAAATCATTCCCATTGCTTTGAGGCGTTTGGAAACTGTTGTTTGATCAACCTCTAATGATTTTGCAAGTTCTTCCTGCGTTTGACACGAATCCTGATCGAACAATGCTGTCAATTCTTCATCTTCAAATTTTTTTGGCTGTCCAGGTCGTGCTTGGTCTTCCAAGCCGTAATCACCACTTTTAAACCGTGCAAACCACTTCTGACACGTTCGTTCAGCTAGAGAAAGGTTACCATAAACTTCCACCAAAATACGGTGACTTTCAGTAGCACTTTTCTTCATCCCCCGCAAAAACACTTTATCAGGCACAAAATTTGACATTTTCAGTCGGATAAAAATTGTTGTTGTTTACGCTTAAACCAAATGGCATATACTAAACTGGATGCGCAATAACAGTAGTTTTTAATACATGTTTTAAAAAACGAAACTATGGGACAATACGCTAGTTACGCCATCTCTTGTAAGACCGCACGAATTAATTCCTAGACCAAATATGTCGAGAATTGTTAAATTTTTAAATGTTCTAATTATGGTGTTGCAATTTTGGTAAAATTCTAGTTTCATCTCTCTCTCTCTCTTTTTATATATATATATATATATATATAAACAGTAAATAGTGGTCGATGTAGTTAGAACCTAATCATGCCAAGGCAAGGATTTGTTATTTAACACTATATATGTCGTAGGCTAATTGAGAAAACAGGCTCTTTGCAAAGAGCCTAGGTTGTTTGCAAACAGCCGGGATAATTGGAGAATCATCTCTCTTTTTCCAATCAGCCTGATATTTTTCAGGCTTATTGCAACGAGCCTAGACACACTTAGGCTAATTGAAAAATGACCACTTATTTCCCAATCAGAATGATTTTTCAGTCTTATTAACCCACAACCCTAGCAGAACCCGAAAAATAAATTACAACAGACCGTACCCCGATCGTAGCAAGACAAAATAATTTCAGTCTGCACGCAACCCGACACGAACCTAAAAATTCCATTTTAAAAAAACCCGGAATCTGAACCGAACCAAATCTGAACCCGACAAAAATATTCCAATGAACCATAACCGATCCGAGCAAGACAAAATAATTTCTGAGGACATGTAACTCAACCAGAACCTAAAAATTCAATTTGAGAAAAAAACCCCAAATCTCACGCGAACCAAATCTGAACCCGACAAAATTATTCCAAGAGACCATAACCGGATCCGAGAAAGGCAAAATAATTTCGGTGGACACGCAACCCGACTCGAACATAAAATTCAATTTGAAAAAAACCCCGAAATCTGACTCGAACCAAATCTGAACCCGACATAATTATTCCAAAGAACCATAACCGGATCCGAGCAAGGCCAAATAATTTCCGTCGATACGCAACCCAACCAGAAACTAAAAATTCTATTTGAAAAAAAACCCGAAATCTGACGCGAACCTAAACTGAACCCAACAAAATTATTCCAAAGAATCATAAACGGATCCGAGCAACACAAAATAATTTCCGTGGACATGTTACCCGACACGAACCTAAAAATTCCATTTGATAAAAACCCGAAATCTGACCCGAACCAAATCTGAACCCGCCAAAAATATTCCATTGAACCATAACCCAATCTGAGCAAGACAAAATAATTTCTAAGGACATGCAATCCAACCAGAGCCTAAAAATTCAATTTGAAAAAAAAAAAAAAAAAACCCGTAATCTGAACCCGACAAAATTAATTATTCCAATGAACCATAACCGATCCGAGCAAGACAATATAATTTCTGAGGACATGCAACCCAACAAGAACCTAAAAATTCCATTGGAAAAAACCCGAAATCTGACGCGAACCAAATCTGAAGCCGGCAAAATTATTCCAAAGAGCCATAAACGGATCCGAGCAACACAAAATAATTTCCGTGGACATGTTACCCGACACGAACCTAAAAATTCCATTTGAAAAAAACCCGAAATCTGACCCGAACCTAATCTGATCCCGCCAAAAATATTCCATGGAACCATAACCCGATCGAGCAAAACAAAGTAATTTCCGTGGACACGCACCCCAACGTGAACCGTAAATTTCGTTTTAAAACAAACGACGTTTGAACCTGACAAATTATTCCAAAGATCGATAATCCGTTACAAGCAAGACAATATAATTTCCGTGGACACGAAACCGACCCCAACCTAAAAATTCCATTTGAAATAACCCGAACCAAATCTGAACCCGACAAAAATATTCCTAAGAACCATAACCCGATCCGAGCAAAACAAATTAATTTCCGTCGACTGGCAACCCGATCCAAACATGAAAGTTCTAGTTGAACTCAATCCGAAACTCGACCCGAACCCAGGTTATGAAAGGTTTTCGGATTGACTTCAAATGGAACTTTTATGTTCAAATCCGGTTGCATGTCGAGGGAAATTATTTTGTCTTGCTCGAATCGGGTTATGGTTCTTTGGAATAATTTTGTCGGGTTCAGATTTGGTTCGCGTTAGATTTCGGGGTTTTTTTTCAAATTGAATTTTTAGCTTCGAGTCGGGTTGCATGCACACGGAAATTATTTTGCCATGCTCGGATCCGGTTATGGTTCTGTGGAATAATTTTGTCGGGTTCAGATTTGGTTCGAGTCAGATTTCGGGGTTTTTTTTCAAATTGAAAATTTATGTTATAGTCGGGTTGCGTGTCCACCGAAATTATTTTGCCTTGCTCGGATCAGGGTCTGGTTATTTGGAATAATTTGGTCGGGTTCAGATTTGGTTCGTGTCAGATTTCGGGTTTTTTTTTCAAATTGAATTTTTAGGTTCGAGTCGAGTTGCGTGTCCACAGAAATTATTTTGCCTTGCTCGGATCCGGTTATGGTTCTTTGGAATAATTTTGTAGAGTTCAGATTTGGTTCGCGTGAAATTTCGGAGTTTTCTCAAATTGAATTTTTAGGTTCTGGTTGGGTTACATGTCCTCAGAAATTATTTTGCCTTGCTCGGATCGGTTATGGTTCATTGGAATATTTTTGTCGGGTTCAGATTTGGTTCACGTGAGATTTCGGTGGCTTTCTCAAATTGAATTTTTAGGTTCTGGTTGGGTTACATGTCCTCAGAAATTATTTTGTCTTGCTCGGATCGGTTATGGTTCATTGGAATATTTTTGTCGGGTTCAGATTTGGTTCGGTTCAGATTCCGGGTATTTTTGAAGTGGAATTTTTAGGTTCGTGTCGGGTTGCGTGTAGACTGAAATTATTCGGATCGGGGTACTGTCTGTTGTAATTTATTTTTACGGCTCGGGTCGGGATATGGGTTAATAAGCCTAAAAAATCATCCTGATAGGAATTTAAGTGGTCATTTTTCAATTAGCCTAACGGTGTCTAGGCTCTTTGCAATAAGCCTGAGAAATATCATGCTATTTAGAAAAAGAGAGATGATTCTCCAATTAGCTCGGCTCTTTGCAAACAGCGTAGGCTCTTTGCAAAGAGCCTGATTTCTCAATTAGCCTACGACATATGTCGTAACTTGAGTAAACTTCCTAGAATATTTCATTTTAATGTTTTAAGACTGACCTACACGATTGTGAAGGTGATCCTAAAGAAAAAGAAAAAACAATTTCCTCTTTTTGTGCGATTTAAAGCCGAGCCCGCACCCACACAATTGTGTAGGTTCTCCCTCGGCATAACCTGGCATTGGGTATTTTTTATTTATTTTTTTTTTCAATCAGATATGATCCTATTAAATTTGGGAAGCTACCAAAACTCTTCAGGTCTTAAAGGGTTAATAATAGTGAAAAAATAATGTAAAGTAATATTTTGCTCAGTTCAACACAGTCACAGAGACATTGTTAAATGAGAAGCAAGAATTTGGCAGGGATGACTATTGAAATGATTTGGAATAAAATAGCTATTTTCATGTTTCGATAAATATATTACTTCAGTTATACGAAATTAATGACTCAATGATTATTATCAGGCTGTTGGCATAGAAATTCAGTTCAAAACCCAACTTTGGAAGCAATATTTGAGAGATCTTTTGCCTTTATCAAAAAATAAAAAACGCGGTTCGCTTCCATACTTTTTGAATAAGAGCTCCAGCAGTTTTATGCGTTTAAGAACGAAAGTGAATTTAAGAAGGTGACAGAATGCAGCCAGTTTATATGCGAGAACAGCTTTAAGTATTAAGTTATGGAAGTCATAAATGACTGTTCATATATATGACTACACTGTCAGAACTAGTATGTTGTAGCCATCACCAAACTTTCTTCTATATAAATCACGTCAATTAAATCATTTAAGTAGTACAAGAAATTACACCAATTTAGCACCCATTCATATCAAAGTATATCAGAATTTAAAGTTTGATGAAAATTCGTGCATTAGTTATTGAGATAGAACTATAGTGAAAATTCTGAAAAATACAGGATAGCAGCGCCACCTGTTGAGTGATTTGCACCAAAACATAAACAGCACTAATTCATATCAAGGTATACCTGAATCTGAAGTTTGTTGAATATCCAAGCATTAGTTCTTCAGATAGAGCTATTGCGGAAATCTCAAAAATGCAGCCTATCAGCGCCACCTGTTGAGAGATTTACACCAAAAACTAATCAGCACCCATTTATATCAGGGACTAGCAGAATATAAATTTTTATTAAATTCCTTGCATTAGTTCTTGAGATAGAGTGCCCACAAAATTTGTGTCACATACATACAGACAGACAAGCAGAGTGACAGACTTAAAGACAGACATTTTGTGAAAACATGTTTTTTGGAATATCTGACCCCTAAAACGTGTAAATCCGTCGAAAACCGAAAGTCGAAAATTTTCACGAATTTTACTTTCTTCTTGTAAAGATAGAAGAAAGTAAAAATTCGTCTTTATACACTAAATTATTTGTCATTTTTAAACAAGTAATTTCCGTGCTCCTAGAAAGAATGCTTGTTTTCGCATAGAGTACGCCCCTCCCGCAGTGCTGTAGTTGGGAAAAAATATTTGGGGGAATTCACCATTCCATAGAATAGATGTTTATGCTATCGGATTTTTCTAAGCCAAAATCCAATTTAAAACATTTAGCCAAAAGCCGACTTTTTTCAATTAACAGTTATACTTATTATATTTTACTTTTCTAGTATTGTATTTGTATAGCATCCATCTAAAAGCAATATTTAATCATTCGCACAGTAACATTTTCCAATATGAATGAAAATAAATTGAAATAACAGAAATAAATCCATTTATTACTTACTGGCACATATATTCTAGAAGTTTCCAATGAGAGGTGTTTTCTGTGCTCTCTGATTTACGCTAATTTTCATTCTGATCACTACCAAGATTTCAATATGGTTGAGGTAAAAAAAAAAAAATTAAGGGAGGTCCTACACGGCTTATGAATATAAGTGAAACGGACCTTCTTAAAACTAGCTAAGTTATCGTTTCTCTTTAAAATAAAAACATTGTGCTCGTACGCGACATTATTATTATTATTATTATTTTTTTTTTTTTTTTTTTTTTACAGTAATAGACCAAATATTTCTGGGAACGGCGATCCCACCCAACTACAGCACTGCCCGCCCGTGTCTTTATGTATGTCCAAACCGACCGTACCTTTAAAGGTTAATATCTCAGCTAATTACCAACAATTTTCTTTGAAACTCGTTATACACAATCCTTTTATTGTTCTGCGACGATTGGTACCTTCAGCGCTCCTCAACTCCTTTGCTGAACGCCCGCAAATCGAAAGTTGTGTGTAATGGAAAAATGCGATTTTCTAAAAACTATATGATCCAGGGTAATCGCTATAGTTTGACTGCAACATTTAAATAAACTTCTACTACCCCTAATTTTTTTTCATAATTTTAGTTTTAGTAGATTCGGAAATAGTGGGTGCTGGGGGGGACATATTTTTGAAAAACATTTTCGGCGATACCTCTGAAAATATAATACCTAAAATTATAACTTCGGCGTTACGAGAGCTTCCACACGATATATATACAGGGTGAGCCAGAAGTTCGTTAAAACTTTAAAAACTCATAAAAAAAGGAAGCATTTGTGATAAAATTGTGCTCAGAAGGTAGTCGGATTTTTTTTAGCAGCAAAGGAAAAAAAAAATAGTTGAAAAATCACATGTAGAAGGCTCTGAAGACCCGAAACACATTGAACAGGACAACAATACGCTCCATTCATTTGTTCTTCTAATAACCAATGTTCAACATGACCTCCAGAACATTTACGACACAACCAGGTTTTGTCGTAGTACCTGTTCATTGTGTTTCGGGTCGTCAGCGACCTCTACATGTGATTTTTTAACTTTTTTTCTGCTAAAAAAAAATCCAACTATCTTGTGAGCCCTTTTTTGCAAACCGCACTCCTTTATCACAATTTCTTCCTTTTTTATGAGTTTTTAAAGTTTTAACGAACTTTTGGCTAACTCGATACATATTTTTTCTTTTTTCAAGTAACTTAATTAGGCCCCCTACATTTTTCCTAAACATATATTTCTAAATGCTTAATAATCTATAAATATGTGGGTCAATAGCCTTTATTATGTCTGCCAAATTTGAACTTCCCACCTTCCATAGTTTACGAGAAAAACGGCTGTGACAGACACACAGATAGACAAACGCATGAGCCATCTTATAATGATTCCGTTTTTACTTTTTAACCCCTTGCCTGTGGAATATTTTTCAGAACAACGTGCCAAAAAGGGAAATATTTTTTGGTCTTTAATTTTGTTCGTTATTATCATCAAAATGTTAGAAATAGATTATTATTTTTTTAAACGAAATGACTACTATATTCAATATTTTCACATATATGGGAAATGTTAGTGGATTACAGTAATTTTTGCTCAAATTACAGCAAAATAAATAAAATGACATAATTTTCAAGATAAATATAATAAACTAATACAACAATATTATTATTTATATCAACTGTCATGAATTCCATGTCCCTCAGATTCCTTTGAATTTCACAAATCCTGCCTGTCAAACATAATGTGGTTCGAATAAAATTTGGAAAGAACTGCAAAATTACAAAAATCCGACAAATGGCGCAAAACTGCCAAATTTCTCGCGGGAAAGTATCGCCATCTATTGGGAAAATGGTAATTTACATATTATGCATAGGACGAACTGAATTCGGGCTTGACGGAATTGAAACACCGATTTTCTCTTGCCCGAACTCAGGTCGGGCATTCTAAAATTGACGCATTTGCGTTGCCCGAACTGAGTTCGCGTGTCACAAGCAAGGGGTTAAGTACGGAAATCCAAAAAGGTATCACCCATATCACAATATTAAAATATTTATTTGCTTAAAAGACGTTATAAAAACACATTAAAAGTAAATTAAAAATCTATATTGACATGTTTCAACTCTTTCACTGAGTCGTCATCAGAATGCGTAACAGAAAATTACAAATACACTGGCTATGAATAATGGAAAAAATCATCGAATATAAACAAGTAATGATATAACGCACCTTACATTTTCGCGATCGCACGTGTTCTTTCTATGTCGCGACTCCGTAAGTTGCCCAACCATTCTACCCATAAATTCGGGATACGAAAAGATAATGCATCGTTACAAACCCCTGAACCTCTTAAATAAATCTCAATGGACACTCTTATAAATAATTGTAAATAAAAATTAGACCTGCAGATTAATATACTCTCGTTAAAAAGCATGTTAATTATAAAATAATTAATATATAATTAATATATATATATATATAATAATTATTATTAATAATAAATTAATTATAATATTATAGTATTAACATGCTTTTTAACGAGAGTATATTAATCTGCAGGTCTAATTTTTATTTACAATTATTTATAAGAGTGTCCATTGACATTTATTTAAGAGGTTCGGGGGTTTGTAACGATGCATTATCTTTTCGTATCCCGAATTTATGGGTTGAATGGTTGGACAACGGAGTCGCGACATAGAGGGAATACGTGCGATCGCCAAAATGTAGGGCGCGTTATATCATTACTTGTTTATATTCGATGATTTTTTCCATTTTTCATAGGCATTGTATTTGTAATTTTCTGTTATGCATTCTGATGACGACTCAGTGAAAGAGTTGAAACATGTCAATGTAGATTTTTAATTTACTGTTAATGTGTTTTTATAACGTCTTTTAAGCAAATAAATATTTTAATATTGTGATATGGTTATTAGTGGACGTAATTTTGGCTTATTCGTAGTTATTTACAAGGTATCACCCATTTCGTTATTTGCTCATTAATCGAAATTTTCTTCGCAGTAATCAAGGAAACACCTAAAGAAAGTTTACTGAAACAAATGAAACCGCACTAAGAGAGTGATAGTTGTATTTCCTTCAATGAATAAGTTAGAAGGACTGACTAAATATTGATTTCTAGATTAATCATTTTAACTTCTACATTAATAATTCTCTTCATAACTATTTTTAAACGCCAATTATCGTTATTCTGTTATAATTTAATAAACTTTCAAATTAATTTTATTTATTTAAAATATTATTGTTAACTATTTGTTAAAATATATTTTGCGAAACGGTTATTGAACCCATCACTACACGGTTAAATATCCTGGTGTGCATTATGTCGGAACGTGTCAGATATCCAAACACATTATTTCATCGTCTTAAGTCCTTTCTGTTTTCTCACCTAATCCCTTTGTGGCGCTCAAGCTCCGGGATAGACCGCCTGTTGAATTGTTTCTCCGGTTTCTCATGTTGCATCTTGCTGCCTATAGATGTCGCTTCGGGATTTCCCTTAAAGTACTTTCCAAAACATTATGGACATCACTTGCCGCTTGCTTCGTGAGCCGTGGAATACAATATTTTGAGAAAAAGGATCATCAGGAGTTTTATCTCTTTAGCACGTGCTTGTAGTAATGGTTCTCATAACGCGATGCTGTTGCTGGCGAGATGTGAGATCTGGAAGCTTTGCAGCAGGTTTTTATACTTTGGTAAGCGTATTTAAGAAGTTTATAAATAGTTTATTAAGCATTACTTTTTAATTTGTTACGCTCGATAATAATTTAAAGTACATAATAGATTGTTATAAAATTCATTTAACGCCTCGATTGGCAATAATGCAATGATTTGGAAGTGCATAAAACAGTGCATAAAAACGTATTTAAAAGTGCATACATTTTTTATATAAATTTAACGCATCACTTGGCAATAATGCACGGATTTTAAAGTGCATAAAAAGATCCTTTAACCCTTTCAGGGGCAAGGTACTTGTATTCGTAAAATGTCGAAATAATTAAATGACACCAATATTTACAAGAAAATGTATTTGTAAACAACCCAAGCGTCTCGAGGGCCGAAGTTACGGAGCGATCTGGGTTCTGTCCTTATCACGTCACTTCATGACAGCTATACTATCAAACTACTAAGTAAAAGTATATTTTAGTGTACTTAATAAAAGTGAAATTTTCATAAAAAAATTCGGGTGCCAATGTGGCAATAAGGAATTAAAATTATATGTGATGCCATAGCGGCATAACCGCCTTTCAAGGGGTTAACCCTTTCGGGGGCAAAGTACTTCTATTCGTAAAATGTTGAAATAATTGAATGACACCAATATTTACAAGAAAATGTATTTGTAAACAAGTAAAAGTATATTTTAGTGTACTTAATAAAAGTGAAATTTTCATTAAAAAAATTCTGCTGCCAATGTCGCAATTAGGGATTAAAATTATGTGATGCCATAGCGGCACCACCGCCCTTCAAGGGGTTAACCCTTTAGGGGACAAAGTACTTCTATTCGTAAAAGGCTGAAATTATAGCATAACACCACAACCTATGAACAAATTTATTTCAAAATAACTAAAAATTTTTCTTCATGTATTTAGTAAAAAGCAACTTTTCGTTCCAAAATTCCGGTGCCAATCTGACATTTAAGGATTTAAATTAAGCGGTTCGAAAATGAACCACCGCCTTTAAAGGGTTAAAGTGCATAAAAGAATTAAAATAAATATACCGCTTCGACTGGCAGTAATGCAAGGAAGAGTTATAGATATAGGCCTGTAAACTGCTGACAAAAGCAGGGGGTGGGGCTTTGGAATTTTTTTGTGTGGCTAATTCACAACTTATCTTATCATTTTACTTCTATTTCTACAAAGATAAATAAATATGACGAATTTACTCCCTAATAATTAAAACATATGCTGTTAACCAATTCATTATTACACTTTATAATAGGCAATACTTTTGATGATTCCATTTGCATATTTATGTTTTTGTATAAAATTATTTCCAGTTTTTTCATGTTCTTCAAATTTTATACGCTTTCCCTAAGATTAACTTATCTTGAGTAAATTCCCTTCCTTATTACTTAATATAAGTAATGTTAATTAATAATATGCAAATTATTATTAATTAATAACAATAATAATTATTTATTTATTTATTTAATGACTATTATTAATTATAGTAAATTTATAATAACTAATTATAGTGTTAATTGTATAAATAAGAAATAATGATTAATAATAATTATTATCAATTAATATTATTATTAACAATTAGTAATACGTACTAATATTAATTATAATTAACAGTTAATAATTATTGATAAATTATAATTTTTAATATTTTATATTAATTATTATAAATAGTTTATATTATTAATGTTAATTAATAATATACAAATTATAATTAATTAATATTAATTATAATACATTTATAATAATTGTAAGATTTTACATATGAATAAAAAGTACCTTTAAAATCATAATAATGAATATAATTATATTATATTATATTATATTATAATAAGATAGTAGTCTTTAATTAATAATAGTCTTTGATAATATGTAATATATAAGTATTAAAAATATTAGTTTCAAAATATTAAATACTAGCTGTACGTGACGCCGTTCCCGTTCCATTAAAAAAAAGATAAATACATTAATTAAGAAAAACATTTCCCTCCTATAATGAAAAACAAATATAATCAACCAACTCTTTATCACATTTTATAAAAGATGATACGGTCTTTCTTATTTATAGGGGCTCTAACATAACTCATCCGTAAAAAAATTAAATTTGTGCAAAATAATACAAACAATCGCGAAAATGAAGCTGCAACCACTGAAAAAAAAAAGAGGGTCAGGTAAAATCGTGAAAATCGACGAATCTCTCTTCGTAGAACGAAAAAAAAACAATGTTAGGAGAATTCTATTATACTGGTGTATTTTAGGTGATATTTGATGTCAAATTTCTATATGTATGCATTGCAACATGTAAGACTACAAAAATATATTATTAAAAAAAGGCTTTTTTTAAAATGACAACATATTTTTACTTTTCTAAAAGTAGAAGATAAGTGAAATTAAAATCCTGTTGCCAAACCACGATTTACAAACGTGTCTCAATCAGGACATATCAGATCTATACTTTTTATTGCGTATGTCACGCTCAAATAAACTTCCAGCTTCCGAACCAAATTTCAATACTGATGTTCATCTTTAGGTTTTATGACTGAAAAAGCAACATTCTTTTAATAAAGTAATACACTGGAAACTAGCCGCACAGACAATCACCTCATTGAGTTCACGGATGAAAATCTAGGATTAGTTAAATTTTGATTCGCATATTAAAACGCAATCGGTCTGAAAAGTCATATCTTGGTGGAAAACACCTAAAAACCCATTTTTAGCGTTTGACTCGTAGGTTTAACATTGTGTTTTCCTGCACCAAAAGGTATGAAAACAGGGAGGATTGGGAGCGAATCAAGATTTAACTAATCCTAGAATTTCATCCGTGAACTCAATGAGATGATTGTCTGTGCTGCCGGCTAACGGTCTAAAATTTTTATTCAAAGTTTTTGAAATGAATGGCTTTAATTAATATTCATCAATTATTAATTAACGAATAATGAATTGACGGCTCGTTGAATTAATACTCGTCAAAAAAAAAAAAAAAAAAAAAAAAAAAAAAAAAATCAGGCAATTGAGTTATTTTTTTGGATTTTAATAATAAAAATATTTTTTCCGATAATAATGACGTCATTTTCGACACGGATCATTTTAATGTGTACATTATTGACATCTAAAATCCATTTTCCTTTCATACTCTTTTTAACATTTTTTTCAAATTTAAATTAAAAGTTAAATCTTTATATTAGCTGTGCGCAGACGGTAAACTATCAAGAATTACTAAAAATGTTCTTTAAATAATGAGATTCAAGACCATTTTCAATTAACATCAAAGCATATCCGTTTTATTTTCCATAACATCATATTCGCCTGTTTCCGTACTTACTCAAATTCATGAAACTTATATTATTAAGAAATATTTGTACATTTCTGCTTTATTTCATATATGACGATATATTCACCCTTTTTTTATCCTTAAATTTTTATTTCATTTTCCTTTTTGATATGGAAATCTTTTAATAGAAAATTAATTGTTGAAGAGAATTTTTTATTCCTTGTTTTGATGCTAATCACGACGTCATTCGACATGGATAATTTTATGGTACATATTATTGACATTTACTACCCATTTTCTTTCTAAACTTTTTTTAAAGTTTTTTTTTTCATTTTAAATTAAAAATTAAATCTTTACATTATCTATTTGCAGACGATAAACCTCCAACCAAATAGCTGCTATGTTCTATTTCTTACTTAATATAATTCGTCATAGAGTAAAGAGAAAGAATAGAGATGAAGTGTGGTGGCTGGAGATGACGCCAAAAATGTAACCCTAAAATTCGCTACGTTCGGCCCAAACACAATCATGTGCTTTCGCAAAAAAGAAGAGAACTTCTAGTAATACTGTTTTAATTCATAGTACAAGGAAATACTACTTTAGAATGCTTAAATATAAGCAGATCATCTTCATTTAGAGAAAAAAATGCACGGGAGATGTCAAAGAATTCTTTACCTGTTCCACATGCTTGTTTTGTTTGGGTCGAATGAGGGCATTTAAATTCCAGCGATAATGCGCATCATATTACAAACCGTTTTTACGGCATACTGCATCTCCATCTATCTCTTTCCTCCATGATAATTCGTAGAAAAAGTTAACATTGCTTATAAATTATTAGAAATCATAGATGTGAGATAAAGAAATAAATTATAACTATAATATTCAGATGAAATAGAAAATGCAACGTAGCAACCAGTTTTTTGGAGTTAGTTTCCAAGCAAAATGCCATGATTGACGTCATATTAAAAGAATCTATTCCTATTTTTTTATGTATTTTATTTTTTGTTCACGTGAAAATCTTTCAATTAAAAATTAATATTTGGTGAAGAAGTTATTATTGCGGATTTCTGTTTTTTGGCAACGTAAAAGAAATATAATTGGATGTTAAAAGAAAAAATGTCAATTGAATTCACTATGAAAATAATGAAATATTGAAATATTAATAAAAATATTTGAATAAAATAAGTAAAAAATAGCCTATGTTCATTTCCAGGTTGTAATCCATCTATATCCAAAAAACACAAAAGTATCAATTCATCCGTTTATACGCTGAATTCATTCAAACATTCGGACACACATTGACATTTATAATATTACTAGCAAATCCCGCGGCTTTGCTCGCGTAATAGTTGAAATATACCAAGTGATATTTGCATGACTATTTTTTATTAGAAGAACACTTTTTGAAATAATTTAAAAATTACAAATTAATCCACAATTTGGCTAAATTTCATTATAAAAGTGCAATAGACAGAAATGAGATTTTAATTAATAAGAACTAAAACTAATTCCAATTAAATGATAATTTAGAAAGTTTATTGAGACTTTTATGCCCATTTCATACGCTTATTTCAGTATTCAATTGAAGTTTCGAATTTTTTACCATCTTAGCACATTTACATCTTAAAATTAAGCATCATGTCAAATTCTAAGCTTCTTATCTAAAAATCTACCACCTCTCTGGTGTTTGTGGTACCAACATAAAATGCCGAAACAGAGTTGGAATAGAATGTCTCGAAAAATGTTGAAACAGAGACTGTCACCATTAATTTGCCAACATTAACCTTGAAATCGGTTGGTATTTCCAAATATTCTATAGAAAATAGAATTTAGATGTTTTTAAAGGCCTTCTTGTTGTTCCTGCCAACCAGGTGGTAGTGACACCGGTATAAAATATAGCCCGTATAGGATAGGGTATCACTCTTGATTCGCAACCAATAACTTCTGAAATCGGTTTATTATTTCCTGAGGTTCCATAGAAATCGTAATTTAGGACTCTTTTAGAATGCTTTTCGCCCCTTCCATTCGCTTCACCGCTTTTAGGTAGATTTCGTATGAAATACTACCAATTGGCGTCGTTCCTATGTTAGAATTTCTGAAAATTTTTTGCAGATCTACACCGATCATGACCCCTAGAGACCAAAACCACCCTCAGTAAAAAACTTTATCTATCTATCTATCTATCTATCTATGTATGTATCTATCTATATATATCTCTTTCTTCTGGACACGATAACTTCCACAATTCTGCACCAATCTTTTCCAAACTAATACATAAAATCAAGGGGCATAAAATCTCGGTCAAGTTCGTTAATGGGCAAAATCGGACCAAAGGGATGGAAATAGGGAAGGGTTTTGTGAAAACCGAAAAAAACCCAAAATTTCTTAAATTTTGTACATATCGAATCAGTTTAAAGTTTTTATTACTTCTAAAAATAGGGCCAAAAATTTATGTATCACAGATTTTTGATAAAGTTAAAAATGGGCTCAAGGGGCGCAAAAAATAGGGTTTTTGGGAGAAAAAAATTCATAACTTCGTCAATTCTCAAGATATCAAATCCAATTAATTTTATCATGAATCTCCTTAACATTATCTACAACTTTTATATTCACAAGTTTTTGATAAGACCAATTCGTACCGCAAAAAAAATTAAAAACGAAAACAAAAAGGGCGTTTGAAGAAGAAACAAATCCATAACTCCGTCAATTCAAAAGATATCAAATCCCCATGAATTTATCATATATCTTCTTAATATTGTCTACAACATCTATATAGACAAGTTTTGGATAAGACCAATCCTTACAGCAAAAACAAATTAAAAATACATAGCGGTTGAAGAAAAAAGCCATCTTAGTAAGGGTGTATTCAAATCCAAACTGCTTATTTTCTGACTCATTTTACAATTCATTTTTACTCTCAAAGGCTTCCAATTGGTAGATTCGCTTATTCAGAAACTATATAATGTACCGTAATGATCGATTTTTTTTTATAGAGACAGAATATATTTTAAAACATGCTGTCAAAGTGGGCCTTTTGAACCGAATTTCCCGAAGCGGATTGTGTTGGAAAAATCATCGTATTAAGGGAGTATTCAAATCCAAACTGCTTATTTTCTGACTCATTTTTAAATTCGTTTTTGCTCCCAAACGCATCCAATTGGTAGATTCGCTTATTCAGAAACTATATAATGTACCGTAATGATCGATTTTTTGACAGAGGCAGAATATATTTCAAAAAATGATGTCAAAGTGAGCATTTTGAACGGAATTTCCCGAAGCGATTGTGTTAGAAACGAAAAACTTACTGAGAAAATAATTGTTTATATATAAAGTTTTAATTAATTGAACGAAAATTAAAACAACAGGTCGCTTATAAATCTATTCAAAAATCACGTCAACAAGTTTCATGTTTTTCCTTTTAAAAATGAATTTGGAGTTATGCCAGAAAATTTCGAGCTGTTGAGCATGGAAAAGTATTTTTTTTTTTTTTTTTTTTTTTTTTTTTTTTTTGAATACCGACCTAACATGATTCTGATAAAACCAGTTATTATATAAAAATGAAATAAAAACTCGTCAAAAGCGGCCAGATAAAATTGTTAAAGTGGGTTTATCTCTAATCATGATTTGGTTTTTGTTTGTGAAATTAGTATACTTAACTTCGAAATCTACCTCCGCCTGTAGGCCGGGCCGGCAGGGATTTTTATTTTCGAATTTACTTTCGACTGTTCTTAGACGACATTTATATTTTATAAGTAACTACCGTGCTATATTTAAAATTTCTAGCCTCTTCAGTACTGCAGAAATCGCAATCTAGAAAGTTTTTTGCTCCTGCAACCATCGGCATAAAATATAGCTTATGTTTGAGCAGATTATATCACCTTCAATTTACAACCATTATGTTTGAAATCGGTTTCGTATTTCACACGGTTGCATAAAAATCGTAATTTAGAACGCTTTTCGCTCACTTCATACTTTTAAATTTGGAATTTTCTTTCGACAATTCTTAGAAAGCATTTACAAGTATTTACAACATTTGAAGTAATTACCATTCCAAATTTAAAAAGATTAGAACCCTCAGTAACACAAAAACGTAATTTGGGACATTTTTTGCTCCTTTAACCCCCAGGTGGTAGTGAGAAGAACGTAAAATATACGCTATGTTGGTGCGGGGGCTGTCACCATCATTTTGAAACCATTACTTCTGAAATTGGTTTATATATCCTGAGATTGCGTAGAAATCGCTATTTAGAACGTTTTTAGAACGCTTTTCGTTCATTTTCACCCCTTTTTAATTTCAAATTTTTAAGGATCTCTTCTCAGAGAGTTTTTACATCTCATAAGTAATTACCATACCAAATTTCAAGTTGCTAGCCCCTTCAGTATCACAAAAATCACAATTTAGAAAGTCTTTTAAAATGCAACCGCAAGGTGGTAGTGACATTAACATGAAATAGATCCTATATTAGAGCAAGGGCTGTCATCATCAATTCCCAACCATTACTTTTCAAATCGGTTGGGCACTTTCTGGAATTACATAGAAATCGCAATTTAGAACGTTTTTCGTCCATTTTCACCCCTTTTAAATTTCGAATTTTTTAGGAAATGTTCTTAGAGATCATTTATACCTTATAAGTAACTACCATGCCTAGTTTCAAGTTGCTAGCCCCTGCAGTATTACAAAAAAAAAAAAAAAAAAAAAAAAAAAAAAAACGCAATTTAGATCGTTTTCTGCTACCTTACCCCCTTTGGGGTAGTGGCAATGACATGAAATATAGCCTGTGTTAGAGCGAGGGCTGTCACCATAGTTTTCACACCATTATTTTTTTAATCGGTTCGGTACTTCCTGAGATTGCGTATAAATTGCAATTTAGAAAGTTTTTTAGAGCGCTTTTCGCTCATTTTCACACCTTTTAAATATTGATTTTTAGGAATGTTCTTAGGGATCATTTGTATCTTATAAATAACTGCCCTGCCTAGTTCCAGGATTCTAGGCCCTTCAGTAACACAAAAATCGCAATTTAGAAAGTTTTTTGCTTCTGCAACCCCTGAGTGGTGGTGACACCGACATGAAATAGAGCCTATGTTGGAGCAAGGTCTGTCATCATCAATTTCCAACCATCACTTTTGAAATGGGTTGAGTACTTTCTGAGAGTGCGTAGAGATCGCCATTTAGAACATTTTTTTAGAACGCTTTTTGCGCATTTTTACCCCTTTTAAATTTCGATTTTTTTAAAGAAATGTTCTTAGAGATCGTTTATATCTAATTAGTAATTGCCATTCCAAATTCCATGTATCTAGGCCCTTCAGTAACACAAAAATCGCAATTTCAAACGTTTTTTTTTTTTTTTTTTTTTTGCTCCCATACCCCCTTTAGGGGTAGTGGCACCGGCATAAAATGTAGCCTATATTAGAATAAAGGTTGTCACCATCATTTTGACACCATTATTTTTTAAATCGGTTTGGTACTTCTTGAGATTGCGTAAAAATCGCCATTTAGAACTTTTTTTAGAACGCTTTTTGTGCATTTTCACCCCTTTTAAATTTCGAATTTTTTAAGAAATGTTCTTAGAGTTCATTTATATCTAATCAGTAACTACCATGCCAAATTTCATGTTTCTAGGCCATTCAGTAACACAAAAATCGCAATTTCGAACGTTTTTTGCTCCTGCACCCCCTTTAGGGGTAGTGGCACCGACATAAAATGTAGCCTATGTTGGAGCAAGGGTTATCACTATCATTTTGACACCATTATTTTTGAAATCGGTTTGGTACTTCCTGAAATTGCATAAAAATCGCCATTTAGAACGTTTTTTAGAATGCTTTTCGCGCATTTTCACTCTTTTTTTATTTCGATTTTTTTAAGAAATGTCCTTAGATATCATTAGTATCTTATAAGTGACTACCATT